>JAZDUH010000270.1:8597500-9197500 GCA_036419115.1 Scarus forsteni
TGACTGCCAAAAGTCACTGTAATATCACAGTAACATTGTTTTTAACTGTGCAATCTCTGCCTCAGTATTGACAAAAAATTGTCAATATTTTTTTAACTTATATAATTTCTAAGTTTAAAGTCTTGTATTGAGCCTCATTCATGTCATTTTTCTTCTTCAGAATCTCTTTCTGTGTGCTCAGCGATCATCGTTAGTGGATTAAAGGATCATATTTCTTATGTCTTTACATACGATGAGTGAGTATCACTGCATGATAGTTTTAAAAAAAGAAAATCTCTACAAGCAGCTGGTATTATGTCTGTGAAATATAACAATTGTAGTTTAACGACCCTTGAGCGTGACGTCATCCATCACCTTTGGGTGCACTTGGGTTCATACAGCTCTTCACTTATTAACCTGAGGGTGTTCCTGACTCATGTTTAACACTCATAGTTTGCAGTGTAATCATTCATCATTGTCAGTCATACAAGTTTACTTTCACATTGTTGTCATGCAACATAAAAAATAATCCCTCATGTCTCGTGCTTGAAAATGACATTTGATTTATTTTCATATTTTCAGAGAAATCAGGGAAAGGGTGGCAGAGGTGATTTCCTTCTATGCCCCATTTTTGCTCCTTGATGCCATGGCAGTGAGTATCTCCACCGATGTGTTCACACTAAGGCTGGGTGATATGGACCAGTAATAATGTCTCTATGTTTTTGCTGAATGGGGAGACCTGGTAAAAATTGTGACGTTTTGTCCATTAAAGAAACAAAGTTACTTCTAAGTAGAATTCAGATTTACATTGACCAAATTACAAACAGGTGCTTTAATTTACAGACAGCAACAGTATGCTCTGTCAGCAGTTGAAATGTTTCAGATTCAAACCCAGCTCCAGCTGTCATATCGTGATGTGTCCTTGGGCAAGTTGCTCCAACTACTGCATCAGTAAATGGAAATAAATAGAGATTGTATGTTAGCTAGTGCTGATGGATAATCTGCCTGATGAGCTGCACTAATTAGTCAGAAAGCTAGAAAAGTGCTAAACTACAGTTGGGCCACTTAAATTTTCCCATTTCCTTAGCCGATACTTGGCTGGTCCGTGACAGGAAAGTACTCAGACCTGCCCACCCTCATGGCTCTCATGAGATCCCCATGATGATGTGATAAACATGTTATCCTTACTACTTATATGGGAAAAATTTGATTAACATGAAAATAACATGAAAATTCCACAAAGAATAGAAGTTGAGAGCAAAAACAAACCCAAAAACAAAACCTAATTTGCTGGAAGTTGGCTGATAATTGGCTGGGAGGGGAAAATCGAAGTGGCTGCATCTGCACAAGCTCAAGCTCAAAAACTCTACCTGAACTTGAGATGCCTGAAAGGATGAATGAGGATGCTAAAGCCTATTTTTCATCCGATTTTATTAGGAATAGAAAAAGAAAAAGTCTACAGAGTACACAAGAAAATAAGGAGGCTACAATAAACATTGTAGCCAGGGGTCAAGGTTGTATAGTTATTTATATAAATAAAAGAAAAGTGTATATTCCAGGTTTGAATTGTTAGCATATTTTTCAAATACTCTTTTTAAAGTTATTTTTTGGGCTTTTTATGCCTTTAATCAGAGGAGAGATTACAGTGGATAGAATAGGAAACGGGGCAAGAGTGGGGGAATGACATGCAGTAAATGGGCCTCAGGTGGGTTGCAAACCCAGGCCACCTGCTCGAGGGGGAACTTCATGGGGTGCAACCTTAACCACTAGGCCATCTACACCCCATAGTTCAACATCTTCAATGAAGAACATGAAGTAAGGTTTCCTGTTACTGTATTGACACTTGTGTATGAAAAATGTGGCCAAAATAACTAACAGGTTTATAAAGTTGTTGTTTTTTCTCTCTTTTTTTGATCTATAAATCTTTTGTGACATCATGAGTATCTGCACAGCCAGTGTGACATCACATGCTTAGACACACACCTTTGTGTGGTTCCTTGCAGTGGATTTTCTCCTGGCATAGTAGTTCCCAAAAATAATAACAGAAGTTGATGACAGCAAAATTGCAAATAATTTGGATCTACTGCTGTCATTACTTCAAAAATAGGTTATGAGCACGTGGTTTTTACTGTTAACACATATCAGCTTTCAACCCATGTTTCTTTACTTGTCTCTGGCGTTGTCCTCACAGGTACATTAAGCTCTCTCTTTCTTCTTATTGTAGAGTCCAGAGGCTGGTTTACAAACTGAATGACATGCTTATATCATATAGACTTGATTTGTGAAATCTTTCAGGACTAAACACTGTTGTATTTTGTTTGTGTGATCAGGTTGCCATAGAAGGAGTCATACGAGGAGCAGGTATCCAGAAAGTTGGGGCGATCGTCAACATTGTAGGATTTTATCTTATTGGGTTTCCTATTGGTGCGTCTCTGATGTTTGTAGCTAAAATGGGAATAAAAGGTAAGATTATTTAACAGTTACTTGTTCAAACTATCACTCTTAAGATCTCTCAGCTCCTTAAACAAGCTGTCAATCTCTCTCCTCAGGACTGTGGACGGGTCTGTTCATCTGTGTGTTCTTGCAGTGCTCTGTTCTGATTTTCTACCTGGTGAGAATGAACTGGAGGAAAGCGACAGCTGAGGTGAGTCTACACAGGCCTGTCTACCTATTCTGAATGGTTTCAGGCTTTTTACTGTAAGCTGACTGATTTGCTTTTTCTTTAAGGCTCAAATCCGAGCAGGAGTGGGTGTGAGCTCGACTGAAACAAGTAAGAAACACTGGGACATGTTAATCATTTATTCTCTTTACACCTCCATGAATGATTCCTTCTTTGACAGAATCTACAGGACACACAGTTTAAACAGGAATCAACTGAGGCCTGGACATGAATTTACATTATTGAGGCTGTTTGCTCTCCCCACACGTGTTTGGACATAAACTTTGGCCCCTAAATTAGGGACTAGAATTTCTAATATTTTATTGATACCAATTCAATGCTCAATTCTGCTTATCAGTCCAGTTCATTTTTGATTTCTGTCAAAGAGATATGCCAATGTTTTCTTCATTTCCTCACTGTTGAGTCCATGACCAAGCAGATTTAAACCATTCTATGACTATGCGTGCAGGAACAAGGAAGAGACTGGCAGAGCTCGCCAACCGCTTATTAGTTTTGCTCAAACACTGGAAGTCAGTGGATAGTGTAGCCTGCCTCTACCTACAATCTTCATATAAACTCTTCAGCAACTCTAAATGGTCCTGTGTACCTGTAGTGACTCATTCCTTTTCCTGTGTTATGTTATGTTGTCTTCTGTTATCACTTCTATTTTCTACTTCTTTTCTATTTAAAACAGGCTTTTTTTTAACCTACTTTAGCAGTGGTTTGCACAGGAGATGGGCTGTTCTTCAACGAGTCGAGGCTTTTGAACAATTCTTGAAAGTGAATGGTTTGAACTGATTTGCAGTTGTGGGTAAGTTGTTTGTTTTGAGGCCTTTCTTAAATCTGCAGGCAATTTGCTTGCAAACGAACAGCAACAACAGCTGTGAATCGGCTGTCATAGTTCAAAAGACTCGACTCGTTCATGAACACCGCATCTCTAGCACAAATCCCAATGGAAGTAGAAGAAGGTCATACGATGCTAATCGAAGATAACATAACACGGTTAACACGGTTAAAAAAAAAAGAAATGAGTCACAAAAAGCACACACAGAGTTGCTGAAGAGTTTATCTGATGACTACGGGCAGAGGCACACTAACACCACCCGCTGACTCCCATTGTTGAGCTAAGGTAACTAGCAATGGGCAAGCTTTGTCCATCTCTTTCTTGTTACTGGGCGCACAGACAAAAGAATGGTGTCTAATCTGCTTATCACTGACTCAGAAGTGAGGCCAGACAGAAAACAAAGGAAATGTTGGCCTATCCCTTTAAAGATCCCTGTGAATCTTTGAGTGGAAAGGGCAGGGCAGATGGGTGAGCCTGAGCTAAGCTGTGATATAATTGAAGTTTATTGCAAACATTTTTTGTAGCCTTAATTTTATAGTCTTTCAAGTGGAAATATTAAATGATCACTTTTGAATTAACAGGTCTTGGTATTGATCCAGAGCATCTTACGGGTCCCATAGACACTGTGGACCTGGTCGACACAGAGGTGGATGTAAAACCAGAGATGGGCAAGCTCTCGTTCAGGAGTCTAGTCCTGCGTCGATGTCGGGCCCTGGCTGCCATGCTCTTCATCCTGGCTGCAGGAATCATTTTAAACTTGTTGATTACTAACTTGGTTACATGACCGGGGGCAAAGTCTATAATCTAGGGCAAAGTTAGCAGTATGCTCAAGGTGCAAGACATGACGCAGGAGCCTGCACTGTGGGATCTCACTGCAAGACAAGCACAGGGACGTCACAGATCAGCAGAGAGCCGGCAGAGCTCTTTCTGTGGTTCATCTCTGGAAGCAAAATGCTGCTCTTTCAGCATTTGATCGCAATGTTTTAAATGAGGACTCTTGTGTTTGGCTCCCAAAAGGATGAGTCACACTGCAGGGATGTTTTGACTACAAATAAACAGAATCATTGTGGAAATCTTAGACAGATAAAGTCAGCGTGGATCTTCTTTTGAGACTGATGTTGTTGTATTAAACAGGAGTGTATGTAGGATGAATTGGGTCCAAAGTAAAGTTCCCTTCAGTTTGGGGAACCAGGGCATGCACACATATAGAGCTGAAATGATTCCTCGAATATTCGCGAGTACTCGATTACAAAATATCCTCGAATTAAATTTTGTGCCTCGAAGCCTCGTTTAATATATAATTATAAATATAAATATATATCTGGACTACTATACAATGCACAGTGTTTGGCACGGACGGTAATTTCTGTGGCACACCTTGCCTGCTACCTCTGCTGCTGCGGGGCTTGTAAAATCATGAAGGAAGAGAAAAGAGAGGGACAGAAAGGAGAGAGTCCGCAGAAGAAACGGCAGAGAGTGTCCAAAGTGTGTGGTCACTACAAGAAGGGACCAAAAGAAAATACAGTGCAGTGTGTCTGATGTCAAACCGAGTGAGCTTAGCACTTAGCTTAGCATGATAGCACGTTGTTAGGGCTGCAACTATTACTATTACAGCATTTTAAATATGCTCATCACAGACATGCGTCCTCTCTCCATGGTGGAGGACACAAGATTTAAGAACATGATAAGGATTTCAATCCAAACTACACAATGCCCTCCAGAACACACTTCACAAATATAATTGCAGAATTATATCACTGCTTTGTAAATCAGGATTGTATTGGCTTTGTTTTAAGCCAGTACTGGTTTAAACTTTGAAAGTTGTTAAAATAAAAACCCTTTTCTGAGGAATAAACGGCATTTGGTTGGTCATTTTGAAAGCCCTAACATGTTGCATTGTATACAATTGATTTATTTGTTTAAAAACAAAAAAGTATATTTTGTTAGAGTACTTGAGTACTCGAAGAAATAATAGACAGAGTACTCGATTCCAAAAATACTCAATAGTTGCAGCTCTACACACATACTGCTGATTCACTGTCATGTGAGTTTTCTGAGGTAGTCCACATCCAACAGACAAGCAGAAATAAAAGTCAACCCTACTTCCCTTTTTTTACTCTCTAATGTGCCAAAATCAAATCAAAGAGCAAAAAAACTAAGGCTATAGCATAATCCTAGCATAGCATATATCCTGTCATGAACACAACCAGAAAGAGGACCCAAACGCAAGACTCAAGGTAATGAAAGTTCCAAAAAACACTGTTTAAAAACAGGTTGGGTTTGGTACACAGATATTCAGTCAGACAAGACAGGGGCTCCAAAAACTTGAGGCAAAAGGCAAGATCCAAAAAACAAACAGGTTCAGATCAAACATGCAAACAAAACTAGAAGAGAGTGTAGAAACGTGACTGTGAGGTACAATGAACTGGCGGTGAGATAGGGTGAGACAAGGGGTTAAATACATGATGTAATGGGAGATAATGAGACACAGGTGTGGTCAGGCACAATTGGGAGCAGGTGCACATAAGATGGTGGAAGGGATGATAAACAAGAAACAGGAGTGAGTGAACTTCAAAATAAAACAAACTATAAGACATGAGACATGAGGAATTAATAAAGAGATATTTAACAGACAGACGTGACATATCCTCTGATATTATCTCCAAATACAGATTCAGATGTGAACTGTAGTTTGTAAAATAACACAAACAAGAGGTCTAAAGCCTGCCAAAGAATAGAAAAGTTAGACTACTATCATGCTGCAGTCTTCAGAGCCCTAGTGTGGCAGCATAAGGTGCAGTTTGGTGTGTGTTTGTGGATATTAAACTACTCTGACTATGCAGTTTTTCAGGGCAAACAAGACACAGTTTAAAGAGGATGGATTATACCTTTCATTGTTCGTGGGTGTGTTTTGCTTGTTTTGCCTTTGAGTGGTGTTTTACGACTGACAAGTTTCACTTTTGTTCTGAATTTCAGCAGGATTATTTTAATTCCTCTACTTTTATTGTGCCATTATACTCAAAGAACACAAACAAGGCAGGATGTGAAATATTGCTCTGATTAAAGTTCTCTTTTCAGCAAAGCATCCCAAAGCATAAGACATGGTTGAATAGAAGAGACCCACACTACTACATGACTGTGAAGCAAGACCTCATCTGTTATAAAAAACTTCAGTTAAAACTGCATTTGCTCTTTAGTTATTTGTCATCTTTGGCATTTAGGTAAGGCTGGGACATATTGATGTAATGGATCAGTTCTAACTCTTTTGCAAGAGATTGAAAAAATAGAAATGTAGAGTTTGTTTATCCTTCAACATACAGCATTGCTGATTTTGACACAACTGTTAACATTTAATGTTAGTGTAAGTAAGGCCTTGGATTTTGCATGTTCTTTCTGTGCACGCACGGATTCTTTGCAGGCATGATGGCTTCCTCCCACAGACCAAAACGAGCTTATTGGTCTCTAGTTCTCTATGAACTGTAAAGGGGCAGTATAGATAATGGATGGATGTTTGGATGTACAAAGTATTTGAAAATCGTACTCTGCCATTTTATTAGTTTTGTGGTGGGGTGGGCACAAAAAATGTGACTCTTGAAGGTTCGCAACTAAGGCTGAACGATATGGACAAAATTTCATTTCCTGATGTTCATGCTATAAAGGAAGATCTCACCATATTGACATGTTGTGACTTCCAGAGCTGTACATGCAGGGCGAGCACGGGGGAAATCTTTATCGTTTATATTGTCGCCTTTTCGATATTAATATCTTGAATGTTCATATCTCAATATAGATACGATAACAATATATATTTCAGCATTACTCATAAACCAACATAAGAATCATGAGTTTATGCCACAAGAGGAGTGATTCTATAGAGCGGCCTGCAGGGGGCGTCAGAGACATTTATATTGCTGAGAGAACATAGGGAAGGGATCAGAGGGAGAAGTCCTGTGTGCCTTGGAGTTGGTGTAACCATGATTAAAAATACAACTAATCAACAACTAATAATGACTTTTGAATATTTTCGAAATAGAAACACTGTTTAGCTTTGGTAAGTACATTTTTATGGAGATATATAAATGTATGCCATATTTTCCCAGTCATTTGTAGGAGAAAACACATTTGTAGAACAGACAGAATAAAATGCATTAAAGAGGCTATTTTGCATGTATATGAATTCAGTTTGCCTCGAGCATTTGCACAGGTTTTAGGTGTGACTTGAGAAAAGTAAGTTTGAAAATCTCTGAAGTAGTGAAATTCAGAGCAAATGGAAGAAATGATTGTTAAGTCTCACTCCTCACAGCCAACTGGCAGTTTTTCTGTGCTCAGCCTGAATGATGTTTTTGATTTCAGGATGCTTATAATGAAATCCACTGGGTGGATTTTTTTATTGGCCATTTGTTATTTTTGACATATTTCACATTCATCTGTCTGGAAGTGAAGAGCATCAATACCTCAGTTAAAGGTGTAGTCAGCGATGTGGGAGAAAACGAGTGGAGAAGTTGTTGATAAACGAATTAAGACCCACCTCTCCCTTCATACCTCACCCCTGGCCAGTGGCCAGTAATTTGGGGGCCTGAGGCGAACATAGCCAGGGGCCCTGGCTCCACCCCGAAAGCTGATGGTTGTGCATCGTCATGGAAACGGTTGAAGAAACTATGCGTAGCTGACCAACGTAGCTAAGGTAGCCCTGACTCGTCAGACAACTCGACTGCCGTTATTGATAACATCACAACAACAGTACATTTTGGCAGATTAGACAATAAGATGAATGCCTGACGTCTGTTACTGTTATGTGGAGCACCATAAAGCTAATGTTGCTTACCTATCCAGCAGAAAGACGGCGACATCCGCGTCCGTTTTCAGGTCTTTAAGTTCGCGGAGTTCCCTCCACCGTCGGAAAGCAACACCAATGTTGACCCAGGTCTTCGCTCTTTCATGGTCATAGCCCTTCTTTTTCACTTTCTGCTCCTCTGACCTTTTTCTTTTGGGCTGTTTTTCAGCCATTGCTACTGCGCCTATTGTATCTCTCTCTTACGCTAACTGCTCACGCTATGCAACCTACGACTCCCCCTCCCCCCTCTGTATGATCTGCGCATGAGCATGATCGCCCCCTGGATGTGGGGGGGTGTACTCTGTTTTGGTGACTCAGCCCGAGCCACAGTATTTACCTGCTGAAATTCAGAGCCAAGGCTGTGTATTTAAACCAGACTTTTTTCAACATGCTGTCAGTGGTGACATCTTGTGGATGGAGAGGAGAAATACGGTGAATTTGACAAATAGTGCATTAGATTAGAAGATTAGAAGATCACTGACTACACCTTTAAGGATGTTATGTTTTTGCCAGTGTATGTTTGTTTGTTTGTCAGACAGATTATGTAAAACTACAGGATGGATTTTGCCAAAATTTTCAGGAGTTGTTGGTAATGGCAAAACTTAAAAATGATTAGATTTTGGTGGTGATCCAGATAACTGCCATTAGCAAACAACTCTATGCTCAATAACTGTCTAACTAATCATAATATTAACATGATTCTGAGTGCTAGATGTGGGTTTTCAGGGTTAAGGAATCAGATTATGATGGTAACTTTATCATGGAACTATTGCTTATAGATGTAACAGCAAAATGTGAGCTAAGTTGTTGGAGGTTTGCACTCTCCAAGTGCTCTCTAGATTGCAACTAGTTTGACAATTATTGATTAAAGTAGCCACAAATATCTAATAGCATTTTAACTTGACATGGTTTTAAAAGACTTGAATTGACTGGGTGCACTTTTGGAATATCTGCTGTATTTCGTGTTCACCTGTTTTGAACAATGGTTTATTTCCTTGAAACTAGGGCTATTAGTCAGTCTTTTCATTGACCTCCCCAACTCTTTTGGATGGTCCTCCTTCCCTGATCACAGTGCGAGCCAATCACTGCCTGAAGTCTAGTAACTAACTAACTGATACATACTTAGTATCACTGATAGGCCATTTGAGGAAAGTAACAACAGCAGCAGAGGAATGATGATTCCCTGCTGAAGAATCATTTCCAGCTAGCAGCTAGCTTTTAACTACAGATGTCTGCACAACATATTAGATATTCAATAATGAGGGGCAGCATTACGGGAGGGTTACAGCAGGTTCAACTATTGCATGAAATATCAGCCACATCGATACATCCTGCTGTAGCGATGGTAACACTTGTGATCTGAAATAAACATAAAACAGGCCAGTGTGAGCCTGATGTTAGCAACATGCTGTGACTGGTGAGTAAATGTGATATTGATTTAATCATTAAGCTTGTAACTGAACTGTAAAAGCCATCACAGGACCACAAGTTTATAGATGCCATTCAATTACCCCTGTTTCTTGTCCCTCATATTCGCCTTTACAAGACTGTGGAGCATACAGATGACCACTTAATACCAAGGCCTTATTTCCTAGACACCCGCAGCACAATGTGAAAGCAGGTAATTGATTCAGGAGAGAAGGAATAAAGATAAACAGAATCTAGGAGTATAGAGAAGTATCACCGAGCACAAGCAGGAATGGCCTGTCACAGTACTTGATATTGGTTTTATAAGCTCAGTGTGCACACATACACTCAGATGGTCTTGGCAGATACAGGGCCACGCTTTCATACATTGGCAGACCCATCTGCCAAACACTGCTTTATCTATTGATTTCTGCTTCCCAGTCTTAAGCACAAAAGTCTGTTTCCCTGACACCTTCACCTTTTCTTTGGCAAAGAAAGCCTGTCATCAATCTTCTATTTTATGACTCAGCTTTCCAGCAAGGGCACCTTCAGTTCAGGCAGAGTGTAAACAGATAATTCTTCTGTGAGGCCCTGTCTGCCTCAGGATTTGGTGCAGCCCCCTGCTGTGCACCCACAACCAGCAGATAAGGGTGTCTCCGAATCGTCCATGTCTAATCATGAGACATCCACAAAGTCTTTCTTAAGATGTCTGCCTTGTCTTTAGATATGAGGAGAGTACTGTCATACCATTTTATTTAACATAAAAATTTAAAGGTGCTTTGAGAAGAATCTATTTCCAGCAACATAAAGACTCTGCAACCCATGGGCACGCGTGGCGACTGTCTTAAAGACGTGACCCAAGCCAAAGCGTGTGTTTGTTGTGATGCTAATAAATGCAGCTCGGACATTCCTCAGAACTCTGCATTGCTTTACAACTTCTTTTTTCAGTCACGTAGCAGTAGTTTTTGATGTGTGACAACAAGCAATTTTAGGCAAGACTTAGTATCGTAGTTTTGTAGCCGGCTATATATCTCTACTTACAGCCCGGTGCTCTAAGACGTGTCCAATAACATTAATTTGCTCTAGTTTTAATTGTCTTGTTCCCGAAGTTGAGTATCCAGGCCAGTCCAGCCCTGTCCGACCCGACCGTGAAGCTAAGGAATAGCATTTATAGATAACCTATTTTGATGCTATAAAACTCATCTTAAAGTGTGTATTTTGAACAGGCATATATCTAAAAGTGAGACTTTTTTGTAATTACTTAGAAATTCCTCATAGCATCTTTAAATAGATCTGCAAGGTTATTTGACCACATGATCTAACCTTGAACACCAATCAGCTTTTCTTCATACATGATGAGCACACTTTTGTGTTTATATTTTCACTTCCAAACAAATTTGCAGAACTGCTTAACAATGGAGACCATTTCTGCTCTCATTCTGACACTGAGTCACCGATTTGTTGAATGTTTTCAGAAGTTTTTAATGTGCATGAGACATTCATCGTCTTGACCAACCTCTCTGTCATTACAAAATCGTTTGTGCAGTTCAAGCATACACGTCTTATGCAGCGTTTCACACACACCGACCTTTAATATAATGTGACTGTGAACCACAATCAGGCAGTCTCATTATTTATTAGCCATACCTTGTACATTGAATATAAGCACATGTCTGCAAAAGCTCGTTTCACTTGAATTATAAAGCAAAGATGATTTTCAGCTTAGTGTGTACACAAACATCTGTGAGTAACAGGATAAATAATTCTCTTTGGAGAAAAACATTGAACAAGCAGAGCTGCACCACAAGTTGACATGAATAAGGATAACATATTAATCTATCCCACATAACTAGTTACTTTGTTTAGTTAGTTAGTTTAGGACTTAATTTCATTCTGTCATTAAATAAATATAATGCTTAACAATCACAATGCATTATGAGGGCACTCATAATGCTTCATAACTACACTCATTATGCTTTATGATGCACTATATCAACAGTCATAAAACATTACGATATCACTTTTAATGAATGATACAGCTAGTCTTAATAGTAGTTATGAAGCATTATGAGTGCCCTCACCATGCATTGTGATTGTCGGGGCGCCATACCTCATAAAGCATTATGGTTGTAGTGTTCACGAGTATTCATGAGCATTCATGGGATAGGTTATTATAATTCATTATAAATGACATTATAATGTTGTATGACTGTTGATTTAAAGCATCATGAAGCATTATGTTTGCTTATAGTGTAGCTATGAGGCATCATGAATGCATTATAATGCATTACGAATGCCGTTATAATGCATTATAAATGTGGGCTTCACAGAAAGTGTTACCAAAATCTCAAATATGAATGAAAAGCAGCAGAGAGAAAAAAAATCTTAAAGAGTAAGCGCCTCTCTCACAAGATACTAATGAACTAAACACAAATTTACAAGAGCTGCAGGCTAGCATGCCTTTTTTACATTTCATTATTTCTCAAAAACAATCAACAAGCCGACAAAAAAACAAAACAAGAGCAAGTTAATTCACATTTTGCCACAAAACACACATAACAAGACTGTGATTGACACATTTCCTTGCATTACTCAACATTCTGGCTTTGATACTTTTCTGAAGACAAAGTTGGATTTAGCTTTTTTAGCTTCTTTGTTCAGATTGTTTCATAAACTCATTCTTCTCACTGTGATGCAGCGTTCTGTCAGTTTAGTTCAGAATCTTGTTTTTTTTTTAATGTTTTACTATGATATTCACTTTGATTTTATCATTATATCTTATTATATTCTTCATCACTTTATCAAAAATAATGACTCCACGAGAGCCTTAAATTCAATGTTTAAGAAAGTGAGTATAGTCGTGGTTTTATTAATCCTCTCTATAGTCCTCCTCACTTTAGCAAAGAGACCAGCACAGTCGGGGTCAGCTGATCAGATGTGAGCGTGGCATTGATCAGGTCCAAAGTAAAGTTACCCTCAGGGTGAGGGCTCTCTGGTAGAGGCACAAGAAAGTGCACACACGCTCCCACAACCAGAAGTCCAACAGCTGCAAACACGGTGAGTCCTCGCCTGACAATCAGCTGGGTCATGGAGAGATGACCAGCTTTCTGCTGATGGACGCCAAATCCATTCCCTGTTTTCTCATCATGATCCTGTGGGCTCACGGACATGTAGACATCTCCCAACTTAAGAAGAAATATATATTTAGAGTTACTGAGTTTATGAGTCTGATTTGACTGTCACAGAAGTTTATACAGCGGTGCAGTAACAGTTCCTGAACAAAGGAAGTAATCTGCATTTAAGTGCTTCTCAAAGTCTGCAGGATTTTTCATTTAGGTTCTATTTCATTTCCACAAAATAAAAAACATCTTGAGCTTAAAACGTGGAGGTGAGCGCTGCACTGGGTCAAGGTGTGAAAAGAAATCTGAGGCACTCCAGTGTTGTTAAAAATCATTTACTTCTTGCATAGACAGGTCATGCCAATGCGTTCTCCTCATTCATTGATGATTAATAACAAGTTACAAACATTTAAATGCAGGGGGTCTCAGGGCTGAAATAAAAGACTTTGATCATATCAGAGTGCCTCAGATTTCACATGCCTTTTTCAGCTGGAAATCTCAAGATGCTTGACTTGTGAATTTAAAAATACTACTGTGTTTTAAAAAAAAACGGTTGCTAACAAGCACCACAGAGTTTGC
This sequence comes from Scarus forsteni, assembly GCA_036419115.1. Lineage (NCBI taxonomy): Eukaryota > Metazoa > Chordata > Actinopteri > Labriformes > Labridae > Scarus > Scarus forsteni. Next base: position 8,610,922 of record JAZDUH010000270.1, read on the forward strand.
CATAGATGTAAAGCACCAGCATTTTCTGATGGTTCATGTACTGATTTTCTGATTTTGTAAATAAAACAAGCTTGAAAAAGAAAGGCTGTTATAGAGGAGGTAAGACTCACGGGTTAAAGCAGAGGTGGGCAACCTTAATCACCCAGAGGGCCACATAAAACTGTTTTTCCCAGCCTGAGGGCCACATTGTGTCAAATTTACAGACACTCTTGATGAGGAAAAAATAATGTCTGATTAAACAAAATATGCAAATATAAAGTAGTCATGGATATAGTGCACAAGTATTCATGTATTTTAACACAAATACGAGTTAAAATGAATAGTTAAATGGATTTGACATAGGATTCAAACTAATTTAGCCAATGTACACAGAATTAAAGCCAATTAAGCTATTTTAAATCAACCAAACACTGAGTGTTTTCAGTTTTTAAAGCACAAATTTTTGGAAATTTTGGAAAACTAGCATGAATTTGAAAGTAGCATCTCCTCAGGGCTCCGCCTAGCCCCCCCCCCCCCCCCCCCCGCTCGCATTCATGCGCGCGGCTGATATATCCAAAAGACTGATTCAACTCCAAACCCTCTGCACAACGTGTTTGTTTTACACTACACCAAGTCATGTCTCAGTCAGCGGTAAGAAAACACCAAACAAACATGTAAAGTTAGTTAGTGCTCACAGCCGATGTTGATCGGGGTTAAAGGTAGTTCCTCTGACATTCTCCACATAGCTGTCAAATCTCCCGTTTTGGCCATGAAACTACCGTATTTTCCGTATTTTATCCTCTTTTCCGACGTCCTCCTGTATCAGTATTCTCCCGTAAATCTCCCGTGTGATGATATAATAATAAAAACATTCCTCTGCCTCTCCAAACTGAACTCTGTCTCTGGCCTGAATGGGGTGGTAATGCTCCAAAATGATAGATGCCAACCACCATAAAAGAAAGAAGAAGAAAAGGCCTTGTGAGAACAGCCACCTGCAGTAGCCTGGGTGGCAGCTATCGTGAGATTAGAGCAGCAGAACAAACTTAGAAAAACAAAGAGTTTATTTTAGATTTCTTGTACTTCTGTCTTAAAATGTGAGGGATACTGGAGCTTGGTTGGGGTTGTGGGACGGCTTACGGTGGGCTTCCCTTATTTTCAAAGACAAAACTTGAAAGGTAAGCATTCTCCAGTGGACTCTGATACGTATGAGCTTGGCTACACGCACCGAGTCTGTGCACGCCGGGAAAATGCATGCGCAGTAGGCGGGCAGAATGGCGACGGGATTTGATTGGTTTAAAAACAGGTGTCCCAGCATGATTATTGGTTGGGGTTTTCCCTGTTTTACTCCTTCAGTAGTTAGCGGATATTTTCCGCTCTGTTTTAAGAACACATTATGAGTTGATTACCATCGGGTCATAAAGACCATTTTAACGAGAATTTAAAAAAGTGTATCTAAATCAAATCGCAGACCCCAGCTTTAATTTAATGTTCATACGCTTTATGAAAGAGATTTAGAGAAACCATTACAGCAAAGTTCTTCAAAAAGGTAATATAGATTATACAGAATTATTTCTGTTTGATATTTGGGTTTTCTGCATATTGATTAATTTTTGGATATGACTGGCGGGCCACATTTAGTGAGGTGGAGGGCAGGGTATGGCCCCCAGGCCGCTAGTTTCCCACCCCTGGGTTAAAGCAAGGATAGACAACTGGTTGGGTCTATTCTGCCTTTTTTACAGGTAAATGTATTATTATTGTATTGTTTTATTTTACTGAGATTTCAATTATTTTTCACAGATGTGATCATAAACACCTATTAAGTTTATTTACACTTACTGAGTTTACAGAAACAAAAACTGTCACAAAATTATTACCAGTCTTATATATGTTTCAAGATTTAATAACCCAGCTTGTCAAACTTTTCCTACATTTATTTATTTATTTGATGAATCTTTCTGGTGGGTCACATCAATGACATAGAGGCTGCATAGGGCTCCTGGGCCTCCAGTTGCCCATTCCTGGAGTACAGTATGCATTAATTTTTTAGTATAATATATACAACCACAACCACAATAACTGACTTGATTTTTAGGTTAAAAATATCTTTCCATTTTATTTTCCATAAATTAAATTAAAACAAATATATTTTAATGTCTTTGAAAAAAAGTCAAAGAAATTAATCATGATCAAGTTCTTATAATGCATTTTAAAATGTAAATAAAATGTGCTGTTCATGTGCACATAATCAAAAACTAACATTACTACAGTTGTAGGGACAACATGCCATGAATTGGTGCTATACAAATAAATTTTGATCAACTTATTGATTGATACTTACATTCCCGTTGCTTGCTGTCTGGTCCTCTGCAGCTGAGTTCAGTAACGTCAGCTGTGTCTTTTTCTGAGCTCGTTTCACCGCCTGAAGAAACAAACAAAAATCCGACTGCCAATTTCTCCTCAACAGCACACTTAAGAAGCAGAAGATCAAAATCAGCTCGCCTCGTCATGTCACGAGCAGCTGAGGCCCTGTGTGATTGTAATCATCAGATAAACTATCAGAATACCTCCTCCGTCATTTTGTTCCAGTCCAGTTTAAAGATGATGATAGTGATGTAGAAGGTGGATTGGATGACTACACAAATGAGCAGCCCGAGCCAAAAGCCTGCAGAGAGAGAGTCAATACTCTGTCAGAGGCACAGCAGGATCCGCTTGTAATGACTGACTATTTTAAAGCCACAATTTATTCTGGATTAATTCTTCTGAAAGCAAGAAACTGATATAATTTTATACCTAAAACTCGTAGTTTTGCCACAAACATTAAAGTAACACTCAGTGCAAGTCCTATGCAGTAGTATCCAATGAAGTTGGCCACAGCTGGGATCTTTTGTTTGCCAGTGCCGAGGAAGATGCCGGTGCAGACACACTGAGAAAACATATATTACACATGAGGGATTTGTTAGGCTTCCTTCTCAAAAGAGATCTACCTGAGACACGAGGTAGGCTGGTTGACTTACCACAAGACCATCAAACAGCTGGAGGAAGATGTAAGCAGTCATTAAATACGAGACCAGATCTATGATTTTCCTGAAATATAAACAAAGAAGTGTCATTGGAATGATCATCGGCGTAGCTGGCATAGTTGCCAGGTCTGCTTGTTGTAAGCGACTTTGGGTTTTGTTTTTTGAAAAGTTGCTTGTTAATATTGGCAGTTGGAGGTTACATTTTTCGGGCTTGTTCCAAAAGTGCAATTGGATCTGATGCTCAATCTACCACTGATATACTGTAAACTCATTTAAGAGGTTACACAAACTCTTTTGTCCCACATCAAACACAAATGTAAATTTTACTTTAAAAAGATGGGCAAAAGAAATCCTTAAAGACAAATTTAAATTCATTTCTAATGCTGCTCTTACTGTTGTCACCATAAGAAAGCTGTAAACTTAAATAACGGCCTGACTATGTCTGTTTGGTTACAAAAATCAAGATTATTTCTGTGTAAAGGAAAAGATGCTCCACCTCCAACAAAAGATGCTGAATAGGTAAATTAAGAGCCAAGTAAGAAAAAATATCACTGTGAAATTTAAAGGTGCTATGAGGAGAATCTATTACGGGTGACAAAAAGACTCTGCTACCCATGAGCACGCGCTGCAACTGTCGTAATGCTGCGTTCCAGTAGCCTCGGAACTGGGAGTGACATAATCTCCAACTTACTGGTGTTCCAGTTGAAGTCAGAAAAAACCTGCCGATCTACCAGGCTATTGTTAGCTGTTGTTAGCATGCCCTGCGTTGTTGTTCACTAATATCTCATGAAGAATGTGATTAACACTATGCCAGCATTTTTGTAAATATAAGACAATACTATGTATACAGCTGATCTAGAGTGACACACCCCAGTCAGAAGTGCAAATAAATTGATTATTACAGGAGCTAAATAACTGTTCACACTGGGGGCATCCATCTTCGATTGTCAACTCGGGGGTGGCAAAGTTTCACCGAGTTCCCAGTAGGAAATTTAGTATCGTAGTTTTGTAGCTGGCTATATATCACTACTTACAGCCCGGTGCTCTAAGACATGTCCGAATAATACAAATTTGCTCTCGTTTTAATTGTCTTGTTCCTGAAGTTGAGTATCCTGGCCAGTCCAGCCCTGTCCGACCTGACCGCGAAGCTAAGGAATAGCATTTATAGCTAACTTATTTTGATGCTATAAAACTCATCTTGAAGTGTGTATTTGGATCAGGCATATATCTAAAAGTGAGACTTTTTTGTAATTACTTAGAAACTCCACACAGTCCCTTTAAATGTGATGTAGATGAAAATCAAAACATGTTTATGTAGATTATTCTTTTAATTAAAAAATAAATATATCACATTAGAAAAAGTTAGCAGGAGGTTGCTTGTTTTTAGCTTGTTTTTGTTGACCTGGTTGCTTAGTTCAGTGGAAAAATCTGGCAACACTGATACTTGTTAGAAGTATCCAAATGTGCTGTTTGAACTCACTCATCAGACGTGAATATGTAGCCAATCACTGTTTTGGTAGCGCAGAGCACAAGACCTTCAACAAGCCCGAAGCCAGCTGGAGAAGAAAAAAAACATCCGTTAAAAATACAGATGTTTGGATGTATTAATTTTGACTCTGACTGAGGAACATAAATAACTGACCGGCGAGAGCGAATGACAGTTTTGTGGTGAGGATGGCCCTGGCGGTGTCTCCCGCTCCGAGGGCATTCCCCACACGGGCACATGCTGCAGCTTGAATACCAAGAGGGAACTGCAGATACATCATCACAAAAGAAATACATTTAGGGACAGAAAATATGAGAGCTTTCCATCAAGCTCTTGAAAAGCTAAATGTAAATCTAAAGAGGGTGAAATCAAAGTGTATTTTGATGGTGTATTTACGGGATGTGTCCAGGGGTGAGACAGTAATTACATCCCGTATCACAGCGATCACACAAGCCTCCTCAATCGTGTACAGTCATGCACAATGGCCATGAGAAACAGGAATGTGTGACTTAGGCATTACAAAGCACCACATACTTTACTTCCTGCAGTTTGTTTGATATATAAGTCGCACATGACAATAAGTCTGACCAGTCAAACTGTGAAAAAAACTGTGACTTATAGTCAGGAAAATATGGTAATAACTGATAATAACAATTATCTCTATTCTTCTGCAACTGTTACATGATGTAGACATACATCATTTTAAAAAGAACGCAAATGTAAAAGCCTGTGCGGCAGTTCTACAGTGTTCAATGATGGCTGCCATTTTTTAACACCTCATGTCCTCTAGTGGGAATTAGGACGTCCTTTTTTCCTACAGTGAGCAAAAATGTTGATCCAAATAGTTCCATAAGGAAGCTTTAACTAGTCTAATATGAAGAAAGCACAAAACACTAAACAGGAGTAATGATTAGGCTAACATACTCACCATGTAGGTTATAAAAGCAATCATTATAATAGCATGTTGTGCAGCCAGCTCATCTTCACTCAGCATTCCTGATCATCAGACACATAGACCAAAGAACAGTGAGAGGCGAGTTTGTACTGAATGATAGTCCAAACAGAAGTGGGACATGGGTCAACAAAATACCTGCAAAGAATCCCCCAAACTCATAAACCCACCACTCGAAACAAGTCATTAAAGTACTGGGGATGGCCAGTTTCATGTAAGAGCCCCACTCCTGCAGTGATTCCACCGACCAGCCTGCAGGGGGAGAGAGAAACCCGTTTATGTGGCTTGCAAAGCATGAGTGATGCATGAAAGTAAACTATGAATATTCAGTCCCTCACCTCCCCACGTCTTCACATGGAGCTTTTTCCACCAGATGTAGGCAAACAGAGAGGCACAGATGTAAACCTGAGACAGAGCATTAGCTGCTGCAGAGCCACTGTGAAACATAATGACATAAATGCTAATGTAAGTATGTGATTTCTTTTATTTTGGGTTATGGTAACATGCATGCATTCACCTACCCGACACCCAGATTCATCCAGTAGAGAAAGATGTAGTTGGTGACCAGGTTGGCTAGGTTTGCAAAGGCAGCAGTGTACAACTGTGGCATTATTATACCCTAGAACACAAACACAGCGAGGATTGAAATCACTCATTATTGTTTTTTTACTTAAGTACATCAAGACTGTTTTTGATGATGAGCAGGTCATACGGATACCTGGTTCTGCAGATAAGACACCTGAAGTTGATGTAAAAACATTGCCTGTAAAAAAAAAATATAATAATCTTGATATAAAGGTCAATCTAGACATACCTCTAAATCAGGGATGGGCAACTTTGGTTACAAAGAGGGCCACATATTCTCATCATATGAATGCAAAATTGTTGCAATATGATTTATTCATTATCCAACAAAAAGGACGAAAAAAATATCTAATGTAAAGAGCTTTTTGGTGTAAAATAAAAACTAAAATATAAAAATGATTTGCAAATCTTTGTCAACCTATATTCAATTGAGCACAAAACAAAGTCATAATACTTAATGTTCAAACTGAAACACTTTATGTTATTGGAAATATTTACTCATTCTTAATTTAATGTCTGAAACACCCTCCAAAAAAGCTGAGACAAAGGCAACAAAAGACTGTGAAAGTTGTTTAAGAAAATCTGTTTTGAACAGGTTACTTGGAAAACAGGTGAGGTCATGACTGGCTATTGATGGAGCATCACAGAAAGGTTCAGGTGTTCACAAGCATGGATGGGGAAGGTTCGACACTTTTTCAACAACTGTTTGAGAAAATAGCTTAACAGTTTAACAACATTTCTCAACAAACAATAGCAATAAATTCAGGGATTTCATCAATGACAGCCCATAACATCACCAAAACATTCAGAGAATCTGGAGAAAACTCTCAACATAAGCAGCAAAGCCAAGAACAAACAATGAATGCTCATAACTTTTGATCCCTGAGGCAGCACTGCATTATAAACCAACATCATTCTGTTAAGAGAATCAGCGCGTGGGCTCAAGAACACTTCAGAAAACTATTGTCAGTTAACACAGTTCATTTACACCTAAAAGGTCAAGGTCAAACTCTAGCATGCAAAGACAAAGACAAATATCAACAACACCCAGAAACATGGCCGGCTTCTCTGGGCTGAGCTCATCTGACATGGACAGATTTTGGAGCAACATATGCTGCCAAGGGATGTCTTTTCAGGGATGTTCCTGCTTATTTCAACGAGATAATGTCAAGACACTCTGCCTGTGTGGCTTCACAGTAAAAGAGTTCAGGTGCTAGACTGACCTGCTGACAGTCCAGACCTGTCTCTCTTTGAAAATGTTCAGCACATTATGAAGTACAAAATGAAACAATGGAGACCCCACACTGTTGAGGAAATGAAGGTGTATGTCAAGCAAGAATGGGAAAGAATTCCACCCACAAAGCTTCAACAACTGATTGTTGTTTAAAGGATAGGTGATGTAATACAGAGGTAAACATGCCCCTGTCACAGCTTTTTTCAATGTGCTGAAGGCTTCAAATAAAAATGAGTGGATTTTTGCAAAAGAATAATACATTAGATCAGTTTGAACATTAAATATCTTGACTATGTAGCATAATTTATATGTGTGGGAAAGGATTTGGAAAAAAAAAAAGGATTTTCAAATCATTGATTACTGATTATTTACATTTTGGACATCATTACATCCTCATCTGAATTGTGATTTGCCTTTAAACTTATAAAACAATTATCAATATACAGTATCATTGAGTTTGATAAGCACTGAATCCAAGCTAGTTTCAGCTGCTTTCTGGTAAAAATCACAAAGCATCTACAGGTCTATTCTTTGGAAAGTTTTCTTCTTTTTATCTTACAGTGGCAATCATTTATTCATTCATTCATTTTCTATAACCCTTTGTCCCTTTTGGGGTTGGGGGCGCTGGAGCCTATCCCAGCTGTCATTGGGTGAGAGGCGGGGTACACCCTGAACCGGTTGCCAGTCGATTGCAGGGCCACATAGAGAGACAGACATGCATTTACGCTCTTACTCATACCTAAAGACAATTACGAGTCATCAATTAACCTAATGGGCATGTTTTTGGTCTGTGGGAGGAAGCCGGAGTGCCCGGAGCGAACCCACGCATGCACGGGAAGAACGTGCAAACTTCACACAGAAAGGCCCCTGTCCAATCCGGGATTCGAACCGCGAACCTTCTTGCTGTGAGGCACGGGCACTACCTGCTGCGTAACCGTGCCGCCCGGCAATCATTTTAAAATTATTTTTCATTATTTTTATAGCTTTTAACTGGCTGGTGGGCCGCACTGAAGGAATAGAACGGCCACATGCAGCCCCCTTGCCACAAGTTGCCCACCCCTTTTCCACATGTTTGTAAAAAGTTGAGAAATAAGACAGAACTCACTGGTACAGCAGGAAGGAAGGCTGTCATGTACAACTGGGCTATTCTAAAAAAAAAAAAAAAAAACACTGTTATTGTCTTTATGAAAGACACATTCACACATTCATAGGAGTTTGTATACATAGATGTTAAAGTTCAATTGTACATTTATTTCACTGCTATTACAAATGTATTCATCGCTCTGTTGGAGAAGGCCATAGTTGAGGAAACATATTAAGAGGTCATTAAACTCACAACATGAGAGCTGTGCATAAAATGGTGGCACAGCGTTGCTAAGGCTGAGCCCAGAAGCTGTGATTGAAAAAGTTTGAGGTTTTACGGTTCAGTCTACCCATTAATAAAGCAGTGTGTGTTTTTTCTGCTGTTTTGGAGATAAAGTAGGATGTTGTGTAAAGTGTCATTTATCAGTGTTGAGCCACAAAGATCTTTCTGTATGTATGTCTCAGCTGTGGTAATACCAAAGGCCAAAGGCATATTTTTAACACTTTGGGGGACTTTCATAAAACTTCCCAGGATCACACTCACTGGACTTTGGATGTCAGAGGTCATTTCAACCCTAGTTTGTGAATGAGAGGCCTCAAGAGTGCTTTTAGATATTTCCTTCAAACTTTGCACAAATGTCCACCTTGATTTGAAATGAACTGATTAGATTTTGGAGGTTCTGAGTCTCTGTGACCTCAGTTATTGAATGATGTTATTAAAGGAATGATTCATCTTTTTATTTCTGTAAAGGCTATTGACCCAAAATGACTCAACAACTTATCAATGAACAGGCCTTTCATTAATCTTATCAACCGCCTCCCTAAAAAGAGCAGGAAACAAAAGGAAACAGATGCTGCCAAATGAAACAAAATTAGGTTTTTAGTCGAGGATATGACCGCTGTTTACTTGTATACTTTGGAAAAAAAGGGTTCACAGGAGAACAGCTGTAGATGGAGAGTCTACAGGGCTTAACTGAAAATAGAGGAATGGAAGGTTGGAGAAACACACGGTAGCTACCTGTTGATTCAGGTGAATAAATCATGAGCTCATGTTGTCAAAGCAGACTATCAGCTCTTACATGTTTGTCTGCAGTGAGCAGCTCTCATCACGCAGAGCCCTGTTGATTTAATGGACATTTATCATTGTACAGATTTACTGTTTTACCAACTTCAAGGAGCTTAATGAAAGCGTTCATCCTTTGGCTGCTTGCAGAAGGACACGTAAGCTGTGCCATGTCTCAAACTAGTGCCTAATAAAAGCAGCTTGGTGGTGGGAAATTTAGCAGGTGTGAAAAATCTGTTTGTCGTGTGTGGTGACCCTACGCTGTTTTTGTGGCTTGCTTTCTCACACAATTTCTTTAATTACACAGGGTTTGGCACCATGTACAGCAATGTATAGCATTAGCATTTGCCTTGAGATTTCTAAACAGAGAGAGAACTGACCTGTAACACTGTAGCACATGTTCAGGCTCATATCATGTACCTCACACGACACCTCAGAAAACACGAACAACCCTTTTAAGTACAAACCTTTAAATCTGCTACATTGTAAAACAAACTATTGACAAAATGTGTTAAAAGTGGAGCAAAATAACCTTTTAATTGATTAATGTTTTCAGTGTTTTTGATTTTTTTTTTCATTTTATCAAGAAATGTGGTCCAGACCTGATGAAACTGCTACTGCAGCTGTTAGCATCTATGCTAATCTCTGTATGAACAGTCCTTTCCTATTTTTGACGCTTTACTTGTTGCTCCCAAGTCTTCCTGCTTTAAAGGACTCTAATTAGGCCAGTGCTGCTGTGAGTTGAGTGTATGTTAGGAGATTGGGGCTTCACATGATGGATATGCTGATTAGGTGGATCCAACTTCTGGGCAAGATTAGAATCCTCATAGTTTAAGTGTGAAAACTGACAGCTGTGGTATTATTAGTGGTTTTGCTTAAGTGTTCGGACAAGTATAAGGTGGAAACTCTAAAAATAAAAATCTATTCCCATGTCTAACATGCATGGTTGGTATTATTCCCTCTGCCTAGGATGTTGTTTTGCCATAATATTGTTGCCTGTTTGTTACCAAGGTTACACAAAAACCTCTGGAAAGATTTTGCTGATATTTTCAGGAGATGTTGGTAATGGCCCAAGTTAGATATTATTCTATTTTGGTGGTGATCAAGATTACCACCATTAGTGAACAATCATTTTTGCTTATTAACTCTCCAACTAACAATGATATGAACATGATTCTGAGCTAGGTCTGGGTTTCCATGGTCAAGGAATCATATTATGGTGTTAACTTTATCATGGAATGATTACTATAAATTGAACAGCAATATGTGAGCTACCTTGGTGAAGGTTTGCATCCTGAAAGTGTCTTCTAGTCTTTATTTTTTCATTCAATAAAGAACTGTGGTCCAAATCAGATAAACTGCTACTGCAGCTGTTAGCATATGTGCTAATCTCTGTAGGAACAGTCCTTTCCTGCTGTTGTTTGGCTTGTTTCCTACCTATTTCTGCTTTAAAGAACTCTGATTGGACCAATGCCACTTTGAGGCAAGCACACTTTGAGTAGATTGGAGCTTGGCATGATGGATCTGCCTGATTGCAGACATTAAATCAGGCAAATCCAGCTGCTGTGAAAGGTAAGAAACTTAATAGGTCAAGTGTGAAATGTGGCAGCTGTGGTATGAATGGTTTGGCAACTGTTTTTGGAGCAGTCTAATGCTACGGCCACATGCACGTTTGGACGCACATTCGGGCAACGCGTTGGACACGTTTGGCGCGGCACGCATGGAGCATCCGGCGTGTTTGGGGCATCAAACGCCTCTACGCTCGAGTTGAAAATATTGAACTTTCGATGCAAATGACATTCTGCAAGTTCTGTAAATATTCGTATCCAGCTGGATTTGCCTACACGGATCATCACTGAGTTCGACTGGCTCCAGCTCTCTACTCCGCCTGCGCAGTGACGCGCGTCGCCCCTCAGCTTGTCAAAATGGTCCAGCGTCCAGCCTCGGGCGTTACGCGTGGCGCGTCACAGGCACTACCCGAGTTTAAATACGCCAATTCGCATCCGATGTGACCGTAGCATTAGGTGGACAACCCTAAAAAAAAAAAACCTTATTCCCATGTCTAACATGCATTGTTGGTATTATTGGTTACCTGGCCACCTCCGGTTCCTGTCCCATGCTTAACAGGATGGCCTCTGCATTGATGAGGAGGCCCCAGCATGGCAGACAGAACAACAGCAGGATGATAATACCTCGCTGAAGAATAACTCCTACCCGCAGCAGATTCTTTCCTCCAAATGTCTGCACAACACAGCACAGAGTTAATCATCTCTGCAAAGAGAGTAATGAATAGTTAAAGGTTTGGACAGGAGTTCATCTGTGGGATAAAGGTCAAACCTGAGACACCAGTGTGTCACATGCGAGTCCCAGACCACATCCAGTGGCTGCAGTGGTTACATTTATGGCCTGCAATGAAAAATAAACACACATGAATGCAGTTTTTCTATGATTTGTTCAATAGAATGTACTAAATATTGATTTAATCATTATGCTTGTAACCGAATTTGTAAAAGCTATCAAGGGTTCGTAGTTGTTACATTCAATTTTCTCCCTCAAATGGCATTTACTCATTTCTTCATGTTGGGCTCTGCAGCTCTGTGGAGCATACAGATGACCACTTACAGCAGACGCTAGTCCATAGCCAGCCATCACATCATTTCCCAGACGCCCACAGAACATTGTAACCACAAATGGAAGCAGGTAATTGAGGATTCGAGAGAACAGCTAGAAATACAAACAGAGAATATGAAGCAGCCACTTTCTCACAGGTTATGTGCTGTGCAAGACAGGAATTAGAAGACGACATAAATTAGCACGGCTCTTCCTGCAGAGAGGTGTCACACTGTCATCACAGTTTGAAACTTAGCAAACACGGCTCTGATTTGACTCCTGTTTTTTTCACAAACTCAAACACAAAGTCAATTACTTCTGACATATCAAACAAAGCAGCTGATCAGTCCTAAATAACAATGTGATGGATATACAAACAGAGCTGAATCCCTACCAGAGGCCCTGTCATCCTCAGGATGTGGTACAGTTCTTCTCTGTGGGTCAGGGGGATCCTGCTGCGCACCCACCTGCAGCAGAAGAGCCTGTCGCTGGTCCCCTCCATGTTCGCAGGATCGGGCTTTTCCAATGCTGGGTCCGTCTTCCCTGACATGTTTGTATCTTTGACAGAGGGATAGAATTCATCACTGGGTAAAGTACTTTGACACCTCAAAAGGTTACTAATTAATTCATTCTCTGTTAGTTTCTCACATTGCATTTCAGGTGCAACTCCGTGAGCAAACACTATGAGTGAAAAATGTGTTAATGAGTGTGAGACGAGTAATTCAGACACTTTTTTTAGAACCTTTTTTATTCGAACATTACAAAACACATATATAATTTTACATTTCATATATTTTTCTTCCAAAAGTCTTACTTTAAAAATGTTAATTTTTTTTCTCTTCTAACACTCCAGCTGCAACAAATATAGACCTTTATTATAAACACATACAAGTCATCATAATATAAATACAATACAAACACAGTCAGTAGATAATGACATAAAAAAAAATAGTTGAATGAATAACAGTATTAATTATGTAAAAGCAGAAAAAAAATGCTTTTCCAAAAAAAGAAAAACTAATTTAATAATAAAAAAAGTTAGTCTAAGGGCGTTTTCACATTAGGTCCACTTGTTTCGAACCGTGCTGCGGCGCGGTTTGCCATGGGTAGGCCCCTCTCCCCCACTGGCTTGCATTCACACTGGCAACATCGAACTGTGCCCGGACCCACTTGTGTATTTACCCAGTTTGAAACAGCAGGGGGCGATATGCACGTAACTGGTTACCAAACCTGCTACGGAGGGTATGAAGAAGAGGTTACCATGGTAACCATTTCCTACACCAGACAACCAGTGTTTACGTTTCACTCTCTTCTACATTTTCCTTCAAATGTGTTTTTTTTATTGTGTTTGAGACGGCATCAGCGACCTTCTGGACCCTCGTAAATCATCGTAATCCTCAACCAGAATAAACAGATCGACAAATTGAGTAAGCAAAAGATTCAACCGTGGGATTAACAGGAAGTAATGCATCAAAAGTAGATCGGTTCGGACCACTTTGTTTCACACCAGTGAAACCGCACCAAATGTAGGGAGATGGAGCGGATCAAGACCACCCCTTCATGGAGGTCTCGGACCAGCTGATTTGGTGTGCAGTGGTTGCATTCACATTGACACTAACGTACCAAACCCTGGGCCAAAACTTCTTTGGTGCCCACTAAATCTGGTTGGTGTGAAAGCGCCCTAAGTCATGCTTTTAGTATGCACTCTAACAATGCATTGTTTCCGTAGTAGTGGCATTATCGGCCACCATCTCTTTAGATATTTTGGCATCTGAAGTCATGCAAAATATGTAATTTTTTCCATTTCATGTAAGGCTAAAACCTTCTGAATCCAAGTATTATATGATGGAGGTTCAGGTTTCAACCCCCTTATTAATGCAGATTCTTTTAAAGGGTATAACTCCAATCTGAGAATTATAAATTTAATTGATTTTATGGGTACATTAAAAGCTCACATGAATGTTAACTGCGTGTATTTCTGAATAAAGGGCAATATGTATGCAGTTATGCATTTCACAGCTTTAACTCAATGAATAATTATAAGACCTAAAGCTGCCACTGTGAGGAGCATACTAAATATCTTTAACTTGCCCGCAGTCTGTTGTCAAGTGATATGTGAAAAGGCATGCATGATTACCATGAACTTCCTCTGCATATTAATAAATGCACAGGTATCCCCTGCAGAAGTGGAACCAGACCAATCCATCTCCATCACTTCAGGCAGACAGGTGCACTGCCATGGATTATGAAACATTAACATGTCCTGTGCTTTTATGTCCTACTGGAGAGCATTAAAGGTTAAAGTCTTTGCTCTGGAGCATTGAAAATGAGATAAGGCCATCTACTCTTATCAAGCTCAGACCTAATTTATCAAACTACCTGCAGCACAGTGACAGCATGCAACAGCTCAGGCATGTTTCTTTGTAAAATTAGGATGAGTTGATTTCTGCATATGCAACATGTGGGGATTCAGTTCAAGAGTAAGAAGATGTATCCATGTCCTGCATCCACAAAGGTCTCATTCTTTAACCCAGTAAAACAGCTGGATCTGCCAGATTCCATTTGACATCAGGCAGATCCATCTGGCACAGCTTCAACCTGAAACATTTGTATTTCATCCCTTTAATGGAAACAGGCAGTTGTTATGGAAAGTAAGAAAGAGCTGTAAGCCTCCAAAAGGTCAGAACAAATGTAAGAGAAATTCATGTCTTGAATGAGCCTCTACTTTTACTTGACTCTGATCTACATCACAGACTTCTATGACTTAGGTTAGAACACTGACTTTATTCTCAGAATTATTAGACAAAAAAAAAGTCAGCTTTCAGATATAAATCTGAAAATTGTGACTTTAATCCTCAAGTTCTGACTTTAATCTTAGAACTCTGGGATTGAATGCAGAATTCTGACTTTAACCCAAGAATTATGTCACAATCCTGATTTAAATCTCAGGATTCTGAAGATAACTGCAGAATTCTGAGAAAAAAAAATTACGAGTTAGAATTAAGAATTTAATCCTAAAATTTCAAGACAAAAAGTGGGGATTCTGATTTAAGTCTCAAAACATGGTAACTTTTGCCAGAATTCTGAGATTTAAATCAGAATGTTGTCTTTAATTTCAGAATTATTAGACAGAAGGCAGAACTGTGACTTTAATCCCAGAATCATGAGACAAAAACTTTCACAATTCTGACTTATTTCTCTCAGAATTCTGAGAATTACATCTTGATTATGACTTTTCTCTCTGAATTTTTACTTTACTCCCATAATTGGGAGAGAGACTTAAAGAGTCACAATTCTGATTAAAATCTGATAAATATGATTTCAATCCCACAATTATGAGTCAACATTCAAAATTCTGACCAACATCTCAGATCTCTGATGTTCCTCTCCCAATTCTGACTTTTTCACAGACTTATAAAAAACCCTTGAATCACATATTTTTTTCCCAAGGGGCCTGCATCCTGTCGATCACAATATTCTTTTCACAAACAGTTAAAGCTATGGTCTACGATTTGGAAGCTTGGTACATCTTAATAACACCGTTTATCAGGACGTTATGGTCCTATGGTCCGATCTACGCAATATAAAGACCAAAAAGAATGAAAAAAATCCATTCAGTATATCCGCTGCAAAGCGGCATAATAGTTGACCAATCGGAATCGCCGTTCCCGGCGGTTTGGATTGGTCCGTGAGTCCATCCAATCCCCTGTCTCCCCTGCTCCGCACCGTCCCGCCTCCTTCCCACCACCTCCCTCATATACTGGTGAGCAGCTAGCTGCACAACTACTGAAGCGTCATGGAGCCGGAGAAGACCAGCACAGAAACTGGGAGGCTGCTTCTGGAATGGGTAGGTATCTGTCAATAGATTTTAGCATAAGTTAGCCACTCATCGTTAGCATTGTAAACTGAGCTGGTGAAGACACGCCGAGAAAGGTATATCCGCACCCACAATCGGCTATGCTCTGATCGGCTAACAGTGGCGACGCCAGACCCGCTTCGCCGCCGGGCCAATTAAAATGGCTACCGCTGTGTTACAAGGGGGATGACTGTCGTGTTTGTTACTTCCAGCTATGAGAAATGTCATTTATCTTCAACACCAATTAATATTTTCTGCCGGCTGGCTTCTTGCTCAATCGAAGGGGGCGTGTTGTTAGGAGGCGGCACGAGCTGGGGGGCGGGATCTTGGAACACGAAGGGGAGGGGTGAGTGAATGGGGGGCAGGCTGCATTTTTCAAATCTGTCTCACAAGCCAAACTGGTTTTCAGATCGTAGACCCGAGCTTTAAATAGTACTGGCCTATCAGGATCTGTCCCTAAATGGATCGAATCAGACCTTGAGGGTTGAACACTCACAGTCTCATCTCTCAACTTTCAGCAGTAAATTTCAAAATTGTTTATGGGGTGCCACAAGGATCAGTCCTTGGCCCACCATTATTCAACCTTTAAATTGTCAGTCTTGGTTCAGTTTGACACTTTTCACACTTGGCCTATTTTGTCACTAACTGAAACTTACACCTAACTACAAAAGTAACCTTTAAACTAACTAACAAAAGTAGCTTTTTAAAGTAACTTTACAAAAGCAAAAATAATCGTTTCAAACAGCTGCCTCCAGCTTGGTATACTGAGGATGCAAAAGGCCTCAGAGAGACAACTTTTGTGGATTTTCAGAGCTTTGCTATGCAGTGAGATCTACAGCCAGAGGGGCTGATTCAGTCCTGACTCCCAGGTACCATACCTGTGTGAATGAGAGTCTCTGCAAATTCACAGTCTGCTGGAAGTGTTTCTCAGTGCCTCAGGGCAAAAAACAAAATTCATGCTCCAGAAGTAGGGCTTTGTGCAAAGCTGTAATTGAACTGTAGTGAGGACTGCATGCACACAGTGTGCAACAGAGAGACTCTGCATTACTCTCTAAAACAGATAAAATAGATCCAATACTTTGAGTCATTTAACAATTCAAGTATTCTGAAATATCCAGTCAAATATAAATATCTTTGATGAATCTATATCAGAAAACATACAAAGTTTTTGGTATAAATGTCACATTTAAATCTGAATCCTTATATTTATGTGATATACAACATGAGAGTTGGAATATCAACAAACTTTTAAGTATTTTACTGGCAGCTAGTCACAAGAAAATGGTTAAAGGCTGACCCATCGACCTTTGAGGACTGGGTGGATGCTGTAAACCAGATTTTAATTTGTGATGACCCTCTTTTTCCTTAGACTGCTTTATAAAAAAATGCTCATCTCACTTGGAGCTTTTTCGATCCTTGTTGATGGATAAACAGCGTGAAACCATTAAGCAGTGCCTGTGTTTCTTCTGAATAGTTATGTATGTTTAATAATCCACTGCCCTTTACTGCGCTTTTCTCATTCACAAAAAATGTATTTTTTAAAATTGTTGTAGCGCTGAATACTGTTTCTAGCAATATGTATTTACCTTGACATGTGTTGCTGACCTCTTGGCCAGGTCACCCTTGTGAAAAAGATCATGATCTCAATGGGTTTTTTACCTGGTGAAATAAATAAATAAAATGATGTTAGTGTAAACCCCTGTTCTGATTTGTGGTTATGTATTATAATGATGAGTGGACTTGAATTGGAAAACTTGGAAGGCACCAGGCCAAAGTCATTGAGACTTTCTACGGTTAAAAATCCAGGATCCACAAAGAAGGAATCATCACACTGTGGTGCGATACTTCGCAATGGATCTGGGAAAGTTTAAACAGTTGCAAGATATGCTTTGTGCAATGAGAACTGTAAGAAATGTAAGTGTCTTTCAAATAAAATGAGAATTTATATAAAAAAGGATAATCTTAGCAGAAAGTGGCTCTCTTGTAACAGGAGAGCACAGACAAAATGTTCCACTACTGTTTATTCTGTATTTCCTCTTAAAGGCTCGAACAGTCTCAGCTGAAGAGGCAATGAGCCCCCTCAGAGTGACAGCCCTAAACCCTTAAGGCTTTACTCTGGCTAAATCAATCAGGCTGTTTGAGTGAGAGCCATAGATACCATGTACTCGCATGTCATTTGTATCTGTCACTTGTTGTTTTCCTTAGCAGAGCTCTGTCATTTATGTTTGCTGGATCCATCAGACGGCAACATCATTTCTTTGTCTCCCTGTTTGAGCATCTTTCTGACCACAGCAAAGGTCTGCATCCTACTGACTCCCCTCTTTGCAGACCGTTTTGTCTTTGCCAATTATAATAATCCACTATTTCGAGTTCAAGGTGTAAGAACAGTCATTAGTTTTAAAAACGAATGGAAATGTACCAATGGAGCTTGTAAAATATCTAAGATGTACATAACCACCATATTTATACTTAAATCTCAAATCTCCATGTATAAAATATCAACATGAAAATAGCTCATTGAATATACCAATAAACTATATTATTTTATTTTATTTTTCATTTGTAAGTTTCTTTCTTATATTTCTGCTTGTATGTAATTTTGGAATTTCCTCCTGTGGGACTAATGGAGGACTATCAAATCTAATCTAATCTAAATGATAACAAGTCCTCCTACAAATACAGGTTTACACATATCACAGGTTTGTAAAGCTGTCAGTCAAACAAACTCCACCACACCCCCACAATCCTGTGAAAAAAGCCACAGATGCATGGTTTCTCTGCTTCATGCTCCTTATTCACTTCCATGTGTCAGCTCATCACTTTCTCTTGGTGCTCTGTGTTTGGCCGGGTGATGCCGAGCTGTCATGTCCTGTGAGTATAATTCCATCTGTGACACTAACAGGGAGTGAGAGGAGAACCTCAGTGGAGGCAGAACCGGCGACGGTCTTCTGGCTTCAACACTGCACGCACGATCACATCTTGTTCATTTACAATGTTGATTAAGCTGTGAGAGCCTTCTAGGGACATGATCATCGAGCATTGTGTTAGAAGTTACGTAATCACTGTTTCTCCAGTTCAAGTTATTCATTCCAAAACAACAAGATTTATTTTTTAACTTGACACGTGAATTCAGATGCAAAAAATTAAACTGTGGTGGAGTAATGCCTGTAGCATGAGGGTACAAATTCCAATGAAGTTGGGAAGTTTTGCAAAATGTACATAAAGAGAATCAATGATCTAGAAATCCTTTACAACCTATATAATACACAATACACCTATACAATACACCAAAAAGACAAGAAATCGAATGTCCAGACTAATAAACTTCATTGTTTTTTTCACAGTTTTACTCATTTTGAAAATGATACCTGCAAATGTTCTAAAAAAAGGCTGCAACAGGAGCATGTTTACCAGTGTTACACTGGTAAACACTGTCACTTTTCCTTTAACAGCAATTATTAAAGGTGCTATGAGGAGAATCTATTAACGGCGACATAAAGACTCTGCTACCCATGAGCATGCACGGCGACTGTCATAATGCTGGGTTCCAGTAACCTCAGAACTGGGAGTGACATCATCTCTGACTTATCGGCGTTCCAGTTGAAGTCGGAAAAAAACCTGCTGATCTACCAGGCTATTGTTAGCTGTTGTTAGCACGCCCTGTGTTGTTGTATGAAGAATGTGATTATCCCCATGGCAGTAGTTTTTGTAAAAATTACATTTGGAAATAGAAGTCTAACAATACGATGTATACAGCTGATCTAGAGCGACACACTCTAGTCAGAAGTGCAAATAAATTGATTATTACAGGAGCTAAATAACTGTTCACACTGGGGGATTCCATCTTTGATTATCAACTTGGGGGTGGCAAGGTTTCACCGAGTTCCCAGTAGGAAATTCCGACTTCGGGGGACATTGTACTTGCAGTTTCCTACTCGGAACTCAGAAATTCCTACTTCTGGAACGCACCAAAAGACGTGACCCAAGCCAAAGCATGCATTTGTTGTGATGCAAATAAATGCAGCTCAGACCTTCCTCAGAACTCTGCATTGCTTTACAACTTTTTTTTCAACAACTTACAGGATGCAAAGCGATAAGGTAATGTATCTCTTTCTAGTTACATAGCGGTAGTTTTTGATGTGTGACAACAAGCAATTTTCGAAAAACTTAGTATTGTAGTTTTGTAGCCAGCTATGTATCGCTACTTACAGCCCGGTGCTCTAAGGCATGTCCCAATAATATAAATTTGCTCTAGTTTTAATTGTCTTGTTCCCGAAGTTGAATGTCCAGACCAGTCCAGCCCTGTCCGACCCACCCGCGAAGCTAAGGAATAGCATTTATAGATAACCTATTTTGATGCTATAAAACTCATCTTGAAGTGTATTTTGATCAGGCATCTAAAAGTGAGACTTTTTTGTATTTACTTAGAAACTCCTCACAGTCCCTTTAAGCAATGTACATCTTCAGTTGCTCCACAGTCTGGGGTCTCTGTCGTCGTAGTTTGCTCTTCATAACGCTTTCCGCATTTTTTCAGTGGCAGCCAGTCTCGTACCTGCATTCTTTTCTACAAAGTCATGCTGTAGGAGCACAAGGAGAATGCAAGTTGTCTTGCTGAAATAAATTGAATGGCTGCATATATTGATCCAAGACCTATATGCACCTTTAAGGATTAATTGTGCCTTCAAATATGTGCAAGTTACCCATGCCATGGGTAGTAACACCCCCTCCATATCATCGCAGATGCAGGATTTTGACCGTTTGCTGATGACAGTCTGAATGGTCCTTTTCCTCTTTTGCCCAGACACCACATCCATGATTTCCAAGAACATCCTTTCAAGGATGATTTCAGTTTTTAATTCAGTACTGCCTGAAGGATCAAAGGTCATGGGCGTCCAACATTGGTTTTGGCTTTGTTGTTTATGTCTACAGATTTCTATGAGTTCTCTAAATCGCCTGATAATATTATGAACTGTAGATGACAAAATACCTAAATTACTTGCAATTGTACATGTAGAAATGTTCTTGAACTACAGTGTTTGACTTTTTAAGTATTCGCTCACACAGTTGTTCACAAAGTATTAAACCGCACTCCATCCTTGCTTATAAATGACTGAGCCTTTGGTGGATGGTCCTTTAATACACAATCATGACACTAACCTGTTTTCACTTAACCTGTTCATCTGTGGGGTGTTCCAAACAGGTCTTTTTGAGCATTCCTTATCTCTTTTTGAAACCTCTTGCAGGAATAAAAAAAACAAATGAATAATTATTTGCAATAAAAACAATGAATTTAGTAGTTTGAACACTTAATATCTTGTCTTTATTGAGTATTCAGCTGATGAGACGTTGAAATGTACAATATTGTATTTGCAAATCATTGTATCTTGTTATTTTGTTCTGTTTCACAATGTCCCAGCTTCATTTGAATTGGTGTTTGTTGATAACAGGATAAAGAGCCATCCTCAAAGGTGGTCTGCATTGTTTGTCATTTTTGTTCTTCTGTGTATTTAACTCTTATTATTCTTCCACATCTTTGCTGTGAGTCAAATAGATCTATTCATTATGTGCAATAACAAAATTTAAATCATCTGAAAGATGCTCTTGTTCATCTGCAGGCTTTAAATCTCAAAGCAGAGAGACAAAAATGAATGAGTCTGAAGCTGACCCAAGTTTACAGCTGATTCCTGCGTTTAAAATTGGTCGTCTTGCTTGCACAGAGAAAACAAATGTGAGTGTCTAAGCCTCTGCTTCTTTGGTTACATAAAGCCTCTTAAACAAGATCAGAAGTCATGTCTCCTGATCCATCCTTTCCCAGAACAGTCAGACCATTAAGCTTGGTTAAATATTGATGACTTTGGCTAATGATGGCACTGAAGGATGGGTGCTCTACAATGAAGGGACACAGCCTGTCACATCTGATGCCACAGTGAGCACTGATATGTGGCTCTGGCATCTGAACCTCTCTTCCTGAGGGCATTTTTAGATAATTGCTTTCTCCAATGCAATCTACAGATTGTTTTTTTCCTTCCTGTAATTCTTCCTAAGCAGCAGGTTACCAGGTTTTTCTCATAATTTCTTGTGACCCAGGTTCTCAGTTGGAAGCGGCGTTGCAGGCTAACAGGATTTTGAAGACATCAGAGCGACCAAGCCTGCAGCCGGTGACCTTTAAATCATTTTAAGGCTTATTTCTAATCTCACTGCAGTGCACCCTCTTGGTCATATACTAAGGTTTTACAAATAGCCTCAGCATATATTCCAGTGTCATGATGGCTGCAGACTACTAAAGTCAAATTATAAACCTGGTCAAGTCTCACAGCAAAGCTCAGGCTCCATGCAGAGCTGCAGGGATTTTTAAGGTAGTTTTCACACCAACAGTTCAGATGCTATGGATTATTTCTTGTTCACGCGTGTGAGTAATTTTTTGGAAAGCTTTATTTAGACTCAGTGGGTAAAAAAACACCAAGTTATCTGACATCTGTTTTTAGACTTTTGACCCCTACAAATGGGTGGTTGGGTGAGTTTTAACCTGGGGTGGTGTTCTACCTTTATATGGTGTCCTGAGGTATTTTTTCTCTCCTAAACAGTTGCTAATGTCTTAAACCAGCACTATGTTGCTTTTCAAACACAATATAGTCCTTCGATATTCACTGTGATGGTCTACCACTTTACAATGAGTTGAATGACACCTCTGTCGTGTTCTGGAGTGGTCTGTATCGCTTTCACTGGCGCTATGTAACTTCAGGGTGGATAGTGGGAACCCTGCCACACCAAAAACTACAAGTTTGGACTGCTTTACGGCATAGGCTACGTCACTTCCCCCAATTCCCGATTCGTTTACAACACGGAAGTGTCGGCGAAAGCCAAACGCAGAGCTGTAGTCATGCCGGAGGCAGCAAAGAACGCAAGAAAAAGAAAAGTTTTTTTTGAGGATACAAAACAAAGAAAGCCAGAGAAAAACAAGCTGAATGCTTGGACCAGAACAAACATCAGTTCGGTGTTACTCGCTGGCATGAAATAAAAGACGAGGAGAGCTGTCCGAACGATGCCGACTTGGCCCTGTTATTGCTGGACTTGTAAGTACTTGTTGATTGTTTACCATCCGTTTACAGTATTCTTGAGAACGTACCAGTATGTAGTTTTGTTTAGACCTATTTCAAGTGTGTGATATCGCCAGCTCGTGGTTGTCTTTACTTTTATTCACTTTATCGCTTCAACAGGACGGGGGCGGGGGCGACTTCACGGTAATAAAACCAAGTTGAACTTAGCGATTTTTAACATCGTCATTTAGTCAAAAATAAATAAATTACCTCGTCGCTATCCATCCTGCAAACAGCCGCTGAAGACAGAAGAATACTTTTGAGCGAAGTCCTGGCTTCTGTGATTCGCCTACAAAACAAACGCACGCGACCGGAAGATCTTCACCTTTACGGCAGTATGCACGCGCTAGCGCTTATGGGTAGTTGAGTTCTCTTTCCAGTCAAGCGGGGATCTTCCGTAGTGTTGCTTTAACTTATGTTTCTATTATCATGTAAATTTGTGATGACACATCAAGGAGTGCTGTATTTAAGGGTGTTGAACTGTCTTGTCTGCAGAGGACACCTCTCCAGGTCTCCTCTCCATGCTGCATGTTTCTGAGATAAAGGAATCGCAATCCATAACACTGTGTCTTGTTCTCTTTTTAGCCTTTTTGGTAAATTTTTCCATATTTAGGAGGGAATAAACTCACTCATGCCAGTATTTTTAAGTATTCCAAATGGTAGAGTTGCAATGACTACAACACTTGTCATCATAGGAAGTTACAACATAAGTTGTTTAATAGACGATTGTACAGATGAATTTATTTATCAATGCATGAAATGCATTACAACATAAATGTTAAGTTACACTGCGTGAAGACTACACATGGCATGGTCACTTATGCCATAACACCTGAAGGGAGTGTCTCCAGAGAAACTGTCATTGATGCTGAAAAGTAGAGATCAGCTATAAAAAACAGTTAGTTTTCCACCATCAAAAGCAAAATTACTGTCATAAATAACTGCAGAGCTGATTCAGACTAGGTCAATTTTGAGCTGCAGATTGTTGCCCTAAATTTTTTACTTTAAATGTCTCATGTGCTGCAAAATCACATTTCTTTGCTTGTAAGATTGTCAGAAGGGCTTTGGGAGCAAAAGACCATGACACTGTATACTAAAGTCTCCCTCCACATATAAAAACACTCCACTTTTTACTTCCTGGGGTTTATGATGCCATAGCTATAGAGCTTCCACCTCCTTGCATTTTCTGCTCATCACAGGCAGACACCAGGACTGGTCTGAAAGTTCGCTCCATGGCCTGTAACCCCATATTCCCCCTATCCTATCAGGCATTATTTGTGCAGCCAATCAGTGCAGAGCTTATTATCATAGCCTCCTGCAGACTCCCACCCCCTCAGATCAGAGCATTTCCAAAGGGGAGGGTAAAAGAGCTGCAGCTGATCCTCTACAGAGAGGATATGTTTCATTTCTTGACTCACTTAAAGCAAATCCGTGCTTAATCGACACTCAAGTCTGAAGGAAATGGTCAGACAGACTACGAAACCTTGAAATATAAAGAAAGAATTAAAATGCACTACATATAAAACACACATATCTTCTGCAACTATAGAAGGAATGCATTGACCTCAAAAATTGTGGGCCAGGCTGGCAGTTCTACTTGCTGAGTAGCAGAGAGCAAGGTCTAGTATTTGATATTGGTGGTATGAAACAGTGAAACACTTTGATTCACTGAACAGAGATATGTTTATAGTAATTTTCAGAAGGCCTAACTGTTTTTTCATGATTTTCGTCATGAAAAACGTCAAATACAGTCAGATTTGTGTAAAGAAAGAGCTAAATTGACTTTCTGAGCCATAACGTTATATTTATAAAGCAGTATTAACTTGCATGGCAACTACAACTGAATGTAGATTTCAGGTGAATTAAAGCATTTCTTCATTTTTTCCACTGATTTCATTGACCAGAGCATAGGTCATCATTACAGTTTTGTCTCTGGGCAAACTTTTCAAAGTCACTTTAAGTTGGAAAGTGGGACAACAGAGAAAGAGAGGAAAAAATCACAGAGAAGGTTCAAACAAATGGGCTCCTGAACTTTTTATACTTCACAGATCACAGATGTTCTTTGTTGCCCGTCTTATCCATGCTCCCGTATGTTTCTATGAGTTCAGTCAGTGAACAGTCTGCTCCTGTCTGACCTGCTCTCAGATTAATTAACAATCATCAGAACAGACGTTAAACAAAGTTTTGCCTCTTTTTTCACCTGTTCCATGTGCTACAGCATGCCTCATACCATTTAACTTCTGCAGCAATCTCTAATCAATGGGCTGCCTTTAGGTTCATAAGAGATATAATATACTCATAATTACTCTATAAAAGGGCTCACTAAAGGTGGGCGGCTGTAACATTCGATTTTGAGTTAAGAAAACAAACTTCTCCAGCATTGAGCAGCACATTTTTGCTTTCTTCATGCTTGTTGCCCCCCATCACATCTTCCTTAAAACTCTTTCACCAGAGACACACTTTGGTCAATCAGATAATCAGACTCATAACTTGAAAAATCATCTGTAATCTGCAGAAATAAAAGTCTCTGTCTCACTCTGTGGCTTCACTCTGGTGTGGAGGCTGCAGCAGGAGGAGGTGTCAGCTGATGCTGTGGCTGAAGCCTTTCCATATGTTACCAATAGTCAAAGTTTTGTTTGTTAAGAAAAATTCTGCATAACTGCTTATTGCATTTCAGTCACAGGGGTGCTGGAGGCAATCCAAGCTGTCCGTAAGCAGGTTGCAGCCAAACACAGGGCCATATAGAGAGACAGACTACCATCTACGCGCTCATATTCATACCTCAGGGTAATTTCAGAGTCACCAATTAACCTAATGAGCATGTTTCTGGTCTGTGGGAGGAAGCAGGTAGCCTTGCAGAGCAGACAGACCTGCCTGATTCTGAAATCCTGCAGCTCTGTCTTGCCAGCCTCCGTTGTCCAACGAATTCAAAGAGAGGCGGGAGCAACAGAACGCGAACGTGACAACCACCGCAAGTTGAGAACTGGAAGTTGAGAACGGACATGCCGATTAGCGTATTGTCCTCATGACTACCTAGTGAACCTTGGCGTAATGTGCCCTCCTCAGAAGTTTACTTGTAGGGATAGTCTTTGACGAGGTTCATGTCACATATAAGTGTTAAATGAATCATCTGTGCGGTACAATTTAGTGTAAGACGATAGTATAAATCCATTAGCTGTTAGCAGCTAAGTTAGCGGCTAACAGCTAACATCCATGAACTGCTCTTAACTGTTGTTAGCCATGAACGGCTAAATTAGCCACTGAGTATGCTACATTATAGGAGGCAACCCTGCTTGATGTGGATTGGTCTGTGATGAATGTGACGAGCCAAACGATTGTCCAATCACAAGCTTGTGTTTTTTTTAACGTTCTGCACCTGAAAACAAATTCAAAGGGCTCCTACCCAGATGGACTAGTGAAATATTTCTGTGGCAGATATATTGAGCTGTCCATCTGGCTTGTCAGGTTAGGAAGTCGGACTGCCCGAAGAGAACCCACGTATGCACGGGAAGAACAAGCAAACGTCAAACAGAAAGGCCCCACCTGACCAGGGGATCAAACCACTGACTTTCTTGCTAAGGCACATGCACAACCTGCTGCAATTAATACTTGTATAAAAGGCAATTTCCAGATCAAAGCGAGGGCCAGAAATTATTACTAGTCAGCCAGGTTTGGTTCAGAAGTTAGAAGTACCTTCTATTTAAGATGCATGTTATTTTGTAGGGAATTTGTTGTAGTAGTTCACACTGAACCGCACCATTATAAAACCAGCCTAGCTGCTGAGTCAGCTCTGCTTTAAAGTTTCCTCTGTCTCCCTGTTGACCTGAAGTCTGTGTTCTGGTTCAGAATTAAAGCATCGTTATGCACATTATCTTGTGTTTGCAGGCTGATGGAGAAATCTCTCCTTAAATCTCCTCAGCTCTGCCTCTGGGCCTCTCCTGACTGATCTACCCTCATTTTAATGCATCCCTCGTCACTGTGCTGGCATTCAGAACTCACCTGCTTGATCACAGGACAAATGAAAGCCTGCTCTTCTGTGGTGGAATAACAATACGCCTGATCAGCCACAGAGGTGTGGAGCGGGGCTGCACAGGTCAGGGTTAGCATTGGGTTGCTGCTAGGTAACTGGCATGTCTGCATGTCGGACAACAAAGTGCTCGGCCTCTTGGGGATTGTTTCAGCTCTTTAAGAGCGTTGTAATACTGTGGCTGATTTTCAGTGTCTTCAAGTATCATATTAAAGCGGGAGCAGTTTAGATAATGAAGCACATTTTATGAGAAAAGTGTTATCAGTGATCTAACAATATCCTCGAGATAAAACACTCAGCTGTTAAAGCTTCATCAAACTCACGCTGTTATGACTCTGAGGGTGTAGCATGCAAGGACTCACAATTACTTTTTATCCATCATGAAGAAGATACACATCTGAGATCCTGAGATCGTATCTGTGAAGTAAGTCATTAAAGATGCACAGAGCCAGTCTCTGATGTAAGAGACATGATTAGATTTTTGTTTTATCATGTCCAGTTTTTAAAATTCACTTCACAGAGAGAACTCTGGCATAACATGTAACCTCATTAACAGGCAATAAAGTGGAAAAATGCTTGTGACAGAAATTTTCGCTCCACAAAACAGACGCTGCATAGGACTTTTAAAGGTTTTCTACATAGGAAATATTTTTGCTGTTACTTTGATTTAGCAGATGTCTTAGTCCAAAAGGATGTCCACCTTAGAGTAATTAGACTACATAAGGGATTCTCAGTTGGCAGGAGTTGTTCTTGTGACTATTTTATAGGCCAGAAGTAGAGCTTTCAATTTTAAGTAAAGCTTCAACTTGAGTCATAAAAAATTGAAGAGTCCTGTTTGATAGACGTCGACTTAATGTGTAAGAAAGCTGATAATTAAATGCATTAAACCCAAACTATCAGTTAGCTTTCACATGTAATAAGATATGCACAAATAAAGAAAATTTCAAAGAGGAAATAAATATGTGCCAAATGCAAATGCATGGTCTGTCTGAATGATGCTTCTTCAGAATATTGATTTGTTTGTTTTGATTCTATCATGAAAACGAGGCTGTTTTGACATTTTTAGACTGAACTTTGAGAGGAAGAAAACTTTCAATTGATGACAGAAAAGACATTTTTAAAAAGTGACAGAAAACCATCACAGTGACAGTCCATCCCCCATTCATGCTATCATTTTAAGATATTTTTGGACTTACAACAATTGGCCTCCACAGTGAACGCTGCAAAGACCAAATAGGAGATACGTTGGCGCCTTGTTTGCTCCGTCTCAATAGGTAAACTCATGATATTACTATGAGGATGCACACTGACTCAGCAAGAGAGAGCAGCGCTGCATGTGTGTGTCTCTGCATTAGTGCTCATGCTAAGCACATTCTTACCCCTTTTCCACCAAGCTGATTCCAGGGCTGGTGCTAGAGCTGGTTCACAGTTGGTTCAAGTGAGAACCGGTTAAGAACCGTTTGCTTTTCACAAATGGGTGCCGGCCAGAGAGCTACGTCATCACGTCAATGTATATGTCTGTATACGTCACGACAGTTTCCCATAACAACTAGCGCCTAATTTTATCGCCACAACAAAGATGGAGGATTACGTTGCGGTTCAAGTGTTGCTGCTGGCTTTTCAAGCCTTCCTTGGAGCGCAAAATTTGGCGATCCAGCAAGTTACTGCTGCTCGACGATTATGCAAGGTCGTCTCCTTCACTGACCACTGCTGTTTCGTTTTACTATCCATTGTTATCTTCCAACTTATCTTCTTACTGCTTACCCCGAACATGTCTTTTTAAAAATGGCTCTCTTCCATGTTTTTACTCTGCTTTGGTTGGTCAATAATCACGCCCCCACCCCCTGACGTAAGCGTGTAGCCCCCGACGTAACATGGTTCTTTCTGCTGGCCCAGCAAAGAGTTGGTGCTTGCCAAGCACCGGTTTTGAGAGCCAGCAACCGGTGCTTAGTCTGTGGAAAACCAAAGAACTGGTGCTAAGTCTGGCTCTAGCTCCGAACCAGCCCTGGAACCAGCTTGGTGGAAAAGGGGTATCTGTGTCACACTTCCTGGTGCTCCTCCAATGCTGTATCACATTGAGATGTGAATGTCTCGAGTTGGGATGATGAGGCTTTATCGCTTGTTCATAAATCTACTTTGGGAGAGGCTCTTATTAGCTATGCTAAATCTAAATGATTCTTTTTGATGTTTACTCTTAAAAACAGTATCATTAATATGTAACGTTAATGCATTCAAGCCTGAGAATGACCCAGAAGGGGCCCTTCTTAAACACAAGTTAATAATTCAGTTCAGTTGGCTCAGAATGCCCACTAGGCTCAAACTGTTTCTACAAAAGGAGTCTGCATTATATTCAAAACACCACATACAGAAGCAACTAAAAAAAATTTGGTATTTATTGCTTTGAATGGTGTGAGGACTTTGGTCAAAGTAAAATTTGGTCATCAGAACTTAATTCCTGGACTATTTCCTTATGTGGATCTCCGCCTCTTTAAACACCTGTTGCATGGGCAGTAAAGAGCAACAGCACTCCAAAGAGCTTCAGAGGATCACCTTTATTGGAAATATTGATCTGCTGTTGTTACCTGTACAAAATAAGCTAGCATTAACACGAACTTTCTTTGGACAAATTAGAACCACATGGGAAATAAAACACGATTAAGTTTCTGTCTTTCATATGAATCATTAAAGCTGCTGAATAAAAACCACACATCCCTTCATTTATAGAGGGATTTTGTTCCTGTGTTGCCAAACCATATGATGGAGCCTGAATTTGATCAGCTCATTACACTCGATGCCTGCAGGAAAATTTCAAGCACTTCATACAAATTGAGGATAGAGGTCATTATTCCCTTCAGGTAGTTAAACATCATTTAAAAAAATTGATGAAACTGTTCACATCTGCAGAGCAAGGGCGTGGATAACTGGGTGATACGAGGTCAACAACACACTGGAGTCTGACATTTGTTTATTTGTTTGTTTAATTTTGCAAGATGGATGATGTCTGATGATGGAATCTGTCTGATCCATCTTCTATGCAGGGTTAGGTCTTTGGAGGAGGGCATCACATCTCATGAAAGCTGTTCACTGACATCATTTTACATTGCTGTTATGTGTTATCATGAGGAAGAACCTCTAAGAATCTTCGTGTGAGTGGATGGGATTGTTTTTCAAAGCAGAGGTGAACAACCTTTATTTTAAGAAATACAAACCTATCAGAAGACGAGACCTCCGAACGGCTCGTGTCCAGTGTTTTGTGAATGGCTGTAAAGGTTTCGCTCTGACCCATTAAGCCTGACAAAAATCTAAGAGGATATTACAGTCAGCTTTGAAGTCCTGCAATAAAACTCCTGACCCTAAAAAACGACAGGGCGGGTGAGTTATCACCTCTGTAGATAGTAAGCATGTGGAAGGAATAACAAAGAAACTTTCAGAGCCAAACTAAACTTCCCCACTGTGAATATCTTTATTTATGCAATCATGATAGACAGACTGAGTCCAATAAACACATTAACATGTTCATCATCACAGGAGATCTGTACAAAACAAAAGCTTTGTAGAATTAGAGGCTCTTAATCCATCAGTTAGAGGTGTCAAATACTTGTTTGAGAGGTTCAAAGAGCACAACTATTAGTAAATTACTGAGGCTTATTTTGTCAGACATGTTAATAAATGGCAAATGACCACAGGGTCAACACCCAAAAGTTAACTTTTGATTTTTGCACAAAAATCATTGGAAACATCAGTGAGGGTATTTCTTGTATCAGACTTGATTTGATTCTATTTCGAGCAGTTTTACTACAATTTCTGTTATTTTCTTTTTCAGAAGTTATGTAGTCATTTCATGTGATTTGCTCACAGACCAAACCCCCATTCAGGCAAAGTTGTGCAAAACATTAAAAAAAACAGAATGCAACGATTTACAGATGTTTTTCAAGCATATTCAAATAAATACACTTTAATCCGGGATCTGAGGTCACAGGCATTCAATGTTAGTCCCAGCCTTTACGCTTTCGTGCAGAGATTTCTGGATTCTCTAGATCTTATTGTAAGTAAATGATGAAATCCCTAAATGCCTTATAATTTGACATTGGGAAACATTCTTAAACTGTTTGACTATTTACTCAAATGCTTGTTCACAAAGTGTCAAACTTTTCAAACCATTCTTGCTTGTGATCCCTTTTACATACAAACATGACACTCGCTTGTTTCTAATTAACCTGTTCACCTGTGGAATGTTCCAGACAGGCAGTTCTTGAGCATTCCTAAACCTTCCCAATTTATTTTGCCCTGTCCCAGCTTTTTTGGAACTTATTGCAGGCATCGAATTTAAAATTGAAGAATACTGAAAAATACTAATAATTATTATTATTATCATTTGAACATTAACTATCTCATCATTTGAGTGTAATCAATTGAATATCAGTCAGAAAGGTTTAAAATAAATTTTTTTTTTATTCTGTTGTCTATTTAAACAACTTCACAACTTTGTGGAATTGCAGTTTGTAAAAAGTAATGCTTACTTTTCTTAGTCATGTAAAACCTAAACAATGGCTCTGATTTTGCTCAGTTAACTGTGTTTTAATTTAAACTTATAAATGGTTTTCTTAATCAGTGATTATCTCTGCCAAGGAGGTTATACTTTTGCTGGCGTATGTTTGTTTGTTTGTCCATTTTTTCTGTTAGCAATATTGCACAAAAACTACCGGATGGATTTTGCTGAGATTTTCAGGAGATGTTGGTAATGGTCCGACTTGAAACAAATGTTTCTGCTCAGTACTGTCTAACTAATGACATCAACATGATTCTCAGTGCTTGGTGTGGGTTTTCAGGGTCGAGGAATCAGATAATGTTGGTATCTTTATCATGGAGCTATTGCTTATGATGTTACAGCAAAGTGTAAGCTACCTTGGTGCAGGTTTGCACTCTCCCGAGTGCTTTATAGATTTTACTGGGTTACAAGGACCGGAAACATGACAAATTACTTATAACCATATTAAATAATCAGCATGCAGATCACAATTTGCCATTTACTAACAGAGCTGCACTAAAATGCCGCCCAGCATTAATATACGACCCCTCTTATCAATCAGTATGGCAGACTGATGTCAGTATTTGTTAAAGACATACAGAGCAACTTTGAGTAGTGTGCATACATTGATAGGAATGCTCATCTGATTGTTCCTTAAAGCAAAACAAAATGGAGTTAAATATTCCAGTATTGTTTTTACAGTATTGTACAGTTACCAGGAAATGCTAATTAGTGCACTGCAAGTCCAGGGGCGGCACTACAGGGAGCCAAACATAGTTATTCAGATCACTAATTATGGGATCACCTAGGCAGTGAAAGAAAGAGTCAGAATGTGATTTCTCCTGGCTCACATGTTCCACCCGTCATGCAGCTTTTCAGTTCCCTAAAGCCCTTCTTCTTCTCCAGCAGGTACACAGCCCTGGATAAGTAATCCTCTGACTCGCTGCTTCAATCCCACACTACAAAAACACACACTGAATCCTGAAGAGCTGCAGTGAGAGCATGCAGGTATGTTAACATCGGCCTCCCCGAACTCCATCTTAGCTGTCCGCGCGTTCACAGTAAACACAACTCCACAACAAATACAGAGACACACACTCGCACATGCACACAAATATACAGTATCTAAAACATGTTGATGCAAAATATCTACTGAATAAAATGCACTTTGTCAATTAATTACAGTAAAACTCAATACTTTGGTCAAACAAATCTAATAAATTTGTCTCTTTACACAACATCAAAAATAATTTAAGGCAAAAAATCCACGATTCAACTAGTCAGACAACAAAATGTTCAAAAACATACATTGAAAATACCTCTTTTTACAATATTTCCTCATAGAAAAATATGTGTGACTTGCACAGACTTTCAAACATGACCACAGAAAGACTCGAAACACCCATCAGCTCACAAGACAGCCTTAGGTTTCATTAAAATGTTGGAAAATAATCCGTATTCATGGGGTTTATAGTACTGCAAGTTACTGCAACTATTGAGCAACCCTACTCTAAAGTTGCAAAAGAGGCGATTACACTTGATTAGCAGATGAAGATTTTTACAGCTATCGATCGATCTGTAAACATTTTTTGGTCGAGGCGACACTTTTTCTTCTTACTACTTGTTTTCATACTCTGCAGTAGTCATGGTAACCATCAGGCAGCAACAGTGCACAATCAGCAGGAAGAAAGAAACTACAAATAAGATAAATTACAGCTGTGTTTTACAAGCGAGCTGCGCTGATATGTGAGAACCACCGCAGTGTACTTTGATAGTGCAAATGCGACCTCTAGGGCCGAGCGGAGCACTCCGCCGTGCTTCAACGGCTGTGGACCCTGGTTTGAGGCTGCTGTCCAAAGGCATGTTCTGCCTGACTGGTCATGGGTGGAGGGAGAAGCAGGTGAGCCATAAAACGGGTCTTACAGTTGGAGAAATGAGGCAGGAGAGGTGGGCTGATTTTGGCCCGTGTAATGATTAAACTCTGACGTCACAGTGCTTGTGTCCAGAGGCTCACGCAGGGCTGAGGCGTAATGAGTATTTACACAAACAGGACTCAGTCCACGTGACGTCCTGTCCAGCACAGCAGACGAAAGATGCAGCGTCTTAAGTTTGTTCTTCGTTTTCCTCCGCTGGAGTGTGTGCAGGGATACGTGTATGCATGTCTGCTTTACATTCTTTTCATTTAACAAATACAAACAGCTTGAGCTTTCACGGACATTCACAAAAAAAAGTCACCATCCCAGGCGACAGCTTCAATTCAGGCACAAAGACTGAGTGAGACAATCCATGGAGCAGGTCACAAAAAGAGCTGAAGAGGATGTAAAGTGTAGAGGGCCAAGCAGGAGGAACAGCTGAGTTGTGAAGATCCAAAGAACAAGCACAGAAGGAAGAAATGACACTCTGGAAAGCAGAGAGAAAGAGAAGAAACAGTGAACATCACATAGAGAACACACTTGCAATGTCACCAGATCACATTTTAAAGGGATAGTTCAGGTTTTTTGAAGTGGGGTTGTTCCAGGTCTATGAGACCAATAAATATGATAATCAATAGAGCAACTGGCCACCCAGGTACGTACAGTATGCTTGCCAACATATCAGAGGTGTGGACTCGAGTCATGTGACTTAGACTCGAGTCACAATTTTGATGACTTTGGACTCGACTTGACAATATCATGAAAGACTTCCAACTCGACTTGGACTTTGACATATGTGACTCGGGACTTGACTCTGACTTTAGTCTGATGACTTGAAAATACTTCAAATTTTCAGTAAGACTGTTGAATAAAATGTGCTCCCATTCAAAGTATTCGACTAAGTGACTTTTTTTTTTTAATCATTTCCAGCAAGACAATATTTTTTCCACAGGATCTGCCCCATTGAATGCATCTATTAACATCCAATCAGGGTTTAGAAGAATAAACAAAGACGGTGTGGATTACACAGTTACTTCCCTGAGTGCAAGACTGCAGGAGTGCGGGAACAACCTAGAAATGCGGAACCATGCTACCGAGGATAATTGCATTTGCATTCACAAACTACGATGTCATAAACAAAAAACGAATTGCCGTTTGCAAAACCTGCTGCGTGAGAATAACAGATAGAGAGGCGACGACGTCAAACTGTTCAGCACCTGAAGCTGCACAAAGAAAGGTAAGTTGTGAGATCCTTTTGGGTAACTTTAGCTTAGCATCCGTTATATGCAACAACGGTATATGTTCGCTCGTAAACTCGCCGTGGCTAAACTCCCCAAGGGTCTAACAATGTAATGTGCAACTTCACAACAGTCACATCATGCTGCCATATTTGATGGAAACCATTACCCCCTATTTTCACACTTTCCTAAATATCTACAGTCAGTGTCTGACATCAACATAAGTAGGTTTTTTGCATTATGGTACGAGGACTTACAGAAACAGTAGAGGCAAGTTAAAGCTCTGATCATGTTTGGGTGTTCATAATCTCCAAATCTGCCCCCCGGTCTCTCTTGGTTACACAGCCACCGTTCCTTTAATTGCACAGACAATATATCCAAATCCATATATAAGTGGATTTCAAGCCTGGGAGTACAATACAGTCATAGCTCATCAGGACTTGCATAATCCCAATCACAGGCGAATTAACATTCAGTCCTCCTCGGGAGCTGCTGCTGCTAATAATAGAATCTCTTACTCAGGTTGCAACAGGAATATTAATCACCCAGAAAAAAAAGTATAACTCGTCTCTGTTCTTTTTACCATCTGTGCTGCTTGACTAAAGCTACTAAAAAAACCTAATACTCCCTCTGAGACTGAAAGACAGCGACGTATCATGTAAATCAGAGAAAATAATCTAATCAAGATGGACATTTATTGACTTTGCTAGAACTCAACAGAAACGAGCAAATCAATCCATGTTAGCTTCAAAGCTTTGCAGAGCCTCAGGCTGTTAAAGGCTTAACAGGCACCACAGCAAAGTAAGAGGTGAACGGCTGCATTATTTAACAAGGACTGTTCATGCTACGCTAATGCTCCTGCCGTTAGTACAGGCATGATTGTTTGGCTTAAGTGGGGAACAATAAAAAATTACTTAGCAGGTGTCACAGCGATCTGAGAGGAGTCCACAGACCACTTTCATGCTCTTAATGTGCTGATGGGTCCTGTGAGAGAACCTGTGCGTGATTAAAATAGGAGGTCAAAGAGTTGGCTTCCCAGATCGGCAAAGGACCAAATGCTCTTAGGCTGGCTGCACACTGAGGTTTTTTGAAGATTTATTATTTCCTAAAGCATGGGACAAAGCAGACAGTAGGCTTTGGGGGCACACACTTAATTAGGAAAAACCTACAACGACTGCATTAATGACACAGTAATTTGGAAATAACTGAACTTTACAGAAGAATAACACTTAGGGTAATGTAGTCACATCTACATAAGCTACACTTCCCCACAGAAAGTGAGCAGCAGTGAAAGTTTTAAAGGAAACTGATAAATACAGACCACAATCATCAACATCTGAATAATTTGTCAGATTGTACAGACAGATACAACCATGACAGTTCATTTGGGTAAAGTCAGATAAATTCTTCATTAGAAGTCGGGAAACAAGGAAATCAGTTTGGTGTAGCAATTGAACTGGTGACCAAATAACTGGTGACTTAAGAGTTGATCAAACATAGTTATGTTCTGGCATAAAAAAAAAACATACAATTTAAAATGTAATAAAATAAATAATAAATAATAACATTTATTTCCAAAATAAACATTGATTTATACTTAAAATATACATCTAAAGTACCTCCAGGTCAAAAAATCAACACAGAAATCGACACAAAGTGCCTGTGCACTGTAGTTTTATACACTTGTTTGAATTGACTATGAAGATAACAAAATGCCTGAGGTGATGCTTGTTGTACAAAAATAACTAGAAAGCACTCAGAGAGCGCAGACCTCCGCCAGTCCTCCTCAGTCCTCAGCCATATGGTCATTTTGACCATAAATATTACTCCTACCTTTATTTCATCTAAATATTTAGATTCATTGACCATGAAAACATACCATTAGCAATTGGATTCGTAGTGATGTCTATTTTAGTTCAGTAGTTATTCACAGAAATCACATTTTTCACCATGGCGGCCAGACGCTGATCCGGATCAACACCAAAATCTAATCAGTTCTTCCTTTTCCCATGCTGAACTTTTCCTGAAAATTTCATTCAAATTTTTGAGTTATTTTGTTCACAGACGGACGGACGGACGGACGGACGGACGGACAAACTCTCCCAAAAACATAACCTCCTTGGCGGAGGTAAATCTTAATAGAAAACTCAACACTTGTTGTAAAAAATGTAAAAGTGTACAAAGTAATGAGAAAAGTTCCTCAAAGTGCGAATGTGAAATTAATAGGTTGAATAAAAAAAAATTGTCAAACTCGAGTTTCAGGAAAAACGAATCAATTTGACTTGCCAACTCCATTTTTAAATCTTATCGATTTTTTGCCCAGGCCTATCAAAGGCTGACTTTATCTGTAGATGTTTATGTTAGCCTGCTTTTATTGGCTGGATTTTATCACATACAAACAAAATGAATATTCTTTGATACAATGATTTATGAAAGTGAGGCACTAAAGGGTACGCTACCTGATTTTCCCAGTGCTTGACTACAACATCTATCAACAGAGGTTCACACGAGTCATCAGCTAACATGGTAACTCAATGCACCCATACACCGAGAAAGTTCTGATGGTGAGGTCTGACCCCTGGTCCATATTTGCTGATAATTTAGCTTAATAATTTTGATTTTGTTACTTGCATTCTCAGGACTACCATTATGTTTGCAGTTTACTTCTAACACAGTAGGTAAATACATCAATCTGAGGTCTTTTCCACCCTCTAGTGGTATCCTCCAAGACTTGCATATGCTCGCAAGCCTAGAAACAAAACCACTCATGATGCATGAATGTGACCACATGGGAATCTGCAAGTACATCTCAGGTTTAATGATGTATAAACAGCAGATGAGCCCGAGCGCATACACTGAACACACACAAGGGTTTACTGAATAAAATAACATAAAGACATTTAAACATATCTAAAACAAGAGCAGCAACCAACAGCTAGTGACCTATCAGCCTCTATGATGTGCTCAATACAAGAGGAAACAATGGACAGGCTGGAGTAGTGGTGACAGGGGCAGTGTGAGCCACTGGGGTAAATCGAGTAACTTCATGTTATTTGGCAACTTTGGTTATATTTGTGTTTGTCTGTTGTAAGAAAAAGGACTGGTTATTATACTGTTTGATGCCAGAACATAACTATGGATGTCAAAAATGTATTCAGCATATTAAATTACAAACAAACATAAAATATTTATCAAATCACTCTACCTTTACCAACCACAGTGCTTTTAATAAAGGGTAATAAAATACAATAAGGAGGGTCTACTGAAATGGTTATTTTCAGGAGAAACATTTATAGTTAAAAGTAATTAAAACGGCACAAGAAACAAATGTAACAGAATGGAAATGCATTTCGTTTTAAATTAAAACTACCTCAATAAACACTTTATTCTTTTCTGGCGCTGGTTGGTTGTTGGATATTAAAATTAGCGCTCCTGTCCTGTCTTTACTTCTCTTTGGGTCCTTCTGAATTTTTGTATATACACTCAAACTTCCTGTTTTTTTTCTTGTAGGGGCATCGTTTCTCTTTAAAAAAATGTGCACACTCTTCCAGCTTGTGAGGAAATGTCATCAATTAGAGAACAGATGTGAGCAAATCTGCTGTATAAGAGCCTTCATAAATCTTTTTCTGAGGATCTCCTTGAAAACAAATTTTAGAGAAAACTCACAAAGGGTTTGGTGAATGAGAACCAAAGAAGCATTATTAAAAATGAAGGTTTGTTTAATTTACATACATTGAACAATTACAAGAGGTGTTCCGGGAGCTGAACCAAAAACATCTCGCCTGTTTTGTGACTAATTCCCATTTAAACTATCCAATACTCATATCTATGTTTAAATAAGACTGGAATGCTCATAAGGCCTTTCTTACAAACTATACCACAGAGCTGCAAGTCCTTGGTTTTTAAAATCCCATAGAGCAGCTTTAAACCGACCCGTCTCAGGAGAGGCCTGCATCATTTATGAAGGACAACATATTGATCTGCAGACATTTTGTGCAAGTCCAAAAGGGCGAGTCACAAGAGACCATGCAGGTTGAAATGGAGCAAACTTGTGCCAGGTACCTTTGGTTTGCCCGCCTGAAGTCTGCATGGTTGCTTGAGTACTTTATATTTTGTCCTTGTCTCAGAGAGATCTAAGAAGTTAGCCACAGAGTTTCAAAGGTATGCCAGTCTGAGAACAGAGTAGTCTGGTAGTACATGAATATAAGAACAAAATATTTAATATATTTCTGCTTGTGGTCTCCAAAATCAGTAGCATATTAAGCACATCAATAACATTTTTACATATTCGCCCTCAGTGCTGGGGTTGATTCTAGATGTTTTCAGGTGGTAAGATCAGTTTTGAAGTTCCTGCACATGAATACATTTATGCTTAAAATTGTGAAAGTAAGGGTCATTCATGAGGATCAACATGAGGAGACTAATAAACTTTTAACTGCTGCAAACATTATCAATAGCAATTAAATCACAATGAACATCCCGTAGGCTTTACTCAAGGGAACCACAAGATGCAAACTATTTGGTTGGCTGACAAAATACAGTTTTTGCACAGCAACCTGCCTCAAACTGTGCTCTGACCATAGACTAGCCTCGGCCAATGATCATTCTTTTCTCACAGCAATGTGCAGATTTTAATAGGCCCACGTGACAGACTAACAATGCTTAGCAGCTGCATCTGCCTGATTCAATGCCTGTAATCAGGCAGATCCACCTTGCAAAGCCCAATCAGCATCCTTAAGAGCAGGACAAGGAGCAAGCTACAAGTGAGACAACAGCAGAAAGTGACTGCTGCGGCAGGGATTAGCATAGATGCTAACAGCTTCAATAGCAGATTTCTCAGATCCAGACCACATTTCTTTATTAAATGAAAAACAAATACCAAACTACAACAAACTTCTCCATAGGATATAAGTGGCTCATCCTCTGTAGCACAGTAGCGCCGGCCTACTACGCTATCTGATTGACCTGTAATAAATGTGAATGACAGATTGGTCATCCAATCACCTCAATAGGCTTCTCAAAGCTTCTGCCCTCCCCAGACACTTTCTACGGGCTTTTCCAAGATGGACGAGTGAAATATATTGGTATGCTGTGACAGGTTACACTGACAGATTTGACCGCAGAAAGATGTTACCAAATTCGGCACAGTTGTGTGAATTATGCTAGCACTGCTGACATTCAGGCTCAGCATCTTTGGCTCTCACGTTCAGTGATTGATACCTAAATACAGGACATAAATCTAGGTTGGGGTGTGCTTCTGTAGGTACTGATGTTTTGATACTAGTATTGGATTTTTGCTATCATCTCTAGCTGATTTAAGTCACTACTGTCAGGATAATTAAGCATGTCATCTAGTAAACAACCAAATATCCAATGTGCTACAAGGGTAAAATAAATCATTCTCAGTTTTTACTGGTTTCTAATGGCCCTTTTCCACTAGCACGCCTTGGCCCGACTCTACTCGGCCCCACTCGGTTTGCAGCATTTT
The DNA here is from genome assembly GCA_036419115.1 of Scarus forsteni. NCBI lineage: Eukaryota > Metazoa > Chordata > Actinopteri > Labriformes > Labridae > Scarus > Scarus forsteni. Next base: position 8,651,081 of record JAZDUH010000270.1, read on the forward strand.
TCCACTAGCCCGGTACCTCCTAAAACAAGCTAGTTTTTAGTACCTACTCCACTCTGGCTCCAAGCGAGCAGAGCCGTTACTAAAAGATGACGTCACCGACTGCCGGCCACTGATTGGTCATACAACGTTGTCATCGATGAGTCATGAGCGCGACGACCTAGCATGCTAGCAGTAGCTACCGTTAGCTTGCCCTCATACGTCTTTTCTTTGCAGCTCGATTGCTCTCGTCCTCGGCTTCATTTTGTCGTATAGCTTCCAAAACTCTTCTATGCTTCTCAAGGGGTATTTCTTCTTGCCACCTGCAGCCTTCTTCTGCTTTCCTTTTGTACTCGGTTTGTGACAAAAAGCCACAGATTGTTGTGTTGCGCTCAAAATGATGTCACCGCAGAGCCGCTCAGCGACACTGCAACCCGTTAGGCAGGTGACCAGGGCTAATGGAAAAGCAGCACAAGGCGAGTAGAGTAGAGCCGGGTAGAGTCGAGTAGAGTAGAGTAGAGTAGGGCTAATGGAAAAGGGCCATCAGTGTTTCCTTTTAACAACTTAAGACTCTTCATATGGTTACAATCCGAATCTCATAGACTTTAGAATTATTCATTAGGAACATCCCTAATTCAACAAAACTACCAAAATAAGCAGAAGTTTTACCACCTATGAAACTTCTCTTACTCGCATAACAAAATCTCACCTTGGCCCTGGACACTGCGCTCCCTTTGTCCTCCTCCTGTCCAATCCTCCTGTAAAATCTCCATTCCTCTTTCTGGCGTCAGGGCGTCGTGTCTCCTCGGTGTATGGAAGCTCGTCCCCATGCCCCTTGTCCCCCTCCACCTCCGCCTCCTCCTCCGCCGTGGTCTTTATCCGACTCTGGCTGGCTCTGGGCTCGCTCAGGCTTGGGGTTGGGAGTGCAGGGCGGGTCGGGCTGTTGAACCGACATGGTTCTGCGCAGGTGGGTGCGTTTACACAGGAAGTCAGGCTTGGCCGAGAGACCAAATGAACCTTTTCTCAGGACCATACGAACCGAGGGAGACTTCTTAGGTCTGGCTCTGTGGCCAAACTGAAGAGTGGAGAGGTGTGCTGCATAGCCTTCACTTAGGAACTATGGAAAAACAAGGATTATAATATCACTACGGTTGTAGACAGAGGATTGAAGTCAAGAAATGATTAACAATGAGAGAATGGCTGATAGGCATTAACATCATAATAGTAATAACTGGCTATATCCATTAATTTCAATTCATAGCAATTCATATCTTATTTTTAAATGAATATTTGTATTTTTAAACAAAAATTTGAGTCCATCTTGACAATGTTATGCAATTATTGCACGTTTCTTGAATTGGAAATTGTATCAATGCAAAAAATATATTTTATCATCTTGAATTTTAGAGTTTGGATTCAAAAAAGTGCTGCCCTGACTTAGTGGAACCTTCGAGGTGCTAATGACAGGGCTGTCTAAGCCTCTTTAATTAGGGACCGAATATAGACAAATATAGGGATCACAGTGACTTCTAGCTGCACTTCATCTGAATATGTGTTAAAGTTTATAATATAACTTCTTAATTGGGTTCATTTATACTTTGCATCTGAATAGATTTGATGACAAATACTTGGGATGCAACTTTTCTTAATGAAATAATGAACTGTACCACCTAACTATCTGAGCCTTAACAAGCAGATTACAATGGTTATATTATGATATTTTCAAAGTTGGCTTATTAAAAAGAAAATAAGACAAATAATAAAATCATTCAGGTGTATTGGAATGTAGTTTCATGAGAAAAAATGTGTTTTGTCTAAAAATGTAAATAATTGCAGGTCTTTGCAGGTCAAATATGTCGTGTTGGTTTGTTTTAGCTGTAATGTAAAACAGATACAGCAGACAGCATCTGGGATAAAAAGCATCATTCTGTGTTATTTTTTCATGTGGGTTGTTTTCATTTCAATCACAAACTGCCTGTGGTTTGTTTTGGGGATTTTTTGTTAAACAAAAACATGAGGAGACACTTGGCTCAATTTATGAGACAGGTGCGTGGGCGATGTGGGTCCATTAAAAACCAAACAGAGGACTCCCACACACTGTCTAACATGCAAGAAAATCACTTATTTAAAGTGTTTCGGTCTTGCCTGACGAATGTCTGAGACAGAAATGTTGCAAATAAATGATTTTTGCAAGCCTGATAGAGCTTATCTAAAAAAAAAAATCAATAGTTAAAAAACATATAACCTCAACAACCCCTACCAGCTAATAATTGGCTGGTCATCACCTCAATGCATAAACCTGCAGCTGCCCATCATGACAGTCAGACTACAGTACATCTTTAAGTAAAACAGCATGTTATTGTTGTGATTTGAATATTTCTGACCATTATCTTACCATAATGAAGATATTATCACTGACAGCCCTAATCTGAACACAAAGAAGCAGTCAGACAAACCTCTAAGTGTTGCCAATGATGGAAATAAAAGTGGCACACAGACATTTGAGTACCTGGCACTGATTTTGGTACTTTTTGGAAGGCCTGCCAACGATGTAAATCTGTGAGGGACTGAGGCCGAGCATGTTGTAAACAGAGATGTCCTTCATGGAGCCGTAAGCAGAGTTGATCTTAATGTGACACTGGGGAGAGAGAGGAAACAATCAGCCGGGACGCGTTTGGCATTTCAATGCAGCACAACCCGCTGTGAGCACGCAGAAGAAAAATCCAAAGATCATATGAGGCCAGAGAACACACTGTTCGGCATACTTTGTACAATCTTTTGGTTAATGTCAGGGGGCTGGTCTGTCTCAGGTCTGTACCTCCTGTATGAGGTTCCTGAGGAAGATGGTCTTTTGTCTCAGGGGGTCGTGGACGAGGCCTTCGGAGAAGAAGATCATTCCGTGGGGGAAGTTGTGCTGTGAGAGCCATGACACCACACGCTGCTTCTGCATGTCAGGACGGCCTGTGATGTAGATGATCAGATACCCCAGATCCTGCCAGTGCCTGCATGCAAATACAGAACATCAAACACCATCAAAGTTATTTATGAAAATTAGCAGTTTAAGTGATAGGATGAATAAGAAGTGAGGAAATTCTTAAAGCATCCAATGTGCCTCCACACGTTTAAAGTCCCATCTGAATGCCTTTCCCTCTCTCAACAGAGCATGAAGCATCTCTGGCCAAAGTGAGGCCTCAAGTGGAATGACCTCCCCAAGTGTGAACTGGACAACATTGATTTAGTTCACGAATTTAAGGTTAATAACATTTTATAACATGTAAAATATTTGAAAAAAAAATCAGCAATTCAGTATTTTGATACAAATTGTAAAAAAATTCTCCAACTCATCATGGAAAAAAAAGGCAAAGATAAGATTTTAATGATACTGGTGCAGAATGTCATTGGACAAACAGGAATGACGGACTGTTATGGTGCATAATAACATAATTTTACTATAATAGATACATGACATATTTGTCCTATGAGGACAATACCATACACTAAGATTGGGAATTTACAGACAACTGCTGTAAGTGTCAAGTAAGTGGTGGCCATAATTCACTTCCACCTACTGATCTAAGTGGTTTTGCTAAGGTTCAGAACATGATCAACTTAAAAGGTAAGCAACATATTAAATCGTAAGTTTCTTTTTACGTTTTTTTTCTTTAAGTTTTGTGAAATTGAACAAAACAGCAGTTGAATATTTTTATACTTTAACTGAGGAGTATGAGGAATGTCTTTTGTGAAGACGAATGCCCTGGGTACTCGTGTATGTCATAAACTTCTGAAAGCATTCAACAACTTGAACAAGCCATTCAAAGTGATCAACCCTTGAAAAGGTTCAAAGCAGAAATGACTTCACTGATATAAAGAGAGTTTGACAAATTCTGCATTCAAATTTGAACATGACAAAAGCGCGTGACAAAGTTGTCCTAATGCTTCTGATGCACTTGTTTAAAGGAGGGAGGATGGGATGAAATTCGAGTCTTCCAGCATGATCGTGAGACACAACATCAGTCAAGAAAGAGACCACATCTGTTGAGAGATAGTTTCATTCTTCATCAGGGCAACACTCCAGCTCACACTGCGCTCTTTGTATAGCAGCTTCTGTCCGAATAACAAATCACAGAGCTTGATCACCCTCCATACTCACCTGATTTTGCAACGTGTGAATTTTTTCATTTTTCCAAAGATCAAATGTGGCGATCATGCATCATGTACGTTCTCAAAAATGCATAGATATATTGCTGATGTACATAGACGTCATTCCCAACTAGAGTTATGTGTGCACGCGGCTTTCTTCTCAATTCTTCTGCAATATCAACAACACAGACCAGAGTTTCAAAACTTGAGGAGCTGTGAGAAGACAAACCTCTGCTGAGGCATTTCTATTATTGTCAGTTCATTGACACAAAATGTGTAAAGTGCCCTGTCACACGCTGTTTACAAATCCTTAAAAAATCCTGGATCTACAATTGGATTCTGATCACCACCAAAATCAAATCACTTCTCCCTTGTGCCATGACCAACACTCCCTGAAAATGTCATCAAAATCCACTGATAAGCTTTTGACTTATTCTGTCAAAAACTAACAAATGTCAGCACAAACATGAGCTCCTTGGCAGAGGTAAAAAGAAATGAAAGGCCAAGTGAGGCCCCCTGAGAATAATGAGGCTTTTTACACTGTGTGTGTTATGTTCAGGGGACAAGCTTGTGCACAGTGATGACACAGAGAAGAAACTAGGGCCCAGTTTGACCTTTTGAGTCCAAAATTCTGTTTTATAAGTCGACACGTGGACAATGCAAACAGAGCATTTGAAAACTAAGGCAGAGATCTCCCAAAAAGTGAATTTTTAACAATCACCACTAAAACAAACTGAAAAGGCTGTGTTCAGACAAGGCTGAGGTTATTACCTGACAACATCCACAGCCCCAGGGCGGACCTTGGGGTCACTTCCCATGATTGACACACTGGCAGCAAAAGATCCATCGATGCTGAAGACCACACACTCCATGCCTCTGGGCAACACAGTCAAGTAGGCCTCTGCACTTGTTTGATCGCCCCTTGGGACAGGAAAGGACAGAGATCGAATCAGGAATGAGAGACTGGAGTCAGGACACAAGGACCTGAACGCAGAGCAAGGTTACCAGGCTAATTCAGACGGACATTTTGAATTTGATTACACAGAAGATGCTTACTTGACCACCATTTTAATGGGGTAGACTCCGAGGCCGAGCTTCTTGCTCTTAGGGATGGTGTATGTGACTCTGCCGCTGCTGTTGGTCACCTCTGTATCAAAGTGCACCCAGCGGCCAGACTGAGGTTGTGTCATCAGCAGGATGTCCACCTAAGAGTGGTGAGGCAGGTCAACAAGCAGAGATTAATGCAAATCTCAGATACGCTTGGGTATGTCTGTGATCGTCAGTCATGTTGCAGCTTTTCACCTTTTCACCCGTCAGAGTGACCATGTCCAGGGGGCCGTACATGAAGCGACCAACCAGAGTCTGCGGTCCGTCCTCGGTGGCGATGACGTCATTCACCCTGTGGTTGGCAGTGACGTTCTGCAGTAGACAGAGAACAGAAGATAAAGCACAGCTCAGTTTGGAAAAAAAAGCTTTTATATCTCCCTGAGTCTGAGCAAATCTCATTATTTTCTAATGATGAATGTGAGACGGAGTAAAAAGCTTTGTGAGAGTTACTAAGTGGCTATTGAGGATGACTATTTCACACATTACGATCTCAAGGTCAAGAATTAACGTCAATGTCTCAATTCTGAGGAGGTAGAGGCTGTCTGAGATCATTAAGTGACAGAGAAAAGCCATTTTAAAGCTCTAGCAACCATTTTTCAAAAGTAATAGACCACAATGGTCCTTATTAATATGTATGAGTTTGGTTGAAGTGATCAAACCAAAGTAAGATTGGATCATTTTTTTAAGATAAATCTGTATAGATCAACTAACAGTAATCCACATTATTATTACTATTGTTATTATGATGATGAACAATTATCATAATCATAATCGTGATACATTTTATTTATGAACCCCTTTCAGGATACTCAAGGTCATCATACAAACACAACAGGTATAAAACACTCAGACAATAAAAGGCAACGATATCCAGTTAGAACATCATAATGATTAAATTGAATTAAACAAATCATAGTACATAATTAGACATACTTATAGTCAATAGGATACAAATGCTATAGAGGCAGTATAGGCAAAAAGGCAAATGTTTGTCAACTGGTGAATTTCACCAAACTGCGTTCCCAAATGCCACTGTAAAGCAGCTGATAAAAACAGACTGAGTCCTCATGATTATCCATTTCTTGGGTCCTAGAAACAAGCCCACAGATCTATCTGATCCTACATTAGGGTGATTATACAACATGCAACATGTGTATTTATTTAACATTTGTCCCACCTACCATTAAAGCCGACCATGGCTACTTTAATACATAAAATGTGTCCATGTTAATGAACAGGTTGAAGAACACTGCTCCAGACAGCCCTTTTTTAAATGTTACCCTACCCTGAGTTTTTACTGTATTCATTTAAGACTGCTGTTGGGACATGAAGACAATTTCAAACTTTACAACCCAACTGGATTCAAAAAGTCAACCCAGTCTTATGCTCTTGGTTTGACATAGATTTGGTTTTTGCATGAGTTCGCTCACATATTTTCAACACCAACTTCAATTTATTGTAAGTCTCATGGCCAGGATTTAAAGAACCTCTTGAATTGGAAATGAAACTTGTAGTAATAGCAATATTTTTCCTTGTCTGAAGTACTAAGATTATTTTTAACACCACTTCTTATGTCTGCCCTTGTGTGACCTGTCTCTACAAGACCTTAAGACATTTAACTAAAGGAAAAAGGCTGCAGTTTTACCTGCTTTGATGTATTTTATTATCAGCTTTTTCTGCCTGACCAAATGCCTTTAAGGTTATCACTGTGGGTTGATCCAGAAAAGAGTTTTACCTCTCTCCTAGGCTCCCTTGCCTTGTTTCTTCTCCACATTGCACCATTTAGCGAGCACCTCCAAGTGAGGCAGCAGAGAAACACTAATCCTCAAATCTCCTCTTGCAGAGATAGTTGCATTTTAATTGGTTATTATCAGCAGACTGTTACAATAATCAGGTCTCTCTAAGGCCTGATTTTTTCCTCCTAATTTCTTTCCCATTTTTCCAATGTTCACCAGGTTCTGCAGGATCTTATTAAACACAAATACTTCTTGATTGCTGCATTTCTCCCGAAGTTTAGCAGCTTATAAAAACTCCTATCTCACCCATACTCAGTTGTATACACTACACAGAAAAGACATGTCCAAGCTAATTAAATATATTTTTATTTTTGCAAATATTTATTTTGAATTTGATGCCTGTAAAATGTTCCCAAAAAGCTGGGACAGGGGCGTGTTTCCTGCTGTGTTACATCACCTTTCATTTAACAACACTAAATAAGCATTGGGACACTGAGGACACTAAAGGCCCTTTTCCATTAGCCCTACTCTGCTCTATTTGACTCTACCCGGCTCTACCCTACTCGCCTTGTGCTTCTTTTCCATTAGCCCCAGTCGCCTGCCCAACGGGGTGCAGTGTCGCTGAGCAGCTCTGCGGTGACGTCATTTTGAGTGCGACACAACAATCTGTGGCTTTATGTCACAAATCGAGTACAAAAGGAAAGCAGGAGAAGGCTGCAGGTGGCAAGAAGAAATATCCCTTGAGAAGCACAGGAGAGTTTTGGAAGCTATACAACAGAATGAAGCCGAGGACGAGAGCAATCGAGCTGCAAAAAAAAAAGAAGTATGAGGGTAAGCTAATGGTAGGTACTGCAAGCATGCTAGGATCCATATTTTGAACTACATTACGCTCCACACTTTTTCAATGGGAGACAGGTCTGGACTGCAGGCAGGACAGTCTAGTACCTGCACTCTTTCACTATCAAGCCATGTTGTTGTACCACAAGCAGAACGTGTCTTGGCATTGTCTTGATGAAATAAACAGGAACTTCCCTCAGGAATAGCTCACTTGGAAAACAGCATTTGTTGCAGGTGGCTGCTCCTTTTATACCCAATCATGCCACTCACCTGTTTCTAATTAACCTGACCACCTGTGGCATGTTCCAATCATGTGTTTGTGAGCACTTCTCAACCTTCCAAGTCTTTTGTTGCCCCTGTCCCAGCTTTTAGTAACATGTTGCTGACACCAAACTCAAAATGAGTGTATATTTGCAGTATATCAATTTGAACATGATATATCATGTCTTTGTAGTAACTAAAACTGAGAATTGCAACATTTGCAAATCAATATATTTGCGATTTACACAATGTCCCAACTGCAAGTTTTTGATTTCTACTCATAAAGAAAAAGGCTCACTTTATAAGAGCTACAGCTTAAACAAAATCCATTAAAGATACAAATGTATTCAATAACTAAAGCAAAAGTGATAAATACAGTTTGTTTATTCCTCTCTTGTTAATTACAGTGATTGCATCAGGACTGAGAGGCTGTGATGACACTCTGTTTACTCTGAATTGTCGCTGCTGTTTTGACAGCTCTTACTGACAGATAACGGAGCATCTGCAAATAATAAATACTGCTTAGTGCTGATGTGAGCAAACATGTAGTTCTGATTTAATGCTAATGATAAGTGGTTCATAATAATTGATGTAAAGAGTGTGACGTCTAAATGAGGAAGTTTGACATTTCCAGCTGTTCGTTTGCATTGGTTTTGTTAACAGCTAATTGGTTGCTTGCATGACGTCTTTCTAATTTTGCGATGATTCCACACCTGCACTCACTTATACACAAATATAAAATAACATACAAGCTTAATCGTGGTTAACATCAGGTAAGAATGGCTTCATATGGTTCACTTTGTTTCTTTGTGCCTTTACACCAAGCAGCAACCTCCAGCGCTATTAGGAGGCTGTGCAGAAATGCCTGCTTTAGTTCCTTGAGTGTTCACTTGAAGGATGCATTATGGAAATATTACGTCTGTGCATGGGAATTAACAAATTACAAATATCTACAGCTCCGTTAAAAATGTTGCCTCTGTCTAAAAATAGAAAACATCTTATTGCATGGGAGGCTAATTCTTAACATATCCCACCCATTTTTATTTCAATGAAGATTTATTTTTTTATTTATGTGGTGTTGCTACTGGTCAGATGATCTTAATTCTTGCCTTAACATGGCCTCTACATCTGTGAGAATGCTGAACTAAATTAGATTTTGAATGGCAGCATCCATTGCCACACCTCTGGTAATCAAACGGCTGTTGTTACATGTCATCCAATTGGGATTTTTTTTAAGAAACACAGCTTTAACAGTCTAAGCTTTATGCCTGTAACCATGTGCTGGACCTTCCAGATGTAATGTCTGTAATCAGGAAGATTTGTCTTGCAAAGCTCCAATCTACTACAACTGTGAGTGGCCCAAAGCAGGATGGCCAATCAGAGTCCTTTAGATTGATTTATTTTGAATCCACCACTAGTTACAGCAAATATGCAGTAGCTATTCTTCATGGGGTCCACATATTACACCTTCAACAAAAAAATATCATCCTTTTGAGCATGACTTATATACACTGCACTCATAACTAGAGCTGAAACGATTCCTCGAATACTCGCGAGTACTCGATTACAAAATATCCTCGAATTAAATTTTGTGCCTCGAAGCCTTGTTTAATATATAATTATACATATAAATATATATCTGGACTACTATACAGTGCACAGTGTTTGACACAGACAGTCATTTTTAGTTCCTTGAGTGTTCACTCTCATGATGCATTATGGAAATAATCTGTGCATGAAGGAAGAGAAAAGAGAACAGAAAGGAGAGTCCACAGAAGAAATGGCAGAGAGAGTCCAAAGTGTGTTCTGTCTAAAAGAAAACACAGATTTCAATGAAGATTTATTTTTTTATTTATGTGGTGTTGCTACTGGTCAGATGATCTTAATTCTTGCCTTAACATGGCCTCTACATGGTGGAGGACACAGGATTTAAGAACATGATCAAGGATTTCAATCCAAACTACACAATGCCCTCCAGAACACACTTCACAAATATAATTGCAGAATTATATCACTGCTTTGTAAATCAGTATTGGTTTTGTTTAAGCCAGTACTGGTTTAAACTTTGAAAGTTGTTACAAAAAACCCTTTTCTGAGGAATGGCATTTGGTTGCTCATTTTGAACGCCCTAACATGTTGCATTGTATACAATTGATTTATTCATGGGGTCCACATATTACACCTTCAACAAAAAAATATCATCCTTTTGAGCATGACTTATATACACTGCACTCATAACATTCATACAATCCACTCATACAGTAGCTCTATCATTCACCTCTTGATTGCAAAAAGCAAACCGCAGGAAGCAGAGCAGGAAGAGGTGGGAGCTACACATCAGGACTGCATTACTTTGCTGAATAAAACATAAAAATAAACCCTAAAATTCTCAAGGTAAGGATATTTTCACTCCATTTCTGCAATGTTTTGACAAGAGGTTGCTAAAGTGGCTCATGTTCTTTAATGCAGTAGCACTCCTTACGACATAATCTGATAGGCCAGTAATGAATATGATTGATGGAATGATTGTCCAATCACGTGCTGGATATGCTTTTAAAAGGGTCTGCCCTCCCCAAACACTTTCTATGTTCTCTTTCCCAGATGAACCAGTGAAACATATTGAACAGTTCTCGACAGAAACAGGAAAGTGACTTGTGTCCACACTCAGAACACTTCTGTGTGTCTGCTCACATCACAACTTTTGAATGTGTCTTTTTATTATTGCAAAAAACTTGTCATACAAGGTGAGCTCTATGTGTAAAGGTCTCTTGCTTACATTTATCCTACAATAATACATAATAATACTTTTTCCTAACCATCAGCTACAAACCAGGCTAATTACACTGAATCATGTGAGTGTCAATGCCGAGTGACCCAGCGTAAAGTTATCGCCTTATTGTCCCATTTCTACTTTCCTCTCTGTTGCTCGCGTCAATGCAGGGGAGGGAGGAAAGAGGGATTTAAAAAGGTGTTCGACGGATTTTTGTTTTCTTTCTTTGACTTTTCTCACTCAGCAGAGCTTGTTTTTCTGTTAAGTATGGAGGAAATAGTGGAGCATTCATCTATTTCAGTGAGCAAAATGATTTACTTTCACTTTAAACTTGAAAGGAGAAACTTTGCTTGGCTCACAGAGAGCTGTGTAATGAGTCCAACACTTGTCAATAAACACCACTTCACACCTGCTTATCTCACTACAATTAAAGCACTTTATGTTCTTCAAATTGAAAAATAGGGCACATAATTACATTTTTAACAGATGCAGTGTGGATAGCAGGTGTGGGATGTTGCACAATACGAAGCAATACCCGATGATTGCTTTGTTAGGACACAGTGGAAGTGATTGGAGAAACAAGTTCAAGGCAACAAATTTAGGTTGATATTAACATCACCATTCAAATGTATATACTCAGATACTCCTGATGCTAAATTGTATTTGGTTGTTATGTGTTGTGCAAACTTGTATTTCTATGGACTCAAAAATTGTGCATATTGAGTTTGTTTTGTTGATTTTGCTGAACACAGTATTAACAGAACTCTAATGTGTGGGCTGTTTGTACATTCTTGTCAGCTGTAAGAAACAGGAGGCATGTAGCTGTAGGCTTTCCAGGCTCTTTTGAAGTTGCTGACAAGCCTGAAAGGTAAATGAGCTGAAATGTCTGAACTGTGCTGAAGTTTTAATAATGTGTGTAGATGTAAATGTAGAATCACCTGGTTTAACATTACAGGATCTTACATCTTGGTTTTCAGCTCACAAGGATGATCAACAGTGCCCACTTCTGCATTCAACTCATTGCTGACAACCAGATGAGGGGCCAAGGAGATACATGTGGGGAGGGTGAGACCCCAGCCTGCGAAGGAGCAGCGCTCAGAAATCGGCACACTGGAGCTTCCTCTTCATCTGTGTCAGAGACCTCGCTCTTAAGGCAGATCATAAAAAGATGCCAAGTGTCTCTGAATAGTATCACACTGCTGCAGATGAACTGGCTGTGCCCAAATTCAATCAGCATGCAGTGTGTTCAGGACAGGGGCCAACAGCTTTTCTCCAGGCACTTACATTAGAAACGCATCACTCGGCCAAGGTGAGGCATGAGCAGGATGCCACTGAATACAGGAGCCTTCACAGGGTCAAATATAGACGGGTTTCCATGGTGCTCTGGCTGCAAACTTCTATTTATAGCATTATGAAAAGAAAGCAGTTACTAAACTCCTGTCTTTAGAAAATGGCAATAGAGGGGACATTAGCAGGGCAAAGTGACCTTGCTATTGTGATGCCCAGCTCATGAACACAAAGCGAATGTGTGTCTGCTTGCAAGGTCGAAGTGCAGAAGTAATTGAGGAGATTCAGGTCATTTGAACAAATCACAAGGCTGCAGCTTTTCAACTTCAGCACTTGGAGAAAACTGCAGTTTGAGTTGAATGAATCCACTCTGCTGCAGTATAATAATAAAGTTAGCTGTGTGTGTGTGTGCTTAAGTGGGTGGTTTTACTGACATTGTGAGAATATATCACTGGTTATGTAACACTTGCAGTCCAAGCCAAAGGGCACTGATAAATGATTCATATTTTTTGTACAAAGTTTTAATATTGGCTTCAAACTGGAATAACTGCCATAACATCACTTTCCATTCTGAAGCAGAATTTCAAATACACAAGATACAACCAAGAATTATTTATTACCCTTAATTTGACATGTGTCCGCCTTCGGAGCCATTTCTCTCGTGGGCTGGAGGGAGAGAATGGAGCAGAGTCCAGATTGTCCGCTTCCTGGGCCTTCACACAGTCACATCTCATGAGCTGAAAACAAACACAGGGAGCTTTTTCAGCAGGCAGCATCACAAACAAAATCAAAACCATGGTCTTAGTAGTGGATAGACGACATGAAATAGCACAGTATGAGTAAAACCATTTGACATCATACAAAACAAAACAAAATGAGCAATATTCTTCCACAAGAGACTAGGGCTGCTCGATTATGGAAAGGTTCCTAATCAAGACTATTTTGACAGATGGTGACATCATGATGATAAAACACTATCTCTCACTGATTTTACTGCTTAACCAAATGTTATCATTCAGTTCTAAACATAACAATTTTGAAAATGTAACATCAATAATGTAACGCATGGCTCAAAAAAAAACAACCTAAAAATGAAAGAAGAACAAACAAAACAAATGCAACATGTCATGTGACACATTAATCTTTCATCTGGCTAATTTGGTTTTCATATCTGTAGGAGAAAGTTGGTGTAATTTTTAATTGAGACTCGATTAACTGCCCAGTTCTAAAAGACACAATAATAGACCAGACTGAACAACACAGCAATATACAATAAAATATGTTACAATATAACACAGGACACCAAATATATACAGATTGTTTTAAACTAATACACCAATATGACATATAAAATCCTACCATTCAGTACAAAACACTTAAGAGCCCTTGTGATATAAAATTATACACTTTATTAGCTATAAGAGGGAAAAGGATAGGATGATACACCATATGTTACATAACATGGACAATGCGGTCCCATTTCATCCCATACCATAACACACCATAACAAAGTATATCATCCCATTCAAAACCATAGAAATAACTAACATGCTATCACATCCCATCCCATCCTGTGCCATAACAAACCATACCACCAAGTGCTCTCTTGACCCCAACAACAGCTTCATAGTCAGCTGGAAACCAAAAGAAGAAGGCCTCCTGAGGAAATAGAGGGCTGGCAAAGCCACAACGAGCAGACAATGACAAAACCAAAATACTTGAGGAGTGCCATGTGGAAGCACTTTGGGCACAGCTGTGTGCCAATTATGTGTACAGCAACTGGCCCACAACAGTCCAATTCTTACTGCCATTTTCAGGTGTTCTATTTACCTCCTTGTGGTAAACATCAAAACATATGACTTCACTATACCATCATTTAAAACCCACTGTGGGCATCTAAAAAAGAAAAAAAAAGCTCAGAGCTTTAACTAATGTTGCATTATGATGGGTAATGATTACACAACATTGATGTTTGTTTGTTGGTCCTTAATTATAACAATGTCTTAACAAAAACCTGGTCCATGATACAAAAAGGGTGGAGACAGCTGTCATACAATATCATATCATATCAAACTGTGCGACCATGACAGTTCATTCTATAAGATAATTAACACTATATTCTCCCCACGCAAATTTCTGATGGACTCAAACAGGGCATACGTTTAGCTATCAGTACTGCAGGATAAACTGTTATAAAAAAGGAAAAGATACCTACAGAAAAGCACTGATTGTGGTGATCTTGCTCCCCATTTTCCTACTCATAATAACTTTGGATTTACCTGAGCACTTCCCCCATTCTGATGATAATAACACCTGACGGGTGTAAATTAAATCTGCAGTTATGCTAATGGCTCATACAACACATCTTTTTGTCGGAGCAAGCTTTTGTGACAAGACAATCTCTGAAACACATTAAAGGCTGAGGGTTGACTTAGAGGACTGATGAAAATGACCACAAATTAACTTGAAAGAGTCCAAGAATATTGGCTTTTGTAAAGACATTCTTTATTCAAAATTATGTAAAAATGCCCTACTGCATACCAAATGAGGACGGTGAGAAAAGCACCTCTTTATTCTTAATTAATAATTTTCTGCTCAGCCTTGAAATTCCACCACAGTCTTTTAAAATGATGCAGCACTGAGCAAAGCTGAAAAACCACTGGACCAAAATGATCAACTTCAGCTTTTATTAGCTTCCTGGCGGTGATGATAGCTGCCATGCTTTTTCCAAACTCTTCCTAATGCTACTCACGTTTTCCTCACCTAGACACAGAGAAAGACATGCTGGAGCACAACAGAGGCTGGGTGAAACAAATCTTTCGTCTTTTCTTCTCTGGGAGCTTGCCACTCTCTAATGATCAAGTTCAAAGGCTGACGGTGTTTCCAGGGTCCTTTAATAGAACATGACTTGATGCTCATGTCTGTTTTTTTTCTTGGCATCTGAGGATTCAGTGAACATCCTGTATCAAAGACATGATACTTCCCTGGGCAGCTGAGTGGGAAGGAGAAGAGGTCTGTGGTATTCTGTCTTTAATTAACACTTAAAGGGATACACCAACTATTTTTTTTCTTTCCATGTCTTACATCACTCCCAAATACATGACAAGCAGATAGACATCATTCTTATGACTGTTTGTGCAGTAACAAGAAGACAGGGGCAAAGCTCACCCACCGCTAATTAGCTTAGCTCAAACACTGGGAGTCAATGGGTAGTGTTAGCCTCTGCCTACAGGTATCACATAAACTCTTCAGCAATTTCAAATGGTCCTGTGTGTTTGTTGTGATGCATATTATATGCTGTGTTATGTTAAATTGTCTATTTTTAGACCAAGATTGGCACTCCATATAATTTTCAAAAGGAATACAAACAAAAAACTAAAAAGCAGGGCGCATGCGCAAGCCGCCACTGACGTGCTTGTAAGAAGATTAACCAAAAAAAGCACGTCTGGTGGTTTGCGCACAGTTGAAAGAGTGGTGGGGATCTGTTAGCCATCGACGCAGGACGGAGGCAAGACACGAAAACAAAAAAATGTTGCCTTATTCCTTAAAAATACAAACAGAAGAGATGGGGCGATCCATCAATCTGGATAAATATGTTTTCTGGTTTATTTATATCCTATCAAATCTACAGAAAGTTAAAATATTTACTTCCTTCATTAGTTGGTAGTGAGACAAAATTAAAATCAATATATGATGAAATTCTGCAAAACAATTCTGTATAAATATTCCATTGTGCAATATCAGCATCATAGTAGTTGGAAATGAATACAAGTTCTGACATTTGTCTTGTTTTGTAGTTCAGCCATTTTATTCTCCTTCTCTCCATGTGATTACTTGTCTACTTTTCTGACAACTGACTTTTGATTCAACTTTTCAGGTCCTTAAAGGTGCCAAAATCCTCTTTAATGATCAAGCCTTCAGTAAAACACTACAGTCCTTTAAACACTATATCTTTTAGGACCAGCTATAGCATTGCTTAATATGTGATGTAGTGAGTACACAAATGGAGCGCCCTATTTTTATCATAACTGGGAAAAGGAGATCATGCCACATCCCAGCAAGAAGCGTTCCTGTTAAAAAGCAAATGAAAAAAAAAAAGAAAATCTACATCCTCTCTAAATGCTAATTTTTTCTTTAAATTCACATTTATTTTACAGACACCTGTTTGTGTCATGCTGGAAGTCTGTTTGCCAATCATCGTACTGCAGTTTATTATGTGTGATTCCAGTTAATAAAAAAAAAGTGCCCTTTGCAAAAATAAATTTAAAGGCTGGGAATGCTGGCATGGTTGAAGGACAAAATGGGAAATTCTGACCAAGTGTGGTGTTCCATAGTAATATAAAAACAAAAGAAAAACCACAGTAAATTAAGCACAAAGAAGCGGGCAATGACAAAAAGCAAAATTTAAAGCAAAGAGAGATCATAAGAGCCGGAGACAAAAACAAACATATAAAAGGAAAAAGACAAGTCAATGAAATGGGTAGGAGAAGGAGACAGGAGCCAAGCCTGCTCTCCAAGGCAAGATTGTATACGTGCCCCAAAAGAAAACGAATAGCATCATTTTCACCATTGTCTTATAAGGTGACATGCCATCAAATTTACATGCTAAACACATTAAAATAAGCACAAAATGATCTGAAATACGATATAAATACATATAACACAAAATAAAGTCCTGTCAATAAATAATTAACATTTATTTGGTATCATCAGTTGCAGTACTATTAAATGTGCTTTGCTTTAAGTTCAAATCTGTTTTAAGAGCCAGCAATAACAGTTTTAAAAAAAAGTTATATTATAGGTAATTTATTCCTGATTTTATGGCGCCCCCTGGAGGCCATGGCACCTTAAGCATTTGCATATATTGCCGAATGGGCCAGCTGGATCTGGACAGGAGAATGAACAGATTTAAACAGTAACCAATAAAAAGAGAGGGACAAAAAAAAACAATAAAAACAATGAAAGGCAATAAAATGAGGTAAAATTCTCAACCCAGTGATCATGAATCACCCATAAAAATTCTGCCCATTTATTTATAGAAACAGCCTGAGCTGCAGAGGCCGAGCTGGATTTGTTCAGACTCAGTTATTTGAAGTTCAAGCATGTTTGATGAAAGGGCTCCGCCTTGTCTCAGGCTTAACTGTGAGGTGTGACATGAATCCAAACATCCCCATACAAGACTAAATGTGCTGAATGTTGATGGTGACCTTGATGGTGTTATTTCAGGCAGCCTACAATCCTCACAATCCTTACCATCACTCGTGGAGGCTGAATCAGGGTGAAATTGTCTTTATGTGGGTCTTTATGTTAAGTATTTAGAGCTTTAGACCTGTTTGTCATGACTCAGCTCAACATCGTAGCTCAAACATAAACTGGATGATGCCTTGTGAAGACTTCATGTAATATTATGATCAGAGTTGGAGTAAATCTCCATGTGCACAGATCACATGTTCTTGCTGGTTCTGCTCACAGCTTCATGCTGTCTATAAGCCGTGATGGCAGCGTCACTGGCTTGCTGCCACACTTGTTGTTTATTACACATTCAGGTTGTCATCTGCACAGAAGGAGCCCTCAAGCATCTCAGCACCGCCTTGCTCCTCTGCTTTGTTGTTTGTGAAGCAAGAAGACATCATTTAATGGAAACATCTGTTCCACATGAGATAGCATTTGCTTCAAAGACGTGGCAAAAGAAAGGACTGCCAGCAGAGCAGAGTCACATTTCAGGGCCTTAAACTGAGCTGTTAATCCTGAGAGCTAAAGAGGAAGAAGCATGTGAAATATCTGCAGCAGCTAAATCACTTTAAGGAGGCTGAAAGGGTTTGCACAAGTGTCTGAAGTTATTGCGATGGTAGGCATATTTTACGGCAAAGAGTAAAAAAGCATTCTCACTAGGCACTTGGGGCTCCTCAAGGTTCAATCCTAGGATACTTTTCATTTGACTAGATGGAAACTCCATTACTGTGACAACTCAGATGTTTCTTGGTTTTTAAAATAAAACCGTCATTAGTTTATCCAACTTTACAATCTAACTTTTTCATCCTGTTTGTTTTCACCAACTATTTTAAGCTGGGGACAAAGCAGAAGATTTTTTTGCCAGATTTTGTCCTCAGTTCCCATTTGGGCAAAATCTGCACCTGTCTGCACAAGGTGGAGAAAGCCAGCATGACTAGTTGGCACATAAATTTGCAATAGTGTGAGGGGTGAAGATGCAAATCTGCAAGTTGTGAAGGGAAAAAACGGTTCAAACAAACCTTGTCACAGTTAAGCGAACATTTGAATCTGGATGCAATGAGGTAGAGTAAACTAATTACTGACCCAAAAACCAATGCAAAAAAGTAGAAGACAGAAAATAGTGTCAGAATGAGACAGGTGAAGTAGTGGGAATATCAAAACAACAACAGCGAATAGTAAGAGAGGGAGGGTGGACCATGGGTTCAGTTTATCTTCTAAAAAGTTTTTTTGGTTGTTGGCAAACAATAAATTGATGTATGATTGTTAATCCTTTAAACTGTTACCCTAACCAGAGTTTGATTGTTCAGTTGGCTTTGGTTAGTTTGACGAATCATGTAGTCTGTGATCCCTCATCAGGTGCTGTTCAGTGCCTGAATTTGCAAACTTTTGAAACCAGGGTCCAGAGTAAAAAGTTTGGAAACATTTATGTATCCATCTCCATGTAGATGAGACACAGCGTTTTCAGAGAAAATGATGGCCCCACTGCATGTGCAGTACCCTTTCACATGAAGGCTGTGCAAGAATCCCAGGAACAAAAACAGCTTCGGCTGTCTACCAAGCAACATGTGTGCTCCCTACTCTGCTCTGTTTACTATCCAGACAGAAATATCCAGACACATTCGATGTCCAGACTGCGTCTTCTTGTGTCCACTTGCCATTGTGGTTAGTGAAAAGTTGTCTTCACCAGAAAGTGTACAAGGTAAGTTCTGATGCCATTCTTTCACTACAAACTGACATCACCATCTACTGCTCTGGCATGCATGCTGAAGCATTTTCTGTTGTTCTTGCACCTCCATGTGAACACAGAGTGCTTTTGAAAATGCAAAGGAAAAACCTTTCCATTTTTGGTGACAACGTTGTGTAAATGTGGCCTTAATTTACACTTTGCCCAATGCCTTAACTTCATTAGAACTGAAATTTGTACAAGACTAACCTGCCGCAGAACAAAAGCTGCTACATCAGTGGACTCCCAGTAGGAGGCATGAAAAAGGTGAGGCAGGGCGACGGTGGGGAAGGAGGTGAGAACATCAGGGCAGTACAAAGCGTAATCCAGTCTCTTTGAGCCCCACCAGCTGCTGGAAACTGCAACACAAAACACAAACAAAAGCATTGATTGTTAACCTAAGGTCAACTAAAGAGCAGGGAAACCTTGTGAACCTTAATTCATCCACCGCTGCTAATTGAACAAATGAGATAGACCACTGTTGCTTTCCTCCTACTCACTGTTGCTGATGGTGTTCCCCAGCTGGCCCATGGAGCAAATCGACGTTTCACTTTCAACGCTGGTCACGCTGGCCCGACGACCTCCATCTCCTCCTCCTACTCCGACGCCTTCAATCTTTGTCTCGGAGGACGACTGTGAAGCCAGGCCTCCTGAAGTTTGATCCTCATCCAGAAATACATCGGGATGGCCTTGAATACTCTCACCTAGGAGAGAAAAGGATGAGGAAATGAAAAGCTTTGATCGCACAACAATCGACCGGTTTCAATCTTTAAATCAATGCTGTTATTTTCCCTAATAACAGCCTCTTGCTGCATCGACTTGCTTTGCTTTTGAAATGCTAAGACAATCCCTGGCACTGTAATTAGAGACACAACAGACCTCGAACATTTCATGGGATTCACTTTATTTGTCTTCCTCCTGAAAGTCAAAGAAAGCCCTCTTCTCTTGGCTCCCGCTGAGCAGAATAAATGTATAAGGTCTGGCTTCCTCTCTCCCACAGGCACGTCTTAATGCAGCTTTTTCATATTTGTTCAGTGATAATTTTGTGTAACAGGAAAATGAGAATTGTCCCTTAAGACCTGGATTCACCAGACATTACTGATCTACTTGTTATTCCTTGAGATGCAGAGCTGAGAAAACGCTTGGTTCATCAATAATTCAACCAAAGGAGAGGCAAGTGTCTACAAGCTCTGTACAATATGCTTTGAACTTCAAGCCTATGATCTATCTTTACGAGAAAAGACAATTTAAACTCAGTGTAATACAGCTTCGTTTAGAGGTGTATGTTCATATTTTGCACTGAAGCATCTATATGTATTTACAAAGGCTGATCATGTGTACTTTACATTTTTTGTTGAGTCCTGATAAAACATTTGGAAATTCCAACGGTTTTAACTTCAGAAATCCTTAATATTTCTGTTTGTGGTCATCATTGTCTTATCGCTTCTATTCAAGACTTTAAAGATCTATTTTAATAATCTGTATCTTGGATGGCTTTCACACCAGCAGCCACACAATAAGAGAAGTTCTGCTGCTACTTTAGTCATGAATTTTTCAAATTGGCCATCACATTTTTAGTAGCATTCCAGGACACTTTGTGCCAGGCATATGATAGGGCCCTAAGTATGACTCTGAATTTTGCTTACAATTCATCTTTTAAGTCTTTGCCACGTCTTCTAATGCATGGGACCATTACCAAAGGTACCAAGAAGGCAACAGTATTAGAGGTAAGATTGGGCCTAAAAAATCCAGCCAGACCCGACCCAGGCCCGCGGGTATTAAAGCCCGACCCGGCCCGAGCCCGATCAATAAACTCGATTTGCAGGCCCGAGCCCGAAACAAACCCAAAATTTTATACTTTATTCGTGAGGACTCAGGAGGAGGAGGAAAGGGAGGGGATGCGTCAGTCAGACCCGGACAGAGCACTGCTCCGGGAAAAAGGGACTGGTTGCGATTTGTGTGATCACATTTGTGATGATGCCTGTGCATAATGATAACAAATTAAAGCCTGTCTTTTGTAACGAATTCTCCCAGTTAAACAAGACTGTAAGATGCATATTCCATAAACATTTATATCTTTTATATTTGTGTGTCTGTTCTATCAGGTGTGATAGTTCATGCTTCATTTCGTTGGCAAAATGCAGCAGCCCATTTGACATTTATTTTAATTTGTTCGAGTTGGCAGAAAAAAACGCAAGTTTTCTTAATGTTAAAATAATGTACATATTTTTATGATCATTATAAATGCATTTACACAATGAAATAACGCTGGGAAAGTTTGTTAAAAATATTTCTGGGTGTCATATTGTGCTCACATGGACGCGCCTCTCTGACATGGTGAGGAGCAGCAGCAGGAGCAGGTCTCTGGGCTTCATTGTAGATCACAAGGAAGGGCATCTGAGATACACGGGGTAAAGCCTCCAGAGCGCAGCAGGTTCACGATAGTCTTCGTTCCCAAAGGCGGAAAAAAACAGACTTTAAAAATCCTCCGCTGGAGGCTGCGCGCATGGATGAATCCATTCATACATTCATGTTTGCAGAAGTCAGACCTGCTGAGGTAGGTGGTCCAGGGCAGTCATCTTGGTGTAAAGTGCGTATTGTGCGAGAGTTCAGTCTCGGGTCTCGTCCTCTTGAACATCTGACATTGAGCGCTGCATAAAGCGCGCGCGTGTCCCAACTCCTTCCTTCCCAATTCCGGACTACAGAGCGCACCTGATTAAAAGCCGCACAGTCTAATTTTAGAAAAAAAATCAATATTGTACTTGTACAAGCCGCACCAGATTTTAAGCCGCAGTATCCCACGTAGTAATATGAAAAATTAGCTCAAACACTCATTCATTCTTTCATTATTTTTATTTAGAAATTAGCATGGATTAAAGTTCTCCATCGCTGCGACGGATTTCAGTCAACCGGGCGGAGAGAGTTTGTGTGTGTGTGCGCGCGTATGAGTGTGTGTGTGTGTGTGTGGCGGGGGGGAAGGAGCTGTCACTGTTTGTGATATTAACGGATTTTAATGGAGGACGAAGAGCGGCCTCATTTACTGTCTAAACTCCGGAGCCGCATGCGGCTACTTGTTGCGGCTCCTTGCATGCAGCCCGCGGTTCCGGTGCCGGATGTGGCTCTTTAGCTCGGTGTCACTCCATGCCAGTGATGTAGCGGAGGGAGCACCACGTTATCTTCAATTTTTTATTATGCGTGCTTACGGTACGAGCCTGCGGGTGCCGGTTCTTTGCAGCGTAACGGCGCGTAAAGCCCGCTGTGACGATCGGCGGGCGCGTAAATACCCCTTCTCTGATGTTGGCCCACTCTCCCCGCCCCCGCCCCACTGAAGTTTACTCGCATCAACGCTGCACCTGCGGCTGCACACGACTTATCCACCTGGCCGTAGCCAGGTATGAAGGTCAGCGAGGTCCGGACCTCACCTATTTTTTCCGAGTTGTTTGTCAAATATGCCCAACTGAATAAAACATAAACTCATAAAAACTTGAAACCTCTCTGTGAAACGTGCTTGTACATTTTGAAAAACATCCATGAGCTTTGTGTTGTTTGTGCCTGTGTGCGTGTTGTGGTGAACCCCATTCACAAACTAGAGTGTTTTTATTATTAGCACTTTGTACACCACATCTCCGCCCATCTACACCTAGGTGACCACAAAATATTATTTTTTAGATAATTCGGCACTAGTTCGGCCTGTCAAATCATCTGATCAAAGCCAGTTTATTTACTTTTATCCACAGCGGAGAGCGCGCCATGCGCTTTTTTTTTTATGACGCGTGCTTTGTTTTTAGCTCAAATTAATTTTTATATTCCCATTCCACAGAGAACAAGTCACAGAGAGCAGGGCAAACATGTCCAAGAGATTAAAACAGAAGAATTTTATTGGTCTGCTGTTGCTAGGCAAACTGTTTCTGCCGCCACGTAAAAACCCCATAAACAAGCCGCATCGTAGTATAAGCTGCAGTGTTTGAAGTGTAGAAAAAAAGTAGCGGCTTATAGTCCGGAATTTACGCTAAATATATATTTATTTAAAAAAAGTTAGCGAGAGGGAAGCCCGGGCCCGACCGGACCCGACCCGAACGTAATAATTGACACTTTGGGCCCGACCCGGCTTGGGATTAAGATCTTACCTCTAAACAGTATGCTAGCTGTTTGGCCACGTAGCTCTTAGCCTTTAGCTGCACAATTGCAAACGGCCTGTAAGATCTTGTTGCAATAGTTTTTAATCATGGCCTTAACATGTATTTTACAGTCTTGTGTTGGTTTATAGCATGTTTATTGTTTGATTTAAATGTGGGAAATTATTCTCAAAATTTTTCATTCATGTTGTGAATTCCATTGAAATATCCTAGACTTATTCATCTGTAAATATTTTTTTTTTCTTTCAGTGCATGTTGAGTTTTTGCATCAATTATTTTCTGCATTCTGACATTTTTCCCCTTCTCTGTTTCTCCAGGATTTCACAGTCATTTTATGTTTGTTGTGGTGAAAATGCCAAATTTTGGGACCTTACTTTACCTTACATATGACCTCAAAAGAGTAATTTGCAGATTTTTGAAACTGTTTCCTGGTATTTAAGTTACCTTTCAAACAGTTGATTCAAAATTTGAGTGATTCTCTTCTAAATCATGATTTAGTAGTATCTTTTTGGAGTGGGGCCGGAATCCTGAGGAGGTGCTACATTCAAAGTCATGCTAGTTTTCCGTGATTCCCATCCCCATCTTAAATGTGCAGGTCTGGGGGACAAAAAGAGCGAGGACAATTGACAATTGAGTGGTATTTGGAAAAAAGCAAAAGGCTGCTCATCATAATGAAGATTGGCTGACGGTTGTGATCGACGTTGGAATTCCCTGAAAGGACTGCGTTTTGTCTGTCTCTACAGTAAATACAGTGTTTGTTAAACTTACATTGCTAAAAGAAAAAAAATATATACCCAAATCATCATTTGTTTTTATGAAACAGCAAATCTGAATTTACATTTAATGGCTGAATTTCACATAACAAGGGAGAAAAGCTATTAAAAGTGCACCTTCTGGTTTCCACAGCATGTCATCTCCTTGTTCTGACTTAGGGCTCCGTGGTGGTCAAATGCATGTATTGTGCCTTTTAGCCAAATGAACAATCAAAGCTGAACAAGGGGAGGCTAAAGCAGCCATTTAGTCATTTGTCTTTCTTTAAATACAATTCAGTTTCATAAAACAGCTGCATTATGAAACTGTGAGGGTTTTTTCAGCTCGACTCCAAAGTGCTCATCATCCTGTTACTGAGGCCTTGAATATTATTGTGGATCCATTATAACAGTGGATACGGCCTGACTCACATCTCAATGAGCCTGCACTCAACTGCAGAGCTGAGCTACAGCTGAGACGTTGACCTCAGTGAATGGCTATAAAGCTACCCATGATTCTGTGGATGTAACCAACATTTGTAAATTACATAAATATGTAAGCAGCCCCAAACAAACAGACCCCCGTGGAGCCTTTGTAGCCTTCATTTGCTTGCTGATACTGTAACATGTATCAAATCATTGGGGAGGGCTTCTCCTATGATTGAGGGGATATGAGGTATTAGCCGAGAGCTGGAAGAGGAAGCAGAGTGGCTAAGGGGGGAGTATAGATAAAATGAGTGTGAGTGTGTCGGTCTGACTGTTAATGTTGTGCGGATTAAATTGGTTATGTTTGAGTCACAGACATATTCCCGTTCACAGCAATGAGAGGTGATTGCAGAGGAGTCATCAGGACAATAAATATCACTGTTTGGGCACTTCTGGCTGCTGGCAGTCACATCATTACAACTGGATAACGAGCTAGGGATGCTCCAATCAGGCTTTTCTTGGCCGATATTGATCACCCATTAGATATGATCATGTTTTTTTCTTTTTAACAATTGGTCAAAAGGTTGGCTAAACAAAGGAAACAAATGGTCTCAACAAGTATCCTACAGTAAGAACATCTGAATTATACAATGAAAAGACTAATTTATCACTTCTTTTCATCATGTGAATAAACAAAATTTCGACAGACTATTTATTCCTGAGCAAAACAGTGCAAATAGTTTAATAGATAAAACAATTACACCTAGAAATATTACACATTGATACAATGCAATCTATATGATTGCTTCATGACAACAAAAGTACAACTTTCACTCCCACATAACTCTATTTATTCAAGGTACGCAAAAATCTAGATTTTCTTACTCTGAAAAATAGATTTCAGTCAATCAATCTTCATTTGTATAGCACCAGTTCATGACAAGTGTTATCTCAAGGCACTTTATAAGAGAGCAGGCTGAATCCATACTCTTGTACAAATACATATAATGAATATATTTGTTTATACACATAAATCCAGAGATGCATCCATCCTAAAGGATGACATTTTTCGGGAATTCCAGTGGGTCACGTGATTTCCGCGGGAATCCCACGGGATGGGAGTCATTTTTTAATTGATCCGGTGATCGGGACGGGCCAGGAAAAAAAAAGCAACAGGAGTGGGCAGGAGCGGGAATGACATTAATAGATGATCATTTTCAGCCGTGTTAAACAGCCAGATGAACAGATGCATCCATTTTTGTAGTCATCCCTCAGTGAGAGCCAACACTCTAGACCGCGCTAGCAACACAAAAGGACTACAAAAGTGGTTTGACTTTCTGTCACCACAGGAAGTGAAAAGCAACTCGGAGCGGCTGCCGGCAACACACATTGTTTACACCGACCGAGTTAGGCATGTCAAACCTAAAGGCAATGCCTTTTATATAAACTGCACTTTTACCTTAAATAAAAAATGCAACATTTTTTCAACATGTTTGGTTTTATTCAAACAGGAATGGGACAGGAGTGGGAGTAATTTTGAGTGGGAGCGGGATGGAAGTGGGAGTCTTTCTATGGGAGTGGGACAGGACAGTAATCCATCCAGCGGGGACAAAGGGACTAAACGTAAGAATTTATGATACCCACGGATACCCATTGTCTCTGGTTAAAATAGATTCAATCAATCAATCTTCATTTGTATAGCTCTATAATTATCTTATCTGAATATAAATTTATTAAAGGTTAGCCCATTGAGATGTTCAAACACATCATGTTCTTAGCTTCACCTAATACTCATTGGACCTGAACGCATCACAATGTTTCCTTCAAGTGCATCACCAAACACAATGCATGTTTGCTTTCGGGCAATGCCTTCCTTTTTTAGCTGAGCTGATTCTCTCTTATGTTATAGGTCTCAGAATGAATTTCAGTACAGACTTGCGACATAGGATTAATGTGTTGGACTTAATGGACAGAAGACAAAGTTTTTGAGTGAAATATTGTGTTTGTCCATGGGTGAACGATAGAAGCTGTTTACTGGCATTAATTCCAATCAACTGATCATGTACTTGGACAAAAATTGTCTGGTCCTGATTGTTGCAGATTTATGGCCCTTTTTCACTAGCCGTACTCTACTCTACTCGCTTCTACCCAGCTCTACTCGACTCGCCTTGTGCTGCTTTTCCACTAGCTCCAGTTCCCTGCCCAACGGGGTGCAGTGTCACTTTAAACCGCTGAGCGGCACTGCGGTGACGTCATTTTGAGCGTGACACAACATTCCGTGGCTTTTTGTCACAAACCGAGTAAAAAGGAAAGCAGAAGAAGGCTGCAGGTGGCAAGACGGCATACCCCTTGAGAAGCACAGGAGAGTTTTGGAAGCTATGCAACGGAATGAGGCCGAGGACGAGAGCAATCGAGCAACAAAGAAAAGACGAATGAGGGTAAGCTAATGGTAGCTACCGCTAGCATGCTAGGTTGTCACGCTCATGACTCATCGGTGACGACATTGTCTGACCAATCGGTAGCCAGCCGCTGGTCGACGTCACCTTTTAGTATCGACTCAGCTTGCTTAGAACCAGAGCAGAGTAGGTACTAAAATCTGGCTGGTCGTGGGAGGTACCGGGCTAGTGGAAACATGACACAAACTGGGTAGAGCCGAGCCGAGTAGAATAGAGTAGGGCTAAGGCGTGCTAGTGGAAAAGGGCCATTAATCACAGCACCTTCAAATGAAAGAGTATGTAAGGATAGATAAGACAAAAGGGCAGGATTTGAAAATGTTGTTGTATGCCAAAGTATGAGGAAATAAATTCTGTTTTGTGAGTTTTTACACAGTTGGGATAGAGACTAGCCTAAGACATCATTCACAAGGACATCTGGTTGATACATTTGGATAAATATGCCTTTAAATACTTACTGCCCTACATCTCTGTGTTAAATATGCATGCTTGTAGCTTCTTTCATCCATCCATCAAGTATGATAGCAGTCAAATCTCACTTTGCTTGTTAAAGATTTGATTCCCAATGCATGATGGGATAAACTGCAAGGGTACTGATCATTTGTTAACTGTTTTCTCAGACCCTTATGGGATACAGTGACAGCTCTATAGGACAAAACAACGCTCACTCAGATTTCTGGCAGTATATAGAGCAGGGAGCAAGCCTTCTTGTTTGAGATTCCTGCTGCATCCTGGGGAAAACAAACACACTCATACCTCTGTTCTCTGACACGGTTCTTCCTTCCATGGCTTCCATTCACACCAAAAACAAACATTACAGAAATAATCCATTTAATATCTTATTTCTCAGTCACTGGGTCTATCTGGGGATCAGCCTGTGCTTTTACCCAGAATCGTCTCTCATTGGCAGATTAACCCCTCTGTCCCCTGATCGCTGTGATGGTTTGAAGGAAAAAAAACAGCGGGTGGAGGATCGGTTACGGCAGTGGAATATAGATCAACAGCTGCTTCCTCAGACATGAAAAATAATCAGATCTGATTCATCGACTGAGGCAAAGATGCTTTCTGATCGATCTGAGTCATGCTGCAGGAGTATCAGCGATGCTATTGGCTGGTCTTTTAATTAATAAGTCTGGTTCTACAAGGTGGGAAATATATTTTGGATTAAAAATATTCTTCAGATGTCTTTACTGGATACACCAAGTAATGGCTCTCTAATAATAGAGCAAAGTCAAATGCCTCAAGGTTTGTTGACCCAAGCTCTGTGTTAACATCAGTGAAACATGGCTCCTATGGCAGTCACTTTGCCCCTGAATTTAAGTGGAACATTTTTTGGATGTACATGCCAATAAGTGGATAAGAAGATGGTCAAACCTGCATGCCAGCCCAGCTGCAACACAAGCACGAGCCATTTCTGCTAGATCGTTTTGATTGGAAGTAACTGAGAGTGTAACACTGCCACCTGGTAGCAGAGCCTCATTGTTGTTGTACAGTAGAAATGGAGTCGGTTTACTGTTATTCTTCTTCCTTTTGTGGCACACGGTCTGCTTCATTTAATGGTTCCTTTCTGTTTAAAGAAATTCAAGCTTGCATGTTACTTCATTTGGTTGTTAGGAGGCAGATAATTCCTCAGAAGGCAGTGATTGATTTCCTGTGATAGCTCCTTTGGTAATGGAACGAGCTCTGTGGTCTATTATAAATTGTTGGGTTGTTTCTTGGGTTTGTTAACAGATTATGTTCACTTTTGTCAGAATTATATAATGAATTGCATTTTGGCTGAATTTGATGTTTTTTTAAATTCATTCCTTTATTCATTTTCTAAACTGCCTTTCCCTTTCGGGGTCATTCGGGGGCTGGAGCCAATCCCAGCTGCCATTGGGCAAGAGGTGGGGTACATCCTGAACCAGTCCCCAGATGATCGCAAGGCCATAGAGAGGGACGGATAGCCATTCATGCTCACACTCATACCTAAGGGCAACTTAGGTGGTATTCAGACCTGGACTGTTTGGTCCACTTTAAACGGACCAGGGTTCGTTTCCCACGCTGGTCCGGACTTTCCATGCAGGTGTGAATAGACACAAACGTACCCTGGTGCGGACCAAACAACCGGACCGAGACCCACTTTTTGAGGTGGTCTCGGTCCGCTTCCAAACGAACTCTGGTGCGGTTCGTGGTTCTCCGGTGCAGGTCTGAATACAAACCAAGGTCCATCCGAACTAACTACAGGATACATGCGCCTTTTGGGCCTATAAAGCCACCGTAGCCAAGCATTGTGGGAAAAATTATCCCTGCTGCTAATGCTACAAGCTACATGCTACAATGAGCCGTGGACATACATGGGGCAACGAGGAGACACTGTGCCTCCGGGATATTTGGGCAGAAGCCCACATTGTCCAACTTCTTGAAAAGACACACAAAAATGAGGTCAGATTCACAATGTTTAATGAGAAAATGAAGGAGAGGGGCTTCGAGCGGTCGCCCGAACAATGCCACGTCAAAGTGAAAAAACTTCAGGACACACAGAGCATAGCGTCTCCTTGCTGCGCGCATTCATCTTCGCTGTTCCAAAATTTGAAACGGAGCGTTGTTAAGCCTGCTTTGAAGGAGCTGCTCTTGAAACTGAAAATGATTTTGCAGCTCTATTAAGAGCACAAACACACAGACCAGGGGAGCGGCATGTAGGACTTCCATGTTTACCTCCATTTCCGGGTCTCTACTCTGTGTGCCACCCTTTGTCAGTGCTGTCCAATGAGAGCACCGATCGTCACACACGAGGATGTGTTTACAGAATATAGTCCACTTGCAAAAAGTACAATCTGAATACGAACCACACCAAATGAAAAAAATAAAGTCCGCTTTTGGTCCGGACCAAACAAGTGGACCAAAGGACTTTTCTGGTCTGAATACAGCCTTAGATGAGCATGTGTTTGGTCTGTAGGAGGAAGCCAGAGTGCCCGGAGAGAACCCACACATGCACGGGAAGAACATGCAAACTTCACACAGAAAGGCCCTGCCCGACCCGAGGATTGACCTGGCAACCTTCTTGCTTTGAGGCACGTGCACTACCTGTTGTGCTACTGTGACGCAGTTGTTAAAAAGCTTTAATATTTTTTTTCATTGCTGTTTATCGTGTGATGAATACATCTGTAATCTAAAAAGGGAGATGATGAGTAGGAAGATGTTTGTTTTATTTGTAAAACCATTGATTGTAAAGTTGTAAACGAAAAATAAAATGAATTGGTTCTGTATATTTCTGTTTTCGTTCCTTTTAATCTTCTTTCTGTATTTGTAGTATTAAATGTGAGCACCCGTCAAAACTCCCTGTGTTATCCTGTGGTGTTTGCCAAGGATCAGCCACAATGATATTTACCTCTCCTGAGGCCACACTGGAGGGCCACACATCACTGCATATTAAACCTGCTATTCTGTCAGTAATGGCAGGTGATGGTTTATTGATACAATTATGTTATCAATTTTTCTTTTTGCTTTGATTCTTTATTGATTTCTGTGCATTTTCTGTTTGGAAACAAGCAGGCCTAAGAAGTTTTTCAGGGTCAACAACTCCAAACATATAGATCACTCTGTCTTGAAATCAGAGATACAGGCTCTCAACTATGCAGTTAGAGTGAAGCTGTGCAAAACTTTGCCACACTTGGACTCTTTTCTCACAAGGGCATACTGAAATGATGGATAAGAATGGAAAGGGAATTATTGAAGGGATACA
This sequence comes from Scarus forsteni, assembly GCA_036419115.1. Lineage (NCBI taxonomy): Eukaryota > Metazoa > Chordata > Actinopteri > Labriformes > Labridae > Scarus > Scarus forsteni. The sequence goes on from JAZDUH010000270.1 coordinate 8,681,638, forward strand.
CCCTTTTCTGGTATTTCGTGTCTTGCCTAACTTCCGAATCCATGACAAGCAGGAAGACACTATTCTTTGGACTGTGAGCAGTAACAAGGAAGAGATGCAAAAATACTTACAAGCGGACCTCTGTGATGGTTTGCGCATGCACCCTGTGGTTAAGTTATGTTTGTATTTCTTTTGAATATTACATAAAGAGCTAATCTTGGTCTAAAAATAGATAACGCAAAATAACACAGTAAAAATGAGTCAGAACAAGCACACAGGACTGTTTAGAGTTGCTAAAGGGTTGATCTGATGATCATAGGCAGAGGCAGGCTGAGGCTACTCATTGACACCCAGTGTTTAAGCTAAGCTAATTAGCGGTGGATGAGCTTTGCCTGTTTCTTTCTTGATACTGCAGGTACAGTTGAAAGAATGGTGACTATAGCATGTCATGGACTCTGGAGTGAAGTAAGACAAGAAAACAAGGAACATGTTGGCCTATCCCTTTCAGCAAAAGGACAATTGATATTGATTTTAAAGGTGCTATGAGGAGAATCTAGATCCGGCAACAGAAAGACTCTGCTACCCATGAGCACGAGCGTGGCGACTGTCGTAATGCTGCGTTCCAGTAACCTCGGAACTGGGAGTGACATCATTTCCGACTTATCGGCGTTCCAGTTTTAGTCCGAAAAAAACATGCCGATCTACCAGGCTATTGTTAGCTATTGTTAGCACGCCCTGCGTTGTTGTTCACAAATATCACATGAAGAACGTGATTATCACTATGGCAGCATTTTTGTAAATATAAGTTTAACAATACTATGTATACAGCTGATCTAGAGCGACACACCCCAGTCAGAAGTGCAAATGAATTGATTATTACAGGAGCTAAATAACTGTTCACACGGGGGGGCATCCATCTTCGATTGTCAACTCAAGGGTGGCGAGGCTTCACCGAGTTCCCAGTAGGAAATTCCGACTTCGGGGGCCGATCCAGTTGCAGTTTCCTATTTGGAACTTGGAAATTCCTACCTCTGACTACAACTGGAACACACCAAAAGACGTGACAATTTTTGGAAATCTTAGTATCGTAGTTTTGTAGTAGGCTATATATCGCTACTTACAGCCCGGTACTTTAAGATGTGTCCGAATAATATAAATTTGCTCTAGTTTTAATTGTCTTGTTCCTGAAGTTGAGTATCTAGGCCAGTCCAGCCCTGTCTGACCCGACCGCGAAGCGAAGGAACAGCATTTATAGATAACCTTTTTTGATGCTATAAAACTCATCTTAAAGTGTGTATTTCGACCAGGCATATATCTAAAAGTTAGACTTCTTTGTAATTACTCAGAAACTCCTAATTGAATCTTTAAGCTATGTTTTCAATTCCTATCCGTGCTCGTGTGTCTTGAGCAAAAGAAGTGATGTTTAAAACTAAAACAGGGCAAGTGTATCCTGTCTATGTTATTTGCAGTGGCTGAGCACCATTAATACTTTCTCTGAGGGTTAAACCAGGTAGTAGAGAACAAGTGTTCACTTATGTGTATGTTCCTGTGCACAGTCTTTTGTCTCTAATGAGCCCTGCCCTGCACCTCTTAAAGAGCAGCCTTATTCACCCTCCGAGACCGGAACATTAGGGCGGCTCTGTCTTTCATTGAGAGCACAATGAGCAGTGAGAGGCAAAAAAAGAGAGAGAGATTATTTCAGCAGACACACAGAAAGAGAAGGAGAGAAAGGGACGTGGACTATGACGCACGCACATCAAATTTCAAAAGATTCCTCCTAAAGCAGAGGCAGAGACAGCGGGGAGGAGCATCAAAACTGTGAGCCTGAAAAGAATATGGTACATGGTCAAAGACCTACAGATGAAAGAGACAGGCAAGTTTTAAAGGAACAACATGGTCACAACCAGCGTAGAAGAGCACAGAGCGGATGATTAAAGCAGGAGGCAGGGCGGAGAAGCAGCTGATGACAGTGGTTAAGGGAAGGACAAGCAGGGGATTCAGAAGGTGAGGAAGGATGATTGCATTTCGGCCTTGAGACGACTTTGGAACAAAAGAGATGAAAAGGGACTTTTAACTTAGCAATGAGGCTGCCTGACAAAGGCATAAATCATGGCCAAGCTTGTTCTGATAATATTGAGATCACGACTGTAAAACATGGTTACTTAAAGCTGAACTTGGACTTTAATACTCTTCATATTATCATTCAGCCATTAGAGAACAAGCAAAACACAAACATTTGTGAAGAAAATTCAAGTGCCTGGAAATAACGATAGAGCGAAGCTACAGTAATCAGTTAATCTTGATTTTATGATGTGATGGACATAGAGCTGGTTAAAAAATCAATTAAATCGATTAATTTGAATTATTTTTTGCAGAAGATTTAAAAAAGTAAAAATCGAGATTTTTTTTCTTGCCTTCGTCCAATTGTAAGTCTTTGCAATTTTTGAAAAAAAATTACAATTTTCATGATGGTCGGCCTTGTAGGGTTTGCACAAGCACTTTTATAGGCTTGTATTTGTTATTTAAGTAGATTAAATATTGATCAGAGAGTTTCATGCTAATATTGTCAAAATACCTCAGCCTTTTAGTGTTTATGTAGACAAACCTGCCAATATTTATACTACATAATCAACCTTTTATGACCCAGACTTTGACTTTAAGAGGGAATCATTTAGATAACATAAAGGCAAAACTTGATTTGTTTCATTTTTCTGTCACTGGGAGTTTTGTTTGCTTTTAGGGACGGAAAAATCAATTAAAATCGTAAATTGAGTGTTGGGGAAAAAAATCGGAGAGTCCTAGATGGACATTATCAAACACCACCAGGCTTTCTGAAAATGACTGAAAATAAGACACTTTTCAGTAGAATTAAAGCATTTCTCAGTTTCTTACCGCAAATTCGAATTACTAAACATGGTTTCCTGTCATTCAGTGTGTGAAGCAGCCAGTCTAGTGCACAATTTGTGACTTTAATGCATGCATTCTATTGAAAAAGCAGGCATATATAATAAAGTATTATAAAAGCAGTATGTTTGAATCTATTGTCATTGCATGCTGTACGTATAACGAAATTTGTTTGAGTAGTCTACCATCAGTAAAGAACAAATAACGAACAGTAAAAACTAATTTAGAAAAGAAAAAAAAATCAGGCTCGTCCAACTGTTTAAAATTATGAATATAAATATGTATTTTATAAATATTGCACTATTAGCCACAGTATTGTTTGCTCATGTGTGGCCACGCTCAGGAATTGAAAAGTCTGATTGCCCATGGATAAAAACTGTTTTTTAGTATGTTAGTTCTGCTTTTCATGCTTCTGCATCTCCAGCGCTGCCATATTGACCCTTCTTTAGGGTTGTTGCTTCTTATTTCAGGAGCTGTAATGTGTAGATTCATATCCTGCCCAATAGGTAAGACATTGCGTTATTTTATAGCCATTCTGACTTTGTGAGCATCCTAGCAGACAGAAAAGTCCTGTGATCTGTTCGCAGTAAAAGGAGCCGAGCACCCTTGAGGTCTGGATCCTAAATCCAGTCAGTGGTGACTAAAACTACATCAACATCTCTTTGTACAGGCACAGTTAGCTGTGTGACCAATACCAATAAAACAGACCATAACTCAATGTGCATTTGCTGTCTGACTGGTCACATTTGTCACTGAACTCCAGCTGGAAATCAATAAGAAGAGAGCTCCCTCTCCTTATATTAGCAGCATTCATCATAATAAAAGCTTCCGAGTTGACAGGTGTTGAAGTCAAAGTCATACCCAAAGGAGCCGATTTGATTGGCTTTCCATGCTTTCATAACAACTAATTACCATATTACAGAGCTGGAAATTGAAGATTTGTGAGTGTGTGTGTGCCAAGAAGTGTTTGTCTAATTCTGTGTGTCTAAACCCGGCTACGGTTTTTAATTTGCCACATAATTCGTCAGCATCCAAGCTGAAGCAATAAAGCTGGGTCGCTGTAGGCCCGTGATTAAAACCTGGTATTGCTGTGAGATGGAGATGTGTGTTTGCCTTAAACTTAATCACTCCTATAAGCAGTCCAGGCTCCCTCATGCATCAAGCGTGTGAGCGGCTAATCAGGAATATATTCACCAAGTCCAGCATGGACACATTTAACAGGGTCATGTTACATGCTGTGTTATTAACTGTCATGTGTCAGAGATATTGTACACACATATGAAATACAAGCACAACACCAATGATCCAGCACAGGGATAATTACAGTGAGCTTAGTCTGATTTGCTGACTGTGCTGGGTTTGGAAGCAATAAACAATATTATTTCTGCCACATACCAACAGTATTTTACCTTGTTAGTTCATTATTTTGTTGGATTGTAGAAAATAAATATAGTCTGGTTCAAGGTAATAATAGTTTTGGAATTGTCATTATAGTTTGTTTTGACATGGTTTTTCTAATTATAGTTTAGTATTATTATTTTTTTTTTTTCAATGTATTTTTGGGGCATTTTGTGCCTTTATTGATAGAAGAGAGACAGTGGATAGGCTTGTGAAAGGGGGAGAGAGAGTAGGGGGAGACACTCTGCAAACTGGTCACAGGCTGGATTCGAACCTGGACCGGCAGAAGCAAATACATGGGGTGCCTGGTTGCTAACCACTCCGCCAAACCAGCACCCCAGTTTAGTATTAATTTTGACTTTTTTCCCATTACAGTTTAGTTTCACTTAGTTTTAGAGCGGGCATTCTAGCATTTATTTAGTTTAGACTTTTGCAACAAGGCTTAGTTTTCATTTAGTTTTAGTTTAGTTTCAGTTTAGTTTTAGTTTTTTCATACCTTATTTGCCAGGTGCAAGATTCAATAAGGTCAGAGTAAATATTTTGCAATACTGCTTATTTTCAAGTCCAACATGGTGCTCACTGCTCAGTCAGCTCCCCATAAACGCGACTGCGCTGCTCCCTGCACCACGAAGCCATCTGGATTGGTCTGCCGCTGCCACGAGTGCGGGGAGCGCGTGTAGACTTGCACTGGGGAAGTACGCTATAGCTCTGTTTAGGCTCAAAAATGTACTAAATGACCTCGCTTTTGAATTAATTATGGACGCATTCCGCTCAGGACACTTGGATTACAGTGGACGAGCAGTATGAAGGAAAATAAGCACGCTTTTTGTGGACTTTTATGGACCTTTTTTCGGGCTCCGTCGTCCCCTGTTGGATGGACGTTTGTTTACAGCGAAAATCACCCCAGACCTCCAGCTGCATTTGAGACATCAAAAAAGTGCTCCAGAGTGTTGCTCAGCATGAGGGTGAGTAGAAAATTAAGGCATATCATTCTTTGGGTGTAATATTCCTTTAAACACAAGAAAATAATATAAACTTAATATAAAAAATATAAATATCAATATAAACAATATAAACTCTGGGCTTCCTTGTTTTCATAGGCTGTATAAGCCTCCTTATGGGTGCTCCTCAAATGGGCTTTTAAGTTTGTGGGATTTTTCCCCTTAAGAAGCGCTCCACATATCACACCAGGTTTAATTTCCACAAGGCACTTGCATTTGTTTGTCTCACTGTCGTACTCAAAAAAATTCCCAAATGGGACACTGCCGCCTCCTCCCAACTTTAGCCATTTCTTCCAAGTTGTTCCAACAACACGTTTCGTTGCAACACAGAGCACAGCCAGTCAGTGCAGTAAACAAGCACGTCCCAGTACCTCGCTATGATGGTGCCGAACAGCGCTGACAACTGCCGAAAACTGTCATAAAATTGGTTGGGAAAATGTGTCGTATCAATTTAAATCCTAGGCTAATAAAGGCTAATAAATATTGTCAAAAACAATAACGAAGGACATTTTGTCTATAATTTTGGTTAGTTTCAGTTAGTTTTGTGAACACAAGATACACTTTTAGTTTACTTATCATTTTTGTTTTCGTTTCTAATTTTTTTTGGTTTGAGTTAACTGCATTGTATTTTAAATGTTAGTTTTCATTTTTAGTTTAGTTTTAGTTAACTATTATAACCTTGGTCTGGTTGTCTTGTTTGTTGATTTGCAATAAAATGGTTTGATTATGGTGATGGGTGGCTTATTGGTAGGTTTGCTGGAGACTGCTTGAATGTTTGATTCTAATGATGTAGTTGATTTGGTAAGTATAATTATCATTCTGCTAATCAGCTGGATGGTTGCTTTGTTAATCGTTTTCCATGAAGGTGTTTGATTAGAAAAATTGCTAAGTTAGTTTAACTAATAAGGTTTGATGAGTGGGTTGGATGACTGATGTGGCACAGTACCAGGCTGGTTTGCTTCTTTTCTGAAGTACAGGGACTATTTAGAGTCAAAGGATAACTTATAGAGCTGAAACGATTCCTTGAATAATTGCGATTATTCGATTACAAAATCATCTTGATGCAAATTGTGTGCCTCGAAGCCTCATTTAATATATAATTATACATATAAAATATATATCTGGACTAGGGCTGAACAATTTATCGTTTTCAGATCGAAATTGCAATTTTAGACAATGCAATTTTGTGATCGCCAAAGCAGCAATTTTTTGGTTAATGAAAACAGATTATTTATCATCACTATTGAAGGTGAATAATGTGTTGTGTTTTTCATCATTTATTTCCTTACTGTTGTCTGTACTGTAAACAAAGTGAATTTTGCACTGAAGTTTGATTTGAAAAAAAAAAAACCCTGTAATTGCAATATCTGCCAGAAAAATCAAAATTAGATCTTTTCCTAAAATCGTTCAGCCCTACATGTGAATATCCCAAAGCTTGATTTGAAGAAAATCGTGAATCGAAAAAATCGCAATTCAATCTTTTCCTGAAATCGTTCAGCCCTAATCTGGACCACTATACAGTGCACGGTGTTTGACACGGACGGTCATTTCTGTGGCACAACACGCCTGCTACCTCCACTGCTGCACAGCTTGTAAGAGAGCGACAAAAAGGAGAGAGTCCGCAGAAGAAATGGCAGAGAGTGTCCCAAGTGTGTGGTCACTACAAGAAGGGACGAAAAGAAAACACAGTGCAGTATGTCTGATGTCAAACGAAGTTAGCTTAGCACATAGCTTAGCATGATAGCACGTCGTCACTGCTGCAGTTCGTCAACAGTAACCATCCGGTCTGTGCGTCAAGTCCTCAGAGCGACACAACAGGATGACACTCATGATACATCAACAGAAGCAGCTAATGTGATCAATAACTGAGATATGGGCGAGTAAATAACCTACTTTGATTATGGCTCTGTGTAAAGGCTGATTCAGAACGTAAATCAATGCGGAGGCTACTTGCCCAGAATCATGTGTATTTTGTTCATGTACTTTTCACATCCAATAACTTTCCATTTAATTTGATTGCAGAGAGTAGAACAGGAAACACTGACAGTGAGTAGAGGAAGCAGGTGTAGGGAATGTTTTCATATGTTATAGAAATGTACATTAGCTAGTTAAATTATCTTAGTATCTAAGTATGATATTATTTGGTCCTAGAAATAAAGTAAGCAAAATAAGATCATCAATATGGTACAGTAGTAAAGGCAATAATTTAGCAAAAAGAGACAGGCATGAATACAAATAAAATACAAATAACCAAACTTAAAAGAAAATACTGAAAAAAGCAAGATATGGCCCAGAGTAAAAATAAAAGTATAGATTTAGATTTTGAGATCCCGTTTATGCTCAGAATGTTCAAAATAAGAAAAATAAGTTGTTAGTTTAAGTGACCTGACTTTTCTGTTTTGTGTGTTACTAATAATAATAATGTGTAGTGATTCAATGTAAAAAAAAAAAAATAGCAGTGAGCGCTTAATAATAGTAGTAATAGTAATAATAGGAGTAATCGATTACAAAAGAATTGATAGCTGCAGCCCTAGTAACTTATCATATGAGCAAAAGAAAATAATGTGCAGAGCTCCTCAAGGCTCCATCCTGGGACCTCTTTCATTTAACGTTTACATTCACCAGCTGGTTCAGATTGTGAAGATCAAATAAATAAGTCACCAGCCATGATGGCACAAGGCTGTATGTCTCAATGTCACCAGTTGACCATGGCCTCATATAAGCTCTGAATGCAGAAAGCAAAGAAATGAACAGATGTGCCATCCGTTTCTTTAGTTAAATATGAGCCAAACAAAGGTAGCTGTTTTTTGGACCAAAAGAAGAGCAATCAAAAGTCAGTGCACAGCTACTACCGATGAAAACCACAGATCAGGCCAGGAATCTGAATGCAGTCTCTGACTCAGACCTGAACTTTCAATACCACATTAAGACAATTACAGAGTCAGCTCACTATCATCTGAACAATATTTCTAAATTACAGGACTGTGGTCTCAGTTGAACCTAAGGATGGGATTGAAAAACCAACACCAGCTGAGAATTACTCCCTCAGGGACTTGATATCATCAGTCTTTATGCTTGAAAACTTCCTTGTCAATTATTGCATCAACAGAAACAATAACAACAGGGTCAGTTTTTGTCCACAGAAAATCCCCAGGAGTCAATAAAGGACTTGTTTATGGAATCGGGACGATAAGCAGAATCTATCATGCCAACAGTATCACAAAAATCTTATTAATTCCCACCCCTAACAGGATCTTAAAAAACGTGTCTGTGTGTTTGTCTTCAGCCCATTACATCACTGTAGCAGTGTCTTAACAGGTCTGACTAGAAAGTCCATTAAGCAGCTAAAGCTGATCCAGAATCACTGCTGCACGAGACCCCCCTAGGACCAGCAAGGCAGATCACAACAGTCTAGTTCTGAGGTCTTTAGGCTTTTTCCTGTGTGTCAGCAGATAGATTTTAAAATACACCTGTTAGTCTGTGAAGCACTGGATGGTTTAGAGCTGAAATACATCAGTGACCTCTTTTTACCACATGAACCATCCAGACTGCTCAGGTCCTGTGGTGCAGGTCTGCTCTCTGCTCTGTCCCCAGAGTCAGACACAAACACGGAGAAGCAGCTTTCAGTTTTCATGCTCCACATAAATGGAACAAACTTTCAGAAAACTGCAGCTCTGCTGAAACTCTCTGTTTTTTTTATTGAAACAGGGTAAAAAAAAACCTGTTTGTTTTCCAGCTACTTTTGTAAAGATTTTACCTCTGCTATGGAGGTCATATTCTTAATGGCATTTGATATTTTTGTTTGTGTGAGAACTGTAAAAATCAGAAACTAAAAAAATGGGTTTGTAAGACATTTTCAGGGAATGTTGGTCATCATGACCCAATGAAAGAGTGATTATTTTTTCACGATTAACTATATCAGTTGTCAACAGATTTTGTTTGAAAAAAATGTGTTTTGATTAAAAAAATACATTTTACGTTCATGTTTCAATTATAACAATGCACTGTAACCTTTATAATGATTACATTCAGCATTTTAATCAAAAATGTATTTTTCCTTCATTTGTTTTTTGTCTCTGGCTCTTCTCTTATTACTGTTGTTTAAAAATGATTAATTCCAATGCATATTTTCTCTTTCCTTTATCATTGTGTAAAGCACTTTAAACAAACCTGACACAACAGATGGACTGTTCAATATGACTCAATCAATCAATCTTTTTCAGATTGATTAGTAGCATCAACTCGGAGCAAGTGCTATCTCAAGGCACTTTACAGTAAGTATGAATTTCATTCTGTATCACCAATCCATCTGGGCAACAGCCAAAAGAAATTGTTTGAGGAGGGCAGAACCTTTCAAAAGAACGTTCAGCAGGTGATTGGATGATCCTTCCATCAATCACATTCATTACAGATCAATCAAATAATGTGGCAGGTGCCACTGCAGTGGTGTAAAATACAAAACAAGAGCTGCCACATGGAAAAACTTTTAACAAAACGTGTCAGCAGTGGAGCAAAACTTTAACTTCTATTCAGAAAAGCATTACGTTTTGTTATTTGTTTTTCATGTAAAAAACAGACCAAGTTCAGATCTGATAAAACTGCGACTGAAGGTGTTAGCATCTCTGCTGATCTCTGTACGAGCAGCCACTTCCTGCCATCGTCTTGCTCAAAGCTCTCAGCTCCTCCTGATCTAAAGGCTGTGCTGCAGTGGGCTGCTAACAGTCCTTGTAGGATGGAGTTGGGCAAGATGGATCTGCCTGATTACAGATATTGAGTCTGGCAGATCCATCTGCACTGCAAAGTTGACTCTGAATTGCCTTGTTGCTGAGACGTGCGACACAAATAAACTTGCCTTACTTAGGAGCACACTGTCTTAGAAGATTCCTTAACAGCATTTTGTCTTTTTTATCTCAGAGCTTTCACTTTAAACTCTGTCGTGACTTTCATTCTTTCTGATAACGACACTTCGATGAAAGCGAAGTGAAAGTGTTTTTAAAGCCTTGCATCAACCCTCAAATCCTTATCTTCTGATCTGTGTGCAGACTCCCAGGCTGTTAGTACGAGAGATCAGTTAGTGCCCTATTTTCTCTCAAAGAGATAGGTGCATAAGAGACATGGGGAAACCAAGTAATGCGTCATAACTGCTACTCATAGCGAGTTTCTGTGTCCCAAAAGTGGGCTAAAACATGCTTCAAATAAATCAGTGGCTCATTACCGTTTTCATCCCTACAACCAAACTCTCTGGGGGGATTACAGCTCTGCTGTGCCACATCTAGCAGACTAATATCTCCCACACCGTGCCGTCACCCTCAGAGAGCGCAGGCAGGCTAAAGGCTCCGCACCACGAGCAGATGAAGTATAATTACTTCAAACTTCAGGCTTCAGGGGCAGGATTTAGCTCAGCCTCGGTAGAGCGAGATCACGCAGATGGGACTGAAGTGCACATGTGTGCCTGTAAAAATTTACATTACTCAGTCATAGGACTTTTTCTTCTGCTGTAATCCAGTCTCACTGAAAGGATTCCTCAAAGGTCTCATGCCACCTCTGAAAAGTTAAGTCCAAAAGGATATTAATATGGTTTTACAAAAAATAAATTGACTAATAAAATATTCAGAAGGAGCTCCTCTCTCATCTTTCATGCTTGAAATTGATATCAAGGGTCCAATTACTGCTCCTACCTATGAGCATCGAGCGTCCGTCTCCGAGCGGGTAGCGCTGGTAGCGTGGGACGGCAAATGGCGGCAGCTTGTGGAAGAGAGGCTGCAGCAGAGGCTCGAGTCTGGAGGCCGAGGGGTCCGAGGGGTAGAACAGGTTGAAAATCTGAGAGCAGGCTGGATGTAGTTGGCTCACTGATAACAGAACAGAACAGAATAGTAAAACTATGAGTATCGGGAATTAGAGCTTTTTTACATGAGTAATATTTGATGAATACTGCAAGGGCTAGATAAATGTATATGAGGAAAACTACAACATGGTCCACATAAACTAGTAAAACTATGGCTGGCGAAGCACCTTTCAAACCTCTAATTGCAGTTCAGAGAACAGAATAGAGTTCAATAGATTAGAATGCACTTAACTGTCATTACACTTAATGTACAACAAGACTGGAGAGCCTCTCCTTTTTCAGTGCAATCAGATAATTACACAAAAATGTGCAAGATAAAAAAACAACTCTATCTACAAAACAAAATAGTGAAGAAAGGATATATGTTAAGAATATTAGATAAAAAATATAAACCAAAATAATATACATAAATTTGTGTTGTACTGTACAGGATGATTGAATATTCAGAGTAAACTGACAAGTTATATAATGTGCACCAGGACACAAGTAATTTCAGTCTCTTGATGTTTTGCATGAACTTGGTCCTCACCCTGAACAGTCGGCAGTACGGTACGTCTCATGGCCAACACCAGGCCCAGTGGACAGCCGAGCAGGAAGCAGTCCGTCACCTCAAAGTCAAACCGACCAGGGTTCAAGACCAGACTGGTGCTACTGCTGCCTCGGACCTCCACGCCCTCCTTCATCAGACTGCGAGAAAGACATGAACATTTTTTCCATCAAAATAATCTCACAAATAAACATTATTTCATTAATACCTCCACCAGGGAGCGAATGTTTTTGCCAGTTTGTTTAACAGGTTAGCTCAATAACTACTGAACAAATTAATGAAACCTTCAATAAATGTTGGTCATAGCCCAAAAAAGAAGTGACGGGTTCTGCTGGTGATACAAAACCTGGTGTGGACATACAGTAGCTTTGTTATTTAAGTATTTCACTATGAGATTTAGCAGTTTTCCACATTTTCCCTCATTACTCAATAAGTACCCAGTGGCTTTTGATGGCCATTTGGGGAATGTTGGTTATGGCACAAGAGAAAACTGTTAAGATTTTATTTGTGATCTGAATCCAGACACAGATCCAGAGATTTCCCCACATTTTGATGATAAAATGCTCGACAATGTTTGAAATATCTTTGAGGGGGTTTGTGCTTTCCGAGCCTTTCTGGTTTTCACAATGCAATTGTAACCAGTGTAACCAGAAAAGCAAGAACGGAACTACAACTTAGATAACTACTATAGCCTCACTACCACTAATGGGGTTTTTCCACCATGGTATCTGCTTGACTTTATGGTGCGTTCAGTTGTACTCGGAAGTCGGAATTTCCAAGTTCCGAATAGGGAACTACAACTGGAACGTTCCCCAGAGATGGAATTTCCTACTGGGAACTCGGGGGAACCTCGCCACCCCCAAGTTGTCAATCTAAGATGGATGCCCCCAGTGTAAACAGTTATTAAGCCCCTGTAATAATCAATTCATTTGCACTTCTGTCTAGTGTGTGTCACTCTAAGTCAGCTGTATGCACAGTATTGTTTGACTTTTATTTACAAAAATGCTGCCATAGTGATAATTACATTCAATCAATCACTCAATCAATCAATCTTTATTTGTATAGCGCCAATTCATATCAAGTGTTATCTCAAGACCCTTTACAATAGAGCTCTTCATTTTATGGATACACATATATGCATAGATACATATATACATATAAAATACACATATACATATATATACAAATATATACATCCAACACCCAACATGAATCCATATAGCCAATCACGAATCCCTCCATCATGGCGGCAAGAAAAAACCTTCTGTTAAGCAGCAGGAAATCTTGAATGTGGATCCCAGTCTCATGATGAACAGCAAATCCACACGATGCTGTGATGGGTGTGAGGGCAAAGGAAGGGAGGTAAGAGGAGACAAGTGGACTAAAGTAAGAACTAAAGTTAGGGACAGATCCATGAACCATAGACCTGTCGTCTGATTTATTAGAGGTTAGCCTCTTGAGATGCTACATCTCATTTTCAGGAGGGTCCTCATGTCTGAATGGTTGTGGTGATCATTTTCTAGAAGTATAATCTTAGATATTCTTACTGAAAATAAGAACTTATGGTAGTGACAAACTCATGGGTGCCCAGACCACAAGTGCATCCCAACCGTATTTGTCTCCAAATCTGTACTCACTTTACATTCTTCATGTGATATTTGTGAACAACGCAGGGCGTGCTAACAACGGCTTACAATAGCCTGGTAGATCAGTGTGTTTTTTTCCGACCTCAACTGGAACGCTGATAAGTCGGAGATGACGTCACTCCCAGTTCCCTGTTCCCAGTTGCGAGGTTAATGGAATGCAGCATGACTCTGTTTTTTTTGTTTCCCATTGGGGATTGTGCCTAATACTTGGCACAGTTTATGCATCAGCTGAGCAGAGACCAAACATAGCCCTTGTTAATTAGCAGAGAAAAAAAATCGGTACTCACTTTATCACAGCTAAACTATATTTTCAGCGGAAACTACAAAAAAGATGATCATTCTGATACCGGCCTAATTTCAGACAAAGTTCAAAGGTCGGCATTGTTAACTGCCTACTGGTGACTGCATCTTGGAGCCCAGAACTGTTATCTAATAACATGAAGCAGGAGCTTTTGTTTCAAAAGGAAACCAGAAATAATCTTAAACTAAAAAGGTCAATCATTTCAGTACTTGAAATGAGGAGAGCAAATGTCTCCATCTTGGCAAAGATGAGTCAGTGAAGCTTTTGCTTTGTCCTTATTTAATCATCGCTGGGCGTGTTTTAACATTTGGAGGTCGTTGTAGGCGCGGGGCCTTTATGACTCAGCTCGAGCTGCTCTTCGCTCAGCTTTCACAGGCAGCATCACGCTCACAGCTGTTGGAACAGCAGAGCTGCTCTCAGCCTCCGCTCTCCACAGACTGACGAGGTCTCTCTGCTCTCCGGTGAGCCAACATTTCCACATTAAGTCCTGCACAGGGAGAAAGGATTAGCTAAGAGGCTCCAGCTATCTCTAAAAGCCAAATCAATAATGCTCTGATTACCATCCACTTCCTCTGCTTTTGTTTTTTATCTCATCATGTGTTTGATCCCTCAACTCTTTCTAACTTGCTGATTTTATCTCCTCTGTTTGGATAATGTTTGCAAAAGTCCTCATTGTTACTTCTTATCAACTTCCAGAGAGGACGACAAGCATCAGGGTTTGTTTCTCCACAGGGGGAGAGGATAGCATTGATTATTTTACCAAATCAATACTGGAAGGGCTGTTGTAAATTCTGAATTTCCGAAAACAAACAAACAACCAAACAAAAAAAAGTGGCATACAGTACTGTGGTACGCGTGTTTGGGTTCATGATTGGTGAAATCTTCAACTGTCCAGCCATGGAGATGGGGAGGCAACAGCCACACAACGGAGGGATTTCTCTGACACAAACAGCAGAGTGAATTGGGCACACGAACCTCGAGCTTTTTGAGCATTTCGAGCATATCTCAACGATGTTGTTATTTTGCTATTTTTGGCTACAATAACTATCAGGTGAAAATCAGAAATCTCAACAGCCTTAGGTGATGGTAAGAAAGTGCAGGACCACATTTTCTCTAATTACTGTAGTTGTGCAATAACTCTTGCAAAAAAGACATAACTTAAAAATAATGCTTTGGAGCTGGTGCTTTTCACCCACTGGAACAGAAATACTGCCTTTTGAAAGGAACAAATTTGTCTTACTGCCTGGAGGGGCTAATTGATTCTGCAGCTACAGCACTTGTAATTAAACTGCAGATTGTTAACAATCTGTACAATAGACTGAGCAGATATTACATCAGCTAACTGATCCGTGTCAGAACAGAGGGAGAAGCTAAGATACAACGGTAATACAATGCTGCACTTTAAATGAAAAATAAAACAAAGCTGACTAAAAGTAGAGTTTATCGATCCCGCATGGAAAATCCTGGAATTACACTGTGGTGTTGACACACATTGGAAAGATGGCAGAGTTACAGTCTACTGCTCTTCAGCGAGCACTCCTCGAAAGCTGGGGGATTCAGTGTCTTGCCAAAGGGCACCTACAAGTGAATGAACATGTTTTGAACATGTAAAGAAGCAAAAAGCATAAAAGAACGATCATACATCTACAAAGAGAAATAAAAGATGTACAAGAAAAAAGAATAGCATAGAAAAAAAACTCAGCAGTATTTTGTTTATCGGACAGCATTAACCTAGCCACCAGGCCAACTTCCATATATGGTCAACCCAGGACTCAAACAGGCAACCCTCGAAGCTTTAGTCCAGTTCTCAATAGATGAGCCACTGCTAACTCCCATCACACATTTAATGTCATTAGAAATTAACTACGCCTTCATTTTAGAACTTTCCATAGCACTGACAGCTATTATATTGTCATAAAATATAATAATGCTAATGCTAATGATTTGTTTATTTCCCTCTCATACCATTATTTTCCTTCCAGAATATCAGGATACTAGTTAAAACATATTTTACTAAGGCCTGGCCTACAAAAAAATGATTTTACAATCTGATTTTGAAACTGGGAGAGAACCCACACATGAAGACAAATAATGGCAGATTTAACAGTTTTGTTCTTGTAGTGTGTGGTGTGTCCATTGGAGGATATACATGGCACACAGACTCGCTCACCAAGAATCAGATATCTACTCTAGCTGCTCATTATCTCACATGATCAAACAGGACTTTAGCATAAACAAACATGGAGGACAGAGTCAAACAAATTAAAGCTAAACTCAGCTAACAGCAGTATGGTGGTTTTGATTTCTGTCCTCTCCTCTCCTTATCAGTTGGAGTTGGTCCTCCACTTCTGATGCTTGTCGAACTTCTGGCTTCGCCTTCGCTCTTGTTGCCATGGGCACATTTGCTTCCTGCTTCAGCCAGCTTCCTCCCTGATTGGCTTTGTTTAGTTTCAAGTGACAAAACACAGAAGTCATGCTCAGCTGTCTTCTATACACTACACACATCAAGGATTTCTGATTGTGAATGCTGAATACATTTTTTTATTTACAATTTCAGGTCCATTCATCTCTGATTCTCTTCCAAGATGATAAAATGACTCTTGACACCTCTCACATCACTAGATAATCAGAGTAAGATTATCTTTAGGGCCACCAGACAGCAAGGCCTTTGCTAACTTGTGCTGGAAGTGGGTGATCCAAGTGTGCACCCTGATAAAGACTGATTGAGTAAGAAAGAAAAAAGCAGAGGGGGCACTTTATGTATTTTCCTGTAACACAGCGACAAAAAAGCCCCATAATCTCACAATCAACTCCCAGTGGGTGTCAGTGCATATGACACCAAGATGAACGGTGTGAGCCTGCAGGAAACAGGTCACTTTAATAGAAAGGTTAATATCTGAGGACTAAGGTATAATGAGCCCTGAGTACACCCACAGGGAGGTGTGAGGTCAAAGGGTACATGCACAAGCAGAGGCTAACTAATCAGGAGTGTAAAAACAGTAAACAGTGATGGATGCAGTGCTGCTGAATCTGCTTTGAAACTGATGGGGTCCTCTCCTCAGAGACTGTTTTCTCTGATGGTGTCAGCCCACCAGAGCGTGAGATTTGGAATGGGAACACTGGTTGCTTGAAGTGAGTCAAAATGGCATTTGTAGCCCCTCCAGCCACCCTGACCCAGCTAAACTCTCTGCTCTGCTCGGCCTCACTCACAAACCGGCTGGCACAGGCTCAAACCGGCTATTTATAGTCCAGCCGAGGCAGGTAGGCAGGAGGGGCAGCCAGGCTGCAAATAATGATAAAGAGCATGAGTGAAACAGGGCCACATTGCGGGGGAACCTGGACGAGAGGCGGCATGAAACATCTGGGCCATCATATGAGCCTCTAACACACTCATCAGGGATCAACAGATGCTGTTTGAAAGGGAGGGGGGAAAGTTTTCAAAACAGAGAGATACTCTGCAGGGCTTTTGTTGGTGTTGGTGTGGTTTTACTTATTCATTTATAAAGAGTAGTTAAACCTGCATTTCTTTATCATTTAATGGAGCTTTGACTTGAAAGACAAATCAGATTTTTGGTCCAAATTTAGGCAAATTAGAATAATCATAAACATGTTTTATATCATGAATTATGATTTATTTTTTGCCCTGCATCTGAAATTACTGAACACTGAATAAGATCTATTACACATTAGGATGTCTTGGATTGTCAGACCACATACTTTAGTCTGACAGGTGTATTTGCCCTCCTCTTTGCTTTGTGTTTGCTTTGTTTGGTCTTGTAGGCTGCTCTGGATTGTTGGTGTAGACAGCCTGCTGCTGCAGCTCTGCATAGCTTCAACAGCAATTATTGATCTTTGGCCTCTTTTAAGCCACATTCCATTATCATTACATATATTTACTGTTCATAATATTACCTGCAGAATGGTCATTCTATAAAAAGACATAAAAGTTCTTGCACAGACAGAATCTATTTCTGTAACCATTAAGACATAAAAGTTCTTGCACAGACAGAATCTATTTCTGTAACCATTAATACTAATTCAGTTAAAGTGTATAATATTGGGGTGCTGGTTTGGCGGAGTGGTTAGCAACCAGGCACCCCATGTACTTGCCTCTGCCAGTCCAGGTTCGAATCCCGCCTGTGACCAGTTTGTAGAGTGTCTTCCCCCACTCTCTCACCCCCTTTCACAAGCCTATCCACTGTCTCTCTCCTGTCAATAAAGGCACAAAATGCCCAAAAAATACATTAAAAAAAAAAAAAAAAAAAAAAGTGTATAATATTAACATCAGAACAATAAGTCTATAAAAATGAATGGTAGTTCCTGCAAATTTTATGCATATATTACTGTAGCCGTTACTACCAACAGAGAAGATTTGCTGCGGTGGACCTGCAGAAGTTCTTCCTCTGTGTATTCAGCAACTGATGGCATACCATCATCACTTGAGCCAAATGTGCTAATTTTCAGTTTTCATAAAGTACGTAGTATGTAGCCCATATGTTGCATCACACAAAAGTTCTAAGCATGAGGCTTTATGAAGGAAAACTGCTTTGCACCACCTCACATTCCTACCTGACCACAGAGGCAGAGCTGGCTAGTTGTTTTATTGGCAGACATATTTACTAGTACCAAAGGACTCAAGCCCCCGAACTTAAACTAGAAAGCTCTGGGAGAGTGAAAACCTCACCAAGGTAGCTAACATATTGCTGTTACATCTATAAGCAATAGTTCTATGATAAAGTTACCATCATAATATCATTCTTTGACCACGAAACCCACAACTAACACTCAGAATCATGTTGATATCAGTATTAGTTTGACAGTTATTGAGCAAAAGCGATCGTTCACTAATGCAGTTCACCACCAAAATCTAATCATTTTATGTTGGGCCATTACCAACATCTTCTGAAAATGTAAACAAATTTTGTCCAGCAGTTTTTTTGCATCATCTGTCAAACAAACAAACCAACAGACAAACCAACACAGGCAAAAACATAACCTCTTTGGCGGAGGTAAAAAACACCAAACTATCCCTTTAAGATGACATAAGGACTATTGCACTGCTGCACTTGCATACATACAGTAGCTTTTGTGGTGCACCAAACCAACTATGCATGCTAGCCCACCTGGAGAAGAAGCTGTGCTGCCCCGTGGATGACGTATCCCCATCATATGAGTCACTCTGTTTACGGCTGAGCGGGGGCCCACCCTGGCTGTGCCCGTCGTTCGGGGCCGAGATGTCGATGTTGCTCTTGCTCAGCCTCTTGCTGGAGCTCAGGCTTGACTCCCCAAGAAGGCCCGAGCTATCCTAAAAAAAAGAGAGAGGGGAAATGGGAATTACACTACATAAGACGGGAAATGACGTGTTTTCCCAGGCGCAGATAAAACAGATTTTAATAGTACGAAGTTGGAATTCACACAAGGCTAAGCAGCAGGCTGTTTCAGGAGGGCTGTTCAGGTAAATAATATGCTGAATAATGCTGCAGGAATTCTCAAATATGTTAAATTTATCCATCAAATAGTACAAAAACCAACAAACCATTTAATAACACAGATTATTTGTGGTATTTAAAGATGAGACTCCGAGGGAAACATGGAGTGCCGAGGACACTGCCTCCAGTGTACAGTGGCCTTTCAAGAAGACATGTTTTTAAACTGTAAAGAGACAAAGGTAAGTGTGCATGAGAGGAAAATCAAGGACACCTTCACGAAAGTGCACATGCTACAACAGCCTCAACTGAGTGCTCTGTTAAAACCAACATTCACATGTGCATCTATCCAGTGTCACTTGTTTTTTTAAACCAGCTGTTCAGAGCGTCCCAAACCCTCCACGGGTCCGTGAATCATCCTCATCATCGTGTTCTCACTGTTTCACCGGGCGCGTACCTTCAAGCTCTCTGTGCTGTTGTTCCTGCTGCTGTTGTTGGGGCTGCCGGGCCTCTGGTGGTTACTGAAGCACAGAGCGTCAAAGCACAGCACACCGCCCACACAGTCGCCCATCAGGCAGACCTGCGAGGAAAATACATTATTTAGACAGTCAGTCAGTAAAAGAGAGGTGGAGGAACAGAATTTAAAAAAACAAATGATGGTGCTGTCAAATTTAGACACTGACATTTGAGTCTGTGCTTGTATATAGATAAATATGATATAATTGGTGATTGATGCTTTTTGGAGGTTTCTTGATATATATTTCCATTTTGCACAAACAAGACAACCTGAAAAATCAGATTGACTATGGAGTATGCCTCACCAATAGATCTGGACAACAGCCTCAGAAAGTGTTTGGCGAGGGCAAAAGCTTTCAAAAGCATATTTGGTGAGTGATTTGACAATTGTTCTGTTTATCATATGTATTATGGGCCAAACAATTAATGTAATAGACGAGCACAACTGTCACAGAGCAGAGCAAGAAATTGTTGATAAACAGTTTTAGTGTTGCGGTTTGTTTTCATGTGTTAATGGGATTTGGTCCAGATCTGATAAAACTGCTACTAACTACCACCTAACTGCTGTTAGCATTAAAGCTAAAAATACAGTATGTATGAGCAGTCAATTCCTATGGTTGTATCGTCATGTTGTATCTTCATGTTGTATCGCTTCCACCTCTCCCTGGTCAAAAGGATGCTGATGCCACTTGAGGCCACTCACAGTTGTCGTAGATTAGAGCTTAGCAAAAGCGATCTATCTGAAAGCAGGCATTAAAGGATAAGTTTGGTTTCTACAGCTTTCACATTGTTTATAGAATGAAGTAGAACAATATACTCACCCAGAAGGCTTTCCTGATCCAAACAGTGCTTCGGGAGATATTAGATCCAAAATCGAGCGGCGGACATCCAGACATATACTGCGCATGCGCGGAGGCAAACATTCTTCTTCTTCAGTTCAGAGGTCAGCACAGCCACAAAGATATGTCTGGGGCAACACAGACTGTAATGGAGGAGTAGCCCGAGCGGACCATGATGAAATATTGGTGAAACTAATGAGTTTTTGGACAATTAATGCAGTTTTAGGCGCGGCGCTATAAATGCCCTATGTGCTACCATTATACGGATGTCCGCCGCTTAATTTTGGATCTAAATATCTCCGAAGCACTGTTTGGATCAGGAAAGCCTTCTGGGTGAGTATATTGTTCTACTTCATTCTACAAACAATGTGAAAGCTGTAGAAACCAAACGTATCCTTTAAATCAGATGGATCCAGTTGCACTGCAAGACTACCATCAAGGAATCCGCCCTTGGGACCAAAACACTACATACAGCCTTCAAATGCCATTAATAAGGCCTGTCAGTCAGAGTAAATATTAAAGAAAGTGTATGTTCATGATAAAAACCTGACAATCTGCCACAACAACAATAGTTTTTTTCAATAACGCAAAACATGGACACGAAGGACAGACAAAACACTTTGCAATCGAAGCCATTCCCAACATGATCGTCCTTTAAAGGCTTACAGCACGAAGGGATCATGTAGAGATGAGGAGAGTCCCCTTATGGTTTTATTTTAGCATAACAAGATATGATTTTTGGTGCACAGTGCCCAGCCATACCTGAAAATGTTTTTGTTTTTCTGGCCAGTACCTTTGTGTTGCTTTCATAAATCTAGATGTGGCAGCTCCTCCTCCTCCTGATAACAAAACATCTCACAACAGTCTAACAGATTTAATTATGAGCGGCCCAGTGGGTAAGCTCAATATAAGTCAGCTTCAGAGTGTTATTGTGCGACAGATGGGAATTTCAGACAGCTTTGAGGTTTTTCCCTTATTGAAAAAGACTAAAAAAGTGTGAGCAGCCTTCAGTTAAAAGTTCTGCCAACTTTTAATGGCTGGTAATTACGTCTATATTAAATCTGATTGGAACACTTACTCAGACTACTGTGTGTGATATGGGGACCCTTAGACTGAAGTGAAAGGTATTTCTGCTCTAATTCAATATTGATGCTTTTTAAATTTTTAAAATTCTTCTCCTGGGTGAGTGGTTTTCTCGTTGTTTACCCTGCACATGATTTATTCTCCACTGGTAGGTAGTAAACACGAGATGGAGTTGAAGCTGATTGTCAACAAGATAACTCAACAGAAAGATCTGTTGAGACAATACAGCAGAGAAATGGGAGGCATGGGGATTAAATTAAATTATCTGAATGAGCAAATGGTAGAAATGGAGGAGAAAGAACTTGTGCTTCCCAGCATGTGCTTGAAAAACAATTTCATACAACACAATTACGCCCGACCTTCTGACCTTGCTGCCATTATGAACAGAGTTCTGTTATCAGTTTAATAAACAGTTAGATAAGCTCCAGTATACTTAAACTAAAGATTAATGAACCATCATGAGGCAAAACCTATTCTGGACGCAAGCCTCTGATAAAATATACTAAAATATACTTCAGTGGATTCCCAAATAAAATTAATTTTACTGAATTGGACTGATCTACAATGTTTGTGCTCAGCCCAAAGCGGCATGGTCCAATCAGGGTCCTTTAGAACAGGAAGAGGGAGGAGCTACGAACGAGACGACAGCAGGAAGTTACTGAACCTACAGAGATTAGCATAGATGCTAGCAGCTTGAGTATCAGTTTTATCAGACTTGACTGGACTTCTTTATTAAATGATAAACCAATAACACTAGAGCTGCAGCTATCGATTCTTTTTGTAATCAATTACTCTATCAAATTTTGTCGATTAATAGATTAATCGGATAGCGGTTACATTGCGCTCACTATTTTTTTTCTACATTGAATCACTATGCATAGCTAATGCGCTGAAACGATGCACAGGATGCTTGGCGGCCATCATGTATACACATCCATAAATATCTCCAGCTTAAAGAGGAATAACATGACCCCCTGTTGGTAACTTTGCATGTTGTGTTTGGGGCGGTAGTTGCTCAGTACAAGAGGACTTGGGGGATGGAGGTTTTTTTTTGGAAAACTTAGTATCGTAGTTTTGTAGCCGTCTGTCCGACCTGACCACTTAGCTAAGGAATAGCATTTATAGATAACCTATTTTGATGCTATAAAACTCATCTTTAAGTGTGTATTTGGATCAGGCATATATCTAAAAGTAAGACTTTTTTGTAATTACTTAGAAACTCCTCATAGCCTCTTTAAACTGCTTAATGTCTGCATTGTTTAGTTAGTTGAGTTGAGTCCAGATCAAGTCCTGACTGAACTGTGTTTGGAAGCTGTTCTGGTTGCTGGGGAATCTCCAGCTGACTTTCTGAGTACTGGTGAAGTGCCCTTTAGCAGGTTACTTATCCCTAAATCTGGTCTGTAGCACCTATTCAGGAGCAGAAAGCCATCACTCTCCATCAGGTCATGATTGTAGAACCTGTTCGTGCATGTGTATTTCAGCCGATATGTGTGCAGCATGGAACAACATCAAGGTGTAATGAATTGAATTTCCCAACGAGGGGTCAATAAAGTATGGCCTCTCTTTCTTCCCCTGTGATTTGCTGCTGCTAATTGGCTAATCAGGGCTGAATCGACCAGCAGCTTCAATCAAGTGTCTTCCTGACTCTGGAATTTCCTGCCTCTGATTTCAAACAAGCACCCAATGTCTGAACAGCAGCTGTGATTGTGAAGTAAATTAACAGCAGAAAAACATGTATTATTATTTAAATTCTCTGTCATTGCAGTTTGTAATAGGGTGGTTTTCCAAGTTTGAGCTCAGTAAAGGCAAGTTATGTTGTTGCACTCTCTAAATGTACCTCAATGGTGAATAGTTCTTCACAGATCATTACGTCTTTCGAAACTGCAGCTTGTTACCAAGAGCCAATTAGCAGTAATGTACAAGAGAGAGAGATGTAGTCCACTTACACAACAGAAGATTGGGAGCTCTCCGAGGGCCTGAGCTCCCACAGATTACTCAGCCCACTCGAAAGTGATCCTCACTTCCTTTGACAATCATTGACTTCTATTAAAGTGCCTCTAACTCATTATTCAATGACGAGGGGCTACAGTGAAGGACTTCTCATTTGCTCTGCTCAACAAACTAGAACGAGGAGGAGACAGACCTGACCCCTGAATCCCTGGCCGTCCTCCGACTGCAGGAAGCTGCGGTACACCTGGTTGGCTCGGGCGATCACTGTTGCCACCGCGTCCTGGTAGCGCGGGGAGACGATGGCGAGGAGGGGGAGGGCAGCAAGGGGAAGGTGGTCCACACTGCTCGACACGCAGCTTTCATCATAGCTGTATGGGTTCAGACTAGAAGAAGAAAAGAAAAATTAGGAATTTAATTAAATTTTGGGTCATATGACAAAATTAGGGTCTATTAGGTAGTAGTGCCACAACCCCGAAAGGGATAAGCTGTATAGAAAATGAATGAATGGATGAAGGTAGAAGTGGATGGTTTAGCTAAAAAGCCAGTGTCTAAATTTGTTAGTGTGCAACTGAGGGCATCCTGGGAAAAGGTATTATGTTCAGAAATGTGAGAAGATCTACGGAAAAAATCTCTCCAAGGCACAGATTAAATCAAGGCATCAATTAATTTGAGATTGAATGGCTGACAGATGCTCATTCCGCTAAAAATCCGCTATATAACCAACGCATCCCAGTGTTGAGAAAGATGTAGGCAGTGAGCCATCTTCTCCTCCAGCCTGTTTGGTCGAGGGAGAGGAGGAAAACAAACATGTTTGCACGTGTCAGTTTATCAAGGCCAGCAAACTTACCAAGGACATTTTTATTTATCGGTTAATTGATTTATTGATTATTATGACAGGCCTAAATGTAATATATTTGTATGAAAGAAAGGCCATAAATATTTGCCAACAAAGAATTTTTTCTCTTGTATTGTTTGGGATGGACGTTTGATAATGCTCAGTTTGTGCCATTTTTGCCCTTCAATGTAAAAGCCCAGAGAGTAATTTCTGCTGATAAATTACATGAGGCCATCAGCTGGCATATTTTTTTCTATACTGATTAAATTGAGCACACAGGAGTTATGGTACCTGAATTAGAAACTGTTATGGATAAGCAGAACCATTATCGGAACTGAACTTATTTAAATCTAAATGTTACCCAACCCTACCTAGCTTGAAATTTGTTTACTGAGCTTGATTCCATTTTGAAAGCTCTATAGATGTTTGTACAGCTTCAATAATGATGTCTTGAAACTCACTTCCTCTACGTGTTTCTTAACTCTGCAAGCATCTTTTTATGTCCTGTTTAATTTGCTCACATGACACTCTATCAGATTTAGACAAGGCTTTCCCACAATGCAACAGCGTCTGAGTGTGTGTTTACAAAAGCGAGATAAGAGAAAGAAGAATTTTATCTCAGGGAAGAAAACAAAACACAATCAAACCTTCAGAGTGCACACTAATGACAGCAGACTGTGTCCTCATCGCTCTGAAAACACTAATAAATCAGTGTCTGTGTTTGTGTGACAGAGAGGTATGTATGTGTCTAAGTGATGGGAAAGACCAAATCAGGGAAGAAGCTTCAGCTAGAAAAAGAAAAAAAAACATCACATTAGCCTTCACTCTTTCTGAGCAGCTCAGACTCCTCGGTTAGCACCCATCATTCTGTCTGATTAAGAGAAGAAGTAGCAATGTCACAGCAAGCCTGAAATATGTCAGAAACCATGAACACAACACCACACAGAGGGTTCAACCTCTGTAAATATGACAGCAGATGGATTTTATTGGAAGAAACATACTAGTAGGTCACAATTGCTGCATCAGAAATACTGGTTTGTAGAATCAATGGCAATCTAATCTTCTCTCAGTCTATTAAATACAGATATAGACTTGTGACAACTTTAGCCTGAATAAATACTACAACTGAAGGCACAGAGAAAAATACAGAAAAGGATATGATCATTATGCTCTTGCATAGTGTTGTTGTGTGAAGGACATGAGTCTTTTCACTGCAGCACAACTCTACCAGCAAATATCAGAGCATTTCTAGAAAAAATTTATAAAAAAGTTCATATGGATGCAGAGCAGAGAGACAGTGTGCCTACTTTCCATTGCTTCTTGGTGCTAATAATACACATAATACTCAACAAACAAGAAAAACACAGAAATAAGGATCTTTTTTAACGTTTACACAGGGAGTTACATTATTAGTATGTGTACACATACTAATTAATCTTACTGACAATTGTGCTCACAGATAATAATACAGGTTGTGTGGTGTGTTTTCCACATGCATTCAAGAACAGAGCCAAAGATTCCAGTACAAAAAAATGCTTGAAGCTGACAGTTATTTGATGAACAGGCTTATCATAAACAAACAAAAGTCTGATCCTGTTGGTTTTAAATAAAGAGTTTTATAATGAGGTTTCATTATGGAAAACTGTCCGACTCTGCTTTTAGGCCATTTCTTACGCTCTTGATGTCCAAATGAAAAACAGCTTTTCATTTGTGAGCTTTAACACACAGATGAAGTTACTTAACCCTTTAGAGCCTGCTGTATTAAATTTGACACATATTTTTATGAAATCTCTATCTAATTAATATGATAAATGCATAAGAAATTATTTAAAAAAAACATCTTAATACAATCAGATAATGATAAAAATGTCCTTAAATTGATTATCAGTTGCCAAAACACCTAGTGTATCAAAGGAGATACAAAAATATGTTTAATTCTATGGAAAGTTTAATTTTTGAGATTTCAGCAGGAGGTGAAATAAACATTTTACCTCCTAAAAATTACTTTTCTCCCTATAATTTGTGTTTCCAGGAATTAAAGGGTTAAATGTACGAGGGCCTGCCCACCCTCACAGCTGCAGTGAGATCCCCAGAATAATGGGACAAACATATAACCCTTACAAATTTTATTTTACAGGATGTTCAAATGAAAGGTTTAAATTACTGGTAAACTGTGTTTGATTACCACATTGTGTCAATAACTCGTGGTGATGCTGCTCATATTTTTCTGATATCCTAGAACGAGATTTGATGCCTCTGAAAATAGGTCATTGCGAGATGTCCGCGAGATTTAAATCATCGTGACGACACGAGGTACCTTTCTTTTTATTGGAGTAATCTGATAAAAGACTTCCTCCTCTGTGATGTCCGTTAGCCACAAAACCGTCACCGAGGAACACATCCACCAGCAGCAGTATATAGCTCCCTAGCTGACATTCACTCATTACCAGCTCTGGCCTGTAGGGGGACTCAATACGCGGTGCCTTGAGCCTGCCGGAAAATACAGTAGAAGAAAAAGGACAGGCTGGCTCTACCCCCGATAGACCTGACCAATCAGAGCACAAAGGGCTGTGACGTTGCGAGGTAACTGTAGGTCATCCTGAGATCCGAGTGTTTCAACAAGAGCTTGATAATGGCCTAAAATGAGGATTTTGAGGACGCAATTGTGGGGCAATGAAGGAACTAAATGACTTGTACTGAGGGCAGAAATGCTTTACAGGCATCCTAATCTGGCATAGTGAAAAGGAGAAACAAGCATGAATGTCCCCTTTAATGTTGTAAATAATAGCATTAGTATTATTCTGGGGTGTGTTCTTGCAGTTCTTTTGCCGTTTATGCGCTGTGTTTTGCCATATTTCATAACTGATCGTCTTTTTCCGTCATAGTTCGTGTTCTATGGATTTCATTAATCGTAGTCAGAAAATATTGGAGGAGGAGAAATAGAGGAGATCTGCCAGAAAGAGGGGACACCCGAGGAGAATCATGAAGGGGTTGAACTGGACATTAATTGCCTCAGGGACTATCGTCAGTAAAATACACCTGGACATGGTTAAATATAACGAGCTGTAACATGATGCTAATGCTGCAGGCAAACAAAAATGAGTGAGTGTATGTAAAATAGGTTATGTTTATTTCTGGTCTGGTCATTAAACAGGTTTCTCTTTGTTTATGAAGAGAAACCTGTTTAAGGTTCAAATCCGTTTCTTTCTTTTCTTTTAATTACACAGTGTTTAAACAATAATAACATAATAATGACAAATACTTGCCAGAGTTGTTTACTTTTACTTATGAAAAAAAGGGTAAAAGATTTACTCAAATGAGATTTCCTGACACATTTATTGACAAAAAAAGACAAAAAAACTACATTTTGAACATTTTAAGCACACTGCAACAATACAGAGATAATAATCATAACCGTGTTAATATTGGTCACAATAACCGTGATATGAAATTTTCACACCAATACATCTCTAAATCTGACGATTAGGGGTGTCCCGATACAACTATTTCACCTCCGATACGATACCGATATTGCAGCCTTGAGTATTGGCCGATACCGATATCAATCCGATACGATATCAGCAGGAATCATACAGACTTTTATTACCTATTTTGTAGTATGGACTGTAAGAAAAGGCTTGATCAGGTCAGATTACTCAAACAGAGAACAGTAGTCAGCAATAGTAGGTATGAGAAAAACTGACCCATTTGTTATTAACCAATAGGTGAAATAAATTTTAACCTTAAACATAAGAATATACTACAATTAAAACAACATGAATAAAAAATATTAGAAGACCCTGAAAGTGACCTCAATAAATCAAACAAAAACATATTTCACCAATTGCAAAATAACCACTGTGTTGAACTTAGACATAAGCATATTCTACAACTGAATAAAATAAAAAATAAATAAATTAGAATGGACTGCTTGTATCGGAGTGCTGATATCGGAGATTTAGGATGCAGGCCGATATAATCCGATATTTGTTTTTTTGACCGATATCCGATATCAATATCGGATCGGGACATCCCTACTGACGATTACACATTGCAACTGTAATGTGGACTGATGTTAAGGGAATGAGAGCACGCTCTGATTGATTTGTCCTATGATATGTCCAAAACACACCCACATAAAAGGCACATAATCAATCCTTTCTGCACCAGGCACCTGGCTTTGAGAATACACGTCCATAAAATGGTAAAATACAGACCAACCTGCTCCATACTGAAGTGCACCATGTGCTCTAGACAGCAATAAATAGGGCCCAAAATGTACTCAGTAAACAGTTCAAGCTTACTTACTTAGGTGATGCACTACAGATAAATGAGACCCCCAACACTATTTTAACTTACTTTAACCCTTTTATTTTGTTTTATTACTACATTTCAGTTCAGATTATTTATTTGAAATTTTATTCTTTGTTACTAGCTTTTCCTTTTATTATCCTATTTTAGCTGATTTTATTATGCACCTGATGTTACACTCTCATTTTACAATATTATTTATCCAACTTTTATTCTATACTGTTCTATTATCTTATTTATTTATGTATTTACACATTAATTTATCTTACCCTCTAGTATTTTCGAGTATTATTAAGTTTTATTTTAGTTTTAGCTCCTGTGTTTCCTCATTTTTAATTCAAGATAGCGTTTCCTCAGTCCTCTAATTCTGTTTTCAGAATTTTCTTTTATGTCTTTGTGTGTTTGAGTAAGTGAGTGTGTATGTTGAATGTGGTTTGGGGGAGGGGGGATTGTGGGGGTCTTATGTTTTCATTTTATGCATTTATGCAATTTTCTGCTTTTAATTCCACTATTGTTATTTTATTTGATCTTTTTCGCATCATGTTCTGCTCCCCAAGCCCCTCCAAGCAACATTAAAAGCAAAGAAACTAGATTTTGCAGGACATTAGACCTCTAAACTTGGATATTATTCTTTGTAATGATTCTCTCACACCTCCAACTAATCATGTTATATAGAGTGCTGAGAATCCTTGGTGCACCATTAAGTAAAAACAAAAACATGAGTTTAATGGGAGCGCATAAGGAAACACTTTTCTCTTGAAAATTCAGAAATTAAAACATCAGTCTTGCAATTCAATATTACTCAGCCTGGGGAAGCATTTCAAAAATCATGGGAGCTGCTTCTCTTGTTGGTGCTATTAACTGGACCACCATTATACTGAATTTCTCAAAACCAGCAGGCAGACCACTGGGGTTGTGGACTTTGTGCAATTAGAGCCAAACCTCATGTTACCATGGCACAAATCCCAAAATGCACAAATGAAGCTTTTGCAATAGCTTTCAAAAAATGTTCCCTTTTGCCATCAGACCAGAGCAGCTTAGTGTGTCTTAAAAAAGAACATTTCTCCAAGTCATGTTTTGTTTGGTCAAACCTGCAGCATATTTTTGAACATTTTTAATTATGGCAGCAACTCTGCCAATTTGAGAACCTCTTTGGCAAAATACTCCAGCTCATTTATCTTGTTCTCTTTTTTTACCCATGATTCTGCACTTCCATGTATCTAAAACAGCTGAAAATAATGTCTTGTGGGGTTGTAAAGTACCAGGCTGCAGGCTTTGAAACCTGCTGGTGGAAAAAAAGAGATAATAGACGTGATTATTTGCTCCTAGCTACACACTGCTCACCGGTCAATCTGCAACATCTAACCACCTCTACAATCCCTGCTGCCGACACATCAGCAAACAGAGACAGATGTTTTTTGGAGAGCAATTATTTACATCACCAGCCCGAGCCACAGATGAACAGAAAAATGGTTATGCCAATCTCTGTTTGCTAGAAGTATGTGACTATCAACCTGCCAAATCCATCAGACAAAAAGGCCGGTAAACCTTTGAGTGAGGCATGTTTACACGTTTTGTCAAAATGACCATGAATTGAAAAGCAACAACATGACAGTCGAGCAGGGTTGATGTGAGCAATAACAGACAGAAATATTTGACACTGAAGCTGCTCTGTGCCGCTTTTTTATTGCCAATATGTCCCCTGCTACACCTCAGCTCAAAGCTGTGTGAAGCAGAGGTCACAGAGTCACCACAACACCAAGTGGATGCAGGTGAAAAAAATAAATGTGAAACCAGCAAATAATAATAAAAAAAAAAGCAAAGCCACCTGCAAATCAGAGGAGAAACAAGCCGTACAGTGTCAGAGAAATAACGCCTGAAGTTTCACCCTGTGAGAGGTGTGAGGAATTATAATAGAGCAGGAGAGTCCTGGGCATTGTGACACCTCCCTATTCTCCTGTTTACAGCACGTAAAGCTGCCTTACACAGCTGGACCCCCAAACAACCACCCGATTTACCATAGTGATGTCATGCCACTGTTATGTCATTAAATTAAAGTAGCATGCCCAGTGTAAAGCCAGTGAAAGTGGCCTGGATATATGCAGAACTACTTACCACTCGGGTTGTATTCATTGTAAATTTCCAGAAACTTTTCATGGGAAGTTAGGCTTTGGGATTTTGGAAATATTCCACATTGGAAATGTTTTTATGGGAATCATGGGAATTAACTGGAAAATTGTAACTTATTCAAACATAATAAGAAAGTTTGTTTTGTCACAGGCAAACAATACAATTAGACATACTTCATTTAAACAGACTAATTATTCAGTAGAACGGAATCTAGTTTTGTTTTATTGAGAAATTAATTTCCATTTCACTGAATGTGTCCTTGGGCTCAAATGTGTGGCTTCATTAGTTTTGTGCTCTTGGCTTAAAAATGTGGCCTCAAAAATCCAGGGTTCTACAATCATCTGTGCATGCGGTGAAGGAGTGCACAGTGCATGTGGGACATGGCTTTAATGCCCCTGCAGTGGGGTAAAGAGCTATGAGCATGTGATTGAGGAACAGCCGAGATATTCTCAAGCTAATGTCCATGAAATCTGGTTGTTTTGATCAAGATTATGCTTAATTATATCCTTCCAAAATATAGGTGGTGTGTGCCTCATAGAAAGGAGTTTGCTGGTTTAATCCCCGTATTGGTCATGTACTGGACTCCTTTAGCACGAGTGTGAGCATGAGTATTTCTCTGTCTCTTTATGTGGTCTTGTGATTGACTGGTGACCAGTCCAGGGTGTACCCCACCTCTCACAAATGTCAGTTGGGATTAGCCCCAGCTCCCAATGACCCCACAAACAATAAACAGTTTGTTTTTGTGTGTTCAAGTTTATTCCTGTTTTTCCCCATGCAAAGTTTTCAACTTAGAATATTCAGATAACTCTGCACCCTAATTACCACAGAGCAGAATGGACAATTTTGGGGAAGGGGGCCTTAATGTGACAGGGTGCCCTAAGCAGAGCAAGAAAAATATTGAATCCCTATTCTACCCCTTAGCCCTTCTCCTTCCTTTTACCCCTTCCCCTTAGCTCTCTGTTTTGAGGGCCAAGGAGAAGGTGTAAAAACACACTGCTGATAAACGAGACACCACCTGATTCCCGCTATGTAATCACCCATTTGCTGGTTTTGTTGGAGGCAGATGCGACATTAGGCGTAGATACAGCTGCGAAAGATAGCTTGTTATAATGAGAAATTGTGAAATACAACAAAATAATTCAAAACATGATTGATATTTTCTTGATGACTTAATAATTACTTTTAGCTAAGCTCTTTCTTCAGCCTCTGCTCTGCTTTTGTGTCTGCGGGCGTGGTGACTTATGGGAAATCCCTTCTCTAGATGTGAACGAGCAAAATAAGACAAGGGCAAAGACAAAATAAGACAATTGGGATTCAACTGAGAAATAGATCGGGGTTCTTAGTAACATTAACATTTGTGATTTAAACATGTTTTAGCAGACAAAGAAATCTAACATGAAACAAATCAAGAGAAAAATATCACCACTGTTTCCCCTGAGGGGCTGAGGAGAATGTCAGAGTCTTCACTTCAATCTGAATAACTAACCCACGAACTGATATACAAGCTGCTGCAGCATTAGAGGAGTGAAAATGATTTAGTGCAAAGAAAGTCAAAAGTTTGCCACAGAGACGAAAATTGCATTACAGTGCAGGGCTCCAGACTAACTTTTGCATTGGTTGCAACGGTGCGCCTAAAATTTTTTTAAGGTGCACCAGCACAAAATTTTTCAGTGTCACCTTTAACGCCATAAGGTCACCATTTTTTCACTCTCCATAGCTTTTATATGATGTAAGTATAAAAGCTATGGAGAGGAAGCAGGTGCCGTGTCTTGTCCGTTTTTGGCAGATTTTTCCACTACCTCAGTTACTTTTGTCAACTTAAATTTGTAAGAACGTGCCTAACATTTTTTCTTGGTGCACCAGCGCGCTCAAGAAAAAATGTTGAGTGCATTGTCACAAATTTTGGGTGCATGTGCGCCCAAAATGGTTGCACTCTGGAGCCCTGCAGTGTGTGAGATATAAAGTGTTAGTGAACTGTAAACACAGACAGACATGCTGTGCTGCTCATCCTCAGTTTTGAGTGAAGCACGGGAAAGAAGCAGAAATAAAGCAACGCACAGCTTCATGTAGGATAACGCTCACATAAAACAGCCAGATGATTTAACTCTAAGGTTTCTGCAAGTGTGTCACATCAGGGAGATGATAAATGCCATTAGAGAAAACTATTGTGACCTCTGTTTAATTTCAGATTTATAATAAGACGTACACAGTGAGATGCTACAGTGCCCTCTCCCACTAATTCAACCACAGAGCTCCAAAACAACTGCACTCAAATATAAACCAATATCATCAAGAGCTCTGACTCTGATAACCACGTGCTTTTAATTAATTTGCACCAAAATGTGAGAAAAATGTGTCAGTAAAGCGTCACCACAAATGAAGATGTAATCTTCAGCTCAGTGATTCAATCTTACAGTTCATACAGGAGGAGAAAATCTGAACAGTGATCCCGTCTGCGCCACAGCAGGGTTGCTGCTCTCTATCTGTTCCGTCCAAGGACTGATTATGAGGCAATGGACCCCATGGGCACAGACCTGACCCTCCAGAAAAGCAGGAATCACAGACACAAGGACATCTTTGTGGTTGATCGGCCTCTTCCTATGATTCTTTTCAGGGTTAACCTTGAAGCTCTGTGAAGTTGTTAGAATTTTAGTCAGGTTGTTGTGTGTCTGTAAGGTATTATTTTCTTATCAGAGTTTTATTTGTCAATGATGACTTTGTTTCTGCAGTTGTTTTGAGTCTCTGGTCACTTTTTGTCCCCTCTGCAGTAATTTTGTTCTCTTCAGTTTTGTGTTTCTAGTATTGATCTATTGAGGTATTGGTGTCTCTGTTGGGGTTGCTTGAGCCTTTTGTGGTTTTTTGGTGCCTCTGTTTTCTTTTTGTTGGTACTTTGTCTACTTTCACTGTTTTATTGCTGTCATTATTAGGCAATACAATTCACACTAGAGTAAAGCTGCTTGCGTCCTAGTTTTCTGTCAACTTTTGACTGTTTAAAGTGTTTTTGCTGTAGTTTAGTCCCTCCTCAAGATCTTTTGTCCTCTATTGTGTTTGGTTTGTGTCTCTATTTTGTCTTTTGATTTTACTTTGGAGTTGTGTTATGTCTACTTTGTTCCTATTTAAGTTATTCTTAGTCTCTCTGGGTTTTTATCAAAGGACAAAAAGTTATAAAAATGTCACTGTTAAAGGCAAAGCGTCCTAGGCTTAGTCTGGTAGTACAATCTACGATCTGGGTTGAGGGTAGGGATGTAACGGTTACTGGGAAAATGGTAAACCGCGGAAAAATTTCCTACGGTAATCATTACTGTGTCCTATTAAAATTACCGTTATACCGTGTTTGATTAACACACTGCCTCAGTAACGCACGGTGATGCTGCTCTATGACTGGAAAAGCCTGAACTATGTATCTGTCCTCGATGAAGCAGCCTCACAGGAGTCTGAAAGTGAAAGTTAGAGACACTACAGTGGAGGCTTTTCCTCTAAAATGGACTCTGAAGTCTGATTGAATTTTGGATTTTAAAAGGATGCCAAGGGGAAACTGATAGAAGATAGTCTCCCTGTTTAAACATGAAGCTGCGGCGAAAGAAAAAAACTTGTACGATTAAAAGCTGTTGTAACTCCTCGAGTAAATGAACTGCCCGAGCCAGAGAGAGAGAGAGAGAGAGAGAGAGAGAGAGAGAAGATTCAGTGAGCCATATCTGAGAGAATAACAAGTGGTTTATCAGTATTTTCTGTCTAAATAATGTATAAATCTTGCAAATAACAGCATTAGGATCATTCTGGAGTGTGTTCATGACGTTCTTTTGCCGTTAATTCACAGTATTTTGCTGTATTTCATCATATTTTGTCATAATAGATCCTCTTTTTCCGTCAAAGTTCATGTTTTATGGATTTAATCGATCATAATGGAATAATGGAAATATTAAAGAAGGAGATGTGGAGGAGATCTGTCAGGGAGAAGGGAGACCAGAGGAGAGTCACGAAGGGTAATAACTGCTTCAGGGACTATCGTCAGTAAAACAAAAAAATAAATAAATAAAAAGGCCTGGACATGTTCAGTATAATGAGCTGTAACATGGACACTAATGCTGCAGG
Organism: Scarus forsteni; assembly: GCA_036419115.1. Classification (NCBI taxonomy): domain Eukaryota; kingdom Metazoa; phylum Chordata; class Actinopteri; order Labriformes; family Labridae; genus Scarus; species Scarus forsteni. The sequence goes on from JAZDUH010000270.1 coordinate 8,716,441, forward strand.
CAAACTAAAATGTGTGAGTGTATGCAAAATAGGTTACATTTATTTTTGGCTGTCTCAAAACTTTGAACATGTTCATTTACAATTGTTTATAAAGAGAATCCGGTTTAAAGTTCATATCTGTTTTTTCTTTTCTTATAATTACACACAGTTTAAGCATTTATTACATAATAATGACAAATACTTGCTAGACCTGTTTACTTTTATTTCTCATGAAAGAAGGGTAAAAAAAATGTACTCAAAGGGCATTTCTTCTTGACACATTTATTGACAAAACAGACAAAAAAGAAGTGTTATGATTATGATATTAAAGGGGTTAAATGACAATAACATTTTGAACACACTGCAGCATACCGCAATAATAATGATAACCGTGATAATTTTGGTCACAATGACCGTGATACAATATTTTCATATCGTTACATCCCTAGTTGAGGGTTTGAGCCCAGCTCCAGCTGTCACATGTCAACGTGTCCTCAGGCAAGACACTTTAACTCCATGTTGCTCCCTAAGAGTGTAAATGGAATGAAAAGGTGTGAATGTGTTTGCCAATACTGATGAACAACTTACACAGAAACTCAGAGCAATCAGAGAGTGAATGTGAAAGACTAAATAAGCTCGAGTCAATTTACCAATTTGACAAAAGTGGGGCTGATAAAAATGTGTTAATGCTGTGATTAATGATGAAGTGGTTTGATTAATTGGAGGATAATTTGATTAAAATTGCAAATCAGTTAACAAAGAGCTGATGAATTTCATGTAATCTTTTAACAATATCTATTTGTCATATTCAGCACATTTTGACTATCAATAAAGGACTTTAGAAATAAAAGTAATATGAATGATTATGAAAACTAAGGTGATAAAATAGCAAGCAATTTAAAATGTCAACCATGTTAAATGCATTTAGCTAAAAAACTTAAGTGATGATGCGTTTTAATTAAAGCTGAAGTTGGTAATCTGATTTAGATACACTTTTTGTAATACTGGTTAAAATGGTCTTTATGACCCGATGGCAATCAATTCATAATGTGTTCTTAAAACAGAGCGAAAAATATCCGCTATCTACAGCAGAAGAGAAAACAGGGAAAACACCAACCAATAATCATGTTGCGTCACCAGTTTTTCAACCAATCAAATCCCATCGCCATTCTGCCCGCCTGCTGCGCGTACATTTTGCTGGCATGCACAGACTCAGTGCGTGTAGCCAAGCTGAGAGGGATCAGAGTCTGCTGGAGAATGCTTACCTGTCAAGTTTTGGCTTTGAAAATAAGGGAAGCCCGCTACAAGCCGTCCACAACCAAGCTCCAGTATCCCTCACATTTTAAGACAGATGTACAAGAAATCTAAAATAAACACTTTGTTTTTCTAAGTTTGTTCTGCTGCTCTAATATCGCGATAGCTGCCACCCAGGCTACTGCAGATGGACGTTCTCGCGAGGCTTTTTCTTCTTCTTCGGGTTTAAGGCAGTTGGCATCCATCATTTTGGAGCATTACTGCCCCCTTCAGGCTAAAGACAGAGTTCAGTTTGGAGAGGCAGAGGAATGTTTTCATTATTATATCATCACACGGGAGATTTACGGGAGAATAGTAATATGAGGACTGCGGGAAAGAGGATAAAATACGGAAAATACGGTAGTTTCATGGCCAAAACGACTTTACAGCTATGTGGAGAATGGCAGAGGAACTACCTATACCCCAATCAACATCAGGCTGTGAGCACTAACTAACTTTAGATGTTTGTTTTTTTTTACTTTACTATGATAATGTTTTGGTGTTTTGTTACTGCTGACTGAGACATGACTTGGTGTAGTGTAAAACAAACACGTTGTGCTGAGGGTTTGGAGTTGAATCAGTCCTCTGACCTCCCCCCCGCTCACATGCACGCGCGCGAGCGGGGGGGAGGTCATTTTGGAGGAGGGGAGGGAGGGGCTAGACAGAGTCTTGAGGAGATGCTACATTTAAATTCATGCTAATTTTCCAAAATTACCTACCCCAGCTTTAATACATTCAACAATGCAAAAGTGAGTGATCTGACGTTAGCAGTGACAATTCCAGTGATAAAATGAAAGAATAAAACCATGTCCACGTTGTTGCTTCACTATTTATTTTTAAGAAAATGCTTTCTTTGCACTTCGCCCTTATAATTCATTACTTTTTAGTTTTTATAGGGAGAATGCAGTTTATCACAGTTTTAGTAAATGAAATGAGGTTGATGTGCTGCACATGAAGTTAATCGGTATTGGGGATTTTCAACTCAATTTTCAAAACCAGCATTGGGTTTTTTTAATGTGCAAGCATTCAGAAGAAGAGCATCACACATGAAAATACAGAAACAATTTTAAAACATGACAATATACATATTCTCAGCATTTTTGTAGAGACAAAAAGTATCAAAAATGAAATTTACAAATGGTAAATGCTAAAGTAACATTATATGTTTTGAATGATAAATAGTAACCACTGAATCAGTTAAATTAATCAATGTTTTTTCAAAGTTTCTTATCTTTTCATAATTACATGTTTCATTCCATTTGCATTTTGATTGGTTAGGATTTTTAACCACACACCTTTTTAATACTGGATGTTTCAAATTATTTGTACTTTTGTCAACTCAGTTTTTAAAATCACTTTTGTTTCTTTTCTCCCACAAGCTCCCTCCCTTGAAATAATACATCCAAAACAGCTCACAAACACAGGAGCAATTTTCTGAAAAACTGAATAATCAAAATAGCTTTATTTTCATAAATTAAAAGTCAGTTTATTTAATAAAGTTCATTCACCAAATCACTTCATTATTTTTCACAGCATTTTTCTATTTGATTTTTAGCAGCTTAACTTTAATTGATCCAATTCCAAAACACTTTAACAAAATGGATTCCTTCTGAGGCTGTATTTGTCACTTTTGGGATAAATTTTGAGTATTAGCATTATTATTGTCCTTATGGGGGGGTTAGTTTGTTGTTTGTAGCTGTTTCAGGTTATTTTTAAGGTGTCACCTCCTACAGAAATTTGGGGGTTTACCCTCACAGGGGTCCCATTCCATCAATCCAACAACACCTTTGTCCCGTGGATGATATTTACAGCAAACGTTGACAGGATTTAAACCCAGGATGAGCTGTTTGCATGCAGCTTGCAGCAGACGTCACCTAAACCCTCTGTTCTCCTCCACAGTGTCTGCGCTGTGAACTCTGCTCTCCAGGGCTGCCTTTTCAAACAGATTCTTCATTTTTATGTTCTCTCACGCAGATTTACCGAGACGAAAACAGGCAAAAGAATAATCCTTTGAAATACATTCTGTGTTGGTGCTGCGGTTCTTCACATTTTTATTTGCATATCAACAATGTCTCTCTCCGCAAAAGTGAATGAAATCGTCTCAGCTCAGGAAACTCAAAAGAAGAAATGTCTTTCTCCAGGACAGAGACTTTGCTTGAAAAAAACCCAAACAAACAAAACATTAGCTCTTCATACCCTGTAGCCTGTGTCATGGTGCACTTATTCAGACAAGGTTGGAAACTCTGTATGTTGTCAATTCCAGTGTGTAAGGTTTAAAGCTGGGGTTGGTAATCTGATTTAGATACACTTTTTTAAATACTGGTTAAAATGGTCTTTATGAACCGATGGCAATCGGTTCATAATGTGTTCTTAAAACAGAATGCAAAATATCTGCTATCTACAGCAGAAGTAAAACAGGGAAAACACCAACCAATAAACATGTCGTGTCACCGATTTTTAAACCAATCAAATTGTCATCATTCTGCCCGCCTGCTGCGCGTACATTTTCCCAGCGTGCACAGACTCTGATTCAGAGCATGTAGCCAAGCTGAGAGGGATCAGAGTCCGCTGGAGAATGCTTACCTTTCAAGTTTTGGCTTTGAAAATAAGGGAAGCCCACTACAAGCCGTCCCACAACCCCAACCAAGCTCCAGTATCCCTCACATTTTAAGACAGGTGTACAAGAAATCTAAAATAAACACTTTGTTTTTCTTGGTTTGTTCTGCTGCTCTAATCTCACGACAGCTGCCACCCAGGCTACTGCAGGTGGACGTTCTCGCAAGGCCTTTTCTTCTTCTTCGGTTTTACGGCGGTTGGCATCCATCATTTTGGAACATTACTGCCCCCTTCAGGTTAGAGACAGAGCTCAGATTGGAGAGGCAGAGGAATGTTTTTATTATTATATCGTCACACGGGAGATTTACAGGAGAATACTAATACAGGAGGACGTCGGGAAAGAGGATGAAATACAATATTGTATGTAAAATACAGTAGTTTCATGGCCAAAACGACTTGACAGCTATGTGGAGAATGGCAGAGGAACTCCCTATTCCCCGATCAACATCGGCTGTGAGTACTAACTAACTTTACATGTTTGTTTGGTGTTTTCTTACTGCTGACTGAGACATGACTTGGTGTAGTGTAAAGGGTTACACGTTGTGCTGAGGGTTTGGAGTTGAATCAGTCCTCTGGATATATCAGTCGCACGCGTCCATGTGAGCTGGGGGGGGGGGGGGGGGTATTTTGGAGTGGGGTGGGAGGGGCTAGACAGAGTCCTGAGGAAATGCTACATTCAGATTCATGCTAGTTTTTAGGGTTGGACAATTAATCGGATTTTGATCGTGATTTCAATTTTGCCATCTGACAATCATAAAAACATTATAATCGAAGAAAAACGATTAATGTGCCACACAGTGTGGAGTGCATGGGTATGCAAGTTCCTGCACTTCATAGCGCTTCTGTGATTCACACGCAGCCACAGCAAGTGTGTGTGACTTATGTGGCTCAATAATGCTGTATGTGCCACTTGCTGGTTCTATAAAGTTGTGTTAAATCAATACTGAAGTTTTTAAATAAATGAATAATTGAGAATATTAATTGGGATTTCAATATCACTTAAAATAATAATATATAATCTTATTTTTACCATTATCACCCAGCCCTACTAGTTTTCCAAAATTACCAACCCCAGCTTTAAGGGAGAGCAAGACTGCAACAGCGCACGTTTCACCAAAAAAATGCAGAAACACACAGCACTGTGCTCCCCCAGCTGTCTCTGAGTGCTCCCTTCACACATCTGTAATGAGATAACAGGGAATATAATGACTATTTTATTAGGTGTTTGGATTTTTAGCCAAATCCAGGCATCCTACCGAGAACTTCAAAAGGGTCCAATCACAGCTTTAAATCCAGTGTGTACATTTCTCCACCATAATTTCATCAAAACAACCAAATATGTTTTGTAGCAATGCACTACCAGCTCCGCCCATCTCTGCTGCTTTCTTATTTTCAATCAAAAACTCGACTCAATGGAAGCTTCACCTCATTAGCTGCACTTGCTAAAAAGGAAACCAAAAGTTCTTGCAGCCCTTTTCTTCCATCAGCATGGCTGCAGTTCAGTTAGAAATACACAAATATGTAAATAAAGAGAGAAATCATGACAAAATCGACCATGTAAACATTGAAAAAGCAATGTTTTCATGAAAACAGACTTCAAATAGTTTCTATAAATTCTCTTTGTGCATTACTGCATGCAATTACTTAATCGAATATCTTCGACTATTTGGGTGCGTGTCTGAAAAACGTTTGACTTTGATTTTTCGGAAAAGTGACAGCCTTATTAGATGAAGACGTTTCAAAATGTTTAGTGTCATAAAATAAAAAATAAAGCTGTAATGAGGCTGTCAGGAGCCATTTGCATCTTGACTGCAGTGATGTGTAACTGTTTTCTGTATGAATTTGTAGATCTCAAAGTTTTAATAGGACTGAAGGTTGGTGGTGGCACTGCTAATGTTTGCTGCCCTCAACTTGATATTCTCAGTGAATGCTACATTAGCTTTCTATCATGATATTTGTCCTAACTCAACCCCCAATTCACTTCTTTTTGGTTTGCTTGCCTTGTTTGGTCCTTGTTTGGTTTGAATGGCTTTCACACCCACCATGAACCAAACTCTGGTCCTTTTTCAGGTGGGCCTTTGGGTTGGTTATTTGGTACACGGCAGGGTTTGTGTGTTTTCTCAAACTCTTTTACAACCAAACTTTCCAAACGCGTTGGATGTTGAAGTGTATTGAATTAATGTGGCCCCCTGGTAATACAGGTTACCATTCCAAGTGTAAAGTCAATGAATAAGTATAAATAAGAGTTTGCAGGGGATACTAGATGACGAAAGATGCAGCCAATGCAAGAAAATAATCTTCACTAGTGAGCTGCACAAGATGTTAATTCAGCACAGACCAGTAAAACAGCAGCTCTCGGTATGCAGCAGTCTCTGACGTAACACCTGAACTTTGCAATGTTCGCAAAGTTTTTCATAGTGGCTCTGTCATGTTGGCAACCATGACAAAAAAAGGCTAAACAACAATCACAGAAAGGATTATTCTGGTTTATAAAAATAAACAAGAAATGATCAACATTTGAGGGACGTTTGATTGAGAAAATTCTACTTTGTGCCTCTGAACTTCATCATCTCATTACCCATGGCTGCTCCCTCCAAACACCAACATTTACCCAATGGGAGCCCAGTTAAAGCTCAAATCATTATTCTGAGCACAGCTTCGCCCCTGAGCGGGGTCCCAGAAGTCACAGGACAGGAACAGAGGTTCAACACCTGCTGCATGGCTCAACAAATGTCAGGTGAGACTCTCATTATTGGTTTTGCATAATTACTCCATTATGCAAGCACTTATTAGTATCATTTCCAGGGAGCAGGCAGTGTTTTACATCCTAAAGAGTGTGCATAAATGATTTATTTTGTGTGTGCATGAGTCAGACTGATGCAGGTTTATTTGCTGAGGCACTTTGAAGGTTTAATGTCCTTGATGGCTGCAGGTTATTTTCTGTTCTGAATCGATGGTGCTAATTATTGAGCTGAGGTGATCATTAACACCCTCAACAACACAAACATGTGCTTTAGAGGAGACCACTTCAGCCAAACTATTTAAGTACATCCAATCAGGATGATTACAAGTTACAAAGCAACCTTCAGATGATTGCTCTACAATTTACATGATACTGTAAATGTTGAAGTAGCATAAAGTTTTGATGATTAAGCTATTTTATCTGCTGTCAGAAACAGACGCTTGTTACTACTCTGGATTGCAAACCGCACGCATTTTCTACATGTCAGTGTATTCCTCTGTTATATTCATAAACTATTTAATATTTAACCACACAAGTACACTTACTGATACCTCTGTTAAGCATCACTTTACTATTTGGACATTATTGATTCTGCATACTGGGAAAGATAACCTCAGTGTACAATAACACCAGCCTACATGTGGACACTGATGAATGTAAATCCAAATCATGCCTCCATATGTTGGTGTTTTAGGATTCAAAATTTTTAAGGATGTAACCACAAAAAGTGGTGACCAAGGACCCCTACAATATAGGTGCCATGTTTAAACTTATATTGCCCAAATTTTTTAACCCATTTGCGTTCACCAACAAGGAAGAGAGAAGCAGAGGGAGAATAAATTATTTTCCGGGACAATTCAAGCTTTTCCAGGACATTATACTTTTGTCTCATTTTCCATGTGTTTTCCATGACTGGAAAATTGGTCAATCATCTCCCAGGTTTCCCAGGATGTATGGGAATCATGTTTTAAGTATATGGTCTTAAATGCTGGGGGGAGAAAGCTCCATAACTTATAATTTGCACTGATGGTTTTGAGGCATCCTGGTGTTTTGTGACCCTCACATTGAGAAACACCGTCTTGGATGGCAAAAACAAAAACAAGCTAAATTTAACATGACATTGCCAGGGAGATTATGTTTTTGCCTGTTTGTTGGTCTGTTTGCTGTTTGTTTTGATGAAATTTCCACTGAATTTTGGTCAAAGCACAAGGAAGAAGCGATCTGGATCCAGGAAGTTTTTCTCAAGAGTTTTTACGCTGAGTGAGAAAGGAAAGTTTTCCACAGTTTCTGACAATAACTCACTTGCCTGACAGTCTTGGAAATGCCCTGGTGGAGGTATGTGATCTTAGGGCACCTTTTATAATTCAGTGAAACTCACTGTAGCATTGTACTCCACCTCGAGTTTAATTAGTGCACAATTACTGCAGCAACACCACCTGCTGTTCCCAGCTCAAGCAGCTCCTTCCCTCTTTCCTGACCTGTGAGGGCTGCTTCACCCTCTGCTGCAGAGACCTCTTGTTCCTCTGCACCCATTTTCTCTGGCGAGTAACCTTATTGTCTGACTCTAACATTATGAGAATGAATCCTCTGTCCTTCATAAGCATCATATGACTGGTCGTTATACTCAGATGTATCAGGACACCTTTAGACTAAAAAGGAAGCTGAGCCAAAATGCAGGGCATTCGACAGTTGATCAATGTTTCAACCCTCATTCATGTCCATTATCTTGTAATTATGACAGAGAGAAACAAACCTCCTCAAAGGTAGCTCATATTGATGTTACAACTGTGAGCAAAGCAAATGAGTAAGTAAGCACAGGTATTGATTGATTATTTTCAACTTATTTCACAAAAAATACCTCAATAACAAAAAAAAAAACAAAAACCCCTAAAAGTAACATCTTTGAATTGGAAGTTTAAACAGAGCTTATAGTACAAATAGGCATTAGCCTGTTCTGAATAGAAAATTACAATCAGCTTTTAAAAAAAACAACACTAAATAAAGATTTTTTAATGATAAACAAAAACAAAAAATAGTGACTGCACATAAATATGTAATAAAGGCGTACTTCAAGAAATATAATACCGTTTCTTAAAGTTTCATCAAATGCAGATAATGAACCCTTAAACAATGTTTTTTATTAGTTTGAAAGTTCTTGAACATAATGTTATTAAACAGAAATAATCATTCCCTTTAGTTAATTTTCCAGCTCACCACCAAAATCTACTGCCCCATTACGCACTGCAAACAAATTCTTTAAAATGTTCTTGGATCCACATCCAGATCTGGATCACAACCAAAATCTAATAAGTCTTTAGAAAAGCCAACATCTTCTAAAAACTTCAACTAAATCTGTCCAGTAATTTTTGTATAATATTGCTAGCAAACGAACAAACAAACAAACAGAGAAACACAAGCAGCATAACCCTTTGGAGTAGGGAATGAGATACAAGCAGCTTAAATAAGGTTTCTGTAATCAGCAGCAACTACTATTTAATATTCCTTATACAAAAATACATGTGCAAAGGCTGTATAACCCCCTCCAGCTTAAGAAAAACCCTCTTTACCATCTGTTGCAGTGCAAACAGTGCAACATTTACCCTAATTATGTCGTTAGGGGATGTGGGGACAGCTCCTGAGACAGGTCTGTGTTTAGCCAACAGTCTGCTCCAGTGGAAGGAACATCTCTAGGCCACAGTAAACACTTGAGCACAGCACTGGGAAGTCAAAACCACATCCACCTCTTGAAACAGCCTGTTCTGAGCAGGGCTGAAACAGAGGGGTTTAAAAGCATGCAATAATCCATCCAATAATAGAGTGTTTATAAACAGAAAAATTCAAAAATTTGATCCCTGGGCAGCTGGTTCCAATGTGGACTTTTTAAAATGATAGAATGTGTGCCCTTATCTGACCCACGAACGAGCACAGAGACATCAGATAAACAAAACATGCCTCTCTGAAAGCCCATTTCACTCCTAACATCACCACAACACCCATGCCCTGAAATGCAGAGGTGTGTGTGTGCATCCCGTTGCCATGACGAGGCTGCCTCTGTTATTTCAAGACGTGAGTCACTCCCTTACAAGTGGCAGCATTTACCCCGCTCGCATGTCTCCACTCTCATTAGCAGCAGCAAGAGATACTGAGTGATAAAATGCTGAGGTCACGATGAGGTGGCGACTTCTGAAAAGCCCCAGATAAGAATTAGGAGAGTGAGGATGCTTCATTCGCTGCTTTGTGAGCGACAGGTTGTCCTTCGGTCTCAAAAGGAGAGAGTGTTATCGCCGTGGCTGCCATGTTAAGTTGCTCAATCAAAGAAATATGAGGGCAGAGAATCTGTTTGTCCTCAAAGTTGAGAGATGTACAGCTCTCAAAGTTTCCTGGTTATGTGACAGGGAACAACAGGCGCAGAAGATAAGGCTCAGTGAGCTGATTAAACCTGAATCAGCCTCATCTCACGCAGGATAACCTTGAGATCCACTCCATTATTCCACCCCCACTCTCCCTCACGTCGAATAATGTCAAACTGGAAAACTCTGAAGTCTGTCAGATTCCTGCCTAATTGCTCTCCCTCATTTTTTAATGGTCGGCTTAGGAGAGCACAGCGCTTGCACAATTAACATGAGCGGCAATGGGCCTCTGCAGAGTCTTCTTAATTAGGACCCAGGAACGACCGTGGCACATCTTCAGCCTGCTGCTGAATAATGAGTCTCTTTCTCCCTGAGCTGAGGTCACTGTCCCCGCTCACGGACAAGAAACCCTCTCCTGCTCCCCTTTGTTGGCTCGAGAGAGATTGAATCCATTTTCTTCCTCTCCTGCTGCTGCTGGGGGAAAAAAAGTTTAATATAAATGTTTCTCCTCATGCTGTGAGAGAGGCAGCGGGTTGGCTGATAGGAGAAATCAATTTGGGAGCCTTTTCTCTGTTGCTGTTAATTGGGTGTGCTACAGCGCAATAATACACATCGGTTGCTCTTTCTGTGTGGCGTTTGTGAGTTTGTTCTTTTTGCGTTGACCTGACATGCTTGCTAGCATTGCCAGGCACATTCATTAGCACGCAGAGCTACTAATTAGCCTCTTTGAGCTCCTCACATCACATCAGGTTTTTTTCCCTACAGGCAAAAAAACACCATCCCTCTCCTTTAGGAAGCCCTGCAGATCACGAGGAACCACCAAGCTTAGAGTCAGAAATGCCGTGCTTCTGTGAAAGTTGGTCTCTGAGGTGCTAAGAGATTTTACCACCTCCAGTCCTCGGTGTGATTTTTAGCCGAACTGTTACCCACAATGAGAGTAAATTACCCGCACAGCAGCAGTTTCTTCCTGCGGGCTGCTTATTCCTCTCTGTGTTTATGTTGGCATACAAATAAACGAGACTCAACACACCCACAAGTCCAACACTGTCATTAGAGCAAGCGCTGTTAAGTGACAAGAGTGAAGCAGGAAAAAAAGTCTGCTGTTCGCTGCAATGTGGGCTGGTTCAGATTCAGGCGGGCTGCACATATTGTGAGGCGTTACTGTGGACCTGGAGCCATCTGGGGACAAATAAGCCTTGTCTCTTTCTAAACTCCTATGCTTCTTGTTCTGAGCTGAGTTTTGGCTTCGCATGTTGTTTCCACATTTCCACCCTGCCATTCAAATAAGGGATTTGGGTGGATTTGGTTTAATAGCTAAAATGCAAATGTGTGCCTTGATGCAAGTCTAGGTGTGCCTTGGCTATTTGTACAACCACAGATTAAAATTACTGTCACACTTTCAGTAGTTTTTGCTGATATGTTGTTTTGCCAAAATGTATTATTGTTGTTACTGATATTTTTGTCAAGGGCATAAAGTCTTATTTATAGAATTTTTTCAAAATTGACCTGTTGATTTCATAGTGATAGTGAGGAACTGATCTAAAACAGGAAAAACAAACAACCATTTCTCTCTTAAAAAATGAAACTAGATTTTTTTATACACTTATCCAGCCATGATGATGTCAACAAATGTCACTTTCATTTTCAATAATTATTTCAGTTATTAACTAGAAAAGCACCCCGAGAGCACAGACCTCTGCCAAGCAGCACAGTTCCCAGATGGTGATCCGGATCAACACCAAAATTAAATCACTTGTTCCTTTTCCCATGCTGAACATGTCCTGAAAATTTCATCAAAATCCATCCATAACTTTGTGAGTTATTTTGTTCACAGACAGACGGAAACAAACACTCCCAAAAACATAACCTCCTTGGCGGAGGTAATTAAAGAAACTACTTCCATGCAAAAAAGCAAAAAGCAACAATGAAAGTACCAGAAAGAATACGTCTATATAATCTTCCCCTGGGCGGGGTGGTGGCGCAGCAGGAAGTGCACGTTACTCACAGCAATACAGTCTCTAGCTTGATCCTTTGGTTAGTAAAGGGCCATTCTGTGTGGGGTTGGCATTTTCCCCTTGTGCATGCATGGGTTCTCTCTGCACACTATTGGCCCTTTTCCATTAGCCCTACTCTACTCTACTCGACTCTACCCGGCTCTACTCTACTCGCCCTTGTGCTGCTTTTCCATTAGCCCCAGTCGCCTGCCCAACGGGGTGCAGTGTCGCTGTAAACAGCTGAGAGGCACTGCGGTGACGTCTTTTTGAGTGCGACACAACAATCTGTGGCTTTTTGTCACAAACAGAGTAAAAAAAGGAAAGCAGAAGAAGGCTGCAGGTGGCAGGAAGAAATACCCCTTAAGAAGCACCGGAGTGTTTTGGAAGCTATACAACAGAATGAAGCCGAGGACGAGAGCAATTGAGCTGCAAAGAAAAGACGTATGAGGGTGAGCTAATGGTAGCTACCGCTAGCATGCTAGGTCGTTGCGCTCATGACTCATCAATGACGACATTGTCTGACCAATCAGTAGCTGGCAGTCGGTGACGTCATCTTTTAGTATCGACTTAAGTGGCTTGGAACCAGAGCGGAGTAGGTACTAAAACTAGCTTGTTTTAGGAGGTACCGGGCTAGTGGAAACACGCCGCAAATCGAGTAGGGCCGAGTAGAGTAGGGCCAAGGCGTGCTAGTGGAAAAGGGCCATTTGTCTCCCTCCCACAGACCAAAAACAAGACCATTAAGTTGATGGTGACTCTGAATTGCACGTAGCTAATTAACAGTGTAAACTAGAAAAGCACTCAGACAGCGCAGACCCCCGCCAGCGCCAAAGTCCTCACCCATATTGTGATTTTCACCATAAATATTAGTCCTACCTTTATTTCATGTAAATATTTAGATTCCTTGACTATGAAAACATACCATTAGCAACTGGATTCATAATGATATCTATTTTAGTTCAGCAGTTATTCACCAAAATCACATTTTTTGTCATGGCGGCCAGACGCTGATCCGGATAAACACCAAAATCGAGTCAGTTCTTCCTTTTTCCATGCTGAACATTTCCTGAAAATTTCATCAAAATCCATCCATAATTTTTTGAGTTATTTTGTTCACAGACAGACATACAAACAGACAGACAGACAGACAGACAGACTCTCCCAAAAACATAACCTCCTAGGCGGAGGTAATAAAAGGCATGCCACACAATGAAAGATAGCAGGTCGTTTGTAACATATCCTAAAGGAGCAGGTTTCCAATTGGTGACCAAAAAGCACTACTTTTGATAAGCCAATCATATTTTAATCAACATTGGCAACAATGATCAGCTTTGGGCACCTCTACCTAAATATCTTCACCGACAGTCATCACATACCTTGAGGTACATTATTTGTTTAGTTTAGGTTCAACATTTAGTCATCAAAAAATGTAAAATTACTGGACATACCATGCTTCAGGATTCTATTTCTTTTTAGCTATGATACTGATAAATAATTGGCCTTCTATTTTACATGTATAGACATACACAACCACCTCAGTCACTCCAATTCCCCACAGAAAATTGTTGTTTTTAATATTTCCTGTTAAGATGCTGTAGAAGCTTGGTGATGTGGACCTGAAAATAAATCTCTCCTCTCTCACTTGTCTCTCCTGCAATCACTCCCTCCCTCGCTCCCATTTAACGTCAATCACAGAAGTAGACAGAAGCCTCGACTCGGCTGCCAAACACATTCTTTCTGCACGCTGATTACTGACAATTCAGACAAAAATGTCCTCAGCATGTAATTGGAATGCTGAGAAAAGGGAAGTGATGCTGTCAGATAAAAACTTGTGACCACTGGAACATGTGACAGTAAGTGTGAAATAAAATCATTAGTTTCACTTCCACAGCTCTCTCCACAGGCAGCAGACCAGACAAAAAAAGGGCAAAGACAAGAGCAAGGAAATTATCTTAACTGTTAAATATCTCTCAAACAAAGACTTCAGGAATTCACACAGTCGATCTGAATGACACACAAAACACAAGAGCTGGGCAATGAAATCATCCCGGAACAGGATCATAATAAAATCCACGTCCATGATGATTTACTCGATATGGCCTGGCCATTTTCTGAAAGGTTACCCGGCTCCTAACTCCAACCTAGGTGGCAGTAATACTGCCTTAAATGGGTACCACTCTTCAAAACAAAAGAAGAAGAAAAGGTCAGAGTCTACATGTTGGTCACACAAACTTACTCCAGCTAGAGACTGTTTGGGTTGCTGGGTAGAGAAGTGAAGTTGGAGGGAAGAAATATGCACAATTTGAGGCAAGATGACTTTGTTGATAAAAATATGCACTTAAGTCATTCATGGGAAAATATGTGTGGTGTACCCAAATATGTGTGATCACATTTGTTTTAGTTGCATTAAATAACTTTGTGTAATAAGCACTTAATATTTGCAAAAATATTTTGATAATTAAGTCGAGCATTATTTTACATTTAGAAGATGTTTTCCTGTGTGAACATCGGTGAGTGAAGGAGAGAGATGGTAAGCGGAACCTTTGTCACTGTAGTTGCGCACCCCCCGGTTGCTTACTGTGGGTGGACTTCCTGTCCCCCTTCAGACGCAATCTGGAGAAAGCTACTAGTGTCTGTGTGTTTTCCCTCTCAAAGACTCTTCCTCTTTTCCACAGGTTAGTAACGATTGAAATCGTTGTGTACTGAAAGCTTTATGTTTTGTGTAACTTTCGTAATTGGCAAACAGTAATTTTGGGTGATTTTTCTTAACTTTAAAGTAAGTTTATTGAGCCGCGTCGCGCCAATAGTCTCGCGGGATTTCACAGTGTTATCGCGAGAGTTCGCCAGCTCGCTTCAAATACAGCAGCTTCTCACAGTATCCTCTGTGTTAGTTTTATTCATTTATATTACCGCTCCATTTGATGTCAAGAGGCTCCTGATGTGATGTAATGTTTTATTGTTATAAGATGCACTATATGTTGGACTCATTCTGCTAAAAATAGTCATGTTATGATAAAATTTGTAAGTGTTTTAGGTACAGATATGAATGTTGTGATAAAATCACTCTCTTCAGGGTTTGAGAGATTCATGTTTACATGTTCACAGAGTCAAAAAAAAGAGAAAGAAACGCACTTAATGTAAAACATATAAGAGTTGAGGAAATTAAACAGACGCAATCTGGAGAAAGCTACGAGTGTCTGTGTGTTTTCCCTCTCAAAGACTCTTCCTCTGTTCCACAGATCTAATCATTTTTGTTATTGTGGTCACCCTGCCCTGGACCCGTAACATATGCATAGCTGTCAAGTCTCCGGTTTTGGCTGGGAAACTACCGTATTTTACCCCTCTTTCCCGCCGTCCTCCCGTATTAATATTTTCCCATAATGCTCCCGTATTAAAAAAAAAACATTCCTCTGCCTCTGCTCCTAACTGAACACTGTCACTAGCCTCGCGAGAAATGCCACCTGCAGTGGCCTGGGTGGCAGTTGTCGCGAGGTTAGTGCCGACAGCGGGAACAAACCCGGGACAACAGAGGAGAGAGATGGATGGATGTGAGGAGGGAGAAGACATTCCTGCCAAAAAAACAAAGAAGTCCTGTAAATATCTCGAAAAATGGGACAGCGAATTTACTTTCCGAATGTAGAAATGTTCACAGCTTTTCAATGTCAACAAAGGTAGGCCTATCAGATTCTGATCACCTAACTAATTAGTAAGCTGTTGACAAGGCATTTTTTGATATCTTGTACGGTCTTAAAATGGGAGGGATACTAGAGCTTGGTTGGGGTGGTGGGACAGCTCCCTTATTTTTAAATCCAAAACTTGACAGGGATGAATATGTTGGATATCAAAATAGCAACTCAGGGCAGATGAAGCAAAAAATGTCAGCAATTGCTGATGACAAGGAGTTAAAACAAATAACTATTTTTCTCCACTTGCAAAAGAGTATGAAAACAAGAACTCACGATGCTGTCTCAACTTATAGCTCACCACCCTCAAAGTAGCAGTTTGTCTACAGTTATCAGCACGAGCATTAGCAATGCAACTAAAACAAAAATCAGTACTTTTTTTTTGTTTGTTCAGGACACCACATGACAAACATTCAAAGAGGAGCAAGACCAAAACAAGAGCTGTGTCTTATTGCATAGCTAAAGGCTCAAGCCTAAAAAAACAGGCACTTTGTTTTCAATTACAGCATTTACTTAACTTCACGTCTTCAGTATAAGAATGGTCGTCATCTCACTATTGGTCTTTGTCAATCACATGACAATAGCTGTGAATGTATTTTGTTTTATTTGATAAACTTTAAAATAAAGTGTGACTAATTAGATCCGTTTCTAAAAGCTTCAGTTAAGATATCTCTGAACTTGCTATAACATAAATCCATTCGGCATCTATGCTTCTTACCACTTCAGGGTTGTGTGTGTGTGTGTGTGTGTGTCGCAAGCCAATCACAGGGCCACACAGAGACTAATGACCTAATTATCTAAGGGCAATTTGATATCATCTATCAACCAAATGAGCATGTTTTTGGTCTGTGGGAGGAAGACGGAGTTCCTGGAGGGAAGCCACGCAGGCACATGGAGAGCATAAAAACTCCTCACAGAAAGGCCCTGATCCACCCAGTCAATCCAACCAGTGACCTATTTGCTGTGAGGCACATGCACTACCTGCTAGGTAGTGCCGAGGCATTAGCATGATAAAACAAAGAGTGACAATTAATGATATTAACATCACATCTTTTCCTTATCCCTCAGTCCAAATAAACCACATTTCATCATTCTAAAGATGGTGTACGCATTCATTGTGTAGTCTTGTAAATCTTGCTGTTCTCTTGACATCCTCAATGAGTGACAGGCACCTCAAGAAAATAGAGGAAAGACAAAGCCACTGAGTGGACAACACTGACGATCCTTGGGCCCATGCGTCGACCTTTCACAGAAGTGTTGCTTTACCTTGTTGTTTGGACCATCCTCATGTTGACTTTGCCTGCAAGTTAACAAGCAGCTAACTGACTGCACCTCTAAAATCTGAATTAGTTTACAGCTCTGCAAATTGCATGCAAACCCATGCTACACTTGTGGCATAAATGAGATGAACACCCTCCAGCTTATTAAGGGCTAACACAAATACGACTCCTAACATTTGCACTAAAGTGCTAAATGCTAAACAATTGTGCTATAGCACTGAGTAAACCTATCTTGCTTTCTGCCAGATGCTATTTTCAGTGTCACAGTCCAGTGTAGAAACTAGGGCATGCACAGAACATCTCGTCCTGTCTGACACAATTGGGAAACCCAGTTTTATCAGACCAACAAAAAGTTTGATATCTTTGAGCTGCATGTTAACCTGCTGATTGAGGCTCCCTGACAGCCACAGCTCATTCCCTCCAAAATCGATGACACTAATGAAATGCAAAGTTACAAAGGAAAACAATACAAACAATTAACACTGATTAAAAAAAAACTAAATAGTCATTACAATGTGATTTAGTCAAATAAAGAGCTGCCCCATGGCTGACTATAAAAATAAACATTTTAATTCAACAGTATCTGAAAGGAAAGGTTAAATATGCAGTTAAATATGCCACAAGGCCACTTGCTTGCAGGGCTGTAAATGTCATCAGCATACTCATTAGCATCAGGCTGTCTGTTTCTGGGTCTTTGGTCAATATATTTTCTCCATTAACCTTCACTGCCTCGGCTGACCAGCTCTTTTTCTTTCAGTTTGTGATGATGCTGAGAAGTTTCCTCAAAAGCCTAATTTGACTGTAAAGTCAGGCTTATTAATTGATCATTTGCAATTAAAGCTGTCTATCAATATATAATTAATATATAACAGTTCTGACAGTATTTGTCACAACTTCAGCTCATTGACTTTAGATTTCACATCTGTACTAACCAGGCTAACATGGATCATAACAGTAACTGTGGTCGCTTCAACTAAGCCAAAGGAAATTATCTAAACTAAACTTAATCTAACTTACAGGACTGCCATAGACAAAAGTAAAAGTGTAAAAGTTTGATACGGTAACTGAAAAAACAGCAGCTATAAATGTATGAATGAATCGATCCCTTTGACTTGAACAGTGTTTGTGTATATATATTTCTTTAGATGCACTACTCACAATAAGTTAGGGATATTGAGTGCTATTCCTATATGGTCTGAATTTTGATGACATAAGAAATAGTTCCCTTTAATATTACTATTACTATCAATTAATTAAAAAAAAAAACATTCTCAATAGTTCAATATTTTTACCCCAACAATTTAGACAATAACAAAGATAGCCCCCCAAAAAAACAAAATTGACAGGTCAGTATCGGGTTTGTTTCCACCATTTGCTGCAATGACAGCTTGACGGCAACATCTCATGTTCCTGACTAACCACATGATGTTGTTCTGAGGTAATGAGTCTCAATCCTTCACAAGTGCTACATGCAGTTCTGCCAGGTCACATGGGAGTGGGGTCCGATCATCCAGTCTCCACTTCAACTGGTCCAAGACGTTTTCTATGGGGTTCAGGGCCGGGGACATTGCTGGCCATACCATATGAGGTGGAGCATTATCGACGACCTAGCATGCTAGTCGTAGCTACCATTAGCTTACCCTCATTCGTCTTTTCTTTACAGCTTGATTGCTCTTGTCCTCGGCTTCATTCTGTTGTATAGCTTCCAAAACTCTCCTGTGCTTCTCAAGGGGTATTTCTTCTTGCCACCTGCAGACATTGTTGTGTCGCACTCACAATGACATCACCGCAGTGCCGCTCAGCTGTTTACAGCGTCACTGCACCCTGTTGTGCAGGCAACTGGGGCTAATGGAAAGCAGCACAAGGCAAGTAGAGTAGAGCTGGGTAGAGTTCAGTAGAGTAGAGTAGGGCTAATGGAAAAGGGCCATTGGTGTCAGTGGAGTCACCTGCGATGGTCGTCTGGCATTCAAGCCAAAGCGGTGGAGTCGGTTGCAAATGGTTTGCCTGGCGACCCTAATACCCCTCACTTCTTGTAAATGTGTCTGCAGCTGTGTGGCAGTTGCATAATGGTGTCTGGATGCATCGATTCTTAGGTACTGGTCATCGTTGCAGTCCATCACTCATGGGGCTTCTCTCCTGGGTCTGTCCCGAACACTGCCAGTAGTCCTTTGCTGATGACACTTGGAGTCACAAAAAGTTCACGAGCAACATCTGACTGCCTGCTACCAACTTGAAGGAGCTGTGGCAAGGTGGCGCTGCTCGTCCGTTAAGTGACGTTGCGTGTTTATGGCTGCTTGAATGGTGAACTGTGAATGACTTGCTGACAAAACCCGCTTTTTATAGCCCCAGGATGTTAAAATTGATGCCATATTGTAAAGAGTTGTCTTTTGTAATTTTTGATATTAGCCCCAATATGTAATGCGCACTGAACACATTGAGACCATTACGTGGAAAACACAAAATAAGGTGTGTCTATCACCCTAATACAATTGCCTCCCTATCCCAATAATCACTGAAGTGAAACAAACACGTCATATATGAAATCCACTGACTTTTTCTCAATATCCCTAACTTATAGTGAGTAGTGTATGCATGTATATTATATATACAGTATATGTATATACACATGTACAATGCAGAAGCATAGTAAACCTCTAAACAAAGATTGAGTTCCTCTCCAAATTTAGAGTCCCAAGTGATTTTTCCGCTTCTATATCAACTTTGTCATCTCTTTTTTCACTACGCTTACTAACAGAAGGTTGTGTTCCAATTTAATTGAATAAAACTTGCCCTGATTTTACTCTATCAGATTAGTTCTGATGAATGACAGAGTTTCAGGATGTAAACTGAATTAGATTTGGCATCATTAGAAAAATATGAGTTGCTTGATATGCTACTGTAGGGCCGGGATAGTCAGATGGTCCTTCTGCAGTATTTTAGAAATAAACTGTAAAACATAAAAAGCATCAGTTTGTGTTTCTGTCTTTTTGAGATCTGACCAAAGACATTGAAAAACAATAACTCTCAAAGACAGCTGTGCACAGAGAGGTGGTTTATAACAAGAAACCTTGAAGGACCTTTGTGCTGAAGGAAATGTGGATATAAACCTGTACTAAAACATTGGACTGCAGTGAGCCCAGAAGACCTTTAAAGCTTGTTGACATTGACTTTTAGGGGCTCTGGGGTTAAAAAAAGATGGCCCACTTTTTCTTTTGTCCAGATACTGGCCTAAAGCTCTGTGTTCAATTATTCCTGATGTCTGGACTGCATCTTACCACATGTATGCCAATTCCTTCAAATGGTTTCTTCTCGAGAACAACAAGGATCCAAATTTGGGGCATCACAAAATCCAGCTTCATTATGCAATTTAATGAGGAGTTCAAGTCGAATTTCAGACCTATTTCTTTGTCATTACCTCCGTGTCTATGGTATTTAACAAAGTATGGAAAGTAGATGTTGTGCAATAAAAGATGACTAATAAGTATTTAAATGTTGTATCAAATATCCTAATAAAAAAGCAATCTAAGGCATTAAAAACAGTGGTAATGGTCCACAGAAAGCTGTTCAATGCAAACTAATCAAGAAGAAATAAAAAAGAAGACTTGAGATTTTTCATCAAACTAGAAGTGCACCAAGGGCACAAATTGGCCACAAACACAAGCCTTTTTGTTAAATAAAATCCTTTAAAGTTTCACAATTGGACCACCACCAAATTTAAATCACTCGTCTGTTGTGCCATGACCAATATTCTCTTAAAATGTCATCAAACTCTGTTGAGAACTTCTTGGGTAATTAACAAAAATGTGAAACCTGCCCAATCTTACATTGTCAACAAAGATTCCTGGATCTGCATCTGCTTTATATTCGGATCACCACCAAACTCGAGTTACTTCCTCCTTGAGCCATGACTAACATTCCCTGAAATCTTCTTTTAAATCCATTCATAACTTTTTGAGTTATCTTGCAAACAGCCAAACATGCAGACAAACACCAGCAAAATCACAACCTCTTTGACAAAGCTAAAAAGAATGGACTGAATCAGAGAGAAACCACACACTTCTTTATTTTTATCACTATTTACATTGTAGATTCTCACTGAAGGTATCAAAACTATGAATGAACATGTGTGGAATTATGTACTTAACAAAAAAGTGTGAAATAAATTAACACGTCTTATATTCTAGTTTCTTCATAGTATCCACCCTTTGCTCTGATTACTGCTTTGCAGGCTCTTGGTATTCTCTTTATGAGCTTCAACAGGTAGTCACCTGAAATGGTTTTCTCTTCTCAGGTGTGCCTTTCCAGGGTTGATTAATGGAATTTCTTGCCTTATTAATGAGGTTGGACCATCATTTGTGTTGTGCAGAAGTCAGGCTGATGCACAGCCCACAGCCCTATTAGACAACTGTTAGAATTAATATTATGGCAAGAACCAATCGGCTAAGTTAAGAGAAACAAGAGGCCATCATTACTTCAGTGAGAATCAAATTGATACAAATAAAGAAAACACATTGAATGAGAAGGTGTGGCCAAACTTTTACATCCAAAATGTGACATCCTGACAGCTGCATTAAATTAAATATCTACAACTTTCACTGATTCTGTGTGACTCCATTTTTAACATTTATGTTGATTGTTTTGTGACTGTGTTGATTGATGACCGTGGCTGCTTGTGTCCATGGTTGCAGTAGCTGAAACTAACATGAGTATGTTTATATGTCTTTAATATCAGGACATTTTCAGGCTCATCCGGTTTGTTTTAGATTGAAATCCAAACAAACAAGTATCGGCTAAAACTGCCTACTCACACAAGTAAACATGATCCCAAGTTTACCTATAACACCGGTCATTGTTACACGCTGAAAAACAACAGTTATCCGTGCATTTGAAGACTATGGACAGGATTAATTATTGTAACAGAAGAAAAGAAGACAAAGAAAAGCTATGTCTTTAAAAAAAAAAAAAAAAAGGCTGGAAGCAACAGTCACAAAACTTACTCTTACTATTTGTTTCCAAAGTTTGACTTAAAACAGGCAAAAGCAGCTTCAGATCTGTTGCCCAACAGACTGGAATCTACTGCAGCGAAAAACTGTACTGAGATGTTGGTCTCTTTGAATCTGTATTAGCACAGGTTAAAGACTCTGGAGGAAGGTGAAGGCTGCTGTAGAGGCTTTAACAGATGTTTTTTTTTCTCTGTGATGCTGTATTACTTGGTTATTTCTGTAGTTCTGTGTTAAAATCGTTTAATGTCCCTAATTTGATAAATGTGCTGCTGCTGGTCATGGCCAGGAAACTCCTGTAAATAAGATACTTTATTTCTGTAAGATTCAGTAATTTAATAATGTTTGAAATTGTGGACATGGCCTTGGTTTTAGCCTATGTTGAAACAAACTCACTATCTCAGCTGTCACAGCACTTAAAACAGGAGTAGAGAGTTAAGTACATCTTTAGTTTGATTTTCAATCACCGGCTGAATAAGCACAGAGCTGGTACAATGCTCTTGTCATGTATGAATCAAGCTTTTTGTTAGGATTAAGATGACCCTGACATGTTGGATAAGACTTATTATAATCCTGTTTGAGTTTTAAAAACATAAAGTTAGTATTTTTAGGGCAAAATCAGGCTTACATCTGATTTGATCCAATTATGTCACTCTTTATTTCTCTTAATATAATTAAAGAGGTGATCCCGTCAGATAGCTTTAATCCTATAATCCCTCCTTTCTAAAAAACAGGTCCTGGATTTTATCCACATACAGACCAATTCAGCTGACAGGTGAAAAGACTGAAAAGCAGCCATCATGTTTTGGCTCCAGCACTCACTTGGACACGAGCGAGAAGGCCTCGGCGCACACGGCCGGACATGGCACCAGCTTGATCATCACGTGTTCCGCAGCTGCCTGGAAATGAGCCCGGGCCACTTTCTCCAGCACCGAGGCCAGGGTGTCCACGTCGCCCGCCTTTGTGCTAGGGTCCCCGCCTGCTGTGTCCAGGATGTTCCCTCCATGGACCACCAGAAGAAGCACATGCGTCTTACATTTCATCTGGAAGAAGTGGCAAACACAGATTTAAATGGGAGACTGGATGAAGAGTGCATGGGATATTTTGTGGGAGCAGAGGTGAAACAAAAAGCGAGTACCTCCATGTCCTCCAGGCCTTCGATGCTGCTTTGAGGGGCACAGCGTGGACCGCCCAGCTGGTAGAGACCCTCTGTGTTGGGTGAGGAATAAGCAGAGAGATGGACAAAGGAAGAGAGAGAAGAAAGAAAGGGTCACTCCGGGAGCTACTTAACCAAGCAGCCATGATAAAAAATAGCATAAATGGATATTGATCGGAGAATATGGTCAATAATACTAATGCCTCTTCATCTCTCCTCATTTCAACTTCACACTGGGTGATGGCTCCATGTGGCCTCAGGCTCAAATGGCCTAAACAAAGATTTAGGAGTCAATATTGAGGCTAAGCAGCAGGATGGAGTTGTTTTTCTGCTCTGGTGTCGCATGAAATTTAATTTTGGATTCTCTGGTGCAGATAAACATTTGACTTCTTTTTTTTAATATAAAAGAATTAAGAGATTTGAACATTTTAATCCCGAAATAAAGACTCAGACATCGCCGTTCTGTCTCTCTCTGTCTTGCTCTGTAGGATGCAGAGCATTATAGGAACCTGGCCAAACTCATTACACTCTTCAGAAGTTTCTGCAGGCTGTGTCACTCCTGCTTTCTCTCAGTTTTTCCCGTCCTCTAGCCTCATGCTCAGCCCCCTCCCTCCATCGTTGTTTATTTGGCCTTCTGGTCTGGGACTGGCTGTCATGGGAGACTCTCACAGACTCACACTGTCGCCTCCCCTCCGCTCTGCATCCAGCCCACAGCCTGCCTGCTCGTCTAGCTCAGCTCGGCACACACAGGGGACACAACGCACTGAACTATTTTGGTCACAGAGTAACAGGAAATCAATACGGGGAGGCTTTTTCTTTTCTCTGAAGGAGGAAAAGTTCCTCCTAAACCTTGTAAAGCAGTTTTAAGAGCAAACACTGCAGGGAAAAATTACTGGTAATGGCCTGAAGCCTGAGAAACTTAGTTGAATGTTCAGATAATTGTTCATATTCTGGAGCTGAATCTTTGCTGAATTTTTGCATTAAAATTAACAAAACTCAAGCAAAATATTACAAGAGTAGTTCTCATTGTTGGAGGAGATGTGGTAGCCAAAATGCAAATCATTATCATATTTTTGGAAATGCCCAATTATACAGAAATACTGGAAGGAAATACATACAGCAATGCAAGATATTTTAAGGTCAAAATACCTTTTGATTTTAAAACTATGCACCTTAATTATATCTCCCCTGACATAAAAGGTATTGATAATTATTTAATGGCTGCTTTGTTTACAGCAGGTAAGAAGGCTCTTACTAAAAGATGGATGACACCTGATGAACCTTCAATTAATAACTGGATCGATGTGACAACAGAAATTTATAAGATGGAAAAGATAACTTTTTTATTAAAGGGGACATATCATGCTTGTTTCTCCTTTTCACTATGCCAGACTAGGATGCCTGTAAAGCATTTCTGGCCTCAGTACAAGTCATTTAGTTCCTTCATTGCCCCACAATAGCGTTCTCAATATCCTCATTTTAAGCCACTATAAGGCTCTCGTTGAAACACAAGGATCTCAGGATGACCTAAAGTTACCTTGCAACGTCACAGCCCTTTGTGCTCTGATTGGTCAGTTCTATCGGGGGTAGAGCCAGCCTGTCCTTCTTCTTCTACTGTATTTTCCGGCAGGCTCAATGCAGCGACTGCGTATTGAGTCCCCCTACAGGCCAGAGCTGGTAATGAGTGAATTTGAGCTAGGGATCTATATACCCCTGCTGGTGGATGTGTTCCTCGGTGACGGTTTTGTGGCTAATGGACATCACAGAGGAGGAAGTGTTTTATCAGATTACTCCAATAAAAAGAAAGGTACCTTGTGTCGTCACGACGATTTAAATCTCGAGGCCATCTCGCAATGACCTATTTTCAGAGGCATCAAATCTCGTTCTAGGATATCAGAAAAAATACAATATCTCAGTTTTTGAAAATTAAGGGGGTGTAAGGTCTTGTTTTCAAATTTATTATATTATATATAAGTATTAAATCATGCATCAGCATATGTCTCCTTTCATTTAAAATTTGACAAATTCAAATCACATTGGACAAAGTGGGTACAATATGTTAAGCCTTTGAGAACTGATATTATGAATTTTGCATCATGAGGGAGCTTTGGATTTAGCAATTTATGATTATGTTCTATCTCTCCTTTTTTCTTTAATCCATGATTATTGTCTTTTGAAAGTTGCAAGATGAAATCTGCCATTTTTGTCTGTTTGGTTCATATCTTTATTTTATTTTACTCTATTATTTTTTTTATTACTCTAATCTGTATCACCTCTCTCTGGATGTACATAGTTTATTTTTCCTGACTCTTTCGAACAAAAAAAAAAGTTATAAAATTCTTGAACTTGTATTACGGTACACGAAGAACTGTTGGAATGCCTGATTATACACATTTTTGTGATAATGGACCTTTCTGTTTTTTCTTACTTGTAAATATCATGTCTTTACAAATGGACAATAAATAAAATGAAAAATTAAAAAAATAATAATAACAAAACTCACTGAAAGACTTAATTTATGATCCAGCTTTCAGTGACGAAAGTGAAGAACACAGATTATTGATTTTTGGGCCAGAAAAATATTCTTGGATTTCACCGAAAAATTCACTTTTAAGCTGAAAAATAACTTTAATATTTTTCCATTTTTTAGAGACACATGATAAGAATGAAGCCAATTATTTAATCATTGTCTAGTCATTGGCTACTGAGTCAGTTAGTCTACTAATTAGTCTACTCTGTGCTTTTTTGCCTCCACACTGAATAACTGGGTCTTTTTACTGATTTGTGATATTAGTATTATACTATATCTACAATGATGCAACATAATGACAAGATTTTTGTTGTTCTTCTAATAATTATTATTATTTACTTCATTCATATTGTTAACATGTTTAAAAATGATCCCTGATTACTAGGGCTGGGACGATTCACTTTTCTCCTGATTCGTTTTTTTTTTTTAAATTTTTAGGTCCAGATTTGATTTAAATTGCGATTCTATGATATTGCCGATTTTTGCAATCTTTAGTTCGCTTTTTACACACCAGCAAAACGATGAACAATGATGATGCCGACAGACTATATCGGGAAATATACACATTACCTGTGAGTCCGTTTTTAGGATTCATTCAGCAGTATAGCCTATTTTAACCAGCTGTTTACTCTCTCTTCAAAAGCCAGGATGCATTTAAAAGTGATTTATTGGAGCCCTGAAAATCATACCTAAACTTAAAGTGATGGCGATGCTTTTGTTGCCATATATGAAAAGGTAATTTCATTTTTATTCTATTTTTATTTTTTCACTTTAGTATTTATGGTTTTTTTTAAGTTATTAGTATTATTGGTATTAATATTATTATTTTAAATTTAATTTTATTTATTATTTATTATAATTTGTATACATATATATATATTATTTTTTATTATTTATTTATTTATTGTATTGTATTGTTTTGCTACAACTGCTAAAGAAGTGAACTGGTATATTCTGTAACACAGTGTTTTGTCTTTAACTACGAATCTTAACTGCATCAAAAGTTGATTTAAATTATTAATATGATGTCTGATGAACCTGTAATGACCCTGTCTGCTAACTGTTTTGTTTGATTTTGTTATACTCCATAAAACATAAACACAAAGTTAAAAAAAAAAGTGATTTATTAACTCTTAAAGCACCAGAGTCTTTTCTTGAAAATATTCAATTTTGCTATCAAGGTTTGAAAAGGCTATGGTTTCAAAGTGATTAGAGATAATGGCAAACTGTCACTGTGAAAAATCTTCAGTGTGACCCCAAATTTGGAATGAAGTAAATTCAATCAACTAATTTGCATATTATGATGTCATCTGATGGCAGCCATATCAGAAAAAAAACACAAATAAAGTGACATGAAAGCTTTCATCTCAGGGACTGTAAAATCCTACCAGCCATGAAATTTGGAGTTTGGTTTGAGGTTTTTCCTCTCTAAGAAAAAAAAAAAAAGACCAAGGCTCAAAATTAGTCAGAATTCTGTCTCCACGATACCCCATAGGCTCATCAAAATGTCTAATCCACCTGTGGTACTCTTTCTCATCCCAAAGTAAACCCACCCATCATCACCACTGTAATTTACAGGCCGAGCATGAACACCTCAATTTAAAAATCGTCAGACAGAAAATCCTGATACTCATGTGAATCAATTTTTTCTCCCACTCCTACGGATTACCACAGTCTGTACATCAATGTGACTGGACTTTGTTTAATGTTCAGTGTTGGGAGAGCAAGAAGAAAAAGGTGGAGGAGGACTGCAATGTAACACAAAGACAACCGCTGCATGACTTTAACTTTGACATTTTAAGAGACACCATTTGTGATTTGTGAATGTGACTTTCAAATATCTTCTCCTTTAATGCTTGTGCAGAACTGTCATCTTCTAATACCAGTGAAGAGGATGAAATACGGCCACAGACACAAAGGTTTAGGACGCTGATAAAAACAGCGGCTACCTCTGCTATACTACGGTGTTTTTGTGGTGCTCTGTGGCCGCTGTTCGATGACTCTGCTCCACCAAATAGAGGAGGAATAATGACTCACTGCACTGAATAATCAGCTCCAGAAAAAAATTCAATGTCTGTGTATTGTGGTAAAAACACTTAACAATTATTTAATGATTTCGGCTTCTGATCATTTATGTTGAATTTGGTGACTAATTTGATGATTTATTGCATCCATTGTCGGGCTGAACAATTAATTGCAAATTAGATTAAATCGCAATATGGCTTGTTGCAATTTTCAAATCACAGACAGTGCAATATTTTTAACCCAAAATGTGTTAAACATTGCCTATCTTGCTCCCATTCTTCTTTTTTTTTTTGGCTACTGTCAGACCATGTTTGGAATTTTTTTTTTTTTTTTTTTTTTTTTTTTTAATGTATATTTTTGGGCCTTTATTGATAGGAGAGAGACAGTGGATAGGCTTGTGAAAAGGGGAGAGAGAGCAGGGGAAGACACTCTGGAAACTGGTCACAGGTGGGATTCGAACCTGGACCGGCAGAAGCAAGTACATGGGGTGCTAACCACTACGCCAAACCAGCACCCCTATGTTTGGAATTTGTACATGGTTTTTGAAAATTTAATCCCAATTTTGTTGCTATAATCAATGTACCTTTGTCACTTTTGATTTTTTTTGCCTTTTTTTGCAATTTCATACCTATTTTGCACCTATGAACTTTTTTTCCGCTTTCGTACCATTTTTTTTACCCAGTTTTTACAATTTCATACCTATTTTGCTTCTGTTCTTCACTTCTCCACTTTCTCTCAAATCTTTTATCTTAAGATTGATTTAATGTCATATTGGTTATACTATAAAACGATTTACTACTTATGTTTGTTTAAGAATACATAAGATGAGGAACATTAAAACAATTGCAGAGTAAATCGCACTTGCAATATTGGGGAAAAATATCGCAATTAGATTATTTTCTCAAATCGTTCAGCTCTAATCCATAATATGCAATATTAGATTTTTCCTTATATTGGATCTGTTGATATTTCAAAACTTTGATACATAAATAATAGCTAATTCGTATGTAAAATGTATTTTGACATTAACAGTGAAATCAAACTTCATCTGCCTTTTTACAGCTAAAAAACGGATGTACTTACTAACAGAAAGCCCACTCTATTTTGGGACTTATACTCTCAATTTAAGATTAATGTGCAAAAAAACACCACAATCTTGATGCAAACACACAAAGAACAAGGATGAAAAAACATGAAATATTGATTGGAAAAATGATCTTCTTAGTTTTCAAAAAAACATTCCTATCCACTGATACTAACATCAAGCTTTTGAAGCACATATCTACCTATATCAATGTCATACTGATGGCATGCATCATGCATTTCTAATATTTTTGAATCCTTAGCCAGTCAATGCAAACCTCCACACTGGTGACAGAATGTCGCAGATTGAAATTCTAGTTTTATTTATTTTCTTTATCAAATGTGAGATTAAAGCACGATAACTACTCAATTCAGATAACTAACATTTACACTTTTAATAATGATCGTTTGCTTTTTCTATCCTGCCGCCCAGTATATCTCATCATATTTTATCCGTATCATCCTTTTATTAGCTCCCTTCCCAACATGAAGAACTGGAAAGGCTCTGCATTCTCCTCAAAGCTGCACGCATCACCAGGATTAACAGCCGCTGAAGCTCAGTAAACACCTCTGACGATCGGTTGCCCGCTAATCCACGATGTATTGTTTCTGTTAGTACACATGTTAAATATAGGACTTTATACGCGGACTGTGGGTGGAGAGGATTTGGATGCAAATATGAGACAGTGTTTGAATGTACTGTGCACTGCTGTGATCACAACATCAAGAAATATCACACCAAACAGCTGCTCGCCGGCTGTCTTCCATAAATATTATCTGCTGTGGATAAATGTCTCTATATGTTAGGAATAAGCTTGTAAAATAGATGTATTGTTATTCATTTTGGGTTTACAAACTTCTATGGAAGTTATGTGTGTGCTTTGGACTGAAACCCAATCAAATGATTTTGGGAAAAATTGAGCTGAGAGAAGAAAAAAAGAGTTTCAACACGGTTCACAACCTGCTTCTCCAAGTTTTATCAAGTTTTAAGATTAATGATGTGATGCTATGGGGGTGTTAGTGCCCATGCCAGGGGTAACCTGCACACTTGTGAGGGCACAATTAATGCTGAAAAGTACATACAAGTTTCAGATCAACATATGATAAGGAACGGGAATTGAAAACCAAATCCAGATGAGAATTGTTAATAGCTCCATCAAAGAATTGATATGATGAGTCTTTTTTTCTAATCAATTCCCTTATCAATTTGTTCCACGGACAGGTTTCAGAAGCGTCAGAATTGTGGCTTAATTTAAAAAAAAAAAAGGTGTCTACTGTACAACCTTGAGTGGAAACAGCAGCAACTTGCAGAAGCAGTTATCTATGCTGTGACGTGTGTTTGATATTGTTGACACTGATAATCTACAGGCCAACATTTGCCAACACAGAAAATCTGCAGGAATCAATAAGGGAATCATTACAGGATCGCATTGATTAATAGAATTGTTGATAGTATTGGCATTGATAAAATCTTATCAATTCCCACCCCTATGCTACAATCTAAGGGATGTCTTTTTTAAAGACGTCCCAGCTTATTTCACAAGACAATGTCATTACACATTCTGCATGTGTTACAACAATGTGGCATTAGACTAAAAGAGTGTAGGTACTAGACTGAGCTGCCTGCAGTCTAGACATGTCTGCCACTGAAATGTGTGGCACACTATTAAACAGAAACCTTGGACTGTAGAGCAACTCAAATTGCATAACACTGCACAATTGGCCACTGACATACTTCAACAAGAGCTTCATAAACTGAAAAATGCTCTATTCAATCTGAAATTAATTTTGAACCCAGATAAAACCAAATACATGCTTTTCAACCGTTCCAGAAATCCTGATGATAGTACTACACGAGTTATTATTCTGGAAGGTCACAACATAGAAAGAGTCACTCAGTACAAATATCTTGGTATCTGGCTGGATCAACAATTCACATTCAAACATTCACATCCGTTCACTTGTGACCAAATTAAGACAAAAATTTGGCCATTTATACAGACACAAAACAAACTTCCCTATTTCATGCAAAAAACAAATTATTGAAGCCACCTTCTTGTCAGTTTTAGATTATGGAGATGTGATCTACAGGCACACTACAGCTAGCTCACTTAAACCACTGGATTCAGTTTGCCACTCTGTCATAAGGCTCATTACTGGTGACAGCTTTTCAACCACCACTGCATAACAAAGTGGGCTGGCCTTCTTTGTCAGAAGAGACAGGCATTGGTCACGTTTGATCTACAAAGCTCTTTATGGACATCTGCCAGAGTGTCTAACCTCTCTGTTAAATATGACCACTACCAAAGTCGTTCTAGTGACTGGCTAATGCTTGATGTTCCAAGAGTCCACAGCAAGATTGGAAAAACATCTTTCAGCTTTTGTGCAGCCCACAGCTGGAACACTATACAGCAAACACTAAAACTCAGTTCACTTATTAGCATAGGCCAGTTTCAAAATATGATAAAGAACCACTATGTCCATGTCTGTAACTCTGAATTTTACTCTACTGTTGTTTCTTTATTGTCTTGCAATTACTGTTTCATGTACTCTTGATGCCACTGGAAATGAGAGCCCGCTCTTAATGGCATTTCGAGATTAAATAAAGAAATGAATGAATGAATGAATGAATATCGAGCAAGAACGTGAAAGAATACCAACCACAAAGCTTCAACAACTAGAGCCCTTGGTTTCCAAACACTCAATCAGTGTTTTTAGCTTTGGTTAAAATTCAAAATAATTTAATATTCACAAAACAATGAGTTAAAACATGAATCATCTTTGTTTTGGTAGGGTATTCAATTGAACATAGTTGTGGTGCATGTGCCTCACAGCAAGGAGGTTGCCAGTCAAGGCCTTTCTGTGGGGTAGAGATAGGTACCGAATTCGGTACTTTAAGAGGTACCGACCGAATTCTGCAGGTATTACCGAGTACCGATTCACGTAAAATCAAACGGTACCATGTTTAGGTACCTAAATGCATCCTTGTGACTGTGAGGGAGTGGAAGAAGCAGGCATACTATTGGGTAGAGTAGGTGAATTTCCATACCGGACTTGAACGCAGCACAGCAAGAGCGTAATGACGTCAGCAGCCGCGGGCTCAGTCAACAAAGCAAGCATGGCTGAGAGAAATTGCTCAAAAGTATGGCTCCACTTTATTAAATGTGATGGAGATTATGCTCGCTGCAATATTTGTGACGCCAAGTGTAAGGCCAGCAACGGAAATACTTAAAATCTGAGGAAGCACCTGGTGACGCACAAATTTTTCCTTAAAGCTGAAGAGTGCACAATTTTTGATAGCCTCAGATCTACGACCACAAAGGATTCATTCAGCACTGTTAGCACGCCTGTGTCCAATGGCGACTAGTCGTCTGCAGCCAGAAACACAGGAAAAGAAATGGCTTTAACATTTGGTGATGGCAGCAAATGCAACAAGGAGGATACCTGGTCCAGGTAAATAAGCCTCGTGTTTAAGATGGTATTAGCTTGGCATTTTAATGTGCGTCAGTTATCATTATCAGGTCGGTTCCTCGTACTTTGTAACGTTAATGTAAATGCTTGTTTTTATCAACAGCTTTATCGGATCCATTGTTAAACTGCCCTAAAGTTAAAGTGAGGGCTGCAGTTAATTTATGAAGTTGTGGTTCATTTTAGTTACTGGTTTTCATGTTGAAGACATTTTTGGAGCAACTACAATGTTACAATACAAACAGTTAAATGTTGTTTTGATATATATCTGTCAAATTTTATATATTGAGAAATAAATTTACATTGAAAGAATTTGAGATCTCAGTATTAAACAAATTAACATTACCCCATAAACACACGCAAAAGTACCAAAAATTGGTACCATTGAGTACTGATACCTATTCCCTGGTACCGGGTATCGGTATGGTATCGGTTCAAATGTGAAAGGTACCCATCCCTACTGTGGGGGGTTAATGTTCTCATAGTGCATGTGTGGGTTCTCTATGGGTACTCCAGTTTCTTCCCACAGACCAAAAACATGCTTATTAGGTCAACTGATGACTCCAATAAGTCCTCTTAGATATGAGTGTGGCAGTTAATTGTTGTCTGTGGCCCTTTCTCCAAAAGAGATAAGTGATGTAGATGATGGGTGGATGTATTCTGTTTTTCTGAATGTTTTACACAACTTCATTGGAACTGGGGTGGACTCAGCCGGTTTGAATTTCACAGCAATAGAAAAATCTTTCCTGCAGATGAATGTATGAAACCTTACAGCAGCTTGTATGATGCTGAGTCAAAGGAAATAGCAGCCCTCAGCTCACCTTATCATTCACAAGAGCAGCACACATGCTGAGCTGCTCCTTATTTTAACCATGAGCCCGACGTTCGTGTGACATTGAAGCAAACTAACGAAATCATCCTCCTGTTGGGATAAACCAGCATCCTCCAGCTGTGCTTTATTCCTCCCCCGGCTGCAGATTTGTGTGACTGCGTGGGGTTTCTAATGATCTATCTGCTTTCCTGTTTTCATTTTGCTGATTCCTCTCTGAGGTTTGAGCCCCGACAGTCAATATATGCTCTGTAGCTTGGCAGTATTTAGCAGCTCTCTCAGTGCACACATTCCCTCCAAACCAATAAAGTGAGCCAGAAAGCACTGCGGTGTGTTGACAAAACCATAGTTTAGCAGCACTGTGATTGTTTCCAGTAGCCTACAGCCCAGTCAGACACACCTCCAGCTGATACACAGAGCATCGGAGCATCTGTTATCACATCGCAGTCTGAGACGTTTTATAATGTATCTGTGGAACAGGAAGAGAAAATTGACCCCTGAAACAGAGTGAGGATGAAAAGGGCTCCACAGAGAAGTCTACCGGTGCAGAATGAGAGAGAATGAAATATTGATCTATTGATCCTTGTACAGACCCTCTTGTGTACTTCAGTCTGTGTAACTATGATTTAAAATGTCATTTTCCCATAAAACTCCTCACTGTCTTTTTCGTCTTCAGTTTGCCGACTTTTTGTTCTGTTTTGTTTCTCTCCCCATCTGAGGTCTCAACCTCTCCTCTCACCTTCATGCATTTATCACCTTCGATTGAGCAGATGGAGAAAAAACACAAGAGCAGGAGGATGATTGTGCGATGAAAAAGACCCCATTCATCATGAGCGAGATTGGCTCCCGGACCACAGATTTATATCTTCCCGGGGAGTATGAAAATGGCAAAATGCCCTCAAAGTTTCCTGCCTGCTGGAGAGTGAATCAGCTCATTAGACAGCAACGCTATCACGGTGAATAATCTTTGTTCCAGGGCGAACGTGCAGTGAAAACAGCCATGTTGACTCAGCTCTGCAGAATTATTTACACCTTTACACCTACAGATCTATTCAAACATTCAAGAGATGACTTATGACACACAATTTTATGCTTCTTGCATTTGTGGGTACTGGATTTTACATTTTACTTAAACATTTCATGTATTTTTGGCCTTTCAGTCATAAGTGGTCTATTGTCAAACAGTACTGTCATATTTAATTCATATAGCAAATATTAGTAATCCCTCTGCAACTATATATATATATATATATATATATTAATGACACAAGGGCATCTGCAGAGGGGCAGATGTCAGATGCAGCGATTGACAGAAAGCTTAAAAAAACAGCCTTTGTTCAGGTTTCCTACATCTAAGATTGTTGGTTTGCCAGTGGACATGTCTGCATGCCTCATGTTAAGGTTAAATTATATATTGTTTTAAAATCTCAAGTTCTGCGAGCACAACGAAAATAATCTATTAACAGAAAGTGCAACATGACCAAAGCATACGATGCTGCCAACCAGGAAGGTGTGTGAAGCCATCGTGGCATTATGTTACCGACACAGCTGTACTGAAATTCTACAGTGAAGCTAAAAGCTACCGAGACTGAGCACTGTAGAGAATTTTATAAATTGGTTAAGTATGTTTATATGTGTGTGTGTGTGTGTATATATATATCCATAGATAGATAGATAGATATCCATAGATAGATAGATAGATAGATAGATAGATAGATAGATAGATAGATAGATAGATAGATAGATAGATAGATAGATAGATAGATAGATAGATAGATAGATGCTGAGATAGATTTCAGAAGTGAATATGAGACAGTGTTCATACATGCACAATGATTACACCATGGAAAGGAAGCTGCAGTGTTGTTGCTCCGTATCGAACAGCAGCACGAGACCCTGTGGTGATCACTTTAGAATAGACATTCTTCATATATTTGATGAATTGCAGGTGAAACTATGCTTTTTAAATGTCAGGATGCTCATCTGATTTTGTGTTCCTGTCACTGCAATCCCACATATCTATCCTGCAACATTGTTTGTTTTTATCCATCCTGTCAAGCCTTCCTTTTCCAGGTTCACAGCAGGATGACATCATCCAATCTGTAAATTGTGAAATAAAATGAAGACAGGTCTATGATTAGCCCACTTTTCTCTGCCCACACACCCAACATGGATGGCTGTTCATCATGAGACTTGGATCCATATCCAAGATTTCCTATGGCTGAACAGATTTTTTTGCTGCCATGACAGATTCATTTTAATTTTGTATGTATGCATGTGTTCATATGTGTATTTATATATGTATATATGTATCTATTAGGGATGCAAACAATTAATCGATTATCGATTAATCGTTGATAAGAAATTACTCGATTAAAGTAAATTATTTGCAATTAATCGAAGAAGAAGAAGACGACAACAACAACAAGACAAACGAGAAGTGGTAAGCTGGCAGGATGAAGAGTACAAGATGGAGTTCGGTATGGAACCACTTTAAGTTGGTTAATGACGACAAAGATGCCAAATGCACCATCTGTGGAAGTATTTTAAAGTACAACTCCTCCACAACTTTGCTAAATTATCACCTCAATACGTCACATTCTGTTAGGAATAAATCTTTCATTAAGGAATATGATTTGCATTTTCTCTTTCATAAGAAAGATAGCATTTTCATAGAAAGGAACCTTTTGATTCAGAGGGGACTTCAGCTTCGCAGAAAAATTGCCGCTTATCAATTACTCGATCATCGATTGATAAGATAAAACAACTATCGATTAATGAATTACTCGATAATTTGCATCCCTAGTATCTATGCGTATATGTGTATCCATGAATTGACGATTATAGCTTCAGCCTGCTCGAAGGTAAAGTGTCTGCAGATAACACTTGTTGTGAACTGGCGCCACACAAATAAGGACTGGTTGATTGAATTGCCCTGATTATAAGCTGCTGCATTCATATTTCAGCTCATCCAGACAACACAGAACACACACTAAGGTAATAACCCAGGTAAACTCAACTGTTTATGTTCACACGTATAAAAAAGTCAAGTTTTTCTGCAAGTGTGAACGGGGTTTTGTCTTATTTTATATTCTGTCTTTTTTACTCTTTCAATGGAAAATTTAACCAATAAAAGTTTTAAAATCTCAATATCTATGGCAATGTTAAGTATCCCATTATTCAGCATATCATAACACATTTATAACTGCAATAAATTTGAATCAGGACTAGGATACAGTCATATGCCTCAGGATACTATATTATCGAATTACTTTAATATCATATCCTGGGGCCACAGGTGATTCCCATCCCTACCACCTTTCTACTTTTGAAACTTAACACTGACATAATTGCACAGCAAAGTCTGTATCTGCACGTCCTTATTAGCAATAAACAGAAGACTCTAACAAAATGTCTCCCTGCTCTGGGTATGACCGAGGACATTGAGATTACATGGATTATACGCCTATCAGGCCACTGGTCGCTGTGACACTTCTGTAATTTGAATGTGTGTGCCGTAAGAAGCAACAAGTTGCAAGAGGTGGGAGGCTCATTTGGATGCCGGTTGCCCCCTCCCAGCTGGTTGAACACCCCCTCCTCTGACCCCTGGCACCATACAGGCACGCTAACATGCACCGCCATCTGTTTACTGCTGCTGGCGTCAGGGTCGCCCATGTCATCCCATTGTGAGACGTAAGAGGACCCCAGAGACGCCTACAGCACTATACTGCATGGAAAACCTGCCGAGCCCCCTCGCCTCTCCCCACACACATATATACAACACATCACGGCACATACTCTAAATTAAAGACACATTTACTGTCCACAGCCTCAGCCTCTCTTAGTTTGTATGCTGCAGCCACAACTCTCACAGACACAGCACAGAAACATGTACCAGGAAGAGGAGCGAGGAGGCAGAGAAAGATCATGTTTGTTT
This sequence comes from Scarus forsteni, assembly GCA_036419115.1. NCBI lineage: Eukaryota > Metazoa > Chordata > Actinopteri > Labriformes > Labridae > Scarus > Scarus forsteni. The sequence continues at coordinate 8,753,404 of JAZDUH010000270.1, forward strand.
TCTGCTTTGACTGAAAATGTTTGGGCTGTATTTCAAAAAAGGGATAAAAAAATTTCAGCATTTGGAGGTAGTAATTATGCTTATTGAAATGGAATAATGTGTCATTAAGAAATCCAACAAAAAAAAAGCAGCCACATAAAAAAAATTATTGAGGCAGATTCTTGTTTTTCAAATTTGCCAGTGCAACAAAAAGAAAAGCAAAACATTTACAGGATCATCAATCTTAAGAAACGTAACATATTGGATTTAAGGTGTTGATAGCCCAGTGCAGTGATCATCAGCTGGTGGTCCTGGGGCAAAATCAGGCCCTACACAGCTCCTCATCTGGCCCCAAATATAATATATAATTCATATTTATAAAATCTTGGTCTAGTTTTAAGAGTATCTTTTAGCTCCTCCAAGACAACTAACATTGAAACTATTTGATATAGAATGACTACATGCTTGTTTTTATCGGCAAACTGACAGTCATTAACAGCCAACATTAACCAAGAAAACAGCCCACATAAGAGGTCGCTATTGTCTCGTAACTGCTCCAATGTGGCTGTGGGACACACACAATGTGGGTTTGCATTGTCTTGCTGAAATAAGCAATGTCCTTGAAAAAGATGTCCCTTACATGGCAGCAGTTTTTCTCCAAAATCTCCATTTATTCTCAGCATTAATGGTGCCTTTACAGATGTGCAAGTTACCCATGCCATGGGTATGAACACGCCACCATGACTTCACATATGCTGGCTTTTTAACTTTGCTCTTATAACCATATTTATGAGTACGAGTTTGAACTTTGCTATGATAACACTATGGATGGTCCTTTTCCTGTTTAGCCCTGAGGGCATGACGTCCATGATGTCCAGAAAAAATCAGAGAGTGGACTCAGATCACAGCAGACTTTTCCACTTTGCCTCAGTTCATCTCAGATAAGTCTAGAAATACGTGCAAGCATCAAGTTTTAAATAAATGAACTGTGTTAACTAACTGGTTTTCTGAAGTGTTCCTGAGTCCACGTGGCGATATCTTGTACAGAATGATGCTGGTTTTTCGTGCAGTGCAGCATGAAGGCTCAAAGGTCATGGGCATACAATTTTTGGTTTACTTGCAGAAGTTTCTCCAGATTTTCTGATTCCTTGGTGACATTATGGAATGTAGATGATAAAATCCCCAATTCCTTGCAATCGTAGATTGAGAAATGTTTGTGTTGAACCAATAGTGGAGAACATTGCCCCATCTTCCTTCCTGAATGACTGAGCCTTTCAGGGATGCTCCTTTCATACCTAACCATGGTGCTAACCTGTTAGTAATCAGCCTGTTCACAATTAACCTGTTCACAACACTTTTTGGAATGTGCTGCAGGCATCAACTTCATAATTACTGACTATTTGAGAACAAAAGACAAAGGTTATCAGTCTGAACATTAAAGATGCTATGAGGAGTTTCTAAGTAATTACAAAAAAGTCTCACTTTTAGATATATGCCTGATGGAAATACACACTTTAAGATGAGTTTTATAGCATCAAAATATGTTATCTATAAATGCTATTCCTTAGCCTTGCGGTCGGGACAGACAGGGCTGGACTGGCCTGGATACTCAACGCAACAAGACAATTAAAACTAGAGCAAATTTATTTTATTCGTAGAGAACCAGGCTGTAAGTAGCAAAATATAGCCGGCTACAAAACTACGACAATAAGTTTTCCAAGAATTGCTTGTTGTCACACATCAAAAATTACCGCTACGTAACTAGAGAGAGATAGATAACCTTGTCGTTTTGCATCCTGTAAGTTGTTGAAAAAACAAGTTGTAAAGCTATGCAGAGTTCTGAGGAAGGTCCGAGCTGCATTTATTAGCATCACAACAAACGCACGCTTTGGCTTGGGTCACGTCTTTACAACAGTCGCCGCGCGTGCTCATGGGTAGCAGAGTCTTTATGTCGCCAGAAACGGATTGTCCTCATAGCACCTTTAAATATCTTGTCTTTCTAGAGTGTTAAATAGAAATAGGTAAAAAAAAAAGGACCTGCAAATCATTGTCTTCTGTTTTTATTTCTGTTTACAGGGGTCAAGGAAAGTTTTGACCACCAGCGGGAGAAATCTCTATCAGCTAAGAGACATGATGTGCTCCACAGAGGGATTGTTGCCTTCCACTACATGGTGTACAGCTGTTTCACTTCATACTCTTTCACTTCTCACCTGCTCCCCTGAGCTTCAGGGAGCCACACTGATGTCTAGGTGTGATTATTTGTTCTGAACGTACCATAACGCAGCATTTTTTTCTACACCTCCTGTCAGGTAAACCTCAATGTCTGCAGAGAAAATCAAAACACAGACATAAAGCCAAAGATCGACTAACAAAAGCAATAAAAAGCCTGTTCAAGCAAATTACAGCCAAAGTGATGTAAGAAGAAAAGCTGAGATGTTAGGGTCGGTCACTTCCCTCCATTATCTCACCACTTCTTTCCTTCTTCAATAATAATCCTGCTGAGAAACTGATTTTACATCAAGAGCTTTTAAGCCACTCCAAGAACATTTTCTGCTGACAGTAAGGCAAAACAGCGAAGAGGTAAAAGCATTGCATTAATGGCAAGAGGGCATGGAATATGTGTGCTTGGGAGCTGCATCATCCCCAAAAATAAGATGGTTTTGACTCCTACAGCTCAGTTGCTTTGTTCCAATCAGTCAAAAAACATTTTTCTTTCAAACATATTTATCTTGGATCATATTCAGATGGCAGCATTCTGAAGTAGGCTGATTCCATGTTGAGCAGGGGAGGGCAACTGACTGATTCACCTCACTCAGTGTGGCCAAACATTTCCAAAAAAACAAACACAAAAAAACAACCCAAATTGGATATACGAGGAAAAACATAACAACAACTGCTAAATGTGATTCATCGTGAGTAACCAGCACTACATAATGCACAAATCAGCAAAGGTGATGAAATATTTCTACTCACCTCAAATTGCTGGTACTTGCTTTTTTTTTTACAAGTCATTAAATAATTTACTTTACTATGTGTGTATCTTAATATTTTGAATGAGGCATTACAATGCAACATACAGTGTTAGTAAAAACTGTATTTGGAAACAGCTCTGCTTTAAAATTGGGAAATATTAATTCTTTAATGCATTAAAAGAGGCTTAAATTGGCTATATTTATGTTTTTTACTCATTAAATTTTGAATTTTGCATTAGGTTTGAGTCCAAATCTGTTAAAGGAGACATATCATGCTGATGCATGATTTAATACTTACATATAATATAATAAATTTGAAAACAAGACCTTACACCCCCTTAATTTTCAAAAAATGAGATATTGTATTTTTTCTGATATCCTAGAACGAGATTTGATGCCTCTGAAAATAGGTCATTGCGAGATGTCCGCGAGATTTCAAACGTCATGACGACACGAGGTACCTTTCTTTTTATTGGAGTAATCTGATAAAACACTTCCTCCTCTGTGATGTCCATCAGCCCCAAACCCTCACCGAGGAACACATCCAGCAGCAGGGGTATAAAGCTCCCTCGCTCACACTTCCTCATTACCAGCTCTGGCCTGTAGGGGGACTCAATACGCGGTCGCTGCTTTGAGCCTGCCGGAAAATACAGTAGAAGAAGAAGGACAAGCTGGCTCTACCCCCGATAGAACTGACCAATCAGAGCACAAAGGGCTGTGACGTTGCAAGGTAACTTTAGGTCATCCTTGAGACCAAGTGTTTCAACAAGCGCTTCATAATGGCCTAAAATGAGGATTTTGAGAACGCTATAGTGGAGCAATGAAGGAACTAAATGACTTGTACTGAGGGCAGAAATGCTTTACAGGCATCCTAGTCTGGCATAGTGAAAAGGAGAAACAAGCATGATATGTCCCCTTTAATGTTGGTATAATCCTTTCTGAAGCTTTATATTTGCGACTTTTTGTTTTTTTTATAAATATTTTTCCTCATTGATAGTGCCCAACAATATGCAACAGTGTGGCCCTCCAGCTGAGAAAAATATATGTATATGTGGCCCTCTTGGTAATCAAAATTGCCCCTCCCTGATGTTGACTTAACCACACACTCCAGATGGGCAGTTCCATATAAGAGGGTAGGACCTTTAACAACAACTGCAGCTGGTGATTGGACAATCATTCTGACAGTCACACACATCACAGACCAATCCAAGTCAAGCCACAGCATGACCGAGCAGCTCAACCTTGTTGTTAGACTATTGTCTTACATTAAATTATACCACATAGATGTATTATTTACCACTTATACATGATATGAAACAATCCCTACCAAGTTCTCCCTGCAAACCTCTGAGGAGAGCTCTTTTCACCAGGTATTGCTGAGTAACCACGACAACCATAGACTGACATCTTCTGCAAAGGATTTTCACATCTCTCCCAGTTTTCCAGCAGTGATCCCCAGCTTCCTGGCTTCTCTGATTTGATCGTCCATGAGGGCAACCAGCAGAGACTTGATTATCACAACAGAGTATGGAGTCAGTTGGTGGATCAAACTCTTACCAAAACCGGTCGGGAGAGGAGCAAAAACATGATTCCACATAAGAAAAGCATTAAGTGATGTTCTTAGCGCCTCTTTTTAAGAAGAACTTGAGTCAATTTCTGATAAAAATATAGATACTGCCAAACTTCAGAAGCCACCATTGTTTTCAAACATGAAGTCGACTTCCTGCTGTCGTCACCTCTGCAGCTCCCGCCTCTCTTTACTGATTGGGTTGTTCGGCTTTTAGCAGAGTGAAGTTGTAGAGGATTAGAGCTTGGCAAGATGGATCTGTATGATTTCAGACAATGAATCAGGCAGGTCCATCTGCTCTGCAAGGTTAATGTTGAGTCACACATTAGCTTTACGCCATGATGTCACAATCTGCATAAATATGACTATGAGTAGGCTCTGCGTGGGAAGGAAGCTAGCAAGCTAAGCTACCCTAAAACAACTCAGTAACTAACAGATAAAGATTCACATCCTATCTGAGATTATACACATGAGCATGTCTGTTAATGTGTGAAATACTTTACAATATGAGTGTAAACAAACTGTGTACAGAGAAGAGGGGCTTTTAGGCCACAGAGAAACTGTCAGTGATGCAGAAAAGAGGAGAATAATTAATGTGTTTCACAAGTTAAAGAGATATACCAACATTTTTTTGTTTTTCTATCTTGTCTGACTCCTGAGCTTGTGCATGAGCAAACATGTTCAAAAGCAAAGCACATCCACAGTAGTTTGAGCATGTGGTTTAGTTTGTATGTATTTCTTTTAAAAATTATGTAAAGTGCTTCTCTTAGTCTAAAAATAGATAACAACACAGTAAAAGAAGGTCACAACAAGCACAGAGGACCGTTGAGAGTTGCTGAAAAGTTTATCTGATGACTGTAGGCAGAGGTAGGGTAACACTACCCACTGATGCCCAGTGTTTGAGCTAAGCTAACTAGCAGTAAACTTTGCTCCGCTTTTGCTTGTTACTGAAAGCACAGTTGGAAGAATAGTGTTTATCTGCTTGTCATGGACTTTGGAGTGAGGTAAGACACAAAAACAAAAAAGATGTTGGTGCATCCCTTAAAGTAAAAAAGAAAGAGGCTCTGAGACAACTGTCTGAAGAGGACCTGCTGCACTGCTCTAATCAGTGGAAGACCTGAACATGGTGTGCTGATCAGAAGGGGAGGAGACTGAAGGAGAAAGATACTGAAAATGTTTACCCTTGTATGCATGTTAAAAATGACTCTGCCTCGGGGGGTGTGGGGAGTTGACAGGCAGAATACAGATGAGACTCAGACTGTAAATTTATGTTTTCCGTCACTCTCTCAGCGTGTGTTTCTGAATAGAGCCACAGGGTGCATGCAGAACAGAGAGCCGCGGCGCTCCGTGAGAAATGGAAAATCATTCTTCCGTTCAATATAATATATTCCTCTCCAGGGTCACTTTGTGTGCCATTAGATTTTCCATATATATTTTGTGCTATGAAAAAACAGGTTCTTGTCAGGGTCTGTATTATCTCTGGCAGGGTTCTATCACTGAGTCATCTCCTCCAAACTGTCTGCCTTTACTGACGGAGCTGTTTTAGCGAATATTATCCCAGCTTGGCAGAACAAACCCCGGATGAAGCCAAGTAGTTTCTCATCATCACAGAGCTCTAATCAGTTATGTAACAAAGCTATTTCAGGTTTGACTACATTAAATAGCACTGCTCAGTCAATGAAGTGTGAACAATATGGTGATAAAGAGATGCGCATAAAATACACAAAAGCATTGTTTGCAAAGAGAACAGATGGAAGATTGATGTCAGATCACAGCACGTCACTGAGCAGAGATGAAAAGAAGAAAAGTAGGAGTGAAGAGGAAAATAAGGGGCAGTTTGCTCCAGGCCTCCCTCTCTGTCTCTGATGGAAACCCATCACTGTGGCCTCTATCGAGAGGGAAAGTGTTTACCGTCGCCTGTGGCTCCTGGAGTAATGAATGTAGGAAGCCAGAGAGGGTGGAAATATGAAACATGATGAGGTGACGCGATGGGAGTGAGGTGAAGGAGCTGGGAGAGCCGAGGGCAAATGGATGCTCGGAGAGGCTGATGGGAACAAAAGAGGGAGTAAAGGAATCATCGAGAGCTGAGAGGACGGGAGGTGATAAATGTAGACACACATTTAAGGAACTGACAAATATACTCGGTTCAAAGGGTGCAAGTAGTGTTTCACACCAACTTTTAGCACCCCAGCCACTCTAGCTAGTGATTTCCAAAGTTATTAGCCACTAGGATGGAAAATGATTAGATTTTAATGATGCCAATTCCATTTTCAACTCTGTCTGATCAGATTCTTTGACAATACTGCAGATTTTCTGTATAAGACAAATCTTGCCTCCATAGGTCTTTAGTGACAACAGTGTCAAACACATTACACTCCAGATATTCAATGTCATGCTGCATCGTTGAAGGCATCTGCAGGTGGCTGATGGTTTCAACCACTAAATATTTTGTAGTAGGTGCCTCATTATTAAAATGTACCCACTTTTTCCCTCTTTTCTTCAATAACTGCATCTCTACTTTATTGTAGTTTTGATGGCTGCCTCTTACAAGACTAAAATGTCCTTGGTTTGCAAGACAGGAAACAAAGTAAAAGGAACTATAAGCAAATTCTTTCCCTAAAAGACAGATGATATTCTCAACTGGAATTGGTTTTCAATTCCCATCCTTACTAGTATTTTACTGTATTAAATTTACCCTGGCAAGCTTAAAAGCATTGAATCACAGCTGTTTGAAATAAGGATGGAGGAAGGAAATATTGGATTTTTGCTTAAATCTAATATGGTGATATTCCTGAGCTAATTATTGCTGATACCAATATCATTATTATTGATTAAGAGCACAAAAGGTCCACTAAAAACTAAAACTAACCAGCTCCTCTCATGATGAAAGACATAGAGGCACCATATTTTGACTTAACATGGGTTCATATAGTTGTAAGGAAAAGCATGTGAACCCTTTGGGATTACTTGGCTTTCTCCATAAATTGGTCATAACATGTTCTGATCTTCATCTAAGTCACATCACTAGACAAACACAGTCTGCTAAAACTAATACTGCGCAGAAAATTATACGTTTTTATGTTTTTATTAGACACACTATGTAAACAGTCACAGTGCCCGGTGGAAAAAGTATGTGAACCTTTGGATTTAATAATTGGTTGACCCTCCTTTGGCAGCAATAACCCTAACCAAACGTTTCCTGTCGTTGTAGATCAGACCTGCACAACAATCAGGAGGAATTTTGGACCATTCTTCTGTGTGAAACTGTTTCAGTTCATCACTATTCCTGGGATGTCTGGTGTAAATCACTCTTTTGAGGTCATGCCACAGCATCTCAATCAGGTTGAGGTCAGGACTCTGTCTGGGCCACTTCAGAAGCCACATTTTCTTCTGTTGAAGCCATTCCATCATTGATTTACTTCTATGCTTTGGGTCGTTGTCCTGTTGCATCACCCATTCTGTTGAGCTTCAGTTGGCGGACAGATGGTCTTAAGTTTTCCTGCAAAATGCCTTGATGGACTTGGGGATTTATTTTTCCATCAATGACAGCAATGCGCCCAGACCCTGAGGCAGCAAAGCAGCCCCAAACCATAATGCTCCCTCAACCTTATTATATAGTTGGGATGAGGTGTTGATGTTGGTGTGCTGTGCCTTTTTTTCTCCACACATAGTGTTGTGTGTTCCTACCAAACAACTCAATTTTACTTTTTCCACGCTGCACTGTGACTACTTACATGTTGTGTTCAATAAAAACATTAAAACTTATAATTTTCTGTGTGGAATTAGTTTAAGCAGACAGTGTTTGTCTAGTGATGTGACTTAGATGAAGATCAGAACATATTTTATGACCAGTTTAAGCAGAAATCCAAGTAATCACAAAGGGTTCACATACTTTTTCATACAACTGTATTTGGTTTTGATGACCGAGGGTATGTTTACAATCAATAATGTTCAAACAGACTTCGAGTTTTCATATTGAGCAACCATGATCCTTCTTGAGTCTTACTCTGTTTGATATGCTTTATTGGATCATCTTTTACTTTTTTTTTGGACTCCTTCCCCATGTGGGACTAGTCTGTCCTACATTGTTAAAATAGCACATTTTCATTCAGCAGATTGTTTTTTTTCTCAAAGCACATACATCTGAGAACAAGTGCAAAACAAGAAAGAATGTGGACCACTGGGAACAACATCAGAAAGTGCAACAACTGCTTGAAGTGAAATTGGGCAAAGGTGCTGGCATGTAGATCTTTATTTGAGTCATTTCAAGTCAACTTAAAATCATCATCATCAAGTGTTTGTTGACTAAAAACATCACACTAACAAACGTCAAAATACTCAGTGATGAGTTGATCACAAAAATCTGGGTCGAAAAACCCACTAACTCATCCCCCCACTGAGGAGAACAAGAGTCAAACCAAAATTTCACTAAACAGTTGAGTTCTGATTGGTTGACTCTGTGGTAATTGGTCAGCTGAGTGCCAGTTTTACTGATGCAGTATTCTCTCTTCAGTCTGTGCCCTGCACTGTGCTCGCTGCCCTGAGCCAAGTAATGCCAACTGACCAAGCAGTGGTAGGTCATCACAGTGGCTGATGGACTCGGCTGTTTCAGGCAGCTACTGTTGCTGTTAACATGCATCTCACTGCTCAATCATGTAGAAAGAGACATGCATAACACACAAAAGGGCATATAAAACTTTAAAAGCATAACTAGACCTCTGTAAAACAACAGTAAACAGAAAGAGATTCTGAAAACATCTAAGACTTACCGTACATTACAAAGTACAAAGACCAGTACAAAGAAAACTAGAATTGCTAAGGGACTACAAACCACAGCCACGGCATTTATTAGACAATTAATTTGCAAAAATGTCCCAAAAATATTTGCCCTGTTTCGCAATTTCCTGAAAATTTCACGGATCAAGATTTCGATCACCACCAAAATCATTATATTATCATGACCAACATTCACAGAAACTATCAAAATCTGTGGAAACATTTTTAGTTATTCTGCACACAGACGAACAAGTCAATTGACAAACACTGGCAAAACTATAACTAAATGGTTTTGGATACTATAATTTTTTTGTGGGCGGGGTAATGCCATATTGATCCTGCAGTGATATGTGGTTGAAAAAGAGACTGTCATTCATTATTGTGAGCAATGAAGCCTCTATTAAGGTTGCTGTGTATATGCTGTAGCCAGTTAGCAAACAAAGGTAAACTTTATATTGACTTTATATGGATTATATTGTGAATTTTACTTATCCTCTTACAGATTTGAGGTCAATGTCCTCTAAGGTTTGCTGTTTTGAGCTCTTTGGAGTGCTTCCTCATTCCATGATTATGTTTATCTCGCAGGCATATTTGATATATTTTTCTTCTGTTAACCTTCCCCATTCTAACACACAGCACTTCAGCAGTGAGAAGAAAAGACAGCCCTGCCCGCTCAGGGACCTTTGTCTAGAACAACAGTTACGGGTGGAAAACCATCAGACTCCCAAAGGAAAAAAACGTTGTTTGGTCTACAGCACTTGAAAAAGGAAACATTACTTTTTAGGTCGATGAAGATTAGTCCTGACGTGAGTTTTAGGTTTAAGGTCACTTAATAAATCATCATCATCATTCCTCAAAAGGAGAACACTGTGCTTTAGTGATAACAATACATACTACTGAAAGAAAGACCATGACAAAAAATCCTTTCTAAGAATAAAACTGAACTGGATGAATCTGTTCCTGTTGCATGGTTCTTGCAATCAGGAGTTGTCTCTTTTGGCTACCCTCATTCACTTGAGGGTTGTCCAACTCCTTATAAAGTTTTAGATGGAAGCATTATTCCTGAATAAACATTAACCTTGAGTTACGGCAATGGATTCCAGCTCGGAGCTTCCAGCAAAGCTCTGGACAGGCTCCAGCGTACGCACATCTCATCTGCCAGGGATCTTAACCTCACCGAGCCTTGGCAGCACATCATTACCACCTCCATCCACCTGCAGAGGCTCCCAGTCAATTCTTACGTCACAAACAAAACTCTCCTCTTCACTTACAAATTAATGCTCGCTCTTGCCTGAAATAACTCCATCCCCACACCAGGACGTTCTTAAAAAATCATTTATTTCTATTTTAAAATTACTTTTTGGGTTCATGACCTTTATTAGATAAGAGGTGAGACAGTTATGAGAGTTTGAAAGTGGGAGAGAGAGGGAAGAAGACATGCAGCAAAGGGGCACAGGTTGGAAATTTAATGTACACAGTCCACAAGGTCCAGGTACACTGTCCAATCGCTTGGCAGAATGGCTAAAACAAATAATAGCTTATCCAGTTACACTGAACATCTAAAATAAGTATAGTCAACTATTATTAAATTATAAAACACTTATAAAACCCAGCATTACCTCTTACTGTGTATTTTAAATAGGGTTACAGCAGCTAAATGTTGTGATGATGGTTGGACATGTTGCTAATGTTAGCAGTGTTAGCACCTCCCATCTTCAGTCCCCCTTAACTGAACATCCACATGTTGAACGTGGTTACGGATTTACACACCAACACAGCAACACAGCAAACAAGCAGTGCTGACCATTAAAGTATCCCACCTATAGGCCCTATATTATACCCACAGTTGTGTTTCGGTGTGCAGCACAGGTGTCTTTCCTATTTTCCACCTGACACAGGTGTCTTTTTCACATCCCAGGTTCAGCTTTTTTAAAAGACGAATGCACATCTATCCCTGATTGCACCCATAACAGTTTGCCCAAAAATGAAGAGTGATCAGGCTCAAAGCTGGCATGTTCCTCTCTGTAGATACAGAAGATATCATGCCTTGAACCATCCAAAAACTGGTCTGTGGCTTGCAAAAGATCCAGACGAAGTTTGATCAACAAATCTCAGTAGCAAAACACCAGCCAGCCGGCCAGCCGGGACTGAGGGCTGACACTCTGATTGGTTTGGTTCATGTTCCTCCCTAAACACAACTATAAATAATCAATCCATCCTCTACATGCCCTACATTTTAGTTTGTATCAAAATTGCTAAATATAAACCAACATGACCCTAGACTGTTTTACACCAAACTATTCTAGACTAGTGGGTCCCATCCTTTTTTTTTTTTTTTGGAGCCTACATCCATATGTCATCTATACCACTTGTATCTGTCAGGTTGTGGAGTATGTCTCTCTGCTGATTATCGGGCAAGAAGCAGGGTACACCCTGAACCAGTCACCAGCCTATCATCAAGCAGCATAGAGATAGACATGCTATTATTATGATTATTGCCAAAGAATACAATTGGCATTTGATGCAGCCACAACTGCTGTTCTTTGGTTTCCACTGGGCCCCCTCAATATCTGCTGTATTTTAATTTGCTTGTATAAACGTTGACAGACAGTGAGGCAGTGATACGTCTGAGATTTTATGATTTTCATGTCAAACTTGTTGAGCACTGTTTCTAGAGCTCTTGCTTCCCCGAAGACATCATCCACCTTTGTTGCAGCTGCTTCTGTTGGTGCTTTTCTTAGATCTTTTTTTGTTGCTACGCCCCGTTTCCCTCCACCAAATTTATATTAATATCCCTTTTTGCTCCCACGAGTGTAGGATGTAAACAAACAAACGAGGCAGAACCTCAGCTGGCTGAAGCACATTTATATTCAGCACCATGTTGGGGAGTGTTTCTATTTTGGGTTTGTTTGACTTTGTTGAGCCTCAAAGACGAGAATCAGAGAGAAGACGAAGAATGCAATTATCATGACATTAAGGGCTGGGGTTAAACCGTAAGCAGCAGTAAAAGAGCTTAAATGTGCACTGGAACCAGCACTCCCAGTATTTTATTACCATCGCAGAAGGTTTCAATTTCACAGAGCTGAATTCAGTCTCTGATAACAGGTTTGCTGGAAAACAAATTTATGCACACATGTATTACTGTTGGAGTCGTGAGTTGGGATTGAAATGGAAAGCAGGAGGAACATCCTGCCTTTCTATTTCACAAAGAAGATTAGTCTCAAACATTATACAGAATGAGAGAGAGAGGGTGTCGGAGGTTGCCGGTCTTAAGATACAGAGGGCACATGCAATTCTACAAGATAATGTACCACAGTGTAAAAATGTGTCTGTTCAATGTATATATTTGGAGAAGGGCTTTTATATGCACCTCACTCTCCATTTAAGGTAAAGCATCCCCAGCTGTCTATAACAAGTCTTTTGTTTTTCAATGAGCTCTGAGTGTACTTCACTTCTCACGCATCAACGTGTACAGCAGCTATGGCAGCAGACACCTGATCATTAATGCAGAAATGGAGCCAGAGAAGTCTCTCATTTTTGATACAGAAGAGGAAAGATTTGCAGAAACTGATGAGAGAGGGAGTAAAGGGCTGCCAAATCCATTGCACACAAATGCAGATGCCACCTGTGATGAATGTACTCGGGTACTATTTTGGAAACAGGAAGCCAAAACTCAAATGTAAGGTAGGAAGTTAACGAGAGCTGATGGTGATTTGTGATCAGACAATTCATATCCTTTTTCTTACTTTTAAACAGCCCCTTGTGGTAAAAATTAAACATCTGTGTCACAATTTGGTCAATAAAGAAGCACCAAAATTAAGAAAACTAGTTTTTGTCAATGCCAGACTCTTGTTTGATTAATGGACTTGATTAATAGACTTGATGACTAAAGTGTACAGAAAGAATTCCTATTGGCAATTTGGCGATTTAGCAATTCATTCATTTAACAAACAGGAGCCGCAGTAGCGTGTGGAAGAACCATACAAAGCCACAACAGCTGAAGTCATGTGAGGTGTTATTAATGAAGGATTATCAACATCAGACTGGGGATTACCTTAGTTTATCATGACTGGTACAAAGAGACATGAATGCAATTGGATGCTGACTAGTCTAGCAGTGTCATGGTGAGTGTGAGTGTGAATGTGAGTGTGTCAGTGTGGATGTGTCATCGCTTGACCTTATATCTGTTAAATACATCCCTAGCATGGTTAGTGTAACATCATACGGTGTGTTGACAGTGCTCTCTAAATTAGGGCTGCAACTATCGATTCTTTTTGTAATCGATTACTCTATCAAATATTTTGGCGATTAATCGAATAATCAGATAACGGTTACATCACGCTCACTGCTTTTTTTTTACGTTGAATCACTACACATTATTATTATTAGTAACACACAAAACAGAAAAGCCAGGTCACTTAAATTAACAACTTATTTTTCTTATTTTGAACATTCTGAGCATAAATGGGATCTCAAAATCAAAATCTATACTTTTATTTTTACTCTGGGCCATATCTTGCTTTTTTCAGTATTTTTTTAGGTTTGGTTATTTTTATTTTATTTGTATTCATGCTTATCTCTTTTTGCTAAATTATTGCCTTTACTTCTGTACCATACTGATGATCTTATTTTGCTTACTTTATTTCAAGGACCAAATAATCTCATCCTTAGATACTAAGATAATTTAACTAGCTAATGTACATGTCTATAACATATGAAAGCATTCCCTACACCTGCTTCCTCTACTCACTGTCAGTGTTTCCTGTTCTACTCTCTGCAATCAAATTAAATGTCAAGTTATTGGATGTGAAAAGTATGTGAACAAAATACACATGATTCTGGGCAAGTAGCCTCCGCAGTGATTCACCTTCTGAACCAGCCTTTACACAGAGCCATAATCAAAGTAGGTTATTTACTAGCCCATATCTCAGTTATTGATCTCATGAGCTGCTTCTGTTGATGTATGATGTATGTATGTAAGTGTCATCCTGTTGTGTCGCTCTGCGGACTTGACACACAGACCGGATATTTACTGTTGACGTGCCGCAGGAGTGACAACGTGCTATCATGCTAAGCTACGTGCTAAGCTAACTCCGTTTGACATCAGACACACTGCACTGTGTTTTCTTTTCGTCCCTTCTTGTCGTGACCACACACTTGGGACACTCTGCCGTTTCTTCTGCGGACTCTCTCCTTTCTGTCCCTCTCTTTTCTCTTCCTTCATGATTTTACAAGCCGCGCAGCAGCGGAGGTAGCAGGCGCATTGTGCCACAGAAATGACCGCCTGTGTCAAACACCGTGCACTGTATAGTAGTCCAGATACATATTTTATATGTATAATTATATATTAAACGAGGCTTCCAGGCACAAAATTTGCATCGAGGATATTTTGTAATCGAATAATCTGGATTATCCAAGGAATCGTTTCAGCCCTACTCTAAATGGTCATGAAACTGTATACACTTGTCTATGTTTATGCTAATTCAGGCTTAGTTCCAGACAGTCTGTCTGTCTGTGCAAAGACACACTTGAAACTATGGACTGATATGTGGATAACTTAAAATATAATGATACATGGATAGCAACTACAAAAAGATGAATTCAATGATAGGTCCACGACCTAATTGAAACATGGAAAACCAAAACAATGGATTGATTACTTAAACATCATCCTAACAACAGCCTTCTTCCTGCTGGACACCAGCCTGCCATGGGATACCATCCCATACTTCAACCAACATAATGCCAGGTCAGCCAACGTGGTCATGTTGGTCATAGAAATGTTCAATCGGGTAGACCTCAGGACTACTGACAGCCTAGCATAGATTAACCTGCTCAGTGTGGGCGAGCATTGTCATGTTGGAGGATACAGTTCAGCCCCAGACTGTGGAATTATGGGATTCCCACTCGTCAGAATAATCTTGATATCATCGCTACCTCCATTGAAAGATCTATCAGTGCAGCAAGCAGCATAGTGTTTTTTGCATCTCCTCTAAACTGTGAATCTGGACTCATCACTGAACATAACCATCATCCACATGTTCAGGTTCAAGTGCATGTGTTGCTAACACCGGCACCAATGGGCCTAATGGTGAAGGGTAGTCATGGCAGGCCTCCTGGTAGCACTGTGAGACATGTTTGTATTATGAAAGCAAAGAGACATTTGTCTTATTGTCTTGCAAACCTTGACAGCAAATCTACACAAGATGGCCTGTGGTTCCTGAGTGCTGACAGTTTGAGAAAACAGCCATCTGGGGTGTCGTCCTCCTGGGAAGCTCATTTTAAAGCTGGTCTCTGACATTCCCTGTTGCATGGATCTTTGCCTTCAGTTTGGAGATGATATGAGGGCTCAGCCCAAACAACGCTGCAACTTGTTTTTGTGGCACACTACCTTAAAGTTGCCCTATCCAGATCAGACAGTGGGTCATATTTTCCTAACAAATATTTATCTCACTGACCTCTAAACTATCACTTACGTCCTTAAACCTTTAAAAACATGTTTTGAGCTGCTTAGCTGCACTTATCTTGAGTGTCCATGTCCAAAATATCACTCTAGCTGTTAATCTTTATGTGTAAAAGACCGCTAAAAGCTTACTGCCACAGAGTAAAAGCCAAGAAATGCCAAATGTGTTCACCTTTCACTTTTTCCATGGCAAGTAGAAAATGAAGGGTTTATAGTCAAATGTTGTGGCTAAAAAAGTCAGGATATCTGTCTCTTAATCAAAACAATGAGCAGGAAAATGGAAGTATACATCCTTCACCAAATATATATATATATGTATTTATATAATCATAAATGTAGTGCATGAAGTGGATAGCTTTCTATGTTTAATTTATCGAAACTACATTTTTAGCCTATTCCAACTGAAGAAGTGTTCATTATTTTCATTATTGCTGAGCAGTGCTATAACAGCCACCTGCTGCAGAGGAGCACTTCACAGCTCATTACAGGCTTGTAAGTGCAGAGATGTGGGTAAAAAACATTCACATATAGCTACATTTTTAGTTACCACAGCAGGACATGTTACGGCATCTCTGCAGGAGCTGCTTCTTTGATCAGTACAGGACCAGGCGACATGCACACACACACACATGTTCACAGAGAACAGCGGTGATTAAAAGTGTCCACTCCAGTTAGTCACAGCTCAGAGCTGACCTTTATGAAGAGAACCCGTTCATTTATCAGTCAACAAAAAGAGAAACGATCGTTGTGCCATGAGGACAGGACTGACAGCGAAAGAGTTAACAGCCAGATAAAAACATCAATCACAGAGATTGTTGTCTCCCGTCTTCTTCTTTCTAATTTAAACTAAAATGAATTTAGCCCTGAATTCTTGGTGTTTTACATGGACAAGACTTAAACTTACAAAAAACTACACATAAACTGCAGTGGTCCATTTGTTCTTTTAAAAAGAAATCACATATCTTTGATGTAAAAAACAAAATTCAAATGAAATTGGGACATTACACAGTTATTTGCAAATCCTTTTTGACACTTATTCATCTGGATGCACCACAAACTTTATTATCTTATCGCATATATTCACTCGTTCTGAATTTGATGCCTATAATATGTTTCAAAAAAGCTGGGACAGGGTCAACAAAAGACTGAAAGTTGAGGAATGCTCAAAAAACATCTATTGGGAAGCATCCACAGGTAAACAGGCTAATTTGAAGTAGGTGAGCATCCCTGAAAGGCTCAGTCATTCACAAACAAGGATGGGACAAAGTTCAACATATTGAGAACAACTGCAGGAGCAAACAGTCAAACAGTTTCAGAACAACTTTCCTCAGAGTACATTAGCAAGGAATTAAGGTATCTCATCATCTACAGTCCATAATATCATCGAAAGATTTAGAGAATCAGGAGAAATCTTTGCATATAAGTAGGGATGTATACCGTGGTCCGGTACTTTCATGTACCGGTCCCTAATTGGGTCAGTACCCAAATACCGTACTGTGATCGGTACTTAAACGTCTCTTCAGCTGTCACGTAGTTATGACACTACCGCCGTCCGGCCTAAGCATGTCGGTGAGGGCTAAGCGCTTGAAGGTTTGGGCTCACTTTAGCAAAGTTAATGACAACTCGGCTCGATGCAATCTTTGTCAGAGAGAAGTTGCGTCCAAGGGGGGAAATACTAGGAACATCACCAAACACTTGGAGCGCACGCATAGTATAAGGCTAAAGGAGTGCGGGCTGTTTGATAGCTATAGCAATACGAGTAAAGTTAGCAGCCCGGCTAACACTAAAGACTGCAGCACCGACAGAGACAGAGACTCTATTCTCCGCCCTTTCGGTAAAAACCCTGCTGTAAACAACACAGTCACACGGGGTTAAACTCTTGACGAAGCGCCGCTGCACTCGGCCGGATAACTTGGATGAAAAGCCAGTGGCAAAGCTCTCCTCAGAGGATTTGGAGCTGTTCATGTCCGCTTGGAGCGGAAACTCTTTGTTTACTGAGGTCAAGAGAGCACTGGATGTGACTGATGGTCAAGCTGCGCTCACAGCGCCCTCTGTTGGATGAAACGGTCCACTGCTCCAGGTGCCCTGATGTGCAGCTACACTCAATATTTTACATTCAAATATTTATTTACTATTCGGTTACGGATATTTATCCCCATATTCGAACGGTTATACAACTATTGAATATAAAGTGAGAGCCCTAGTAGTCATCATTACAGCATAAGTTTTAGCAGCACAAGAAATCTGGGTCTGTCTGTACATGGAGTCTGTTGGGCGGCATGAAGGGGTTTTGCCATCTCCTTAGCTTTCTTTTTGCCTCTGAGAAGCATTTGTAACGCATTACTTCTATTCTGTTGAAGCTTTATTATTACCTTGTGGTAATAAAAAATCTTTTAATATCTTGTAAAGTCTTTATTTTTTTACACAAAATGACGTGTTATAGTATCGATACGAGTATCGATAAGTATCGATACCGATAAGGAGTATTGGTATCTGTATTGATAAATCATAACGATATACATCCCTACATATAAGCGGCATGGCAGAAAACCAAACACCATAATATCAAAAACAAACATTGTTCTTTAAAGAATATTATCATGTGAGCTCATAATTTGGAGAGTTGTGCGACTGAAGTCATACATCAAGCAAGAATGAAAAAGCAACAATGAGTGCCTTCAGTTCCAAAATCAATGTTGTATAAAGAAAAGGTGATGTAATACAGTGGTAAACATGCCCCTGTGTCAGCTTTTTTTTTTTTTTTTGCGAATCACTGCATTCTGTATTATTTACTTTTTATATAATGTCCCATCTTCATTGGAATTGGGGTTTGTATCTCTGAAAAACACCTTGAGTGAACCCTCAGGGTGCTGTGTGATTTAGTCACTGCTGACGGAGAAGCACATCAGCTCCTTTGACAAATGCACCCAATAAAATAACTTTCACGGAGGAAGAGTTCACTTAAATAACAGCTAACCCTAAAAATAAATCAAAACCAGCTGATATACAATATCCCCTGTAGCCTATAATCCAAATATTCCATCTGCACAAACATCAGATGTACCCATGAATGTTGGTCCAATGGGCCTCGAAGGGAGATAAAAGTTGGACATAAACAAAGAGAGAAAACAGAAACTCTGAGGGACTGTATTGAATCTGATTTCTGAAGATTCATCTGTCTGCTCCTATTTTCAGCTCAGTCCCCAAACACACCCTGATCTTCCCACAGTGTGGAGATTTTTTGTGATCCAAAGAGCTAATGTTAGCAGCAGCCTTCCTCACAGCACAGTTAGCCCTTCTGTTTCACGCTGGATGGACACTAATGTTTACTTTCTTCATTTGGTGTTCAGGTAGGGGTGTGGACATGGTCACGAAAACCTGTTTAAACTGAGCATTAGGATGAGAGAGAAGGTCCGTTAAAGTGACTCTGAACATTTAAGAAGCTGTTGATTTACTGGGATTCTCCTGATCAACAATCTTTTGGGTTCACAGAATTGTGCAAAGAAGAGAAAATATCCATTAAATGTCTGTTCTTCAGTCATATAAACCATTTCTGAGTAGAATTTTAACAAAAATGCTAGTTTTCTACACATGTTAAAGGAGATAAATGAGGACATCTTATTTCTGTGCAGCTATTTAAGTAGATTTAACTGTTGGATCAGGCCTTGGTATTACACCTACCGTGTTTGGTCAGGACCTAACTAATTTTGGTTCACTTTCGTGGAAAGTTTGATTCATTTGGGCTGGTGTGAAAGTTGAAACAGACTCTAGTGTGAACCAAAGAACTTATCTCTAATCAGAAGAATGCCATAAAATAAAATAGCCACACACACACTGCTGATGCTCCATGGCTCTTGTAAAAAGAGAAAGAAGCCCCCCATTTAAGATTTATGACCAATGAGAAAAACATTTGATTGCACGTCATTTATTTACAACTTTGGATCGGAAGAGACTTTCGCCGTGTGAACACAATGAACCAAGTGACAACTGAAACAATTGTATTGATTTTACCCCTTTATTGGAACAAGGTAAATGAACCATAGGTGTGATTACACCCTTAGGCAAAAAAGGCTCAGACCTGGAAGAAGAAATATGAACATTACTTATTTTAACTCAAACAGAGTAGAGGTATCTGAAAAGACAAGGTTTAGAGCATAACTGATATATGGTATCATAATTATGTATTGATTGATTGACTGATAGCTATTTTTCATATTAGATATATCAATTGTGAATTTGCTTTGAAAATATGATTGTTACAAACAGTAACGCCAATAAAACTAATTTAAACTGAACTGAATTGAGTGGAGTCAGTTTATGGAACAATATTGTACAAAAAAACAAACAAATATATTAAAAATTAAAGGAGACATATCATGCTGATGCATGATTTAATACTTACATATAATATAATAAATTCGAAAACAAGACCTTACACCCCCTTAATTTTCAAAAAATGAGATATTGTATTTTTTCTGATATCCTAGAACATATGTGTCAAACTCAAGGCCCGGGGGCCACATCTGGCCCGATGGACAATTCTATCTGGCCCGCGAGATTGTTTTATATAGTTTTTGTTTTTGTTATTAATGGTCTGGCGGTATGAAGTGCTGATAACACACAAACTACAGATCCCATAATGCAGTGCAACAGCTGCCTTGCTGGACAAGAGACAACTGCAGCGCCCTCTAAAGGGCACTGGACAACTGGGAACAAAAGCACAATTTTTATATAATATCTTCAGTTCTCTTTATTCTGTAATAATAGTATTTGTGTCCATTTATTCATATTTATTTAAAAAAAGTTTAGTTTTGATGTGTTCAATAAATATTTTTCCTTTTCGGCCCTTAACCTAAAGTGTGTTTTGAGTTTTGGCCCCATGTGCAATTGAGTTTGACACCCCTGTCCTAGAACGAGATTTGATGCCTCTGAAAATAGGTCATTGCGAGATGTCCGCGAGATTTCAAATGTCGTGACGACACGAGGTACCTTTCTTTTTATTGGAGTAATCTGATAAAACACTTCCTCCTCTTTGATGTCCATCAGGAGGAGGAACACATCCACCAGCAGGGGTATATAGGTCCCTAGCTCACATTCACTCATTACCAGCTCTGGCCTGTAGAGGGACTCGATACGCGGTCGCTGCATTGGGCCTGCCGGAAAATACAGTAGAAGAAGAAGGACAGGCTGGCTCAACCCCCGATAGACCTGACCAATCAGAGCACAAAGGGCTGAGACGTTGCGAGGTAACTTTAGGTCAGCCTTGAGACCGAGTGTTTCAACAAGCGCTTCATAATGGCCTAAAATGAGGATATTGAGAACGCTATTGTGGGGCAATAAAGGAACTAAATGACTTGTACTGAGGGCAGAAATGCTTTACAGGCATCCTAGTCTGGCATAGTGAAAAGGAGAAACAAGCATGATATGTCTCCTTTAAGTTTAAAAACGAGATAAAAAATAAATATGAAGGATGAAAACAGAGTTTTGAGTTCTCGGTTCATTATTGTGTGATCGTCTTTGTCTAGTAAAGTCTAAATTGAATCCCTGTATCTTATAGTTGAATGTGAGGACTTGTTTTGTGTTTTATTATGTACTTTGTTAATTAGTATCTTGATATCACAGAAGATAATTCATCTTTCTGCTCCTTCTCATTCAAGAGATTACTTCTTACTTTTGTATTTAATCACTTTCTATTGCTAATTAATAAACATTGCAAACAAACTGGAGATTTGCATCATGGAGTTCAGTAGACATATCTGAACGCTTGCAGCACCTTGTTGAATGTAAAGCTAAAGAATGAAAGCCAATTTGAAGGTAAAAGGGGCCAAACTTACAAAAACTGTATGTCCCCTCTCCATAACCTGAGTATATTTAGAAAATGGGTAGGACAGGAAAATGGAGCATATAGAGTAAAATTTACACTGAACCTCTTTGAATCTAACAGTATCCTTGAACAGAATTGGAAAGGACAGGAGCCTCCATGCTTGAAAACGTGTAATTTTTTTCAAGTGCTACTGTGGACGTGCATGAATACACAGAGGCGCAGAGAGCAGTGGAAACACAGGGGTTCACAACATGATTCAGGCTCAGCGACTCCTTTTCAGGCACCATTGAGCAGGATGGAGGAATACGAGAGCTTTATATACATCACTTAATAGCTTTACTTGATTTACGTTGTCTTTACTGTATTGTATGTGCATAGTTTGTGTTTGATTCGTTGTATCTGGGTGTCAAAATGGTGTAAAATGACTCAGCAAAGTAAAAAAAATGAAACATTGTTACATTTTTAATGCAACAAATGCTCATATTTTCTACCACGTATCCCCCCTTGTGGTTAAAACTGACTAAACAACACTTTAAATAGAAATGACACTCCGTCCGTTACAATCATTATTCAGTGGAAGACTCATTCCAGACCATTTGAGCTTTTATCACGGATGCCTGGGCAGACACACTCACACCTCTCAGTGTTTATCTGCGTGTGTTTCTCGGCGGAGTGATGATTAAAGCGTATACGTCCGTGTGTGTTTGTACCGTGCGACTGGTCCTCCATGTGTCCGAGGGTTTCAATCTGCTCCACCAGGTCGTTTGAGTTCCACTGACTCATGCCGAGCAGTATGGCGCTCTTCCCCTCCATAACATCTGCTGGGACACACACAGACACACTATTACACACAAAGGGCAGTGAGACAGTGAGGAAAATAACATCCCCTTCCTCTCTTTGCTCTTTTTAGAGTAAACAACATCACAGCTCATTGTTCCTGACGGTACAACTCATTATTAACACACCTGTGTGACACCTTAATGAGTGTTTTGTCTTTCCTTCCTCCTGATTGGACGAGCTTGGACGGACACGTTTGCACCTTTCTACCCCTACAGCTAAAAAACAGGTGTAATATGAGCATGCTTGATGCATTTTCTCCCACATTTTAATTCTTACAAAGCTCTGCATGCTGCTCATGTCAACCTGAGCTGACAGCTAAATGTTTAGCAAGTAAACAAAACAGCAGGACTCAGCAATGACAGGCATGTAACACACATATCAGCTTGACATGGCTGAACACAAGGGGAAAAGCTGTTGTGTTTCTTTATTTGACCTGATTGCTGCTAACACAATGAGTTAACCCTTAGTGCAGAGACAGTGGTTTTTAATTAAGATGATCTTCTGGCTCTTCGTACTGCAGTCTGTTAGAGAGAGGCATTAAAGCACTTAAGAATTGAATGTCACACATTGTGTATCTCCGAGGCTTCCTTTGAGGGAATCCTGTGGGGAATTTTTTTTTTTTTTTTACTTAGGCAACCATTTATTTTTCGGCAAACAAAACATGTTTGTGGCTGTGAAGCCAAGTCAGAGTCCATGAGGGAATAACATTTTTATTTAAAGATCATTTTTCTTTTTTTTTTTTGAGCAAGATCAACTGCTTTCATTTTTTATTCCAATCTATCAATCAATCAAACTTTATTTAAACAGCACTTTTATACAAAGACTTGCACTTAAAAGTGCTTTTGATAAAAGGAAAATACATCAAATAAAAATAACTAAACAAAAAGTAGAAAATTGAATACAATTAAAATACAAGACCCCACCCATCCTTGCAATCTACATGCGGCACATACACTCACTTGCTCACTCACACAAAGACATTAAGAGGATATTCAGACCAAAAACAGAATTAAAAAGGAGGAAACACAGGAGCTAAGACTAAAATGACAGTAAAAAATAATCACAATAAGAAATGAGATTAAACAAAATACTACAGAGAAATAAAAAGTAAAATAAAATAAATGAAATGAAATGAAATTTAAAATAAAATAAAATACATGAAATTTAAAATAATGTGGTAAAAAGAGATACCCAAACACTAAATGTATAATAAAAATTTGCTAAAGTATGATAATGAAAAAGAGTGACAGACAGCAAATAAAACTCTGAACAATAAATCTGAACTGAAATGTCGAAATAAACAGATTAAGGGGGTTCAAATAAATAACTTTATAACATGAAATACCAATGGTAAATTTTATCAGCTAAAAGGTCAAGCTGAAAAGGTCCTTCTTGAGTTTGCTTTTAAAAATATGAACATGTGAATTTGCAGGCACAGAGCCTGAATATGCAACCACATTGTGCCCAGACATGCTGCTGTGGGCCACAGCCAGAAGATCGGCACTGCTGGTTTGGTCGACTGTAACATGGGAAGATGGGAAGGAGGCCAACAAAAGAAAAAAGGAGCAAAAAAAGCACTCCAACCTGGTGGGAGAGTGAAGAGCAAATGGAGTATGAGGCTCCACCCAGGACAGGTTGGCACAAGAGGTTTTATTGCACGTTCAACTTACTGCCTACTAACACATTTAGAACTGAGGGGTAAGGAGCTATCCAAAGCCACTCGAGAAGCTTTTGTCATCAGGTGGACACATCTGTTTACTGCCCAGCCACCAGGAGAAGGGCGAAACATCTGTAAACAGACATTCATTTATGACAGATGAGTTTCCTCTTATGTCGCTACAATTCAGCACACTCTCAGAGAGGTAGGGAACTCCAAGGGGCTTGAAGTTGGCTGGAATGTGGCTGGGAGGGGAACTTGAAGAAGGTGCATCAATACATTACTTCAAATACATCAATACATACATTAAACATTTATGTTGCACTAAGACACTGTCAAACCATGCAGCTGTTATGTTCTTTTGCCTTACAGTTTGTTTATAGGTGCTATGAGGAGAATGTATTTCCGGTGACATTAAGACTCTGCTACCCATGAGCACACGCTGTGACAGTTGTAATGCTCCGTTCCAGTAACCTCAGAACTGGGAGTGACATCATCTCCGACTTATAGGCATTCCAGTTAGAGTTGGAAAAAACATGCTGATCTACCAGGCTATTGTTAGCTGTTGTTAGCACACCCTGCGTTGTTGTATGAAGAATGTGATTATCACTATGGCAGCATTTTTGTAAATATAAGTAACAATACTATGTATACAGCTGATCTAGAGCGACACACCCCAGTCAGAAGTGCAAATAAATTGATTATTACAGGAGCTAAATGACAGCTTATACTGGGAGCATCCATCTTTGATTGTCAACTCAGGGGTGGCGAGGTTTCACCGAGATCCCAGTAGGAAATTCCGACTTCGGGGTCGTTCCAGTTGCAGTTTCCTACTCGGAACACGGAAATTCCTACTTCTGACTACAAATGGTACGCACCAAAAGACGTGACCCAAGGTACGTAGTGGTAGTTTTTGATTTGTGACAACAAGCAATTCTTGGAATACTTATTATCGTAGTTTTGAAGCCCGGTGCTACTTACAGCCCGGTGCTCTAAGACGTGCCCGAATAATATAAATCTGCTCAAGTTTTAATTGTCTTGTTCCCGAAGCTGAGTATCCAGGCCAGTCCACCGCTGTCCGACCGGACCATTTAGCTAAGGAATGGCAATTATAGATAACCTATTTTGATGCTATAAAACTCATCTTATAGTGTGTATTTGGATCAGGCATATATCTAAAAGTGAGACTTTTTTTGTAATTACTTACAAACTCATTATCTTATATTATTAGCATCTTTAATGTTTCCTGTTTACATCCAGGTTGAAGGGCCATTTAGCAGTAAGGCCGCAGCCACTACGCCTGGAGAGCAGAACAGTTTGAAACAACAGAAGATGATGGTTGTAATATAAGACAGTGGAGAAGGCAATAATATGGAAAACTGATTCTCGACAAAAATCAAGTATATATTTCAAAGACAGAATTTTATTTTGTCCTCTGCTTAAAAATTCTGACAGATTGCAGCCACCTGTTGGACAAATTGGCTGTGATTGGTAAAAAAACATGTTCCACAGTGCGACTTCTTTACAGTCTCTGACTCACTGTACTTGACGTACATGCTTTTGTAGACTAACTTTTGGTCTGTATGAAATGTTGAATAGTGCCTAACAATTCCTGCTTTTTGCCCTGTTTGACCTTTTCTTTAGAGAAATATTTTTTTCCACCACCATGTGTTCTTCTCTCTCCTGCTGTGCCCACACTGCCAGATTGAATAACGGTTTTCCTATTCTTACAAAGAATCTGGCGTTCTGATCACGACGGCTGCATCAGTTGTTTTTATATTTGTACAGTCCACCTCTCAGCCAAACTCCCACTTTCCCCTTTGCCTCTGCATCTTCGTGAAGCTCTGAAGTCATTGCTCTTCTTCACCTGCTCACACCATCAGACTCAGGCTTCACTGCGTTTTGTTAAAGTTCCTTTCTTCCTCTATTCATCCATGACCTGTGAATTGTTCTCCCCTTGATGATCATGGAAGATCGATCGGTCTTGAATAAAATCTGATGGAGCAGGTATAGAGGACATCAGTGATGGAGTTTAGACTAAAAGTTGAAGTGTATTCTACTTTGTTTGCTACAACCACACACCATAGAAGGTACTGCTGAACCTGCTGACTCACTGCAGCATATAAACCCCGCCTCCAACATATATAAGTCTGTATAGGTCTTTCTGAAAATCTAAATAAACATCAAATACTTATTTTATAAATCTAGTTTCATTGTAAGAGATATTATCACACTGCTGGATATTTACAGTAAATCTTTTTTTTCCTTTGCCATATTTTTTGATTCTATGAAATGCCATAAAATGCTGTGATTGACAGCTCTGTAGACAAATGTGGCTCCAACAGGTCTGTGTATAAAATCAGCAGATAAAAGAAAGTGCATTTTGGTAAGCAGAAGCAGTATAAAATCCAAACCAGAGAATCCCTTTATGATGCAAACTCCAGCTCAAGTATGTCAAGGTGTTATTTTGCTAATATACCGATGAACATGATTATCAATGTGTAACACTAATGATGTCAACAAAACCCTTTGCACACGGAAAGGGGGCTTCTCAATGCTTGCTGATCTATAGCAGATCTTGGGGGACACCAGATAGCATGGTGACTTATTACAACATTACATCTAGCAAAAGGTTTTCCAAAAAGAAATTTCCGGAAAGTAACGATCAGCTTTGAAAATGATTCACTTGACTGGGCTAAATGCTCTTCTGTAAAGACAGTGATGTTAACCTGTTGCTAATTTCATTTCTGTGTATGCACACCAGGATGACTCTGTTGGATCCCAAACTTAATTATTAAGAAGAAAGTTGTCATCTGTCCAATGCAAACATCTTTGTAACTTAAGCTACTTATACGGCTACAGCAGTGTGATGAGTTAACTTGTCTCCCTGTTTGTGTTGTTGTTTGGTTGATTGTGTCCATGCTACATACAAACTACTTTAAAGGAAAAGTTCGGTTCCTGCAGCTTTTACATTGTTTATAGAATGAAGAACGACAATATACTCACCCAGAAGGCTTTCCAGATCCAAACAGTGCTTCGGGAGATATTTAGATCCAAAATCGAGCAGCGGACACCGATATAATGGTAGCCCGTAGGGCATAGATCGCCGCTCCTAAAACTGCATTAATCGTCCAAAAACTCATGTTTTTCACCAATATTCCATCATGATCCATTCCGGATGGTCCGCCATTGAAGTCTGTGTCACTCCACACAGCGCTGTGTGGCTTTACTAACCTCTGAACTGACGAGTTTGTTTACGTGCCCTTCGCGCATGCGCAGTACTCTCTGGAGCGTTGCCTTCGCTTCCTCCTTTCTATGAGCTCCTTATCTGTAAACTCTGGCTCGAAACTGTAAGGACGTCCATCATATTCAAAGTTCTCCTCCACAACATCTTCATCCGATAGATATTCGTCCATTTTGCACAAAACTGGAAGAAGAAAGTCGATTTGTAGCTGCCGGTCTTCCCCTGAAAAAATGAGCCGCACTGCGCATGTGCGAAGGGCACGTAAACAAACTCGTCAGTTCAGAGGTTAGTACAGCCACACAGCGCTGTGTGGAATGACACAGACTTCAATGGCGGACCATCCGGAATGGATCATGATGGAATATTGGTGAAAAACATGAGTTTTTGGACGATTAATGCAGTTTTAGGAGCGGCGATCTGTGCCCTATGGGCTACCATTATATCGGTGTCCGCTGCTTGATTTTGGATCTAAATATCTCCCGAAGCACTGTTTGGATCAGGAAAGCCTTCTGGGTGAGTATATTGTTGTTCTTCATTCTATAAACAATGTAAAAGCTGCAGGAACCGAACTTTTCTTTTAAGGGCTGAAGTAAGCAAACAACACCTTTTCGCTGAGCTTAAACTGGGATCTATTGCTGTGGTCACATAAATTCAAACACACCGTTTCCTACAATGTCCCGAAAAATAATAAAGCCTCCTGTTCTAACTCTGACTCTGCCAACATTCCATTTAGAAACAGCTAATCCAAAGTTGGCCCTCCATAGCTAACAGGCAGTAACAAATTGCCATTGGCTAAAAGATTACCTTGTATAAGCTTGTAACTCTTCACTGCTCCCACCACAAGCTGATTTGCAACCCTCCTCCACCCCAGCCCATCTCTTGTGCCATTTTCTGACTTAATCAATGACTCCATGATAGTATGAGATGCTAAAAAACAATTCTTAATACAAGACTGGGGATGATCTTATTAGTTTATTATGGCTGATTCTGTAGGAAAGCTGACAGGGAGGCAAAGGTTCTTTCCTCAGTTACATGGGCTGGTGCATGTTCACAAGTTATGTGTATGTCAATGTCGTGCCCTCCTATGGATACAGCTTTCTTTAGACAAGAGCATGCACTTGTCAGTTTCTGGGACTCTTTGTTTCTGACTCTGAGCCACCTCGGTTGTCTCTGTATCATTAGTCATATGCATGCATAAACTGAATTGAGTTATTGAGGAACAAATATGCATGGAAAACCAAAAATGATATTGAGTTGAAAGAAAATTTTTATAACCTAAAAAAATCATACTAACACTCCTTGTCACTGATGCTTACTCTGAGGGGATTTTGGTGCTTCCCTCACTGCCACATTATTTCTTTTTTAATGTATTTTTTGGGCATTTTGTGCCTTTATTGATGGGAGAGAGACCGTGAATAGGCTTGTGAAAGGGGAGGAAGAGACAAATGACTTTTTTTATCAATGAAGAAATCATTCCCCTTGGAAAATAGGGGAAACTGGCCAGGGGCTGGATTCAAACCAAGACCAGCAGAAGTATGTATATGGGACGTGCATGCTTGCTAACCACTCCGCCAAATCAGCACCCCAACGCGACATTATTTCCTTGTGAGCTCAAAGGGGGCAGAAATGTGGGCTGCTTAAACTCAAGGCTTCCACAATCAATGCATGGAGGGGCACTGAAGCCGCCATCAGAGCCATACCACCAAACTCAAATATTTGCTCGTAAAGCTCAACATAAAAAATGAAAATAAAAATAAATCGACAGAACTCCCCTACTGTCTTCCCTTGACAAAGTGGTCCTAACTGAACTTATGTAACTCAGTTTGGGGCGCCACCAAACCCAGTCACGAAAACAGGTATCTGAATGGCATGTGGCCACTTTAAAACTTGGACTCATCTCCGTGGCCCAGTGTGTGGCAGGCTCCGTCACAGCGCGGGACATCTCGAGCCAACAAGATAAAAAAAAAGCTAGGTTGGGTGTGTGTGGTTCAGCATGACCAAAACGGTTGTCCACATCCTTCCAAGTGACATCTGAGACAGTCTTAGACGGGATGAGTCACGCAGGAGGATGAAAACGCTCCACCTGACACACGGCGCTCTGCTCACATTCCTGCCGGGCGGCTCTGAAAGACCCCGACGCCGCTCTGCACAGTCTGTCCATTTGGATCACACAGCGGCTGTTCTCCTGGTCACAGTTTGTCTTTCGCTATCTGCTCCGACTCTCCTCTCCCTCTTTGATGTCGTCTTCCTCCCTCTGCAGTCAGACAATGGGGCTGATAGTAATGATGCAAACTTGCAAATAAGCAAAGGAGGGAATACGAAGAAGCTGGAAAGTGACTCATGACAGAATGAACTGCAGTTAAAGAAGCATAACAGGGTGTTTGGATAGGAAGAAAATGTTAAGCAGGTTTTACAGCGAGCCCTGAAAGAGGCTGCTTACTGAATCATCTCTATGAGGAAGAGCTCAGCAGAGGTGCAGCTCGCAGCCAAAACAGAAGCTCCTCCGAGACAAAAATGTGTCTGTGTTGAATAAAACACTACCCACGCTAAAGGAAAAAAAAGAATACTTGTCATCCACAGACATCAGGCGCGGCACAAACATACAAAAGAGAAAAATAATCAAAAAATCATTCCCGCCGCCTGTTCGTGGAAAATATGAGTACAGCAAAATTTGATTTAACAACAGGTGAAAAGAAATATAGGAGTGCGCGATGTGCCTGCAGCCAACAGCCCCGAGGGTGAGGAGAAAGATTTAGAAACATCTTTCAACCTGTCAGCTCACTGTGAGCAAGTGTCAGAGCCGCAGAGAGCCGGATACACACACTGTAATTGTTAACAGATGAAGAAAGTGCCTTGTCTGACCTTTAACACTTAAGTAATTTCTCCTTTCTCTGCAATTATCACCTTCTTCACCTCATTATTACTTACAAATATGGCACCTCTGGCTCTATTGTAAGTCCTTGAAAGTTTCAAGAAGAAAATGAAGGAGCTCAGGGCATTATTCTGTAGAATGACATAAAAAGAACGAGTCTGCCTGATACGTGGGCTAGAAAAGATAAATGGTCTTGAAAGAACGTAAATCACAAGCACAATTTTTTTTCTGTAAAGAGATTTATAGAACAAAAATAAGATTATAAACTGTATTCATGAAGCCTACAAACCGAGGGTGAAAAGCTATTTAAGACGTCTATAGAGAGGAGCAGGGATAATGGATTTTCCCATTTACAAGTTCAGGGAATCTCATTGGTTCCTTCAACTAGTAAATGGATTTTTAAAGTATTTGTGATAATATGATCTCTGGCAAACAAAAATTATCAATTAAACGTAATCAGCATAAGTAAAAAGCTACTCTTAAGCCATAAAATGATGCATGAATGAGTCCAAAAAAGCAGAAATTAATTAGCAATTCCAAAATCCTGGTCATTGAGGCTGGAAGTGTATTGTGTGGCAAAACAGTGGATCAGAAAACAAAACTAAAATAAGATGCATGATGTATGACCACATGCATATGAGATTTTCAAGTCTAATTTGAAATAATAAAATGCATCTGATGCAGCCCTGTTTTTTTCACTTCAAAGTAGGGGTGGGCGATATGGCAAAAATATCATATCACGATTTTTTAAAAATAAAATCACGATTCTTTTTTACTTTCATTTTTCTAGACTAATTTGTATTTTTGACCATTTTTCCCTATGTTTAACACATAAAACATGTAAAACCCTAAAAGAAAAAAAGGACAATTAAAGCCAAAGAAACTTTCTGAAAAGGTTTTAATTTAAAAAGTGCAGTTTTTATAAAAATGTGCAATAAATATAAACATAAAAGGTAATGAACGACAATATCAACATTATCTCTTAAAGTGCAACAATTTAAAACAAATGTTATCTAACTGCACTGTCTATAACCTGAGTGAATAATACAGCTGCTTTAGAACAGATTTTTGTTCAGACATCTTCAAGCTTTTATCTCCTTTTTCTCTTTCTGCCATGGCTTCACGCTACATAACCAAACAGGAGATCTCACCACACACTGCGCGTAATGTGCTACAATTGGCTCGTTGGGTGCGCGTCAAAGTCTCTGTGCCTACACAGATGATCTGACGATCTTTCTGCTTTATGACGATATCAAATTGTTATAATCCTTAACGATTTTATATCGTCATATCGCACACCCCTACTTCAAAGCATTGTTGTTGTTTTTTAAATGATGGTTGCTAACAAACTGTTAATAAGGAAAATAAATGTAGCTGGGGATCCTAATGTAAGCATGTGTGATCATGTTTTAATTAGCACTAACACATACACCACTGCTACAGCCATGAGGACCAACTTGACAAAATCGTTCAGTTAAAAGGAAATGCTTAATCAAGAGGACACAAGATGTTAGGTGTTGTAGTCAAATTGCCATGTTACAGTTCATAAGTAGCTTAATAATACATCTTTCTTTCCCCAATTCCATTTAAGCCTTAAAATTGGTGAATCAGGATTCATTAAGATTATAAAAAAAGCAAGACCGTGCAAGTTTAATAATTTTTTTGTTCTCTACATATGTTATTATCAGCAATCAGTCAAAACACAGTGGTAAATACCAAAGGCTTTAACTCCAGAGAATCAGAGCACAACCAACTATTACACTGGTCTACAGATACACATCATCCCTATAGAACACCCTGCAACATGGCGGCCCAACTTAGAAGTTAGAACTTTCAAGTTATGCTGTCAAGTTGCAGCTTCCTGTTAGACAACTTCCTCTTAATTTACCTTATGAACTGATTAAGTTGGTACCAGCGGCTGTGGCTTTGACTGACAATATGTAATATTGTTTAAAAAAAGCAATCAAACATTTTTCACTTGGGTCCCCAGCTGTTTTTGTAGTCTTTGTTAGCAGTTCATTAGCAACTGTGCTTTTTAAAACACAAAAACATTTTTAAAATTCAAACTTTATGTTGTGAAATAAAACTTTTAAATCTTGCGTGTATATGTTACTCCCATATTCTATTTAACTCTATTTAATGCACATTAAAATCCCATATACCCTTCAGCCACGGGAACTGTAAGTGCCACATGCTAACCCTCTCCCATGTTGTCATACTCATTCCTCCATTACAAAGCATAGTGCAGCCAGTCTCTGTAGATCAGTGCTTCCCAAACTGTGGCCTGGTGCCCACTAGCTGGCCACAAGAACACTGGAGCTGGACTGTGAGAGAAAATATAAATAAAATGAAACCATGCCCACAATTGTTATCATATTTGAAAGTATCACACAATGCTGAATTTTATTGTAAAATACAGCCAGTAGACTTAACTAACATGACTTTTTGTCATCTATACTGTCTGATAAAGAATGGTGGTCACATTTTAACTGATGTTGAATTAACATTTAAGTAAATATATCTCACTACATTGCCTGGATCCTGATTTTGAGAATATATCCATGTTTTCAAAGGGATAAAAGGTACATAGACAGTTTGCAGTGTTAGGTTTATTCAAAAAGAGGGTAGAAAAAGAAATTCTACTGGCAAAAATGAGCACTCACACTAAAATCTGTCAATGAAAATAAAGACTTAATCTATGACTGCAATTTCAAAAACCTTCTCCAACGCTTTTTTGACACTGTAGCCAAGTTATGATTGAAAATGTGGAAAACTACCCAGTACTATAAAGTTAACAAATGGTATAAAAAATTCTTGTGTCCACGTCCACCACCAAAATCTAATCAATACTTTCTTGCGACCTGACCAATCTTCCCTGAAAATTTCATCAAAACTGGTTTTAAACTTTAAGCCTTTTGCCCACAGACAAACAGACAGACAGACACTTTGTACAGTTTTAAGTTTCATCTTTCCTTCAACAATCTCATGTGTAAGTTGTACTTTCAGAGTCAGTTCGTGTTCCTCAGTGTCATCACTTTGTGTACCACTAACTTGATGAAACAGGTGTTGGGCAGAAACAATTTCATCAAAATTAAACTCTGCAGCAGCTGATTTCACAAATCACTAAATGTCTGAGTGGGGGGAGAGGTAATCACTGAAATCAACGCCTGCAGGGACCAGTTTGGACTGAAAAGTGCTTGTTTTCTCCAGAATTACATGGTTTGGATTCACTGCAGCAGATGTTCAGTGCTCAAAATAGATATTTTGGAGTGGATTGTTAAAACACTTTCTGTTACATTTATTTTGCTGGATTTTTTAACAAAATGTCACATGAATTAAATTCATCCAAGCCTCAGAGGATGTGGATTTTGGGCTTTACTGACAGACTGTGAAGCAGAAAAATCTTTGAATAAAGATGTTGAATAAATGGAGGGTTTGATGCCCTGACAACACTGACTCCACTGGTTTTGGAAATTCTTCTTCTTTTCCTCTGTTTTCGTTACCGTTCCTTCAGTACTGATCACAGAAGGAGAACAGGATATTTACTCAGGCAGATCAAATTCATACATTTTGTAAAATGCTGTCTCAACATGCATCAATAGCTTCAAAGACAATTAACCCAAGTACAAGTCACAAAAATACAAATGGACATTAGAGTCTGTTGCTTCTGAAGCTTCTTAATGGGGCCACCTAGAGGGTGATAGTGGTTTGGAGATTTGAAGGGAAAAGTTGGTGATCCAGAGGAGGTGGTTTGGGCTGAGCTAAGGTCAAACATAGAACTGTCCTAGTCTTTGGTTAGTTTATGTATACAACTAAAAGTTCTTGAGGATTACAGAGACTAGGATATAAAGGAAAACTCATAGATAAGCAGATTGAAGTTGAGTACACACATAAAGACTATCGGGCTATTTTTGTCCCGACTTTCCCCCTTCCCAATAATCAAATGTCTAATATAATTGTCCCAATAATCGGCTCTGAAATGGGTTAAGGCCGACAATCATAAACATAAAATGTTTCAGTACTTATAACCAAAAAACTTGTGTGCAGGGAAAGCTGACTCTCAAGTCATGAGCCTGTGAATTGTGATGTGAAACAGAATGTAAACGATCAAGAAGCAAGCTGACTGAGGGGCCGCTTACACAGCTCCTAAAACACTCAAATCTGGTAAGTTTTCATTGTGTTTCGGCCCCCTGTTTACATGACAATGGTACCTGGAGTTTTAATTCTGTAAACTTTTGAAAACAGGCTCCAGAGTGGAACGTTTTCAATACACTTGTGCTGTGTAAACCCATATCAGAGCATTTCAGGGTGAAACGCTGACGTCACCGCATGCACAGTACTCTTTCACATGAAGGCTGTGCACACATACCAGGAACAACAACAGCTTTGGCCGTCTACCGAGTAACGTGTGTGCTGCTTACCGTGCTCGGTTTGTTATCCAGACAAAACTATCCAGTCAGATTTGTTGTTGAACTGATTTGTCGTTCAGAAAAGATACTCCTGCGTCTTTGTCTGTCCACTCGCCATTGTTGTTTGTGAAAAGTTTTTCTTATGTGTACGTGTGTTGAAGCAGTGCTGCCTCTTTGCAGACCTACATCCATCCTACATCCTATAGATGCACGCCATCTACTGAACTGGCATACTACAGCGGTTTCATTCATCTCCAGCGTCTCTGTCTGAACGCAGATCGACTTTGAAAATGCAAAAGAAAAATCTTTGCGTTTTTAAGTCAGAAGTGTCTGTGTAAATGTAGCCTGGGGCACAAGGAAGCAGGGATAAATAAAAACAAGCACGGCCAACCTGAAACATAAACATGAAGTTTGGTGAACCTCAGTATTTTCTCCACAGTCTTTCCTTTTTTTTCATTTCCTTCAAAATTATCACCAAGACCACCATCATCCCTCTTCTTGTATGCCCTCTTCCATGATGTATGTTGGGTTTCCTGTTGTGTCTATGTTTCTTCTTCTTCGTTCTTGTTAGGTCACATTGGATCACATAAGACTTTTGGCTCGAAGGACTAGATTCTAGGTCAGTGAATGGAAAGAATCGTTATTTCAGTGGTGTGCTGCATTGAGATTGCAAAGTATGATCGAAAGTGTTCATTGCATAATTGTTTTATCTTCATGTGTGGGGTCTCTAACAGATAAAAACATCTCTTCAGATTTAGAAAAGCCTTATGTGCGCACTCTGCTTTAGGGGGAGCAGCTGAACAGTGTGGTTGGGAAGTTCAGGTTCATCCAGAAGTCGTGGGATTTAGAGGGTTTAGCAATAGAGCTGTAGAGCTGGGAGAGCAGGGACAGAGCTTTTGAAAAACAGATAGGGATGATGATGAAGAAACAAACACTTGTCAGAGGATTAGGAAAAGGAAGAGTGTTGCCAATATGGCAAACTGGTACACCAAATGGAATAAACCCAGTTGCCACTTTCACCAGCATTGAGTTATCACTAAGGGGCTTAAATTGATGTTAAAACAACTCATTCCTAATTTTCTACTCTCTTAACGGAAATGATAGGGTAGGGTGAGGAAGAGCACAGTGATGGGACGATTATGCATTTTGATGATATGGTAATAGTCTACATTTCACAGTCATCTTGATTATTTTACATAATTTCATATGCATTACAAATGATTGCTTTGAAACATCATCAGGGAAGAATAACAGATTGTCTCTACAGCAGATCATCACAGGACTCAACAACCACATGGACTGATTTAAAATACCAGTATATGTAAAACCTTAAATTGGGCTTTAAACTAATAAGCAGTGATTCATTTTATGGGTAGCTTAGCCTGCTACTTTTTTTCTCATAATACAATGGCCTTTTGATGCACTTGACTTGATTTAAAATATTGCCATGAAACACGAAAAGACTCAAAATCGAATGCAAATTTCAGTTGTTTTTGCAACTTAAATGGAATAAAATGATCAAGCTGTTGGTGTGAAAAACAACTTAAATGTTAACAAACTTCGGTCCTGTTCATCAAAATCAAATGATGTTATAGTTGTCATCATTTCAATACTACTTTAAATATTCATTCCACCATATTTCAGACGGGAAACAAAATATGGAAAAACCAGAAACTTCCTAAAATAAAAGAGCCAGTGGGATAGTTTATTCTACACAGTACAGCCTTGGGCATGCCATTTAAAAAAAAACATTGGTTGTACAGTAGGGCTGCAACTAATGATAATTTTCATAATCCATTATAGGCTGATTATTTAAATGATTTATCGATTTATCAGATAATGACACATTTTTGCAATTTCCTTCAAAAATTAGCTTAAAGTTGTTTAAGGTATTTTCTTAACAACAATAAAGACAATAAAAAGCATTTTTCCTTCAGTAATAATATTTTATTACAGCTTTTTTCTTTCTTGACTCACTGTGCAAAACTGTAAGTACATTAACAGACTTGTTCGCACGTTGTTCAAATAAATGCTCACAAACTTACTTTTTTTCTTGAAACAAAGCAGGCAAAGTTGTTGCAGTCTTGCCTATAATGAAATAAAGTGCTTCTGAATGTACAAACAAAATTAATCTTTATACCGAGGCGAGTCTTCGTCCGTCTACAACACGCCGACGTGCTTCTCAGCAAGTGCTCTTTCATAGAGGTCGTGCTCCCATGCCAGATGAAGTCAGCCTTGCAATGTTTGCAAGTGATCGTTTGCTTTGCTTTGTTGAGCATGAAATGCTCCCAGCTTTGGAGGTTTTTGGTCATTCGCGAGCTGCCATGGACGCCGCCATTGTGAATCCTTCTGCATGTTGCTATGTGCAGTGACGGTCACTGGTGCACATGCGCACCCCTCACAGTAGCTTACGGCAAATGAGCAGGCTCATCTCCTCCTAACTAACCGACTGTAAGCTACAACTTCATGCACCAAAACACCTGCGATTTGTTGCTGATGAAAATTGATAATTAAATTTGTTGACAACAAATTTAATTATTGATTTTCATCGGTTATATCAATTGGTTGTTGCAGCCCTATTGTACAGGGTCGGATTTCAACTAAATTGTGACTGGTATGACCCGGTGTACAAAAACTTGACACACCAAAGAAACAAGCAAAAATACACATAATAAATTTAAAAAATATATATAAAATACTGATTATTAATTATTTCTAATCCTTTCAAAACCACTCTTAATACCTAACAACACTCATTAAATTTCAGATAGATTGTATTAACATAAAAAATGAACCTAAAATAAACTCAGTCCATCATCAGTCAGCATGGTTGGTTTGGTAATCAAGAGTCGTCACTGTTGTTGTGCTGCTGTTTCAATTAGGGATGGAAATCTCCATCCCCAGGGCGATACGATATGCATCTCGATATGCAGGCTACGGTGCGATACACTAACCATTCACATGAAGCATCTACCAATTCAGGATGATACGATTTATCTTCCTACCACGATGCAATCAGGATGCAATCACGATGCAATAACGATGCAAATCTGTGCAAATTCAACTCAACTTTATTGTTCCTTCAATACCACTTCAGACCACTTACAGTAGGCTACTTAAGCAGTCAGGAGGTGTGTTTGTCAACATAAAAAAGTAGGCCTATTTCACAAACAGGGACATAGGCCTAACAGTAGTGGAGCTCAGCCTTCAAAGCTGTCATTAACAATTTAGACTAAACATATAAACAGCACTTTGAAAAAAACAGCACTTTCAGCACACTGAAAATAATAATTTTAAATTTTAAAAAATATATATATAATAACATGAAATCGGATTTTACCGATGCAAAGCTTTTACGATGCTGGTTTCAGCCCAGTTTCTAATCCGATGCACACCACTCCAACCGATGCAATTTACCACAGACCCTCGCATCGATGCACTGATTGCGAATCGGATAAAATGCCCATCCCTAGTTTCAATGCCAACTTTTTCCTTTCTTTCTTGGATACAAATAACCAACTCTTCAGAAGTGAGGCTCATGAATCCCATCCCATCCCCAATAGAGGAAATACCAGTATCAGCAGGGGTGATGGCTGACCCCAGTCAGGTTCTTCTCTTGCAATGTCAGAGTTCGGTCCACCAATCAGTCATAGTTGGGTTGGTGGGATTGTGAAGGGGCCTTGTGGGGAAGCATGCAGGATCTATGGTATAATGCCTTGTGGTTGTTTGGATCACTGGTTTGTTGAGGGTGAGGATGCTCTTGTAGTTTATGTCCTGATTGTGGTAGATTGTTCAATTTGTAAGTATCACACGTGGGTATTAATAGGACTAGGCGTCCCTTTATATGATTTTGTTCAGACAATATCCTCCTATGACTCGATTTCTGCATGAAATTGATCAGAGGGAAGTAGTAAAAACAATGTACAAGAATGACAAATGTAGCCTCCCTCCAGAAAGACACTTTACGAAACATCGAAGACAAAATACTTGCTGGAGAATCCATTCATCACAGAGACAGGACGAAACTATATTTGAAAACAGAATTTATCTTTCATTCAGTCCCTCTCAGACCTGAACATGTCAGATGGATGCTAGATTACAGCGAATAAGGACAGGCGAGGGGATGAAGTGGATTACTTTAGCGACACTGATGAAAACTCTGATATTCTTCCATCAGCTCAGAAAAACAGAATCAAGAGGGAATAAGATGAGTGTGACTGCGAGCTCTTCTAGATTTGTGAGGGCCAGCTTTGAGCTTGACGGCTTAAAGATCGAAGACAGTTTAGGAGAGTTGGCTCAAAGTGTTTGCAGACAGATTTAGGAGAATGTTTTGCTCAGACCTGCAGCTAATCTCAAACACCCTTAAAATATTTCGTTTGTATCCCCAAGTAGATTTAATGAGATAGATGTTTAGAAAACTGCAGACACAAAAATAGACTATGATGGATGAAAAAAAAGGAGTCACTTCTTTTCACAGTTAGGTATCCATATGGCAAACACAATGCCAGGGAAGTTTAGACATTATGTAAACTCAACTCCAAAATACAAGATATTTTATGTTCAAACTTTTAAACTACCTCATTTGTTGCAAATATTCCCTCATATTAATTTTAATGCTTACAACACATTCCATAAAAGCTAAAAAAGGGGCAACAAATGAATGGAAAATTCAAGGAATGCTCAAAAACACCTGTCTGTAAATCCCACATGTGGAAACAGGCGAGTGTCAGGACTGAGTATAAAAGGAGCACCTCTGAAAGGCTCGGTTATTCACAAGCAAGGATGGGGCAGAAACCACGACTTTAACAGTCAAACAGTGTAAGAATGTTTCTCAGTGTACAACAGTAAGAAATTCAGGGATGTCATCATCTCTGGATGTTAGCAGCAAGGCAGAAAACCAACACTGAACACCTGTGACTTTACATCCCTCAGGCGGTACTGCATTATAAACCAACATCATTCTGTAAAGAACATCAGCACGTGGCCTCAGGAACACTTCAGAAAACCATCATTAGGTAACACAGTTCATCCCTGCATCTTCTAGCACAAGTTAAATCTCCACCATTCAACAACAGAGCCACACCCAGGACCGCTGTCGTCTGCTCTTGACCTGAGCTCATGGACTGACGCAAAGTGGGAAAGTGCTGTCATCTAAGTCTACATTGTAAATTGTTTTTGGACATCATGGACGTGGTGTCCTCTGGGCTTAAGAGGAAAAAGACCATTCAGACAAGGGCTGGGCAATATTACCTCATCTCAACATCACGATTAATTGAAGCTCTTATCTTGATTACGATTAATGAATGACTATTTTATGCTATGCTGGAACAAATTAGTGATGATAGTGACAGTCGTTGACATGTTTTTCCTGCCGTATTTACACTTAACTTCTTTCTGCTTGATTTCCTCTGCACAGAATCCAAAATGTGCCTAAACAATGGAGATGGCATTTTTCTTGGCTACAAGGTACTCTGATAGATTGGCACTTGTCTCCTCCATGCTCTCGGCGAAAGAGAACATATACTGTATGGAGGGGGCGGGGTCACATGACTTACTAAGGGAAAAAAATCAAAATAATTGTCATGAGTAAAATTACTTCGATTATAGGGTTTAAATGTCTATTATATTAATTTTCGATGAATTGTCCAACCCTAATTCAGACTGTTATCAGAGTAAAGGTCAAAAGACAGTATCTGTGATGGTCTGGGGGTTTGGTCATGCCCATGGCATGGGTAACCTGCACATCTGTGAAGGCACCATTAATGCTGAAAGGTACATAAGGGTTTTGGAGCAACACAAGCTGCCATCCAAGCAAGGTCTTATTTAGGGACATCCCTGCTGTTGTGTATTATGGGCCAGCTTGGGCTTTCATAGATCTCTGACACTGCAAAGGATTGTGGGGCGTCACTGTTCATTGATTTTAGCCGCCATGCCGATGTGACATGTGTCCGTGTAATTCTGCTAATAAACTATCCGAAGGTTCAGTCAGTGTGTGAGTCTTAAGGGCTACCTAACTAAAGGACAAAAGACTTGCTTATTTCAGTAAAACAATGCCAACCCCTCCTGCATGTGTTACAACAGTGTGGCTTCATATTAAAGGTAAAAGAGTGCAGGTACTAGACTGGCCTGCTAGCAGTCAAGACCTGTCTCCCATTAAAAATGTTTGGCCCATTTTGAAGCACAAAATATGACAATGCAGACCCCAGACTGTAGAGCAGCTGAGGTTATACATCAAGCAAGAATGGGAAAGAATTTCACCAATAAAGCTTCAACAATTAGAGCCCTCAGTTTCCTCAGCTACAAAATACTTGTTGAGTGTTGTTAAAAGGAAAGCTGATGTATAGAGGTGACCCTGTCCCAGCTTTTTGGAATGTGTCACAGGCATCAAATTCAAAATTGAGCAAATAAAAATAATAGTCTATTAGGGGTGTAACGGTACATGTACTCGTGCCGATCGGCTCGAAAAGGACGGTCGGTCCGGTACAGTGCTGTACTCGAACAAGTACAGTAAGTTTTAGCTGCTGCACATGGTTCTTTAATATTCACGGGGGTACTCGTCTACGATTGGCATGGTTAGGGAATGCTTTTCAATATTAATGAGGAAAGTGGTCTGTGATTGTGCTCTTGCGAT
Source organism: Scarus forsteni (assembly GCA_036419115.1). Lineage (NCBI taxonomy): Eukaryota > Metazoa > Chordata > Actinopteri > Labriformes > Labridae > Scarus > Scarus forsteni. The sequence continues at coordinate 8,794,638 of JAZDUH010000270.1, forward strand.
CATGTACATATCATGTGGATGTGACGTCTAAATTCAAATCAGGCCAAAGCGATAACGCTATCCATCTGCGTTTCTATAGCATCGGATCTAAGACCAGATTCAGTTGTGGAAATTGCTGGTTTGAAACACATGCTTAAGGTGATTGAGCACCGGTATAAAGTACCCAGTTGTCCACATTTAAGCCAGGAATTTAAAAAGAAGCTCATTATTTTTAATTTCAAAAATTTGTTGCTTATTTATTTTATTTAACTTATTAGTATTACCAAGCAGCACTTTGAATTTATTTTGGTTTTCAGTTTGTATAATGACAAATTTTTGGTTTGATAAATGTGCTAAATAAGCAAATAGTTTTGCGTTGTTCCCATACTGTACCGAAAATGTACCGAACTGTGATCCCAAAAACCTGAGGTACGTACCGAACCATGATTTTTGTGTACCGTTACACCCCTACAGTCTATAAGTCTGAGCACTACATATCTTGTACTTGTAGTGTATTCAGTTGAGCTTAGGCCAAAAAGGATTTGCAAATAAATGTATTCTGTTTTATACAATGTCCCAGCTTCATTGGAATTGGGGTTTGCACCTCTGAATAACACTGAGCGAACCTCAGGGCGATGTGTGATTTGGTTACTGCAGACGTAGAATCACATCAGCTCCTCTGACAAATGCACCCTATTAAATAACTTTCACAGAGGAAGAGCTCACTTAAATAGCTGCTCGTGTTTGAACGCTGAAAATAAATCAACAGCAGCTGATGTATGATATCCTCTCTGTAGTCTGTAATCCAAATATTCCATCTGCACAAACATCAGTAGGTGTACCCATAGCTGTTTGTCCAATGGGCCTCGAAGGGAGATGAAAGTTGGCCAAGTTAAAAGGAAAGGTGGAAGATGTTTCAGGCTTCAAATAAGAATGAGTGGATATTTGGAAAATCACAATTCAGTTCCTCTTTCTAAACATTATACGTATGATCTTCTTAGTGCATTCAATTGAATATAAGTTGTAGAGGATTTGCAAATCATTGTATTCTGTATTTACTTATGTATCCCAACAACCCAATTTCATTAGAATTGTACTTTCTGATGGCACCAATCTGTTTAAAGAACTTTGTTTCAAAACAAAGAAAAAGTATTGGACATTTTAACAACTGTACCACAGATAAATCATCTACAAACAGACCAAACACATGTTGATTTTCATCCAGCGGGCACCGGTTGCTGCAGTTTTCTCCATGCAGACAGAAGAAAAGTCAACCACAGCAGCACAGCACACTGCTTTTCCTAAATAAATGTTCTACTCGTACACAAGCACTGTTTTATCTCCAGCAGAAAAATTCTCTTGGCGTCACTCTGCTGGAGCAGCACACCGCATAAATTTGCTGTCAGGCTCACACTGTCACTTCCTCTCTCATTATTCAAATTCATGTCATCAAATAACAAATCTGGATTAGCACATGGCAAATTTGTCAGCAGTTCACATCAATAAACAAGGTGACAATTGAGTTGGCATCCGCTTGAAGGCACATTCAGTCCTGATTAAAAATTGGACATCTCAGCTTGGTGAGCAGAAACTCTGTTAGTTAAATGTGTGAGATGTTAAATAAAGGCTGAGGGATGTTGGGAGGTGGAGATGGAGATGAGGCTGTGGAGGACTCTCGCTGGGTGGAAGAAAATGGTATGAATTTTTATTATTACTGGAGGCAAACTGAGGGCCGAGAGGATTTTTCTGACTCTTTAGATGTATAAAAAATGAGCGAGAGCAGCCCTTAAAAAAATGTTCTCTGCTGGTGTGGAGCCACTGGAGGGGCCAGACACATTACTGAGGGAGCAATTACACATAAAAGATAAACTTCTATAAGACAGCAGAACCTAAGTTGAAGTTTTTACTCCAGAACTTGGACATTAAAATAACATTACTGAAATATGTTCCAATTCAAGGTTATGTGATTGAGGGATGTACATTTTAAGATACATCTCGGCTGCATAAATTTGAATAATATTCCTTATTATAAATTCACAGAGGAGCTGATAATGTAGCACTTAAACCAAGAACAAATTCAGGGTTTTCTGAATACAGTTCTGTGTTTTATGATGTAAAAGAAACACTGAGGACTCAGCACTCTGTTCCGCATTCTGCAAAACTATAAAAAGGAATGATGCAACTGGCTTGGAGAAGTGATGAAATATTAACAAAATATAGAGGACTGTGCAATATTAAAGTGCAAGTTTTTCAGCACAAGGTTCGTTAGTGCAGAGCCAACATCAGAGGAAATCCATGTCTCCTTTTACTTTGAGGTTAAGAGCAGAGGAAATGATTCATTTGTATTTGGCTTCTACACTGAGAGCAATTTGTGATGCTAAATCCATAACAGAAGCAATTGAACATTTTTTTTTCAATAAGAACAGCTTTAGATTTTTCTTTTTTCCTTGAGTTGGAGCCCAAAATGTCTCCCTATTTTGATTTCTTTAGATGTATGGCAGAGTATGAAAGGAACAGCGGCTGTAAACATATAACTAATATTTGAATATCCGTTTACACTTGGGGGTAAAGCCTCATAGTCTAACATTTGATTAAGAAGATTTTACACAACACATGGTAAACAACAATCAAAATTTTATCTCGAGCGCATCACAACTTTCTTATTTTTGGTCTGACTCCTACACTTTGTTCTATCAGAGACTTCGGAGAGCGCAAACTTCCACCAAGGTAGCTTTCATACTGCTGTTACATCTATAAGCAATGGTTTCATGATAAAGTTAGCATCATAATATGATTCCTTGACCCTGAAAAAACTCTAGCACTCGGAATCGTGTTGATATCATTATTCGTCATACAGTTATTGAGCAAAAATGATCATTCTCTAATGGCAGTTATCTGGATCCCCAACAAAATCTAATCATTTTTGAGTTGGCCATTACAAACATGTCCTGAAAATTCAGCAAAATCCATCCAGCAGTTTGTGTGTAATATTGCTAACAAACAAATTAACAAACAAACTAATGCACAAGCAAGCAAACATAGGCTGTGAAAAATATAACCTTCTTAGCAGAAGTAACGAGAGCTACAAGCACATGCATGAGCACTAACAGATGTAAACATACAGGACAGCAAACAGGAAGGAGATATTGCCTCTAGATGGAACTATGAGATGAAGGAAAAGGTTAAAAAACTGATGGTAAAAGAAAAAAGTTGAGGACAGCCAGCTGAAGCCCCTGCTAGCACTTAGCTTCAAGCTAACGTAATTTATCACAACACCTGGACTGACACACAAAAGTATAGTTTTATAAACCAGGTATGTTTATTTACAGCCTTTGGTGTCATTTCTCCTTCAGCATCATCGAGCCTGCCCTGCAGTGAAGTCCTGTTGTTTGTAAGGCTTGCCAGCCACATCACTGAGTAAGTATCAGTGTGTGTGACACAGTAGCAAAGGGGCGGAAAATCTCCAACAACATTGTAGTAACTTTTAATCTGAAGTTAAGCTAAGGAATATTCCAAATTGGAAACATTCAATATATGGAAATTAACTTGAAATTTTAAATGAATTGTAACATGCCAAAGTGTGTGCAGAGTGCACAAGTTCACACTGGGGGGGGATGTCAAGTAACAGGAATACAGAGGACAGGAAGGAGCAGTAGTCAGCCAGTAGCCATATACATTTTTAATGTATTCATATTTAGTTATATTTTTGTTAAGATCGATATTTTTATTTATCTTGCTATGCTATGCTAATGAATCCAGATTTCCCTGAGGAAGTTTTTCCAAAGGGATCAATAAATATCTATGTAATTTAACGTAACCTAATGTAATGTCAACACGCCTGCAGTAAGCAGTGTGTTCTATGTGCATGTGATTAAGGAGTAGCATAAATCCTTTCAGGAAAACTTTAATGAAATCTGGTTATTTAATTCAAAATGTGCAAACAAAAGACACATATACTCACACACATATATACATATATATACAAATATACATATACACACACACACACACACACACACACACACACACACATATATATATATATATATATATATATATATATATATATATATATATATTAGGGCTGGGCGATATGGCCTAGAAATAAAATCCCCGATTTTTTTCCACAACACTCGATTTACGATTTTAATCGATTTTTCCCTCCCTAAAAGAAACAAAACTCCCAGTGACATAAAAATGAAACAAATCAAGTTTTTCCTTTATGTTGTCCAAATGTTTCCCTCTTAAAGTCAAAGTCTGGGTCATAAAAGGTTGATTATGTAGTACAAACGTAGGCAGGTTTGTCCACATAAACACTAAAAGGCTGAGGTATTTTTGAAGTACTAGCATAAAACTCTTTGATCAATACTTAATCTACATAAAATAACAATTACAAGCCTATAAAAGTGCTTGTGCAAACCCTACAAGGCTGACCATCATGAAAATTGTAATTTTTTTTCAAAAATTGCAACTACTTACAATTGGACTGAGGCCAGAAAAAAAATCTCGATTTTTAATTTTTTAAATCTTCTGCAGAAAATAATTCGAATTAATCGATTTAAACGATTTTTTTCCCAGCCCTAATATATATATATATATATATATATATATATATATATATATATATATATATATATATACATATATATACATATATATACAGAGAGAGAGAGAGACATTTAAAACGATAGTTACGTATGTAACTGCGGTTCTATGAATCCTGGATGACCGCCAGAGGCGGTGCTTTAAGCACTGAATGACACCATATCGCGCATGCGCAGGTCGATAGCTATACCAACAGAGTCACGTGTGACCCCTGATGACCCCACGGGTCTAAATCTTCCGGTGTCATCAGAGGATCTGGTCCTACAGAATCTTCTCGCGAGACAAGAGGATACCGAGTGACCCGAATCTCTGGCGGTCATCCAGGATTCATAGAACCGCAGTTACATACGTAACTATCGTTCTATTTCATCCTTCCTGACCGCCAGAGGCGGTGCTTTAAGCACTGGATGACTCATACCAACATAGTCACGAGGGATCCAACATACCATTCCGATTACATTGGAGCCGATGGATCGCGTCGTAAGACCACACCCAGTGGATGGGGTTCGGGGATGTTTACACTGTAGATCCTCGTGAATGTGCTTGGCGAAGTCCAAGAGGCTGCAGCACATATGTCAGCCAGGGGCACACCCCTCAGGGCTGCCCATGATGTGGAGACGCCCCTCGTGGAATGGCACCGCACACCAGGGGGCATCGGCCGACCAGCTGCCTGGTATGCCAGGCTAATCACATCTGCAATCCAGTGGGACAAACGTTGTTTTGAGAGAGCACAGCCTCTCCGAGGACCACCATGACACACAAATAACTGGTCCGACCTTCGCATACCTGCAGTGCGGTCAACGTATGCTCTCAAGGCCCTCACAGGGCAGAGCAGGGCTGACCTGCCGTCATCCTCCCCCTGTGGGGGTTGAACCTTGCCAGCTGTATCGGCTGATCGAGATTCGATCTTGACAGGACCTTGGGCAGAAAGGAGGCCCTCGGCCACAAGGTGACCCCTGATTCATCTGGGCTCCACCTCAGACATGCAGGATCTACAGACAGAGCATGGAGTTCCCCCACTCGCTTAGCTGTAGTAATGGCAAGGAGGAAAACAGTCTTTGCCGATAACCATTGCAGATCTGCCTCGACAATGGGCTCAAAGGGAGGCAGGCATAAATTATCAAGCGAGATGCAGATCCCAAGCGGTGCTCTCTGAGCTAATGGCGGATGGAGCCTCATAGCCCCCCTCAAAAAAAGAAACCAATTTGTGGCACCCAACAGTGTTATTGTCCACCGGACATGCGGGAAGAAATGGCAGCGACATAAACCTTTAGGGAAGAGAGGGAACGACCAGCATCTAAGAGCGACTGCAAGTACTCGAGGATTGCCGGTACCGCACAGTGCTCAGGGTCCAGACCCTTACCTGTGCACCACGTTGAGAACAGCTGCCACCTGTTCTCATATTGAATCTTGAGTGGAAGGTGCCCTAGCATTTAACACTGTCCGTCGCCGCGGAGATTGAGCAATCTCTCAGTGGTGAAAAGGGCCCTGCAGAGGCCAAACCCACAACTGGAGGCGACCAGGGTTGGGGTGCCAGATCGACCCCCATCTGGGACAGCAGATCTGTTCGGTCTGGTAGGCGCCATGGCTGGCTGCGACAAAGTCTGTGCAGGAGGGAAACCATGGTCTTCCTGGCCAAGGGGGCTACCAAGAGCAACCTGTGGCCCTCCTGTAGAACCCTCTGGAGTACTGCCTGTATCAAGCGGGAGGCGGGGAAAAGCGTGAGAGGAGACCCTCGGGCCAGTCGTGAGCTAGGGCATCCTGCCCTAGAGGGCTGCTTACCTCTGTCTTGGGAGAACCAGGCGGGCAATGAACTGTTGCCTCTGAACCAATGAGGTCCACTGTTGCCCTGCCAAAGTGGCCCCAGATGCTGAGCACCACCTCTGGGTGTAGGCGCCACTCCCCCTGTGACAGCTTGCCCCAAGACAGAAAATCTGCCACCTCGTTCCTTTCTCCCAGCAGGTACATTGCCCTTAGGCTGGCCAGGCGAGGGGCTGCCCAGTCTAACAGGTCCCTGGTCGCACACAGCAACCCTGCAGATCTGGTGCCCCCTTGATGATATATATGGGAGACCACTGGGATATTGTCCAAATGCACAAGGACATGCTTCCCCCTGAGGCTTGGTATAAAGTGCCTCAGGGCCATGTGCACTGCCCGTAGCTCTAAATAATTGATATGGTCGGTGCAACCCTGATCAGACCACTGGCCCTGAGCAGTTTGATTTTGCCATACCACACCCCACCCTGAGAGGGAGGCATCGGTCGTGATAGTCTCATGACGGGCGGAATCAAACCCATGGCCATGCCCGCAGCATGAAAAACCTCCTTCTCCATGGGGCCAGTGCAATGAGGCATTGCCAAGACACCTTCAGCGTCCTGAGCCTGTGCCGCCGCATCCAAATGGAAGCTGTTGAGCCATCTTTGGAGGCGTGGCGTCAGCAGACCTAAAGGGAACCACAGTTGTGATAGGCGTCAGCTTCCCTAAGAGCTGAAGGAACCTGGCGTAAGGCAGCCTCCTGCCCCTGCGAAGAGAAAGGAGGTCAGAATGCTGTCCACCCGGCGGCGGACGGACGAGCCTTCATGTGCAGGGTGTCAGGTCTACACCGAGAAAGGTTATGGTCTGGGAGGGAACAAGACAGCTCTTCTCGTAGTTCACCCTTAGGCCCAACCGGGCAACATGTGAAATCAGGGCCGCAGTGTCCCGGGCTACCTCGGACTGTGGCGCACACACCAGCCAGTCGTCCAGATAGGGATTAACCTTCATTCCCTGAGATTGTAGAGGAGTCAGAGCAGCAGCTACACGCCTGGTGAAGACCCGCGGGGAGAGGGAGAGGCCAAACGGAAGAACCCTGAACTGAAAATGGCGGCCTCGAAAGGCAAACCGGAAGGAATTGCCTGTGTTGAGAAAGACTGGGACATGAAAATATGCATCCTTCAGGTCTATGGGCGTAAACCACTCGTCCCTCTCCACAGCGCAGAACTTCTGCAGTGCTGAGCATATGGAATGGTATGACCTTGAGGAACCTGTTGAGACCCTTAGATCTAATATAGGGAAGTCCACCGTCTTTCTTTGTGACCAGAAAGTCGCCAGTAGTACCCCCTGGGCTGAGCTCACGGGGTCTACCGGCTCGATGGCACCCTTGGCCAGGAGAGTGGACAGCTCCTGATCGAGGGAAGGGCTTTTGCCGGGTTGCTTATGATGGTCATCTTGACCCGGCCAGTGGTTGGGGGCGGCGTCGGAACTGCAGTTTGTATCCCTGGGCTAGAGTGGAAACCACCCAGCGTCCGGTGTCGAAGCAGCCCAGTAGTTGAGCTGCTCTTGGGAGAAACAGCCGACAGCGGCCCGGGGCCTCAAGGCCCGGCCTCGCCCGGCCCTGGAGGCTCAGAAGTCGGGAAATGGGGTCCCAGGTCTGAGGGCCTGGGGGCTGGGTGACTTGGTGCCGAAATGTCCTGGCTGCATGTCGGCCAGGATGCCGTGCTGTGCCGGAGGCTGCTGGTGACCACTGGCACCTGCTGGGGCATGAAACCTGCGCCCGAGAAGGGGCCGCAGTACTTCTAGGCCTAGCAACTGAAGGCGAACTCCTGCTGAGACCAGAGAGCTGCTGTCTGGTCTGCCTAGCCTGAATAGACCGCTCCAGAGCCTCTAGAGCTGCTGAGCCAAACAGCTCCCCGGGCTCTACGGGAACACTGCGCAGGATCCTCCTGCCTGCCTCAGTGAGGGTGATTGGCCCAACCAAACCTGGCGCCGAGCCTGAACAAGTGTGGACATCAGTCGGCCCAATTCTCTAGACATCAGCGCAAAAGCCTGAAGGGATGCATCACTAAAACTCTGCACCGATGAATCAGGACCCATATCTGGCAAGGAGGCCGACAGAGCAAGTAGAAGGTGGGACATAGAGTTCCCTATCCTTCCCATACGAGCTCCGCCTCGTGAGCCCTACACAAGAGGTCATCTGTCACCCTGCATTGAGGGCGGGGCACCTTGCATCCCGCCTAAGGGCCTCATCAGGGGAAACAATCAGAGCTGCAATGGCTGGCTCTACTGCTGGCATGTGGCTCAGCCCAAACTTGGGTGCATCCTGCATAGCTGCCAGTGCCCGGCCATCTGAGGTAGTATTTGAGAGGGCCTTTGGGTCCCTCCAACATGCATGCAGTTCCCTCAGGTACTCCTCTGAGGGAGGCACAGTGAAAGAAACCGGGGCTGAACTGCGCCTAAAGAAGGCGCTCACCGGGGGCAGCTCTGGTTGAGGAGGGTCCAGCTGCAGACGAGCAAGGGCCCTACGAATGAGGGACCCCATGGATTCATCCACTGAGCCCGACCAGAGCTGGGGGCGAGCAACGGGAGCCAACCACTGAGGCCTGAGAAGCTCCCTGTTGGGAGGATGCACCCTCTCCATATTCACCGAACTCTGTGGCAGATGCTGTCATAGAGAGGACATCTTCCTCAACAATTGTAGCCGAATCGGTAGGTACAGGCGAGGTCACACAGACCCTACTTGGCTCAGACTGTCTTGTGAAAAAGGCAGTCTTCATCTGATTGAGCTCAGCCATGAGCTGGTCCACCCTGGAAGCAAGCCCAGACTGCTTTCGTTTAGGGGCGCCCTCAGTCTCAGCAGCCCTACGCTTCAACCGACGTGAAGGAACCTTAACTGGACCTTGCGCTGGAGTTAGCTGGGGAGGAGACAGGTAAGCTGGTGAGCCTGAAGATCCCTCCACCTCAGCCAGTCGTGCAGCCCTCACAGACCGAGGCAAGTAGCTGCAGTTCATGCAGGGATTGTCAGAAAGGGCCTGCTTCAGATGTTCAAGGCCCAGGCAAGAGGGACAAAGATCATGGCCGTCCTCTGGCTGCATAGCAGCCATACAAGCAGTACAGCTATGGCTGCCTAGCATTGTGCTGAGCATACAACAAGCTGGGAGCGGGAAGTGAAAACACCGCCTTCACCAACCAGTTGACTGGACAAGGTATTGTGATGTGCTAGTTACAGCTGGCTTCAAGTGAAGACACCCTCGCCAGGTAACCACACTGGTCTCACCTGTGTCGGGAGAGGGAGTGTACACACTGCCTTCACCGACAAAGGGTATTGCAGTTAAAAGAAAAACAACTGGCAACCGTATGAGCCGAAACAAACGCTGTCAAACAATAAGTGTTGTCAGAAAACAACAGGTGCAACGAGTTACAACCCTACATCATCAGCAGTTAGCTCAGTGGATACCGTCGCTTTAGCGTAACAAATAAACTCAAGACACTCAGGATGTGGCGAATAACACTATCCTCAAACAATAAGTGATTGTCAAGAAAAGAAAAAATCCAACACAGGTGCAACGAGTTACTACCCTGTGTCGTTAGCGGTTTAGCTCGATGGATACACGCTGCTAAACCATATCAGTAAAAGAAATCGGGTAATCTGGATGTAGAAGATTAACACTATTCCTAAAAAAAAAGTGTTGCCAGAAAACAACACAGGTGCAGCGAGTTATTACCGCCGTTAGCGGTTAGCTCGGTGAACACACCTTAACAAAGGAAACTTATCGGCGTATCTGACGGTACGTCGTCGCTTACCAGAAAAAAAAAAGAAACTTATGTGTGCTGTATGTGGCGAAAGCGCCTAACTTCAGCAATAGTAGCAAGCTTTACTACTTACGATTTGTCGGCGACAAACCTCAAGGATTCGTATCCAAGGGAGAGAAGAACGCCGAAGACCAGGCTCGTCGCAGCCCTTGGAGGGCGGTCAAACACCGCAGCTCCGACAGAAAGTCACAGGGCTACAAGCAACAAGCAAGGTGCTACTCCGTAGTCTGACATCTGCGAGCGAGAAGATGTAAAAGGACCAGATCCTCTGATGACACCGGAAGATATAGACCCGGTGGGGTCATCAGGGGGTCACACGTGACTCTGTTGGTATAGCTACTCGACCTGCGCATGCGCGATATGGTGTCATTCAGTGCTTAAAGCACCGCCTCTGGCGGTCAGGAAGGATGAAATAGAACTTCTGTTACTGACCAACCTTGTACTTTGTGAATTGCAGGTTCATTCCTGTTAATTCCCATGGAAAGTTTCCAACTCTGACCATTTATAGAATTTTGCCCTTATCTATGGTCATCCTATCTGACACACAACAAATGCACTGTGTACTCGGCATTGGATGAGCAACCAGGGTGCACAGAGTACCCTGTCACTATAAGAACCCTGTTGACATACTTGGCTGTTTCTTTACCCAAAATGACAAACTGTTTGCTTAATGGGTGCAAGTTCACATGAAAGACTTTTACTTTGGTTGACCATCACCCAAATTTAGGACTTGACAGTCATTCTGTCAGTCTGAAACTCTGTTTGGGCATTCGTGAAAAACTTCTGTTTTCTTCCTTACTTCAAGCCAATTAAGGAGAGCTGTGACAATGTGACAAACTGATCACAAGTGTGAGTTTAATGACTCTGTGTGCGTTTGTTATTGTGTGTGTGCTAGTGTGTACATCTGCAGGCAGGGAACTTTGCCAGGAGCAGCTGTGCGGATGTCAGAGGAGCTGATCAAGAGAGTCTGCAGCATCAAACTATCCAGGAAAACAGCTGTGATGAATCCACACCGTGTCATGCACAAACACCGGCTGACACACAACAACTTCAGCTGACAGGAGCTGAACCTCAGTGTCAGATCTGAAAGATGAAACACTCTGATACACAATACAATATTATACCAGCACCCCTGTTCAAGATTCCCATTGTGAAAATTCAATTATACTTTTGATCTTACAGAAATGAGCTCTCTCAACCTAATTTGGAACACATTTAAAAAAAGGCATGCTTCTATTATTTCCTTCATCACATCTGTTTTATGCCATATAGTGATGTGATGCTGTGTTTCCTCTAGGTTCATTGCCTTGGGGCGGCGGGTTCGGGGTTGCTTGAGGCTGTCAATAATGCTCCATAATATCATAATTAAAGAGCATCTACATCTGAATAAATAGTGAGCACTGTGGGCTACAACATTCTCAAAAAATTAAAATAAACTGCATAAAGTATAAAAAGTATTTAAAAAAACAGGAAGAATGTAACATTTCATGTAACCATGTAAGCTCAGCAGGTGGAGAGAAGATGAATCATAAAGTTATAGCAAGTGACTGACAATGAGGAGAAACTACATGCTGAAAGTTTCCTACACTGCTGCTAGCTGTGCTTCCCGTCTTAGTAAGGACAATTGGCTTAAAAATGCTGAGATTTTTGCTTGGGGAGATTGTTTGGTAAGCTTCAGGTCATCCATTAATGTTTGTTTAAATTGGGTTTTTTTTTATTATATTTTTTTACCGTTATGGTCGCTCCTTCATCTGCCGCCTGATTGTGAGTGTGTGTGTATGTCTGTATGTGTCGTGTGTGTGTCTTTATCATCCCCTTCACACAACGCTACCGCTTCCAGTCATTTCAATGAGGACAGGCGGCAGACAGCACGCGGTTTGGACCGCCGCTGTAGAAGCGGTTCCCGCCGAAGAGCATGCGCACAGATTTTGTCCTGCTGCTCAGAAACCAGCGTTTTGAACTTTCTGGCTGTAGTCGCCTGGCAGCAGCAAATCATATCGTACTATTGAAGAACTGGACGTGAGGAAGCATTTCTACTGAATTGTTTTTAGGGAAGGAGAGTCATAGTAGTATGTCAGAGTGAGCATCTTCAGAGTAGCGATCTTTGTAATGTTAACGCTGCTAAGGGGAGCCGGGATTGGCTGAGGGTAACGGAAGTGTAGACAGAGAGAGAACTGCTAACTGTATGACACGCTGTTTGAGTCTGTTAACAAAGAGAATTAATGATTCAGAAGTTATCGGCTCGTTCTATGACAGGGAGTGTTGTGAGACACTTTTAGGTGGCCTCTGCTCTGGCGTTAAGCTGAACCACCGCTCCGTCTCGGCCGGCGGTGGCAGCAGCCTCAATAAAGACTGCATGACGGGGGGACCCCGCCTGCAGAGAGACAGTTTGGTTGCCGCGCGGCTTATCGGTGTTGCACAAGAGGAGCGAGGGAGGAGGCGTTTTTCAGAGCGGAGAGGAAAAATGCATTTTATTAAATGTAAGCAAACCATAGCGACACAACTATGGGCAAGATAGTTATTTGCCTAAGCACCCGCGACACCCGATTTAATGCAGGACTCTGATGTGAAGGCAGCGACATGATGCTGCGGTGGTGTATTTACAGTTTTTAAAAAAAATTGCAGGAGCGGTGGGTAGGATTTAGGAGCGGCGGGCCGCCGCTCCTAAATGAATGTAGAGGAAACACTGTGATGTATGGTACCATTGTGTATCATTTTATTTTTAATGCTGTTTTATGAGTTAAATTATTAAATGCTATTGCATTATCCTATGGATTGAATCAAATCACAGCGTGTCATTTATGGAAGATGCTTCCAACTACTGCAAAGAATCCTGTTGTGTCATATTAGTATAACACCTAATACTCAACATTTGAAACCCTGAACAGCACATCAGGACACCTGCAGTGGGGAACCACTAAAAAGATAATGATTTTCTGCAGAAGATTTAAAAAGTGAAAATCATTTTTTTCTCAAATTACTCCGGTTGTAAGTTGCTGCAATGATTGAAAACATAAATACCGAAAATGTCCACTTTTCACAACGGTAGGCCCTGTCAGGTTTTTCATAAGCACTTTCATAGGCTAGCATTTGTTTAACATGAGATTTAATTATGTTTCATGCTAATATACAGTGAATATAACAGCTCAGCTACAAACCTGCTTACATTTGAACTCAATACTTAACCTTTTTAAACACACTTTAGAGGGAAATTCTGTTTGGTTTGGGAATATATTTTGATAATAAATGCAAAACTTGATTCATGGCATCTATTTAAATCATAAATTCAGTGTTGTGGGTAATATTGCCCCCATGTCATATATTATTGTATGTATCATATGTGGTATTGGTACACAATACTGGATTTTTTTCTGATATTTGATAGTGCTGGGGGTCCCCAGTCTTTTGTGTGCCACAGCATGGTTTGACGAAAAGGACTGCAGTCGCAGAGGAGATATTCAGAGGCTTAAGTTGGCTAAAAGTCACCTGTTGACATGGTAACTCATTGAACTGCTACAAATTATCCATGCAAAGGAAAATGAGGTTTAACCACAAGTTCTTCTCATTTTGTACTTTTTCATTTATCACAGTGTTGACAAAATCAGAGGGCCTGTGTCAAAGTCAAGCTTAACCTAACACACAGAAAAGCAAGAATCTGGGGATCCTTTCAAAATAAAACAACCTCCAGTCTCTGTTATTCAATAATGTTACTTAAGCTAAAGTAATTTTATATTTTTCTCTACAGCCTGTACCGAATGTTCTATGGCCCAATACTGGTGGTCTGTACAAGCAAAAGTGAAACCAACACAATTTCAGGAAGGTGTATAATGCTATGTCTGATCAGAGTTTATCTGCTGTAAGAAGTGTTCATAGCTGCTGTTGCCAATATAAATTGAAGTTTTTATCTGTTGATTTACATATTGTCCAATTAACGTAGTTCATTAAGTAGTAATATATTATTATTTTTTTACAAATATACATACTGTACCATAGCATAGGATTATATAGTTTTTATTGCACAGCTAATTAATAATAAAAACACTTCACAACCTTTAAAAAAAGGACAAAGCTGCAAATACAAATGGTAAACTATACTTTTTTTCACTCCTTGTGTTTTCAGAGGCACATAAAAATAGGCCAATGGCCTCAAAATAGAGGACTGATCTGGGAAACACTAAGTGCTTTAGTTCATCACGGAGACCAGTGGCCTGAATTTGACTAAATGTGGACTGTTTTTCTCTCATTTTCATGTTTTTATTGAGCTCCTTCTCTGGTCTTTTAAACCAATTAGCATCAAAATAAGGGGCATTTCTGTGAGCTGCACATGATGCACTTTGATTTTAAAACACAAAACCATTTTTCCAGCAATGTAAAGCACTGCTGCACCATCAATGAGCGAGTACTGTAAAGGGTCTAGAAAATGAGAAATGAAAGAAAATAATGTGCCATAACATCTTCATTTTGAAATATCCAAATGAAAAACCCAAATGTGCTGAGCACATTATGAGCACCTTGAGATGCATCCTCTCATTTCAGAGTCTGCCAGCAAAATACAAATAAATGTATCTACACTGAGAGAATTTATGAGCAGGAAAAGGCTTTATAAGAGAACAACACACACATAAACATGCTGGCTTTATCTGTTTAGCAGCGCAATGTAAAATTCCTGACAGTATTCATACATTTTCGTTTTCCTGGCTGTGCTGTGTTACACAGTGTGGATGAAGGCATTCGTCACAAGTGCATAAATAAAACTCCCCCAGGCCTATTGTTTTGGGTTGAGCTGTAGCACTGTAATAAAAGAAACCCCCTACTCAGTCATTTGTCAATTTAATTCTTCCACCTTCTCTGGCTGCTTTTCTCTTAAGGGCTGAAATTACCTTTGGCTAAAGAAAGCATGCATCCAGTGTGCCGGGTGGAAATGAAGACTAGCAGGGTGGTTATTTGCAGCAGAGATTGTGAGCTGCTGTGTTACAGTTAGCAGGCCACTGTGCAGGCCATAATTTAACCAACAAACACTTTATGACCTTGTTCTCTTTCCCTTTTATGGAGCTGGGAGGCATCCTTAGCACTCACACCATGTTTATATTGGAATAACTTCTCTGGTGCCTCTCTTCAGGGCCGAGAAAGGACCTCCACCAACCACAAGGAGGTAAAAGCATCCAAACCCTCTCTTTTTCTTTTTTATCGTGTTCTCAATGACACAGTTATGCTTTATTGGCTGTATTTCATCTTTCACTGTTGCTCTATCTCAAACGAAGCTTCCTCCTTTACCGAAATAGCCTTGCTTTTTTGGAACTTGCAAGAATAACACAAGACTTCACAGTGACCCAATTGTTGCAAGAGAGTCAAAACAAGGACATACAGTTAGGGCTTTCAAAGTGTCACTGAGCTAGAGCTGCCCCTAGTTTCTTTTGTAATACACAGGCATGTTTAAACAGCAGTTGAGTTTTGAAAACATAAAAACAGAAGTAGCCCGCGAATACAAAACCCAGCCATTAATTCATTTCTGTCATCATTACCTGAGCCTATAATATTCAGAAATCCTTGAAATAATTTTGTGGACATGCATCCAGATTTAGATCACCACCAAAATCAAGTACCTTCCTTTTTGTGTCATGAACAACATTGCCTGAGAATGTCATCAAACTCTGTCCACAACTTCTTCAGTGATCCTGTTATCCTGTTCACAAACTAACAACTAACAAACTAAGGTGCTGTATCTATTTTTTTGGAGGTTACCTTACCAGAAAAAATACAGAAATAAATAGTTTTCACAGCATCACACTGATGAAACTGTCCCCTTGTGGGCAAAAACATGTGCTCATGCTGCAGGCTATGGAAAAGTCTACTGTCTTAGTTGTCTTGAATAAGTTTAATTGGTGTTTAGGCTGTTTAATCTTGTTTTTCTTTAATAACAGATGGCTCTATTCAGTTGGATCCAATAATTGCTGAGGGGAATAGCCTGTGTTAAACTCTCTCTAATCCTCATCTAAAAAAGAAAAATGAAATGGCAGAAAATAGTGGATTAATGCCGTCAGACACCCATAAGACACTCTATTGTTGCAGTAGTTTATATCAGTAAAGAACATACTTATTCTTCATGAATTGATTGCAATTATTTAAACCTGATTAACTAGAAATGCCTTTCAACTAAGATGGCTTCACACCTACAGCTCAGTTACTTTGCTCCAATTCAGTTGATAAAAATGCTACTGCACAGCAATATTTTGAACTGGGCAAATCCCACAAAAGTCCAGAACTGGCCTTACATCATTATGTCACAGGTGGCATAGCAGTTCGTCTCGGTATGGCTCGCTTTTTGTGGCGTTTCCATAGCCTAAAACCGGGACAGGACCCCTTATAAGCAAACCCTACCATCCGACTTTTTGGGACCCTTCTGTTGGGGTGCCAAGCATACCGACCCCAGAAGATGGAGCTAGAAATACTGCAGTCCATTGATTGGTCGAAGGAGACGTCACTTCCTGTGTGGCAGCGGAACAACCGCCATGTTTCAATCTCCACGTGTCTCCATGAAGATAACTCTCATGGCACACAGCCTTCTCTGAAATAAAGCTTGGTTGCGCTTCGTAACAAAAAGCCACATGCTGATCACAAAAAAGAAGAATTGCTGGATGTCTTCCATCATTGCTCTTTGTTTACTGTGTTGCGTTTTCTTCTTCGTTGTATTTAATAGCCGAGTACACTGTGTTGTGCTGCTATGATGTCATGCTATCAGCATCCGCCTGATACGCCGCATACCAAATAGGGTTCGGTTGGCTGTGGAAACACAAACAGGATCAGGCTTTACCAATCCGGCCTGAGCCAAAACCGCGCCAATCCATACTGGACCACTTGGTGGAAACGGGCTTAAGTGATTTATGATAGAGATTAAATTTTCTATGCAAGAGTATAAACACATTTATCATTGTGGGACTAGCATAAAATCACTTGTATTGTAACAACTCTCCAATATTACCATTACAGCACAATAACGCTGTCTGAATTTATTTCCTTTAACTTGCCAGATAGCAGGCTTATCAATCTATACACAATTAAAATGCATAAAACTGTCTGTATTACACAGAGTTCCATCTTAGTAGCAGTGTAAGGAGGAGTATTCTCCACTATTTAGGTATGAAAAAGTTATTATGGGGTTCCAGCAGAGACTGTGCTGTTTATGGTCATCTAAATAATGTTCCTAGTGCTGCGCAAGCGTCCAAAGTGTCTTAGCAGAGTTTTAAAAAGTTGTCAAGTAAAATAAATTTCTCTGTCCGTCGTCTGGATAGAATGATAAGTTGCTTAGATGAGATGAGAAGTTAAAAAGCTAGTGCCACATGGTGTTTCTTGGTGAAAGTTTTGTTCTCAACTCTTTTTGCCTTTAAGACTTTCATGCGGTTGTCAAAGGAAAACTTTTATATAGAAGAAACTGCTCACTAAGCTCCATCAAAAGGTTTCAACAAACACCAAACAGAACTTTAAAAACTCATAAATTCAAAAAATGGAAATTCATCCAGGTGGCCTCTGATCAAAAAGGTGTTGTGCAAAGGTTTCAGAAAAATCTTTTCAGAACTGTGACCGAATACAAAGAAAAACCTGCCTATAAGAAAATGTTTGACATTTTGAGAAACCCAGCTTACAGTGTTCAGATGAAGCAGGGATCTGGAGAATAAAATGTTTGTTGTGTTGAAAAAGTTCCTGGCAGCATTTTGAGTCAAAAATGAAAAACTATCATGAGCATGGAAGAATTGTTTGTTTTGCCAGATAGGAAAGTGACTAAGGAGACATCTATAAATGTTTTCAATTAGAAAAAAAGCTCAATTTTTTCAGTAGTTAGTCTGTCTGTCTGTTTGGATTGGCTCGGCTCTCCGAAGGCTGGTTAGTTGGCAGCTCTTTCAGTCTTTTGAGGGTTTTTACCGTTTTCAGATTGCCAAAAAAACAAATTTTGAATATTTTGGTCGTTTTTGTTTTACTTGATCTGGACCAAGAGAGGCATTTTTCCCAAAAACAACATTTTATGTGTGTTCATTTATTCTCCTTCAAGGGTTTCAACAACATTAAACATCTCATCTATCTTAACATTTTACATTTCTTAACTTCTGATCCTGTTTCTTGTTATTTCTGATTGTCATGATGCAAAGAGATCTTTTGCTTGGACTCAGATTTGCTTTTTGAGGTTTTTTGTGTCTTAAATTTGCTCAGTCATTACAATATGCAAACATGGTCAGGAGGAAGAAGAGTAGTGTCTTTGTGAAACATAATGATAAATTGGGATAGTTTGGTACAAAGAAAGAACTTGTCTCTGAATTGTTCTGTCTTTGTGCCACGGTGTAGTGAAGAAGAATAAAAGGCAGACAGGAACTGTTGTAGACCTTAGAAGTCCAGAGAGTATGCTACAGCCACACAAAATACAGGCCAAAACCAGAGTGGCATCCGCTGTTTGGTTACTGGGGACAGATTTTGAGTCCAGTCCAACCAGCCAACATGCTGACAATATTGTTAAAACCTGAAAACATCTGTTGATAGAAATAAAGGGGTTGTGCTGAGGCTTGGCTCATGGGGTCATGAAGGGAAAATTCGAGTGTAAGAGTTGGAGAACTGCAGTTTAGATTAGATTAGATAGAACTTTATTGATCCCTTGGGATGGCTTGGGAAATTAAGATTCCAGCAGCGTAGTAGGTGCACGGGTGAAAAAAAGCACAAAGGTATCAGAAAAGTAAAACTTGTAATAATAAATATAAATAAAAAAATATAAAAATGAAAGTATGGCTTCTGCTCCTTCCCATCCTCTGTCAACCTGTTACTCTTCCTCCTGAGTAAGGAGTATGCTTACGGCACCTTATATATCAGAAGTGGGCAACTGGCGTCCCAAGGCCAAATTCAGCCCACCAATCATTTATAAAAATAAGAATATGAAGAAAACATAACAACTGTAAAATATGATTCATCACGAGTACTAAATAGTAGAGCTGAAAGATGTATTGTTATTGTATCTATAGTATATTGAGATATGAACATTCAAGATATTAATAGCAAAAAAGGAACGATATAAATGATATAGATTTCCCTCACATTCGCCCTGCATGTACAGCTGTGGAAATCACAACAAATTTCATTTTTACGATTGCCCTTGAATGCACCACTTCGTTTTCACCTAACCTGTAGTCATATTGTATCGTGTCGATATCGAAATATCTGGCATGAATATCAAGATATGAAATTTTGTCCATATCGTCCAGCCTTCCTACATAGTAGCACAAATTGGGACAGGTGATTAAAATTTCTTTTAACCTTAAATTGCTGGTGCATGCCTTGTTTTTTACAAGTCACTTACTTTCCTGTGATTGCATCTCTAAACATCTTTCATGAGGCCCTAAAACCTAATATATACAATACCCAAAACCAGTGAAGTTGGCACGTTGTGTAAATTGTAAATAAAAACAGAATACAATGATTTGCAAATCCTTTTCAACTTATATTCAATTGAATACACAGCAAAGACAAGATATTTAATGTTCGAACTGGTAACCTTTATTTTCTTTTCCAAATAATCATCAACTTAGAATTTAATGGCAGCAACACGTTGCAAAAAAGTTGGCACGGGGCATTTTTACCACTGTGTTACATCGCCTTTCCTTTTAACAACACTCTTTTACTACGAAGCCACGCTGTTGTAACACGTGCAGAATGTGGCTTGGCATTGTCTTGCTGACATAAGCGGGGCATCCATAAAAAAGACGTTGCTTGGATGGCAACATATGTTGCTCCAAAACCTGTATGTACCTTTCAGCATTAATGGTGCCTTCACAGATGTGTAAGTTACCCATGCCTTGGGCACTAATACACCCCCATACCATCACAGGTGCTGGCTTTTGAACTTTGTGCCTATAACAGTCCGGCTGGTTCTTTTCCTCTTTGGTCCGGAGGACACGACGACCACAGTTTCCAAAAACAATTTGAAATGTGGACTGGTCAGACCACAGAACACTTTTCCACTTTGCATCAGTCCATCTTAGATGAGCTCGGGCCCAGCGAAGCCGGTGGTGTTTCTGGGTGTTGTCGATAAATGGCTTTGGCTTTGCATAGTAGAGTTTTAACTTGCACTTACAGACGTAGAAGAACTGTAGTTACTGACAGTGGTTTTCTGAAGTGTTCCTGAGCCCATGTGGTGATATCCTTTACACAGTGATGCCGGTTTGATGCAGTACCGCCTAAGGGATCGAAGGTCACCGCTAGTCAGTGCTGGTTTTCGGCCTTGCCGCTTATGTGCAGTAATTTCTCCAGATTCTCTGAACCTTTTGATGATATTACGGACCGTAGATGATGAAATCCCTAAATTCCTTGCAATAGCTGGTTGAGAAATGTTGTTCTTAAACTGTTGAACAATTTGTTCATGCATTTGTTCACAAAGTGGTGACCCTCGCCCCATCCGTGTTTGTGAATGACTGAGCATTTCAGGGAAGCTGCTTTTATACCCAATCATGGCACCCACCTGTTCCCAATTAGCCTGTTCACCTGTGGGATGTTCCAAATAAGTGTTTGATGAGGATTCCTCAACTTTCTCAGTCTTTTTTACCACTTTTGCAGCTTTTTTGAAACATGTTGCAGGCATCAAATTCCAAATGAGCTAATATTTGCAAAAAATAACAAAGTTTACCAGTTCGAACGTTAAGTATCTTGTCTTTGCTGCGTATTCAATTGAATATAAGTTGAAAGGGATTTGGAAATCATTGTACTCTGTTTTTATTTACAATTTACACAAGTGCCAACTTCACTGGTTTTGGGTATTGTAGTTAAGTAAAGCTATATTTGGAAATAAGGGAAAAGGTGATTTATTTGTGCTTTAAAAACTGGAAACATTTATTATTTTATTGCATAAAAAGAAGCTTAAATTGGCTTGCGTTACATGTCATACTCATTAAATTGGGGTTTTTTCATTATGTTGAGTTAAAATATATGAATTTTGGCATAATCCTTTTGGAAGCTTGAAATTTTCTGTTTTTCTGTTAATTAAAATATTGTTTTCCCTCATTGAGAGAGCCAAATAGGCCTGTCAAGATAACAAATTTTGCTGGACGATAATTGTCCAAAAAATTATTGATGATAAACAATATTACTGCCAATATTATTTGGATTTTTTTTTTCATTTATGTAATTATTAAATATGTCATAATAAAGTGAGTACACCATGTCAAAAGAAATAAACTTTAATTTCGGAAGATTATTTAACTGTAATTGGATGGTCAAGATCTTTTAAATAAAATAAAATACATTTAACAAACAATATAATAAATTTAACAAACAAAAATAGAGAAAAAAATGAAAATGAAATGGACTCTCTTAATAAAATTGCTTGTAAATAAAAATAATTATACTAATGAAAAACAATAAAAAAATAGACCCAGTCTCTGTAAAGAAAAAACGAAACGAAAACAATAAATAAAAGGGAGTTTATACAATTCGTGTCTGTGACATGTACTTTCTCCCAGTCAATTAATACTGTCTGTCAAACGTTCGTAACATTGCTGCTTTTTCAACCATATTGAAGTGTTGTATTTCTTTTGCAATGTAGTGAACTACACTGTCTGTAATCGCACAGTTTTACTCTGTTTTTTTTATATTTACTTTGCTGACCAAAAGCCTCAGTAAACGGGAACTGTCAGGACAAAGGCTTCGCTGCACCTCCTCTCCTTCTTCTTCGTTGCCACTACTTTCAAACAAATGCGACATATCTGCTCGTCGGTGTTCATGAGCTCACACCTTGTTCATTCTGATTAAAACCAAAATATTCCCACACTGGGGCTGTGGCACTCGGCTTAAGAACCATATCTTTCCTGCCATCATTCATATTCGTGTTCATTTCCTCGTTACTCCTCAGCACGCTAGCCACATCTCTCTCTGTGTGTACTCGCGAGCGGCCCCGCGCCCCCCAAAGATTTCATGTTTGACAGATGCTCACTCGGCTATAAATCCGCTAAATCCGGTATAGAACCAATGCACCCCGGTGTTAAGAAAGATGGACAGAGTGAGTTATCTTCTCATTTAGCCTCTTTGATAGAAAGAGGAGGAAAACAAACATGCATGCACGTGTCAGTTTATCGAGGCCGGCAAACTTATCAAGGATGTTTTTATTTATCGTTCGGTTAATTGATTTATTGATTATCGTGACAGGCCTAGAGCCAAACTATGTAATAGTGCAGCCTACTTGTTAAACGAAGTTACCCATCCCTGCTATCTAGGATAAGATTGTGGATCCCAAGGCTGGACTAGTTGATAAACGCTGATCTGGTGAAGAAAAGTCATGGACTAATCTGCTGCTGGGGCCTCATGTGGTTTCAATCTTCTCAGCTTGACATAAAAAAATAAAATCTTCCAAAATATCAAACCTTCATTTTTTATATCTGCACTAAACAACATGAAATGCGTCCACACTCAGCCATTATCAGATAATTTCTTTGCTGCCTTTTGCTTTTACAGATTAAGGCTGCCTCTGTTTCTACCCGTTCACACTCAGTAAATAAATTTCACGGCTGAGCATTGAATGTTGTGCCACAGATGGAGTGAAGAGGAACATAAACATCTGTTCCCATATAACACATCAACATAATGTCTTGTCCCCTTGTGATTTCTTGGCATCGATAGCTGCCTTGACACCGGTGTCATAAAGGGTTTTCTGAGAAAGAGGCGACAGCATTGATAAGATAAATATTTGATTTTTTCTAGGAATGTGTGCCGTGGATGTCGACGGGAGGAACTATGGGTACATAAAAATGAAACATTTATGCAACAACAGCTCTCCAGAAGAACTTGCTCAGACGTGGCTTCACATCGCTAACTCAGTGTCTTTTTATGAGAGGGGAAAAAATGTCGGACTACAGACTCCGTGAACACACATCTGGTTGTTGCCTGTCTTAATGCTGAAGAGGAACAGGTTGTTGTAATTACACATAGACTGATAAGTATCTCTACCTGCCCTTTCTCAGGGGAGGAGTACTTAGAGAGGATAATTGGTGGGATAAGTACCCATCTTCTCTGATAAACTCCCCCTGGGACAGTATGGAGAGACTAGTTATTGAATAAGTGGGAACATTTTCTCTGATCTTGAATAAATATAATCTTCACTACAAATAGGTTGGTGTAATGGGGTTTGCATAGGGCTGAGAAACTAATCAGTGAGGTTTCCAGAAGGCTTTTTTATAATATAATTTTTTCCTAGAGTCATGATGACTCAATTCAACTGGCCTGGATTGCTAGAGTTGAATCCTTCCCTACATTTCCTTCAAATAGTGACACAACAACAGAAATGTAACGCTCCTTCGCCAGGCCTGTCCGTAACATGAAATGGAGCTGTGGTGCAAAAAAGGTTGGAGAACACAGACCAAGATTTCAAAATTCTAGGGTCTGAAGTGTTTTGTCTTTTTAAAGTATATTTTCAAACGATTTCCTTGCTTTTATTTTGACAGTGTGTAGTTGGAAAGTGGATATAATTTATAAAAGGGGTGAGAGAGAGCAGGGGAGAACACTCAGCAAACAGGCCTCAGATGGATATTGATCTCGGGTCAACTAAAAAGTGATGTGCAGGAAGCTTACCATTTCAACAAACCAGCACCTAAATCTAAGTGTTTTGTTACTAACTATAACCTAATAGGAAAAATTACATGACTTCAAAACTTGGAAATAATCTAGCCAGACTGGACCTCAACAAAGCTTCAATCATTAGTGCCCTCAATTTCCAAAGGCTTCTTGAGTGTTGTTTGATTTAATAGATTAGAAAACTCCCTTGGGAAAGTAAGATTCCAATAGCATTTTGAAAAGCACATTGAAATCTTAAAAAGGATAGATATAAACAAAAAAATAATTTAAAAAAAGATTCAAATAAAAAAAATATGTGAAAACTGTTGAAAACAGAGGCCTTTTTGAAAAAAAAAAAGTCTATCAGTTTGCACATTAACCATCTTTTGTTTGTAGTTTTAG
Source organism: Scarus forsteni (assembly GCA_036419115.1). Taxonomy (NCBI): domain Eukaryota; kingdom Metazoa; phylum Chordata; class Actinopteri; order Labriformes; family Labridae; genus Scarus; species Scarus forsteni. Next base: position 8,818,764 of record JAZDUH010000270.1, read on the forward strand.
TTCAGTTGCATATAAGTCGCACAGGATTTGGACATCACTGTATTCTGTTTTTATTTATGTTGTATGCACGTCTTTTGCTGTCATCTGTTGGCATGGCAACCTTGTTAACAAGGATTAGAACTGACTTGGGAGACTCGTTGCTGTGGCTTCATCAAAATCCGGTTAGTTGGATGCCATATTTAACACTCAAGTGCTCAAGAAAGCCAAATCCATTCCCCAGATACTAAAAACAGGTATGTCTTTACATGATGCTGCCATTTCCCTGTTTTTGACTTTTTTAATCTGCTGTTAATTTATCTTTTTATAATTTTATCTATTTAAACTGACTTGCACTCTGTGGACTGTGCACCTTTTACTTGATGCAACATGCTATTCACATTTTGTACATTTTGTATTTCTGTATGTCTGCCTTTTACCCTGATGTTGAATGTTTTTCAGTTCACTCAAGTGAAGTCCCACCTTCTTTGGGATTGGGGTTTGTACTTTTGGCCCTCTCTGACACTTTCTAAAAAGTCAAAAACCAAACTGAGCTGAAATTAAGTTTCAGTAACTTGGACACTAAGCAGTGACACGAAGAGTTAAGACACTCCCTTGAGTGTTTCTTGTTTAACAGACACCTGTAATCTTAAAAATGTGAAATACCAACCTCTGGCATCAAAGAACTCCTCATCCGAGCTGTCTACCGACTCTTGTGCGATGTTCTGCAGACACCAGTGTGTGGCGCTGTGCTTCCTTGAAGTACCTGTGTGTAAAATAACAGAAAATCTGCTTTAAGAAAGAAAAAAAGAGGCAGGGTCTCTGCTCTGATCACATAACTCAGACACAGACAAATCATGCAGCTTTTATTTCTTCCCCTTTTTTCCATTGATACTTTTTCGACATTCAGACTGAAAAGCAAAGCTGGAGCGCCCCAGGTAGAGAGAAATGTTCTTTTGAGCATCGCAGCAGGTGAGACGACCTAAACGGTCTCCTTTTTGAGCTGTGTCAGAGCACACAAGTGTCTCAGCGAGGAAGGAGGGCAAGAAGGGTATTTTACGATTTCTGAGGCAGGAGCAATGATAAGAATGGGTTTGAGAGCATTTGCTATTATTGCTATACACTTTTAAGTACCCAGATATAAAACAAGTGCAAACAATGAGGCAGCAGACAAGTCTATAAAAGTCAGAGAGGCAGGAAGTGGAAGTGACTCAACTCAATGAAACAGAAATAATAAGCTTTATCTGCCAAGGCCACTGTTGGTTCAATTAACAGTCGTCAATAAGGTAATGACCCAGTCGTTGAATAAACAGGATCAGGTACAACTTCTAGGAACATTTTCTTCTGTTACTTAATTCAACAGGAGCTTAACACCATAACAAAAGACTTGGTGTTAAGCAAAGATGTTTTAGTTGATATAAATCTTTGGCAGGGCGTAAAACAATGGAAGAGCAGCATCACCTCTTAACAAAGAATAAAAAAGTATCAGACTGGAGATGAACATCGATCAGCCATAGCATCATGATCCACTGCTAGGGCTGAAAACTGTTGGGAAAAGATCTAATTGAGATTTTTCTAGCTGATATTGCGATTTCAATTCACAATATTTTTCAAATCAAGCTCCAGTGAAATATTCAATGTTTTTACAGTACAGATGAACAGTAACGGAACCAATGATCAATGATTTAGGTTGTGATGTTGGCAGAATGTATGAGAGCCATATGGCCCACTCATCATCACTGAATGTCTACTAATAATGAATTATTCACTAAAGAATATAGTGTTTTTCTGGATTCACATCAGTTTTTAACATTGGTAGACTAACTGTGAAAGGAGCAAAACAGTGTAAAGCAAAAGTACAATGGAGGCCTTGTGCTAAAAAAAAACAAGTATCATGATTGGCAATTTGTTTTGAAATATAAGCATATCAAATATCAGCAAATATCCAACATTATGCATTCCTAGTGGTAAATACTGACCTATCAGACAATTAGAGAGTTTTCAGAGTTTCTTTATGTTGGGAGTATCTTGAAAAGCCTCAAGCAATTTCTCTTATTTTAGCTCCACTTTAATGATGTAGCGGGAATGCAGAGCACGTGTCCCTGCTGGCTCAGGTAAAAATTTGAAAGCCTCATTTTCCCAAAGTCTGATCCACTGAATCCTTCCAAACATCACAAAAAAGACTCAGTAAGGCCACAAGCAAACGTAACGCTTCAGTAAAAGCAATTGCACATGCCTTAAAGAGATGAGAGCAATTGCTTTAGACACATAAAACAGACACAAATGGCAACATCTCCTGGATTCACCTGCCTGCAAATGGATGCATGATACTCTAGGCATATATTTGCAAACCATCATGCATGAGCAAAAGGAAGAAGTATAGCTCATTAAATTTCATGTATACATTTGTTTACTTCTTGACAGAGGAGATGTTTCCCTCCTGGGATGTTGAGCAGTTTCCACCCACCATCCCCATCGCAGTCCAAACAAACTCAGGCTCAGCTCCAGAGCTCGTCTGGAGAATTATTGCTGGGAGACGTGTCTCAAGAGGTTTTAGTGACGTAAATCCTGATCTTGTGGGCACCACCAAGACATTTTAATATGGAGGAATATTGAAGACAAAAAGATGAACTCTACGTGGCAGGAATTCATAGCAATAATTATAAATAAACAATGCTGCTTTATGTGCATACAATGATCATGTTATAGGTCAAAAGGCTCCTAAAAGAGGGAGAAATAACACTGAAAGTATGGTTAAAACTCTTTATAATTTTCTTTTACTACAAGGCAGTTCTTACAGGACTACTTCAGAACTACTAACAAATTCATGTCCTACTTACGTGTAAAGGATAAATGGTTGAGCAATGGAAAAAAAAAAACTGGTCAAGTTTACAAGTAAAAATGCTCTCTACCAAACCAACTGATATTGTATTGTTTATTGTTGGAAAGCCTCCAGTGAGGTTCAGCTTGTACAGATTGTGGATTCCTGTGAAAAGCAGCACAGCTAAATCACAAAATGGCAACTCAAAGACAGCCTACAGTTCTCAGCAACAAAGCAAGGAACCAGTCTCCTTAGGCTGTCGTCTCCCTGAAACACCCACTTCAACGTCTGGTTTGATTCATCAGTCTCACTGAACCTGGTCCTAGGTTTGGAAATGAAGCCAGGGCTGACGCCAAATAACGTCGACACTGCACTGAACACTAGCTTCCAGTTGCAGGAGAGCTTGGCGCATTTTCTGGGCAATATCCACAATCATAGCTGTGTGGCTCAATCCATAAATGTCAATTCTTACAAGTTAAACCTCACTGTAAAGGTGAGTTACCAGGTTTTCCAGTAATACTAGAACATGTAACTAATTGGTTTTATAAAAGGGGAGAAATAATCAACCAAAATAATATTTTTCAACATTTTTAAGAAAAATATATAAATTCAAGATGAATCAATCGCAAAAAAGGAATATAAGACAGGATGATGACTCTAGAAGGATTGTGTGTGTGTGCGTTATCCTTATTATTATTATTATCAATATTCATTCTTTTTTTTTTTTATTCTTATATTTTCAAGAAAATCTAAATCTGCACACCTCTGTTGTTTTATCATTTGATGTTTGGTTTTCGCTAATTGTAATTTTATGTTTCATGTCAACGTATGTTTTCTGTTTCATGTTAATGAAGCTCATTGAATTGAACTGAACTGAAAACTGAGAGAGACAGAGACAGAGAGAGAGAGAGGGTGAAAAGGTGAAATGTGTGACAAAAAAAAACACCTGACTTTCCTTTAACTGGTTCATAACCAATCCATAAAATCCAAAGATCAATCTTTTAACTTGGATAGTTTTTTCTTCTTTGGATGTGCAGAGAAGCAGCCTGTGGTATCAACCCTGCTAGTCTCGTGTGATCAGCGTTTAGCGTTGCTTTCTACTGAACAAGATCTCATGAGATGTTACTGCAAACAAACATGGTGGGAGCACTATATGGGCACCACTGGCAAGTTTAAAAGCTGATGTTTGGATGTACAGTATTTTAGATTTAACAAGTACAAAGGAAAATACGAGTTGGACAAAAAACAAGTAATATGCAGAATATGCATTAATGTATATCATTAAAATAAGATTAATGTAACTGCTTTGGGTTTAGTTCTTTGTGTTAAACAATTTTTAATGATGTACCAGGTCAAAAGGTCACTTTTAAATTTACAGCACTATTTTAACTAAGATATCCCAGACTGAATAAATATCAAATTGAATACCACACAGAATAAAATAGTATACTGTGACAGGGCTTAAAGTGGAGCTTATAACTTCAACTTCAAACCATGAAACAACAGCATCCAGATGAACTGTTGAAAATATAAAGAATGTCATCCATACTGGATGTTTAACATTTGATTCACAAACAAAAGTATGAAACAGCATGCTGCGGTCTGTCAAACAATGTGACAACCTGCCTGTTCGACAACAAAGCCCAGTCTCTTCTACCAAGTTCTTTCTAGCACCATGACACAGTGAACAGATACAGTAAACATGACATCAGAGTTAAGTTGAGGCTCCCTCTTCACCTTGTGAACCAGCAGCAACTCAATCCATCAGGAAATCGTTCTCCTGGGTCTGCAGGATGTGAGCAGCTCTGCAGAACTTTTAACCCCGTCGTCTTGGCCTTTACACGACGACAACGATGAGCGAGGAGGCTCGGGGGGATTAGTTATCTGAGCATTGATTGTGTGTCAACATACATACCAGCAGACGGGCTGCCAGCAGGCGTGGCATTTCTCCTACACTTTAACTGTCATCCCCTATACGCCAGCCCCCAGTACCAATTTGTGATGAATAAACTGCATGTGGGGGAGCCCAACATATACACGCGAGGCAATTTGAACAAATTACACAATTCTACGCTCGCAGAGAAACAAGCAATTACTGAACGAGGCATCAACGTAATTGCTGTTTTCAGGAAAATAGTTGTCCCTTTGGAAATGAAACACGTCTCTACCGTTCAAAACACAAATGGCAGCTTTGCTGAAACACTCGCTAACACATGTCCAGATCATGTAAATACCTGAGACGTCCAGATCATGTAAATACCTGAGACACAGACTCCATGTTAATCAGTTATGCTGCAAATGGGTCAGCAGCAGGAAACTGAACAGCCAACAAGAAGCTACTGTCTCTGAATGGATGAAATTTGACATCACACAATCTCTGTGGTCAAACCTCTACTCCACTGGGGTGCTGTGATCAAATACCTGCTCATATAACCCGCGATGTTTTGCATTCTCTGCAATGTAATTAACCCTCGGGGCACCTCAGAGGACCAAACATGTACATTCTGCTAATTCACATTTTTATTCTCTCTATATCAGGCAGCTCAAAGGCTGATTTCATGAATCTGGCTAGGATTTATTATTTATAAGTAAATTAAAAATATGATCCCCTCTGTTGCAGGGTGTATAGAGTTGGCATTTGCATATATGGCTACACTCTTTACCCTCAGGACCAATTTCGTCCCATTAACCTCGATTATAACCACATATTATTTAAACCCTGTAATCCTAACATATTATGATGCTTTTCTCATGAATATCTAATACATTTCAGCCTTTATCTTTGGATTACTAGGAAAACAGGTTTAGGTGTGATGACAGTCCTAAACCACCAGGGGCAGCAGAGCTTCTTCACATATTCATGTTCTTGGAAAAAATACATCAATTGTTTTTATTACAGGGAGGGACAATTTCTAACCCTAAGGAAAAATAATGGAGTACTGTGAATAAACGCTTCAAACAATATTAAGCATCAAAATCAGTATCCTGATGAATTATGAACCAAGGCAAGGCTGTAAAGAGCTCATCCCAAATGTTCTACCTTGCATCTCATTTCTCAAGGATTTTATGTTTTTCCCAATGAAAAAAAATCAGGGGTTCTTGTGACAAAAGTTTAAAATGACAATAACATAAAGTATTTAAATACATAAAAATAAAAATCTTTATATACTAGTTTGGGTTTGATGTAATTAAAAGATCTGATGTGATGAAATAAAAACAACATGTATAAATTTCACTTTTATTGTACTTCTATACGATGGCCAATAAAGCCCCAGTCACACATTCCCGTTTCTCATGGCGATTGTGCACGACTGTCATAATCCTGATAAAATGTGCTTTGGTCGTGGTGCATGCACTACTTGCTCTGGATCAGCCTTGTATAGTCGTGGATGAACGGCGGGGAACGGGGAAGGGTCCCAACAGCTTTGAACTGTTCAAAACTGTCGTGGAGAATCGCCGCTCTCAGTAAAGCGGGATGGAAGCCTGATGCAGTCCTAATACAAATGGTAGTAGCATTGCATGTACGGAGCTCAGTCGGACTGATCGTGGCTGAATCCTGACAGCTTTCTGAGGATGACTGACAAGGATGTATCCGTTTGTGCCCCGACTGTGTCCCGTTCAAGACGGCGCAAGCGACGGGGCTCAGTCAGGGCTTACGTGACGCGAACTGAGCTCGAGTGGGGCTGACGCCGTGTCAGTGAGATGAAAATTCATGGAATCCTCATCGTATCACTGTATTAACCTAACTGGAGCAGGACGAACGCCCCCAAAGTGCTGTAGAAGCGCTACTGACGGTGTATTTACGGGGTGTGTCCAGGGGTGAGACAGTCATTTCGTCCCGTATCATAACGATCACACCAGCCTCATCAATCGTGTACAGTCGTGCACAATCGCTATGAGAAACGGGAATGTGTGACTTAGGCAAAAGTGTAACTTCATTTTAAACATCAACTTCAGATATTAGGCGACTGCAGGTTTCTTTGATCTAACTAGCAATACTGATTTGTCTGGCTGAATAAAACCGGTGATCTAAGAGCACTGATAGAGGCCTCATGGACAACTGCTTCACTCTGGCTACGTTTAAGGCAGTGAAAATTTAAACTGTACTAATGTAATAAGATGAATAAAAAGGTCAGGAGGCTGTAGCTTTAGTTTTAGAAACAGCTGATTTAGTTGTTAAAAGCTGAAAACAGTTAAAAAACAGATATCTGTACGTGGGTCCAGATTAGAGGCTGTTAACGATAAAGCTCCTTTAGAGCACTGTCACTTTGTGCCAGTCGCAGTGCTCTATCTGGATTAGAGCTGCCACCTCCACCTGTGCTTTCTACACGACTGTCTGCAGATTTAAGAGGAGCACGCTAATGAGGCTCCACACAGACCGAGACATTCCTGGTGCCACTATTCAAAGCCTTCGGTGTCACAGAAAGTTCATACAGAGTGAGAAATGTTCTGATGGGGCTCAAAGTGAGTGAAAAAGAGAGGAACAACCAGAGCCGGCTGCTTTCTCAGAGTTTCTTACAAACTTTATGATTTGTGAAGAGCAGAGGACTCACTGTCTCTCACCTTGTGAGACCGAACAGGAGACCTCAAAGTGATGTTTGCATTACAGCTTCTGCTGCGAGCGAACACACATTCCAGAGCACATCACTCCTGGAGTCCCACATAAGCTCTAAATTTCTTATATGGTTCAGGCAATCTGTCCAATTGCTGCCGGCGCTGCTGGAGTCTCACTGGAGCACATATCACAGACTGATGCCTTCCCCGCTGGGTAATGGAAATAACTGAAGTAGCTCCCCACAGGGCATTTCAGCACACTGTATGCTTGAAAGAACTACAGATTATTATCATACAATGTGTGCACCAAGTCCAGTTTGTAGCTTGAAGGGAGAAATCAGGTAGAGGAAAGAGTTTCCAGTTGTGAGAGGATAAACCCCCCTCTCGAAAAATTACCGGAGCACAACACTTAGATATTGATTTCCAGTGAACCGTAAAGAAAATGAAAATTCACTCACAGCTTATAGTTGATTTAACTAAGCAGCCAACAACAAATAATCAGACTGTAGTCCTGAGCAAAGTTGTAAGCAGTAGGGCTGTCACCTCACACTCAATATTCAAATGTCTGTCCAAGCATCGGGGTAATATCCCAAACTCAGAGAGTAAATAGACATTAGAATATTAAATAAACAGCTGAGCATCACATTAGGGCACACAGAGCAGTGAAGCACATGATCCAGCAGCCAGTGCTCTCTTTTCTTTGTCAACAGCTGCAGCTTGTCTGCCAGAAACAAAAATAGAAGAAGAGAACACCTCCAGAAAAATTAAGTGCCAGCAAAGCCACTCCGAGCAGACATCAACAAAACCCAGACATTTTAGGAGTGTCATATGGAAGCACATGTGGCTCTAATTTGTGTTGATTATGTGCACAGCAACTAGTCCACGATGACAAATCCACAGGCTCATGTACAGGTCTTTCCCCCACTGCAGTCCAGCTGTGTCTCTTCAGTTGCTCAGCCTAGTGATTCAAAGTCCTCTCTGGCAGGTGCCCCCCCTAGAGGCATGAAATGCTGCGTTCCATTAACCTCGGAACTGGGATCTGGGAACTGGGAGCGACATAATCTCCGACCTATCGGCGTTCCAGTTGAAGAAAAAAAACATGCCGATCTACCAGGCTGTTGTTAGCTGTTGTTAGCACACCCTGCATTGTTGTTCACAAATATCACATGAAGAATGTGATTATCACTATGGCAGCATTTTTGTAAATATAAGTCTAACAATACTCTGTTTACAGCTGATCTAGAGCGACACACAGTAGTAAACACAAATAAATTGATTATTACAGGAGCTAAATAAATGTTTACACTGGGGGCATTCATCTTCGATTGTCAACTCGGGGGTGGCAAGGTTTCACCGAGTTCCCAGTAGGAAATTCCGACCTCGGGGGGCATTCCAGTTGCAGTTTCCTACTCGGAACTCAGAAATTCCGACTTCCGACTACAACTGGAATGCACCAAAAGATCACAGGAAAAATGCGACTAAGGAACAATATGCAGTCCTCCGTCTCTCTCAGTGCTGGCCACAGGTTAATTTCAAAGTCAATAAATTGTAAACATTAAAGAAAATAATCTTCAAAATCTGCAATGAGAATAGCAAAAAATCTAATTTCCTTTAGCAGGGAGGTTATGTTTTTGCAAAAAAATAGTTACTCTATTTGTTTTTGAAGAAATAAAGGCACAACAAAGAAGTGATTAGATTACAGTGGTGATCCACATCTCTATCTATTCTGATAAGCACCAAAACCCTATCACCTTGTACATGTGTCAAGACCACCTGAAAACATCATGACAATCTGTTGAAAACTTTTTGCATTTTTAGCAAACATGCAGAAAACTACTCTGTTTTGTCGTGTTTATAGATCCCAAAAAAAATCCAGGATCTGCATTTAAATTCTGATCATCACAAAAGTCACATCACCTGTTCCTTCCTGTAACTGTTTGAATTGTCCTGATCACAAATTAACTAACACATTATAACACAAAACATTACTCTTATTACACTGACAAAGTAGTTTTAGTTGGCTTAAGTTATACTGTATGCCTAAATTTTTGCAGAAAGTTATTTGCACTTTAAGTTGAAACTTAAATGATTTAGTTAATTCTTACAAAAACTAAGGCCCTCCTCACAAGAGGACAGCCCCGTATTGTCTTGGCGTCGGCATCAAAACATGCATCGCTGTTTACACATCGTATTGTACATAGGCTTGTGCATTTACATGACAACGCAAAATCCTGTCGGGTTGCCCGTCTGGTTCTGCTCCGAGGTGGATTCCACGTCAACAAGTGCTCATGCACGCGTAACATGCTGCATCTCTACATGAGCACTTGTTGCTGTTGTTGCCGTAGCTGGTGTTTTTGGTGTTCTGTGAGTATAAAAGTCGTAGCAATATTTGTAGCTGCTGGAACAAGATCAGAATCAGGCCGGCTGCTGCCATTGTTGTTGTTGTTGTGTGTGACAGCGTGGGTTGGGGGGCGGGGAGGAGGAGGGGTGCTATGAGGTCACCGTCTTTTCCGGATGTATCTGTTTGTACCAACTACGACATGAAGACGAATACCCAGATATCCACCTGCAGACCCGTTTTTTTTTTCCCAGTCATGGAAAAATACACGTCTCTGTGTGCCAATATCACCAGATTGATAGTTTATTTTACCAGAGCCTTACAAATTCATACTCGTGTAAAGCCCATCTAAATTTGTTTCTTTGGTTTAGTTAAATGAGAACATAATACCTGAAGTTCTCCAGAGCAAAAACCTACACCAAGGCATTTCCAACATGTGAAAAACAGCTCTCTCTATCTAGATTCAGATCTCCATCTAAATTGGATCACTCCTTCTACATGCTTTCACCGACATTCCCAGGAAATGTCATCAACATCTACTAAGAAGTTGTTGAGTTATTGGTGAACATGTGGAATCTGCCCTAATTCCAAGTGTTTACAAATCCTTAAAAATCCTGGATCCACATCTGGATTCCAACATTCACTGATAACTCAGGTGATGCCAGACGTCAACTGGAAGGGATCTAAGACCACCACTTTCAGCACCTCTTTCTTGGAGCAGCTGTTTGTACCAAAAGAGGTATCAATTGCTTTGTTAAAACATATTTTAAGAGACCCTGCAGTGCACAGTATGCCCACTTGTATTGAACCCACCTCTAAGAGTGAATGACTGTAGACTATTCAATTAATCTGAATCTGGGTTACACTAACTTGAGAATCAGTTGCCAGGTTACACATAAAGGAAGTCTATTTACCTCTTACATGTAACAGCAGGATATAATTACACTTGTTAAGTCACTCTAAGCATCTATTTGATTGTAAATCCTGCTCTAGTTTCCTTTTCTCTGTCTTGACTGAATTAAAATTGCCCAGTATTACATGTCATCAGAGCTGTTTGTGTTCTTTAAGACTCCCATCAGAAATCACTGGTGACTCATCAGTCAGTCTGATCAAACTGCCTTTTCCTGTGAAATTTATGCAAATAAACCCAAACAGCTCGCCTTTTGAACGAGCATATGCAGGCCACAATGAGACTTCAGTGCTCTGTTCAAAGAAAATCAGTGTCTAAGTATCTAAAAGGCTTAACTTCAGAGGACCACCATGCAGGTTTGCTTGTGATTCATGTCCTCCCCTTTTCATCTCTTTCTTTCTATTATCCACTCTCCGCCGGGTTACACTGAAGTCTGCAGACGTTTGATACGGCCAGATGACAGCTTTCACTGCTCGAGCAGCTCTATCGCAATCACGGGTAATACCTCCTCTCTCTCTGTCGCAGGCATATGGGTGAGATTCTCCGGCTCTTTCTCACACAAATGGCCACAGAGGTAAACATTCTTGAGAAGATAGTGGTGGCATTTTCTTTTTTTTATTCAAGAGGAACACAGAGTACTCCAAGCATGTCTGCAGCTGCTTGTAAGTGGCATTAAATAAAACTGTGGATTGATATCAAGATTCTTGCTCTCTCTCCTGATTTTTACTTACAGGGACAAGCTGCTGCTTTTACTCACACTGAAACAGATCCAAACACGTGCCATGCTCTTTCACACATGATAGGAGCAGTGATGGGGAAGCTGCTTGTGAAGTGTGGAGAGCTAAGAGCTTCAGCTCCACTACACTAAAGCTACACCCTGGAGGACTGTGGAAAGCAAATATACACCATACATCTAAGCTTTTTTCATCTTTCTTCAAGACATTATCATTATTACTGTTACAACTACTAGGGCCGAACGATTTGAGAAAATAATCTAATTGCGATTTTTTTCCCCAATATGCTATTTACTCTGCAATTGTTTTAATGTTCCTCATCTTATGTATTCTTAAACAAACATAAGCAGTAGATCTTTTTATAGTAAAACCAATATGACATTAAATTCATCTAAGGATAAAAGATTTGAGAAAAAGTGGAGAAGTGAAGAACAGAAGCAAAATAAGTATGAAATTGTAAAAACTGGGTAAAAATGGTATGAAAGCAGAAAAAGGTTAATAAATAGGTGCAAAATAGGTATGGAATTGCAAATAAAAAGGGGAAAGATTGGCAAAAAAAAATCCAAAAGTGGCTTAGGAAAATTGATTATGGCAGCAAAATTGGGAATTAAATTTGAAATTAAATTTCAAAAACCATGTGAAAATTCCAGAAATGGTTCTGACAGTGGCCAAAAACAAGATTAATGGGGGCAAAATAGGCATAAAGTTGTAAAAACGGGGTTAAAAAAGGGAAAAATGGTCCAAAAGTGGGAAAAAAGTATGAATAGAGGTAAAAAAAAAAAATAGGCATTAAATTGAAAAAACTACATCACAATGCCAAAATGTTCAACACATGTTGGGCTAAAAATATTGAACCTTCTGTGATTTGAAAATTGCAACAAGCCATATTGCAATTTAATCTAATTTTCAATTAATTGTTTATTCCTAACAACTACCAACCATTATTCCATGAAGTTGGGACATTGTGTAAGGCAAACAATAACAGAAACTGTGTTAACTGACAATCACTTTCTGAAGTGTTCCTGAGCCCATGTGGCAGAATCCTTAACAGAATGATGGCAGTTTTTAATGCTGTGCCACCTGAGGGATTGTAGGTCATGGGCAGTCAATGCTGGTTTTCAGTCTCGCCACTTGCACGCAGAGATTTCTCCAAATTCTCTGTACTTTTATGATATTTTTAGATATTATTTTAGACTGTAAATGCAATGGAGAAACATTGTTCTGAAACTGCTGGACTATATGCTCACACAGAGAAGTGAACCTCGCCCCATCTTTGAATGTGAACCACTGAGCCTTTCACGGATGCTCCTTTCACACCCAGTCATGACGATCACCTGTTTCAAACCAACGGTTCACCTGTTAAATGTTCCAAGCAGGTGCTTTCTTGAGCATTTCGTTCATTGCCCCTGTCCCAGTTTTTTGGAATGTGTTGCAGGCTTATATTTGCAGGGAATATTTGCAAACTATAGGGCTGTCACTTAGTTTATATTCAATATTCGAATAACCGATTGAATATGGGGATAAATATCCGTAACCTTGGAATTGTAAATAAATATTCAAATATAAAAGGTTGAGTGTAGCAGCATATTAGGGTGCCTGGAGCAGTGGACCGTTCTGTCCAACAGAGGGCGCTGTGAGCGCAGCTTGATCCTCAGTCACATCCGCTGCTCTCTTGACCTCCGTAAACAAAGAGTTTCCTCTCCGAGTCGACATCAACAGCTCTGAAACATCTGAGGAGAGCTGTGTGGAAGTAGCTTTGGTTCTACACCGTTGATGGTAAACTTGAAATCAAAAACCAGGCTGTGTGTTATGTGAAATACAATTTAGTCACTCTTCCTCCACTTATTTGCGGGCTCAGCCATCGGCTTCTCATCCAAGCTATACGGCTGAGTGCAGCGGCGCTTCGTCAAGAGTTAAACTCCGTATGACTGTGTTTCTTTTGGCAGGGTCTTTACCGGTAATTGACTCTCTGTCCCTTGCTACGGGGGGGATAATCAGATATCTTTGATTACTTGGGTGCATGTTTGAAAACTGTTCGAGTTTGATTTTTAGGAAAAGTGACAGCCTTAGCAAACAATGAAGTTAATAGGTTTAAACTTTGAATGTTTTGTCATTGCAGTGTTTTCAATTGAAAACAGGTCAAAAAGGACTTGCAAATAATCTTATCCTGTTTCTATAAGCTTGACACAACCAAACAACTTCATTAGAACTGGGGTTTGCACTTTTTAACCAAATCCAATGCTTTCTTTCGACTATTAGAAATATCAGATTATATATTTTTGCAAAGGAACCACAACTGCGCCAAAGACCAGATACTGAATTTCATAGGTTGCTAATAAAGAATATTAGTTGTAGCTATTTTTAGGACTCACCACAAAAAGGGAATTGTCAAAATTAGAGATGCACATTGACATCAGCTTAACATCAGCATTGGATGTTTTTGACCCTTCTCACATTAACTCTTCCCAAATGACTGCAGGATCAGAATCAGCTGTACATGTTCATCTGCCGTCCAACACCAGTTTATTGTTGATAGCTGGCATGCCTGACTGCAGATTCACTAAAAAAGATAATCTTATTAGGCAGAAGACATTGAACTGCTGGATAAACTCATCTATTTTCATAATCAAGGATCAAAGAAAATATTGGTTTAGTGGAATTATTACACCAAGAGATATGATTATAAAAGTGTCAATTACTTAAATAAAAGTATGAATATTGGCCTGATTCCCACTATCATTAGTCAAAGCCAGAGGCATCATTGCAACCATAATCTCCAAACAATTAAAGATATTTTTCAGCCAACAAACACAGATACCCAATGCAAGTTCAAAAACTAAGCTTTTAAAATTAATTTTAGCCTTTTAACCTCAAAAACAACAATTAAATATCCATCTTTCCATATCAAACAGAGAGAAGCTTACAGAAAAGGAAGTGATTCAGTCACAGACTCAGCTAAGCAGTTTTAGTTTAGAGGTAACCTCTCGGGTTGAATCTTTCACCAGCTTACTGACTGAGCAGAGGACTTGGTGCTTTAGGTTGGACCGGCAGTGTGAAAAGAAGCACAGATGCTTTAGTTTAATTTAGTCCGACAGGCAGGAGAGCTGGAGAGGTTCAGAGGATGAAGGAGGCAAACATTATAGAGGAGTCCGAATTTTCAAATCGAAACAATAATCTCTCTTAAGGGCAAAAGATAATGAAGAAAATGAATGATCAAACAAGTAAAAGATCTTAAAGGGACTGTGAGGAGTTTCTAAGTAATTACAAAAAAGTCTCACTTTTAGATATATGCCTGATTGAAATACACACTTTAATAAGAGTTTTATAGCATCAAAATAGGTTATCTATAAATTATATTTCATAGCTTCGCGGTCGGGTCGGACAGGGCTGGACTGACCTGGATACTCAACTTCGGGAACAAGACAATTAAAACTAGAGCAAATTTATATTATTTGGACACGTCTTAGAGCACCGGGCTGTAAGTATCAATATATAGCCGGCTACAAAACTATAATACTAAGTTTTCCAAAAATTGCTTGTTGTCACACCAAAAACTACCACTACGTAACTAGAAAGAGATACATTACTTCGTCACTTTGCATCCTGTAAGTTGTTGAAAAAAGAAATTGTAAAGCAATGCAGAGTTCTGAGGAAGGTCTGGGCTACATGCTTTATTCGCATCATAACAAACACGCTTTGGCCTGGGTCACGTCTTTTGGTGCGTTCCAGTTGTAGTCAGAAGTAGGAATTTCCAAGTTCCGAGTAGGAAACTGCAACTGGAATGTCCCCTGAAGTCAGAATTTCCTACTGGGAACCAGGTGAAGCCTCGCCATCCCTTGAGTTGACAATCAAAGATGGATGCCCCCAGTGTGAACAGTTATTTAGTTCCTGTATATAATCAATTTATTTGCACTTCTGACTGGGGTGTGTCGCTCTAGATCAGCTGTATACATCGTTATATTAGACTTATATTTACAAAAATGCTGCCATAGTGATAATCACATTCTTCATACAACAACGCAGGGCGTGCTAACAACAGCTAACAATAGCCTGGTAGATCGGCAGGTTTTTTTCTGACTTCAACTGGAACGCCGATAAGTCAGAGATGATGTCACTCCCAGTTCCGAGGTTACTGGAACGCAGCATTACGACAGTCATCGCGCGTGCTCATGGGTAGCAGAGTCTTTATGTCGTCGGTAATAGATTCTCCTCATAGCACCTTTAATTAACCAAAGCATTTTGATCATTTTTCTGCAAAGATAAGTACAGAGTTTGCACAAAGGCTGTCACTGCATGGTCAATTTAATGAAAAGGCTGTGAACATTCCTCATCCTGTGTGACTTATGTGATATAACATTTGTAAACCAATTTGAGGTAATTCCACAGCAACAACACCTATAATCCCAACCCTTATGTCAATATTCTATTGATTCTCGGTGTCATTGTTACACTGAATACCTGCGGTTTAGCTGAAAAATGACATGTTATACATTCATGTTAACCTGGTGCTCTGTGAAATAAAGAGAAAAAACACCTTTAAAGGCAGCTGCAGAAGTGGCTCGGCATTCAGGATGGAGAGGAGGAAGAAGAGCTCGAGTGCAACTCCTGAAAGATTTATAATTGAACTCATTCATCGTTCTATCCTTCGTATTACATATAAACGTCTGGAGACTCCAACTAAAAAACAAGAGGATAGCGTCAAACCTTGGACTAAATAAGTGCCTCCAGCTGCACAGAGACTACGGTGGGAATGCATCAACCTTCATCTGAAGACAGTTTGTTGAGTTATAGGACATTTGAAATGATAAATCAATGTAGAACTCAAACTACCACCCATGCAATTTAACATCTCAATGAGGTGTTCAAGTGCCGGCCTGTGAAGAAGAGAGACGGGTCAAGAGGGAGGACTGGGCTGGTTTCTGTGGTTGTGATTTGTACAAATTAGGGATGTAAAAATATGAAAATTTCATATCATGGTTATTGTAACCAAAATTATCACGGTTATCATTATTATCAAGGTAGTGTTGCAGTGTGTTCAAAATGTTCAAAAAGTACTATTACATAAACACACTTGAAATCATTTAACCCCCTTAAAATTATAATTATAACACGTCTTTTTGTCTTTTTTGTCAATAAATGTGTCAGGATATGTCCTTTGAGTAAATGCTTTACCCTTTTTTTCATGAGAAATAAAAGTAAACAATTCTGGCATGTATTTGTCATTATTATGCTATAAATGTTTAAACAGTGTGTAATTGCAAGAAAAGAGAAAAAACAGATTTGAACTTTGAACAGGATTCTCTTCATAAACAACTGTAAATGAACATGTTCAAAGTTTTGAGATGACCAATACTAAGCTTAACCTATTTTACATACACTCACACATTTTTGTTTGCCTGCAGCATTAGTGTCCATGTTACAGCTCGTTATATAAGACTATGTCCAGGCCTTTTTTCCTATCACAGACGATAGACCCTAAGGGAATTCCTGTCCAGTTAGTCCCCTTCCTTGACTCTCCTCTGGCCTCCCCTCTCCCTGGCAGATCTCCGCCTCTAATATTTCCAAATTACGATTGATGAAATCCATAAAATACTAACTATGACGGAAAAGACGATCAATCACAAAATACTGCGTTCTTTCGCCATTTATTCACCGTGTATCGCCGTATTTCGTTGTAATTGATCGTCTTTTCCCGTCATAGTTTGTGTTTTATATATTTAACCAATCCTAATTGGAAAAAGTAAATAAGGACATGTCGAGGAGATCTGCCATGGAAAGGGGAGAGCAAGGAGAGTGATCAAGGAGGCTATTTGCTTCAGGGACTATCGTCAGTAAAACAAAAATTAAAAAAGGCCATGACATGGTCTAATGCAACGAGCTGTAACATGAACACTAATGCTGCAGGCAAACAAAAATGTGTGAGTGTATGTAAAATAGGTTACATTTATTTTTGGCTGTCCCAAATCTTTAAACATGTTCATTTACAACTGTTTATGAAGAGAATACTGTTTAAAGTACAAATTCATTCTTTTCTTTTCTTGTAATTACACACAGTTTAAGCTTTATAACAAAATAATGAAAATACTTGCCAGAATCGTTTATTTTAATTTCTAATGAAAAAAGTTAAACCAAATTTACTGATTGGACATTTCCTGACACAATTATTAAAGGGGTTAAATGATTTCGAGTGCTTTTTTCAACATTTTGAGCACACTGCAACAATACCGCTATAATAATGATAACCATGATATTTTGGACACAATAACCATGATATGAAATTTTCATACTGTTACATCCCCAGGACAAATATTTATTAGGATGACCATGATGCTGTATAATCTTGACTTCTTTTTTTTTTTTTTTTTTGAAGTTTTTTTTTAGCTTTTATGGTCTTTATTATATAGGACAGCCGAAGATAGACAGGAAAGCGGGTGAAGAGAGGGGGGATGACATGCAGCAAAGGGCTGAGGCCGGGATTCGAACCAGCAGCCGCTGCTGGGAGTTGGCAGCCCCCGTACATGGGGCGGACGCTCTACCAACTGAGCTAATGTCCGCCCCATAATCTTGACTTCTGACATCAAAACTCTTGTCAGTTCATCAAATAAGAGCCATATTATGAAAGGACATCCCATTGGTGGGAAAAGATGAACAGGTTTCACTGTACTTTAGATCTCTTACTTTAGAAATCTAATCAGTCCATTCAGTGATCTTGAGATATTGTATTGATAGAGAGTGACCTGATGTGAGGTCAACTGGGCAAAAAGAAAACCTGAAAACTGTTGAAAATGTTGACAAAAAGCAGCTCAGAGATCATAAAGGTCCACTTGATATGAAGTTTTTGGGCACAAATTATCTCACAGATTGAGCTCTAACACCTCCGACCCCACTTAGCACAGAGTAGACATTAAAACAACCACACAGGTCAAAGACTACGCTGTAATTTATCTGGTTCTGCTGCTGGTTCTCCCACATCTGGTCCCTTCATGCAGCATTTAATTGCAACTAGATTCATCTCAATCGGGACATCCACAAAAGTGCCTCATTCACAAATCTCACAGGATATGTGCATCAGCATCTCCTCCTAAATTACACTCGTATCTCAAAGTGGCATAAATGGAGTGAAAAGGTGCAACTTCTGAAACTTAATGGACAATAAATCGACTGGTGGGAAATAAACGTCGAGAGGAACCGCCTGAAGTATTTACTGGAGCTCGGTCATCTTTGGGGGAAGGCCTGACAAACGCAAAGACTCAGCAGATACAGTGGAGCTGCAGCGTGATGGTGTCACACAGAAGTGTTGGAGGTTGAAGTCTGCTGACAGTGGAGGCACAGATGGATGCTTAGATCACATGGACCATATCATATCCAGTAGGGGTGGGAGATAAAAATCGATTCACATAGGTATCCAGATTTTTTGTTTGACGATTTTTAAACATTTTTTTTTCTTTATCAAAAATAATTAATTAATTTTAGTCTGTGTTTAAAAAAGCCACTTTTAAATGCAATCCAGGCTTTTGAAGAGAGAGTATAAACAGCTGGTTAAAATATACTGCTGAATAAATTCTAAAAACGGATTCACGTGTGATGGGTATTTTTCCTGATATAATCTGTAGGCATCATCATTGTTCATCTTTCTCGTTGGAGTTAAAAAAGCTATCTAAAGATTGCAAAAATTGTCAGTATTGTAGAATCGAAATCAACACCTAAAAAATTGCAAAAAAATAAATCGGGAGAAAGCGTATTGTCCCAGCTCTAATATTCAGTAAATTTTAAGTCTTAGAATGCACTTTGAAGCATTCTTCAACTAACTACATAATCTTCAGTACAATTTTTCTTGCCATCAAAGTGATGTTTTTTTGCATCTCTGCTAATTTCAGCAAGACACTTTCTAAAATAGAAGTAGTATGAAATAAGCCTGTTCTCAAAATATCGATATGGCAAAGTATCGTCACACACTCCTTGGGATACGTGTATCGATTTGCATTCTACAGAATAGATACAGCCGAAATATTTTGACAGTTGTTGTCAATACACTTTGGCTAATGTTAACAGTGGCACAGTTCAAGGTAGAAGACGAGCTACATAATGAAGAATGTGTTCTAAATTTAAACTTAGGTCTACCATCTTTAAGGATCTAAATTTATGTCTCTCAAGTTGTAGAACCACATAAAACTCATCCTTGTTCTTTTTCTTCTTATAAGAAAAACTAAACTTGTTAAGATTTTTGTTTAAAGCGCATTCAATGTTCACAATGTACGTGTATCGGGATACGTATCGTATCGTGAGGTTGCTGGAAATACCCAGCCCTAGTATAAAAAGAGTGCAGAAACTCGAGTGGCCTGCCTAAATGTTTAAAAATTGAGCATCTTTCAGCATCTCTTTCTGTTTGTTTTTGAAGCCCCCTGCTCAATTTCAGGTCTGAATGTTATCTGACAGGGCATTCTACTGAGTCGCAGCTTTTACTGAAAGAGCTGACTGCCCAGAAGCAGAGTGGCAGGAGAGTACAACACAAATCTTGTCTGGGATATTCTTGAGATTTTCTAAACATAATGCCCAAGGCCCTAACTACTGCTGGCACAGAAGCATAAAAACACTGAAATGACATCGTCTCAGTTCTGCTGTCCTTGGTTTGAAATACTTAAGATCAATGTGAATGGAAGATGAAAGTGAGAAGGCTTGGAGAAAGTCCTTTAAAAGTTATTTTACTTTGTGAATAATTAGCGAGCCCTCTGGGTTGAAGTCAGCCCCACAGGACGGCTCCCTCCTCCACAGAGATCCAGGCTGTTTCTTTTGATCAGCTTATTCTGCCCTGGAGGAATTTCTTCTCTCTGGACTTTTTATCTCTCTGCCCTCTCTCCTCTCCAGATGGTCTGTGAGCTGCCCCTGCGCTAATCTCCTTGTTTTGTCATTAACAACATTTATTGTTCCAAAAGCTCATGGCAACCAACAGCACCCGAAAGAGCCACTGCGCTATAAAAGATGGCGACCGCTGCTGCCATCGCTGTTGAGAGGAAGGGCAGGGGGGGCTCTGTGACGACGCAAACCTCTTTGAGTGAAAATTGGAAAAGTCAGAATATCAGAGTGTGATATCGCCACGTCAAGAGGAAATCCAATAATGTTTTCTCCCTGAGCATGAGGGGAGAGGAGGAAATGAGACATGCCTCTCACTCTCATTTTAACATGCATCATGCCTCAGCAGCACTGATAGAAATCACAGACAGGAATCAGGGAAAAGGAAAAATGTTGTCATTCTGTCTGCCAAGCTTTTTTATGTCCTGCCACAGTGAGCACCCAAGGGTCCATTTAAAGGTAAACAATAAATGAGTCTGGCCCAGTGCTTGGTGAGCTTGAGCAGCTATTAATAGCATGTCCTCTAATTTAATTAAACCTCATGTCAGCACACAGTAAAAATCTATCTCTACAGTCACACAGAAGATCGATTTCTCCTCAAAACTGTAGAATCAGTGGCACGTTCCCCATGCAGATGCTGTGGTCCTGCCTGCTGGTTATCTGCACTGTAGCTATGCACGTCAGCGGGCGCTCACATCGACTCTTAATGGACTGCAAGGCTACGACTGGGCGATAATCCTCATTATTACAGGCCTGCTGCCTCTGCCCGTCTGTCCACGCAACAGTGAGCACATGTAGCACAGTGTGTCCAGCCCAAGGGGGTGAGGTCACATTATTAAGACGTGGCTGTGAGGGTCATTAATTGCATATGAACAGGGTGAGAAGACATCAAGGAGGACTTGCATCAAGGACAGACTGCAGCCAAAGTGTAAATTTTGTCACTCAATCGATGTAAGTGAAAGTGCATTACAAACCCCAATTTCAATGAAGCTGCAATGCTGTGTGAAATGTAAATAAAAGCTAAAATACAATGATCTGCAAATCCTTTCCCACCTTAGTTCAATTAAACACCCAGCAAAGACACTAGGGATGGGATGATACACTTAAACTCTCGATACGCTGCACCTCGATATGCCCGGGTCAAGATACGGTACATCACGGTACAATATCAAAAAAGTAACCTCTAACCCTATAGAGGTTAGAGAGAGTGTATGCTATAGAGGGGTAGGCTGGTGTTTCGGCAGGGTCATCTTCACATTTTTATGATGACGCTGAAGGTGGTGGTTCGTGTTTGTTGTGTTGGAGGTGGTGTACGGAATGACAGCATAGTAAAGTTTACACACCGTCTTCGTCTTGTCAGTTACTCTATTGTCGTCTTCATCTTTTTTAATGAGAAAGCCAAAATACTGCCAGACAGATGACTTGTATCCAGGCGGAGCATCCTCAATTTCGACCTCATTCAACTCCATCATTCGGCTTTTTGGAGGCAAGGTAGTTGGTGCTAATGTTTGTTGTCATCACCTCTGGTCACAGGCGCTGTTACCGGACGTGACGTCTTTATTTCATGGTCCACTTTTTTCAAACTCGATGTTTCGTCACGTTCACTATCGTGATATTTTGCCAAATGATATCTTATCCCATCCCGAACAGACAATATGTTTAATGTTCAAACTGAAATGAACTAACCTAATTCAATCTAATAAAATTCTCAAAAACACCTGTTTGGAACACCCAATGGGTGAGCAGGTTAATAGGAAACGCGTGTCATAATTGGGTATCAAAGCAGTATCTACCGCTTCGAAAAACAGTTTGAGAACAACTGAACACAGTCCAGTTGCCCCGATTTCAAATCTTCAAGATAACCATGACCTGGATGAATGAAAATCTACACAGATGTAAGCTTAAGAACAACATTTCTCAATGGACAACTGCTTGAATTTGGGGATTTTACCATGTACAGGCCATAATATCATCCAAAGAGTCAGAGATTCCAAGAAATCTCTAAAAATAAGCAGCAAGGCCAAAAATCAACATTGAATGCCCATGACCTCTGATTCCTCAGGCAGCACTGCAGCACATTAAAAAAAGGAAATTACCACATGGACTCCAAGTTTGTAACTTGTGTGTCGAAATCATCGATGTTCCTTTTTCTGGCTTAAGAGGAAAAGGATTGTGCAACTTCAACAGACAGCATCTGTGATGGTATAGGAGTGCGTTAGTGCCCATGGCATGGGTATCTATCATGTCTCTGAAAACACCATTAATGCTGAAAGGTACATACAGGGTTTGGGGCAAATATGCTGCCATCCAAGTGCAAACCTAAGGGCAGTTTAGAGTCACAAATTAACCTCATCAGCAATATGTTGGTCTGTAACATTTAAACATTTAAACCCAAATAGAAAGAAACCGACCAACTCTAAAAGTTGAATTCGCAACCCTCTGTGAGGCAAGAGCAGTAAGCTTCTGTACCACCATTCAATCCAGTTTGGAAAATTAAGTTAATTTAAACAGATAAAACGTTTGGACAAAAAATATCTGTCTTGGGCTCTATCAAAATTAATGCTGCTGCAAAGTATGGACACAGCACTGCATTAAGTATGGTCAATAACAGCATTATTATTATAAATCTGCTTGGAAGCACTTTGGCCTCCACAGCACCAATGGCAACATGGATATCAAAAATTGAGCTGTATCAAATATGTGCAAAGCAGCTGGCCCACACCTCATCCATGACACATCCGTGGGCCGATTTGTCAGCCATTTACCCAGTTATGGTAAGAGAGCAGTGCTTCAAATATCTTCAAATAATAGTGGGAATGCTAGTAAACCATTCAAATTATATTCTTATGGAAGGGAACAGCCAATTATCAGCCATGTAAAGCCTTATTTGGGCATCCCTAACTCATGTCACTAGTTATTTTTTGTAAAGCTGGTTCTGATAACTTTAAATGTGTTTCCTTCATTGTTCTTCTTTTCACTTCAGTCATTATGTTTTGATTTCTTTTCTAAAGCACTTTGTACTGACTTGTATTTGCTGAAAACAAATGGAGCAATGGCGCAAAGCAAATAAAGTTGTCATGGTTTATCCAGTATCATATCAATTGTAATATCTTTAGCCTTATAACAATCCAAGAATCAACCCATAAACTGATTAATCCATCAACCACACTTCGCGGAGTAACAAGCATTATTTTGTTGGTTATATGCATTCAATCAAGAAGAGTATCAAAATGGCTTCAACCATTTACAAAACACTTTGCTAAATTCATTTTAGCAAGCCACAGATTTTTGAGGTTCATTTACTGAGTAAGAGACTAAGTGTCTTCAAATAGCCATTGAAACCTTTCTGTAGCTACAAATCTCAAAGAAAAGGAGTGAAAAATAACTCTTTCTGCCTGACACCAGTGTGACGTCAAGACATTTGGCCATGACAAACAACAAGTGGACTGGTGCCGGCTCCAGGTGAGCCTCAAATAGCAGCGGGCCAGCTGCTGTGTGCTTTGTGCAGAGCTGCTCCCGGCGACATGGGCCCTGTGTGCTTCCACATGACAAACAGCTATTAAATTCAAATTAACATTGTTTTGTACGATCAAATAGAATAACAGAGGTCATAGGCTGAATACATTAGCACACGCCTCTGTAGAATTCAGACAACACTGCGGCGCTGCTTGCCGAGTCTGGTACAAAGACACGAGGAGCAGTCGCACAGTAAAATGTTACATAAAGTATTCCTCCTGTCTTTGGCTGAGGGATAATAGCTGGCTTTGAGAAATCAATGACAGCATCATAACACATCCTGAAAATGAAAAATACCATGTTTTTCTCACATTATTCATATTTTTCAGAAAGGCAAAAAATAAAACCGAGAGAAGCCAGCAGAGACGGTTAATCAGCATCCTTCAGGTCTATTTTTAGCCTGACGCTGGATCGCAGCAAAACAGCAGGTAGGCTACCAATTGGACAGCCAACGAAAAAAACATTTCAGATTGATACAGTTTCATCAAATATGATGAATTTAAAGTGCTCAGGTTTGTCACATCTCACGCTAAGCTGCAGTCTGACTTTATGAAGTCAAACAGTGGGGGTCAATGATGCTCTGGGAGGAGGGATGTATTAGGTGACAGAGGCTTAATCAAGCAAAAGAACTTCGAGAGGTTTGGCAGATCAATGCCAGTCTAGATTTGAAACAGTTCATTGCCTGCTCGTTAGATGTCTGCTTGTTGATACAGTCGGGTTCTAAGGGAACGTTGCATCCAGTCAGCTCCAAGGAGGAAACAACTTGCGTAAAACAATGCACCAAGGCTGACAGGTGCCCTGCTTACACTACAAATAACAGCATTAATTTGATCAACGAGCAGATCTGAGTAGAAGCCTTCAAGCCATCCACAACAGAACGCATTTGGTCGACTATCGGATGTAAATCCAAAATATGTGGTTGAATCTACTCAAGAATTGGACAATGATATTTAATTTTTAATGCTGCTATTCATGGCTTACATAATTTGCCACTCTTTAATGCTCTTTTGTCTATATTGCCATATCAGTTTTGCTCTTAACACTGTTAAAACAATATTAACAAGTTAAAAATATGTCTATGTAACAACTTGATGCCTATAAAATATATATACTCCACTTTTCAAAAGTAAAATGGGTCAATGTGCTTCACAAGCTAAAAAGCAGACATTCCAGCTTTAAACAAAGTGAAAAAAATCATTAAATACAGAATACATTTAAACAGTGTTAAATGGCTACAGGACCACTTTTACCATAGCACTTATTGTTATATAAATGTTAAATTCATCATATCTTTGTAAATGTGAGGGCTAATAAAGCTGTCACCTTATACTGGACATTCAGATATCCAGTGGAGCATGGAGGTTAAAATTTGTGCTCAAACAGTAAATATATAATTGAGAAGAAGATATACAATTCTGCAGCATATTCAAGCCCTGGATTGGTGAACCACCCAATTCAAATAAGAACATTCTGAGTGTAACCCAACCATCTCTGTTCCTGTGACATAAACAACAGGAAGAAACAGGTAAGTGGAAAATATCAACATGGATATCTCCGAGGAGCGCTGTGTGGAGGCACTTCAGGCCCCACTGTGTGCTGATTATGTGCAAAGCAGCTGGCCCACTTTTCATCCACAGCAAATCCATGGGCCTATCTGTCTGCCTTCTACCTGTCGCAGCTCTTCAAGTGTTCAGCCCCAAGCAACCACTTCCTCCCTGCCCAAGGCACGGAAAAAGGCCATAGTGGACAATATTCAAAATAATGCACGGACATGCAGCTCCCCAGTTCATCAGAGATAATAGTCAAATAAAGTCCTTTATAATGTTACATAATCCTGCTGTTTTTTTCCTATTAAAACATATATTTTCAAGTGACCTCAATAGTCTGAACATCTAATTCTATATCAGTGCTTGTGATGTTTGTTATGAACATGACAGCTTGCTAACATTAGCATCAGAGTTTAAAAATCTGCTCTCTCTAGAATTGCAGGCTGAAGGAAAGGACTGTTTTTCACACCGATGCCTGTCTCATCTATCATTAGCAACTCAGGGCTTGTTTTCTGTAGGGTTGCCAGTAAATACTGTCAGTCATTTGGTTGCTTTTGTTGAGGCTTGTGTCTTAAACCGGTTATACAATTGATTTTGATGATCTTTTTGCTACAAACATTATTTCGCCAGAACCCAAAGCAGGTTAGTAGAGGACTTATTTTAGAGAGCACACAGTCCCTTCACGGACCTACATCATTGTGATGTCACATTAGCTGCAGGTAAACACAGTAAAATTAAAGCTGGAGGCAAACATTTTGATGTATGGATACAGGAGACGTGGGAGCCATCGAGCCTCTACTTTAGGTCTGCTTTGCTCTAGGATTTTTCATTTTTGACACACTAAACAGCCGCAAAGAGGCAAAATCTAATCATTATACAAAATATTTACAACAATGTTGGCAAGTGCTAAAGAAATGCTAAAATAAACGTATATGTATACTGTGATCAAGTGGTCTCTATCTTATAAAACCACATTTTGGGTTCATGTTATTTTGGTTGCTAGTTTCTCTCGCAAGATTTGGCAACATTGATTTAAACCACTATTACTGCAGAAGATGCTGATGTGCTTCAGGATGGACCAGTTTTCACTTCACTCAACGTTTTGTAGTTTGAATTCTATTATGTGCTGGTCAGCAGTGCTCCTCAGAGGCTGTAAAAAGACTGAATTGTGAGCAGGTGTGAATATTCTTGAGTGAGAATCAGGACACAGCTGGGAGTGCATCTGTTTCTCTGCATAGAAAGTCAAATTGAATCAAAACACATTCTGGTATTGGCAGATATCCAACTGGCCTCATTGAATGTTTATTCAGTGAGAGATTTGACAGCTACTCAAGCGGCTCTATGAGGTGAGGGCAGGCTCAGTTTGGCTTTGGAAGACACTGGTGCCCATATTAAATTGGCAAAAGCGGTCCTAAGGGCAAGGAAACTCTTGATATCATGTGATAAAGTACACTATCTGGTCAACCATAATTATAAATAATATTGATGATTCTTACACTAAAAGGCAACCATGTAATAATTACCGTAACTTCTCGATTATCACACCCTTATTTTGCTTTTAAATGAGCTGTACATTTATGGGTGTGAATTATACGCACACATGCAAAATACCTAAAGAATTTCTTCTCGCCAACATCTCAACTGCAACACATCTGATACAAAAAGCTGAAATATTCTCTCTCTGCAAAACACTCCCACAAAACTCTTCTTAAAATGACTGTAGGAGCCAGAATTCCCATTTTTGTTTTAGGTGTAAAACTATTTTGTGCCAGTAGGCACCAGTATAGACTGGTGTCCTTTGTCCATATAGTCATGTGGGTTAATCAGCCCAGGTGCGCACAGGAGGGAAGCAACACGGTTTTTGACTGTACCGTGGTATGTGTTTGGTGGATTTGGAATATTATAATTAATAGATTTGTGGAATACTGTCTTCAAATAAAAAAGGCACAAAGGACTAAAATGTGTGTGGACATTTGTAACGTTCGTTGGTTTTGGTTGGCACACTTACGCACGGGACGCGTACAAGCCCTTCAAACCACTGTGCGCCGAAAGTGACAAAGGAAGCCACTATAATGACTGTTAAACTGTTCTAATCAAATATTTTGGGTCTTTATGAATTAAATTTTGTTTAATCATCATTTCATTTTCAAGTGTTGCCACTCAATGGCAAATACAGATCGCTGCCATCTTGCAAGCAAGGGGACGCAAAATATCTGCACTGTGATTTGTCGAAGACATCGTCATGTTGATTGGTTGACACAATACAACTGAGCATGTTCGCCTAGGAATCAAGTAATTGCGCATGCGTGAAACACGAGGTGTTCACGCCTCAGTTTGAGAGAGAAAGAATTTTGTATTTGTTGTAAAAAAAATCATAATACTGAAATTTCATTGATTAAAACTTTGAAAGAGGGTCATTTTGAGTTGTGTGAGTCAGGCTTGAGCAAAATTTAGGTGTGTGTTATATTTTAGTACAGTTTTTGAAGCAAAAATCATGAAAATATGGGGTGTGTGTTATAATCGAGTACGTGTTGTAATGGCAAAATTACGGTAGTAGTGTAAAGAAAAATTGATGTGGATCAGTTAATGGGCCATGGAGCCCTGCATTGGTAAAAAAAAATTACCAATCAAACAACAGTCTGGTCTTAAAGTGAAAAACTGGTTCACTGAGGCTCCTGTGCTTGTCCTGTTGCCTCCTCTTACCACTTAGCATGTCAGAGCCTGTGACAAAGCTTGTTGAGCTTTTACCTTTACACAAGATTCCCTGTTAGTGGTTGAGAAGCTGGCAAGTCGCCAGATGGTAAGCAGTGTGCTCAAATAACTTTATAGTGTGTCACTTTTTTAGCATTTGTCCCTCCCAAAGCTTTTCCACAACACAAAATCACTGGTATTGAGTTCAGTATACACACCTTATTGAGTGCAGGTTTTACTGAACATTAAACGATGAAGGTTGGTGGGGTTGACTGGGTCACTACGTCTTGACTCATAATCGGTTTTGTTGTCCACTTAAAAGCCTCTTGGCCGACAAATTCTATGTACTGTGCCTTTAACAGGTCACCAAGCATAAGTGAATTGATGAAGAAAACTCTTTTGTTTATTTGGAACTCCACCACAGAGCTGATGTTTTTGCTGGTGTTTGTATGTTTGTTAGATTGTGAATGAGATTACTCAATGAATGAATGAATTTTGAATTTCAGAGACACAAGGAAGAAGTGGGGATGCAGGATTTGGATTTCAAAATGCTATTATATCCAAACTTTTTTTCGCCAATAAGATGTAGATCCAGAAATCTATCAGGGATTTTGACATGACAAGATTGGGAAGTTTTCCACATTTTTGCCAATAGCTTAATAAGTTCTTAACTGATTTTGCTGATTCTTTTAGGGATGCCTAATATTATCAGCATAATGATAATCAGCATATAATAACATATGGCAATGTGTTCTTGGGCAAGACTCTTAACCTCAAGTTGCTCCCACTGGTGTATCAATGGCAATGGGTGTGATGGGAAGACGTGGCCTGCAGTGTAAAGCCGCTTTGAGTAGTCAAAGACTAGAAAAGCTGTATAAGCTCAACTCAATCTACTTTTTACTAGGGCTGAACGATTTTAGGAAAAGATCTGATTGCAATATTTCTGGCTGATATTGCAATTTCGATTTCATTCACAATTTTCTTGAAACCAAGCTTTGGCGCAATATTCACGTTTGCAGTATAGACAACCGTAAGGAAAACGATGATCAAAAGCACATCACACATTATTCATCATCTAATATTGATGATAAATTATCTGTTTTTATGATATGAGGGATACTCCTGTTACTCCGAAACAGTGTTGCTGACCTGCTTACCAGAACTTCTGTAAAAGCAAATTGTCTGCAAATTTTGTAAATTGTATGTGTAAAATATTTGACACAAGAGATCCTGGATCCGTCAGAAGCGCAGCAAAAAAATTGCAGCTTTGGTGATTATATGATTGCGTTGTCTGAAAATGCAATTTCAATCCAAAAATGATAAATTCCTACAATATGCCATGAGTACATTTAAATACCAAGTTCCTTTTTTTCCAAGACTGAAGTGTAGCTTTTTCTGTTTTATTCTTCCTCACACAAACGGACTGTAACAGTGAGACCAACAAGTCAATTTTCAAATGTAAGACTTCAAGCTCTTGATAAAAAATATCAGTATTTGCAATAGTGAGCACACAAACATCTGCAAAAACCCAATATTGTGCACCCCTAGATACTGCCAGGGAATGTTTGGAAAGTAACAAGAAGGAAGTAATAGATTTTGGTGGTGATCCAAATGTGGTACAAGAGTTTTGTCAAGGACATCTGAACAGTGTAATATTGGGCTGTTCTTCACATTTTTGACAAGCACTGGCAGAGGTTTGTGCTTTATGATCAATCCTAGTTTTAAAATAGCACTGATTAAGAATAAGACGTGGTCAATCCATAACCCATTAAAACTGTAACTGTAACTTCTGTTTGAAGCAAAGTGGCGTCCTAACTGCTCTCTGGATAGTTATTTCCACCCCTAAAGTGACAACAGTTGTTTGATTATGGCCTGAAAGTCATTCCCAAATGGCTGCTGTAGAGTCATCTAATTTTTGTTTACGTCACACCTGTTTTCACTCTGAGCTGGAGCCTCACAGCACAGCTCTTGTAACACCTAAATCCTTATTACCCTGCTCGAATTATCTTTCAATATTGAGATGATTAAAACCGCGGCTCCTTTCTGGTTTAATTGACAGTTTGTGAATCTGGGCGCACGTCCAGACCTGCAGGAGCTGCAAAAACGTACTGAAAACAATAAAGCTTTAATATCCCATAAATTCTGATTATTATACTTCAGCAATAAAAAACACTGCATGCCTACAGTATTCTGTTTTTTTATTTTAAAGTTACAAGCTGGGATAAAATTCTGATTTAACTTTAAAGTGACACAAGAGGGACTTTTAATTAGAGAGGAGAAGCCTAGAAGCCCCTGCAGCGTTCTTATAATTGAAAATGACAGAGATAAAATCTGCATACACTTATGGAAGTCATGAAATCAAAAAGTTGATCTTGGCAATGTTGGACTGACTTTGATGAACAATGTTTCTCTGAGAACAGCTCTTGCCTCACGAGTTATCCTGCACTAGGTCAAGGGATATTTAACAAAAACGGACAGACTGTTCACTTTAAGAGGCATCTATTAAAGTCACATGCACTGTGCAGCAATGCAGCTGCCGTCACTGTGCAGCGGTCTGCTGGAGCAGCGCGGGGTTAACGTGGTTTTATGGAGCTGAGCTGAAATAATGCTCAGCTGCACAGTGGAGCTCCCATCAGTGAGTGGATGTTACAGCGAGGCTCAACGCACTATAATTAAGATTAAATGGAGGAGGCTTCGGGTAGCAGCTGTTGGAATAAAATATTAGTTTTCCCTGCTTTGAGAGAATATGATTTATCTCCTGAGATATATTGCTGAAAAAAAATCGCTGTTTGCTTGATTTCCGCTGATCTCTTGGTTTCTTTTCTTGGAGGTTGCACCTGAGTAGGCTATATGTTATCTCCAGCTGTGCTAACCCATCATTGTACAGGACATATTTCAACCTTGTCTTTGTTCTCTTTTTCTCAACAGATGACTGTCCTGCGAAATGTTTTTTAATTGTTTCAAGACTCATGAATACGGAACGGGAGTTGTTAGGTTAGGGCTGGGAAATTAATCGTAAATTAATTTAAACCGACATTTAGACCCTATAATCAAAGAAATTTTACTAATGATGATTATTTTGATTATTTTCCCTGTGTAAGTCACGTGACCGCGCCCCCTCCATACAGTCTTCGTTCACTTGCGCCAAGCGCGAAGGACGTGCCACCAACATGGAGGAGACAAGCGCCAATCTAACAGAGGACCTTGTAGCCAAGAATACTACCTTCTCCATTGTTTGGGCACATTTTGGATTCTGTGCAGAGGACATCAAGCAGAAAGAAGTTAAAGCTAGTGTCGGTAATTTCTGAAAACTAGCATGAATTTAAATGTAGCATCTCCTCAGGGCTCCGCCTAGCCCCTCCCACCCCTCCTCTAAAATGACCTCCTCCCGCTCACATGCACGCTGATATATCCAGAAGACTGATTCAACTCCAAACCCTCAGCACAACATTTTTGTTTTACACTACGCCAAGTAAGAACACACCAAAACAGTTTCATAGTAAAGTTAACAAAAAACAAACATGGAAAGTTAGTTTTTACTCACAGCCCGATGTTGATCGGGGTTAAAGGTAGTTCCTCCGCCATTCTCCACATAGTTGTCAAGTCTCCCGTTTTGGCCGTGAATCTACCGTATTTTACGTATTTTATCCTCTTTCCCGCCGTCCTCCTGTATTAGTATTCTCCCGTAAATCTCCCGTGTGACGATATAATAATAAAAACACTCCTCTGCCTCTCCAAACTGAACTCTGTCTCTAGCCTGAATGGGGCAGTAATGCTCCAAAATGATGGATGCCAACCGCTGTAAAACCGAAGAATAAGAAAAAGCCTCCCGAGAACGTCCACCTGCAGTAGCCTGGGTGGCAGCTGTCGTGAGATTAGAGCCAACAGAACAAGCTTAGAAAAACAAAGTGTTCATTTTAGATTTCTTGTAAATCTGTCTTAAAATGTGAGGGATACTGGAGCTTGGTTTGGGTTGTGGGAAGGCTCGTAGCGGGCTTCACTTATTTTCAAAGACAAAACTTGAAAGGTAAGCATTTTCCCGCGGACTCTGATCCCCCTCAGCTCGTCTACACGCACCGAGTCTATGCACGCCGGAAAATGTACGCGCAGGAGGCAGGCAGAATGGCAACGGGATTTGATTGGTTTAAAAATTGGTGACACAACACGTTTATTGGTTGGTGTTTCCCCTGTTTTACTCCTACTTTAGATAGCGGATATTTTGCGCTCTGTTTTAAGAACACATTATGAATTGATTGCCATTGGGTTATAAAGACCATTTTAACCAGTATTACAGAAAGTGTATCTAAATCAGATTACCAACTCTAGCTTTAAGTGTATATACTGCAGGAGGACCAAGTCGCTGACCATTGGTATCATCACTAATTTGTTCCACCATAGCATAAAATAATCGTTCATTAATCGTAATCGAGGAAAGACCTTCAGTTAATCGTGATATTGAGATTAGGTAATATCGCACAGTCCTATGTGAGGTCCAGATAAAGTTTATATTTTCAAAAAGTTAATGCACTTAAAAACACGCATATGCAGCATACTCTTAAACTGTGGTATAATTTTTAAATGGGAGTTCTTGTAGGTGGAGAAAATACCCTTTGGATTTGGTACAATAGTGTTTGAGGCTAGCTCTGCCTAACAGACTCTTACAGACTGTGGCTTACTGAGGGAGAGGAGAGAACTTTCTACTACATCTCATGTTTTTAGTGGCCACATGGAGCTCATCCACCCCCACTTCAAAAATACTGAGCTATCCCTTTAACACTTTACACCTCCAGTAAGAACATAGCTTTCCATCCAAAGCAGTTATATTTTAAAGCTTAAATCAAACTAAAACGTCCTCCCTATTCTGACACTTGTCACTGAGAGAGTAGCCTAATATCAATCTGATATTTTATTGATCATACAGGAATAAATTTCTCCTCTGCTTCTGCCTCCTGGAAAAGGTCAGGGAACAAAAGATACATACAGATCAGAAGAGAGACTGGAAGAGACTTCCCAGTCATTTGCTCAAAGCATCTTCGGCGCAGCAGATGCATGACAACCAGGAGAAATTAAACCCATGACCCTGGGCTCTAGAAGGGTCTTAGCAGCAGGGCCAACACCACACAGTTATAAAGGTTTTACAGCCACCGCCATGGAACAGCTTTCTCTGAAAGTAAAGCTCATGAGGAATAGAGATTTCAGTGTACATTGTTCATCTTATTTTATTTATCTAGCCCTTTACCAAGAATGTTCCCACTGAGATACAAAGATCTCTTTTGCAAGGAAGCCAAGACAGCAAAACCAAAGTTTCACACAATGAAAAGTTGATGAAAGCACAGAAAGATTTCACCAAATATCAAACCATAAAGCACTCAAAGAGCGCAGACCTCCCACAAACAGCTCGAGTTTCAACAGTGGCTTTTCCACAACCCCTGGAAAAGATACAATTCTGGATCATCCAGAATAGTGCCAGGATCCAGACCAAACTCATCACAGGTTGATATCCTGTATGAACCCAACACGTTTTAGGAGCATCACATTATACTTTGATTTTATATGAATTACTGAATATAGTCAATGGGAAATCTAATAACCTCTAAGGTACCAACACCTCCTGAAATTTTCAGGAAAATCAATCCAGTATTTTTTTTGTGTAATCTTTCTAACAAAGAAAGAAATAAACAAACTTACACCTTGAAAACATAAACTCCTTGAGAGAGGTAACAATAGATTAAAGCACACAAAGCTTTCACCAAATATCAAATCAGTAATCAGGCTTTGAATAGGTGTATGCACTGGTCAGATGAATCTTAATTCAGCTTTTAAAGTCCTATAAATCAATCCAAAACTCCAGTATAAGGTGATTCTATAAGCCAGGCCAGGATGATGGAGAAAAGCACAAAAAACTCTCTCACCAAAGGCAAATCAAGTTTGAAGAACAGCATAAATGGTGAAGCCATGGCCCTTTTCACACATGCAGTCCTGATATTATCTACTTTATATCACAACTTATATCCTAACCTCATTTTTACAAGTTAAAAAACGCATTAACAGCATTGATTAATGAGTTGAGAGGAGCATTAAGACATGCAGGTGTGAATATAAAGCAGCAACACATGCATGACGATGACACCAGAGAGAAAAGGCTGCAGTGTTTTAGCTTCATATCCAGCAGCAGCAGGAGAAGGTCCAACATAATGACCACTGACAGGTGTAGTGAACGCTGATTATCTCCTCATCATGGCATATTGAACATTGCAGCCTCGGGGTGCTGGTTTGGCGTAGTGGTTAGCACCCCATGTACTTGCTTCTGCCGGTCCAGGTTCAAATCCCGCCTGTGACCAGTTTGCAGAGTGTCTTCCCCTACTCTCTCTCCCCCTTTCACAAGCCTATCCACTGTCTCTCTCCTATCAATAAAGGCACAAAATGCCCAAAAACATACATTTAAAAAAAAAAAAAAAAAAAAAAAAAACATTGCAGCCTCAAAGTTTATGTCAAAAGAAGGAAAAAGTATTAGGAGTATTAGGATTTGGGAGTTGACAAGGGACAAATTGTGATAGCTAGACGACTTGGCCAGAGCATCTCCAAAACCTTCAGCACCTTCAGCCAGGCAAGAGAAAAGTGTCATTGCTGATAAATGAACGGATGGATAAATAAACAGGACCCAGAATAGATCCCTGTGGGACACCATTTTGTATCAAAAATCACTGATAACAACCAGAGATTGAAGTTGTTGTATATTTTGACAATATCTCATATGCCAATATTTCGGAATACTTTATGGCAGATGTCAGTTCCAATATCTTTTGTCTAGAGCACAGAGTCTCATTTTACTCAGGGCGTTTTCACATTAGGTCCACTTGTTTCGAACTGTGCTGTGGCGCGGCTCGCCATGGGTTCGCCCCCTTCCCCCTCCCACGCTGGCTTGCATTCACACTGGCAATATCGAACAATGCCCGGACCCACTTGTGTATTTACTCAGTTTGAAACAGCAGGGGGCGATATGCACGTAACTGGTTACCAAACCTGCTACGGATGGGAACAAAGAAGAGGCTACCATGGTAACCATTTCCTACGCCAGACAACCAATGTTTACTTTTCGCTCTCTTCTACATTTTCCTTCAAATGTGTTTTTTTATCGTGTTTGAGACGGCATCAGCGACCTTCTGGACCCTCGTAAATCATCGTAATCCTCAATCAGAATAAACAAATCGACAAATTGAGTAAACAAAAGATTCAACCGCGGGATTAACAGGAAGTAATGCATCAAAAGTAGATCGGTTCGGAGCACTTTGTTTCACACCGGTGAAACCGCACCAAAGTAGGGAGATAGAGCGGATCGAGACCACCCCTTCATGGAGGTCTTGGACCAAAGACCGCGCACCAAAGTGCGGTGGTTGCATTCACATTGACACTAACGTACCAAACCCTGGGCCAAAACTTCTTTGGTGCACACTAATTGTGGTTGGTGTGAAAACACCCTAAAACTAACGTGTTAAACTGATGGTCCATTTGCATTAGAAACAGATGTGAAGCCATAAATGCTTTATTCTTTAATAAATTACACTCTAAAAGGAATAAAAGTGGATATTCAATTTTGATGACTGAAGCCATTATGATAGATTTGTACATTCTGCAGATAGCCTATAACCGGCAATAAATGGAGCGTATAGGTCCAATTTGATTGGCCAAAACATCTGCAATAAATACACTGGCCAAAAATGTAATATCTCACACCAACATTGTTCTGACTACGTTGTGCATCCCTACCAACCAAAAGTCATGCTCCTTTGATAGATTCAGCCAGCATGCAAACAGGTGGCATATTTGAGCGGCTAGACTCTTTGAATGAAGAACATTACCCTTGAAGGCAACTGAAAGTCATCTTTAGTCACCATTTTTCATACAGAACATATCTGATCCAACAATCGAGCCAGCTGCATCAACAAAAACCCAGATGCTATAAATAGCACGGCATTGAAATCTCCTTTATTGTTCCTTTTCCCCTCTCACACATCAGCCTTGCACTCGCTTCTGTGGTCTGAGATGTTATAAAACTCTCATCAGTGTGCTACTTTTAGGCTCTGTAGGTAATTTCAGCCCGAAAGCAAAAGTTTTCTCCCCCTGTGGACCAGAATTTTAATAACTGTTGCCAAAAATAGAGTCACCCTGATGTGGGACTGGTTCAGCAGATAGCTGTGACAACAGAAAACGAGTGCGGGGTTTGCAGGTGTGTCTTCAGGTCACCATCAGCTCAATATCTGCTCATGCACAGGTCATGTTTTCCATGTTTGACCCCGCAGCGCCTCGAATTTGACGGGTCACAAAATTTCCCGCTACACCTGCAGAGGACTGACTGACCGACGCAGATTTACGCATAGACAGAACCGGACAGGGGGCAGTTTGTCCACCTCACATTCCTACAGATTGTCTCATGCAACATGGTATTGAGCGCGCGCCAGCCCCCAGCAGCATGAGACGCAGCTTTCTTTCTACCTGTTAGCACGAGACTTACCTTTGCCTCTCGCCTCCTTTGACATGGTGTCCTCCTCTCCCGCGTGTCCCCTCTTCAGAGAAACGGTGGCGTTTTTCTGCGCAGACACGTTCTGGTCCAGTTGTTCACGACGAGGCAGCGCGGCTCTCCCTCCTGCGGCACCTTGACGCCTGCCACGCCGAGGCAGGGTGAGGGAGGCGCGGGGAAGCTCCAGCCGCTCGTGTCGGTCTGTCCTCTCAGCGAGAAGAAGGAAGAAAGAAGGAGCAAAGCAGGAGAAAACGCGGCTTCGCTCTCATTCACCTGAGTCAGGTCCCTCAGCGCGTCGACCCGCCCCTGCCGCAGACATACTTTGGTTATTTGTTGTATCTGTGCAGACTTGGCTCACATGTCATGCCCACCCAGCTCCACTCTCTGCTCTGCTCTGCTCTGCTCTCCACCGCTAACATCAGCCAGAGTTCCTCCAAACCAGCTCCGATCTGCAGCTCGACTGCCTCCAGCGGTGCGCGCACGTCCGCTGCTGCTGAAGGGCGTCCGTGCTCCCTGACATCAACCTGTCTGACTTTGCCAACAGCTAAAGACTCCCGCCATTGACTCTGCCTATCCAAGAAGAGTCTTTAATAAAACACACGCTCCTCTTTGAAGCTCATAAGTTTTATTCCATTCGTTAATTCGTGGCGAAATTTGCGCAAAAATGTCAAGAATCATACCAAAAATGTGCTTAGCGTGCAAAGGCGGTCTGAGTAATTTGGTGGCCCTTGCCAAAATTACCATGCAGCCCCCCTTCATGTCTAAAGGGCAGTTAATTTGCAACATGTGTCAGCATTTATGAGGCAGTGGCAATTTTGTTAACTAGTTGTTTTCGTCATAGTGTTCAACAACATGACAAAAACTGAACAGTAGAAAAAAAAGTGTGCATGTAACAAAACTAAAACTAAATTAACTGACATGTCCATCAACAAATTAACTCCAGTAAATTGTTTGACAGACTTATGCTGCGTTCCATTTACCTCGGAACTGGGAGCTGGGAAATGGGAGTGACGTCATCTCCGACTTATCGGCGTTCCAGTTGAAGTCGGAAGAAAAATGTCCCGATCGACCAGGCTATTGTTAGCTGTTGTTAGCACGCCCTGCGTTGTTGTTCACAAATGCCACGTGAAGAATTTGATTATCACTATGGCAGCATTTTTGTTAATATAAGTCTAACACTACTACGCATACAGCTAATCTAGAGCGACACACACTAGCCAGAAGTGCAAATGAATTGATTATTACAGGAGCTAAATAACTGTTCACACTGGGGGCTGCCATCTTTGATTGTCAACTCGGGGGTGGCGAGGTCTCCCCGAGTTCCGAGTAGGATATTCCGACCTCGGGGGGCGTTCCAGATGAAATTTCCTACTCGGAAGTGGGAAATTCCGACCTCCGACTACAACTGGAACGCACCATTAATCCAATTATACCTAAACTGGTCCATAGACTGTAAAAAACATGGACCACATGTCACTGGGCTTTTGTGAAGTTGCCACAAAAACTGCTCCCCCTGGTGACTGGCTGCAGTATAGGTCAACTCTCCGTCTCCCCCATTCATCTGAACGGGCCGTAGTGAAACTTCAAAAAATTAATACACCTTGTAGAAATATTTCTCCCATCCGTATGCTGTGGTGATATGAAAGTATTATTGGGCTGCGTTTTTTCCAAGTCCTCTTTTTTCTGAAAAGTTTCTTTTTCATCAGTTATTAGAGTTTAAAAAATAACTGTGGTCTACGGCAGTTTCACAATGATTGTGTATGCTGCGGAGTTTTGCGACCGTTTACGACAGCTGCGTCCAGATGTGGTCCAGATTCTCTACTGGCTGCACAATGGCGGCGCCCTGATGGGTGATATTATGGCTTCAAAACCGTTACATGGTAGAAGGCGGAGCCACGCTATCCAGTTCTTATAATACATCCATGATCTGGTCAGAAAGTAGAGACAAGTTAGGAATATGTCCAATCACAGCTGCTTTGGTTGAGTGGAAAGGTTGGATGAGTTAAGAGGGACATCCGATCACAACTGCCACAGCTTCATCATGATAAACCATGACAAATGATAAATATGTTCATCCGTATAATCCTACAAAGAACATTCAATCTCCACTATCAATCAGAAAGTCAGTTTGTAGATGATTTAGTCTTCAAGCTTTCCTCCTTCAATGCAGAGCATGACTCACAGCGAGAGCATCGTTGGTTGTGACGTAATGCTGCAAGGGCTGCTGAGACTTTTTCTGTGATCCAACCCACCTCAAAATACTTTGGTGTGAACATGGAACAATCCAAGGGGAATATGCAAATTTGTTGCACCTTTTTCAACCGACGCAACTGAGCTGTAGGTGTGAAAACCACCTCAGTCTGAGATTAAAAGAAACACAATACTTCTGCCATAACGAAAGAATAAGCACTCAGTGAACAGACCTCTAACTCTAGCATCTACATACATTTCTGAGGAGTTAGCAAATATACTGCATGGCCTTTTGCTGCTACAGGATTACCACCTTTGACTAAGCCAGGCTCTGATAATTAAGCGATCTTCAGGTAGAAACACTGCCAATGCTATCTACTCTACCACACAGCCTAAACAGAATGATGTGCAGCAATAGCCAGAGCATCACTGGGTTTATTAGTTAGGGACCTTGAGGACTTGGCGGGAGACAGGAGCGCTGCAAGTGAGAGTTTCTGCTTTTGTGTATGTCAGAGCATACACCATGTCTCGCATTCAAGCCACACTGCAGCCTAAAACAGCACAGATGTTATTTATGGCCGAATCAAAGTGAATATCTCGAGGTGTAAGTATATATTTTTAACTTTTTATCCTCTTTTGAATTATGTACTTTCATTTTATCCCCTGTTTCCTTTTATATTCCAGTAGTTTTTGCCTTTTTCATTTCGTTCTTCTTATCTCAGGTGTTATTAATCCTTTATTTATTTTGCTCTCGGTTTCTGTCATTTCTGGCTCTTACGTGCTTTTCCAGTATTCTGTTTTAAGTCTTACACTTTCTGTCATTGTATTCCTCACACTTCTCTTTTATTTTTCCTGTATTCTCATGTAATGTTTTTAATTTTGTCTGTATTGTACTTTGTAATCCTGTTTTGAAAGCTGTTATCAATGAAGTTTTTTATTATTATCATTATTATTATTAGAATTGAGCCTTGTTGCTGCACTTTTGTAGGAATAAGGCCATAGTTGAAACTTTATCCACTTCTTTACAGCCATCATAGTTGTCTTAAACAGATACGCTTCCATTCATCCATCCATCAGTTGTACTTTTTCGTGGATGCAGGTGTCTGCATCCCAGCTGATACTGGGCAAGAGACAGGCTACACCCTAAACTAGGGCAGGGTTAAAAAAAAATCGATTTAATCGATTTAAATCAATTTTCTTTTAACTGGTTCATAATGGATCCATAAAATCCAAAGATCAATCTTTTAACTTGGGTATTTTTTTCTTCTTTGGATGTGCAGAGAAGCAGCCTGTGGTATCAACCCTGCTAGTCTCGTGTGATCAGCGTTTAGCATTGCTTTCTACTGAACAAGATCTCATGAGATGTTACTGCAAACAAACATGGTAGAAGCACTATATGGACACCACTAGCAAGTTTAAAAGCTGATGTTTGGATGTACAGTATTTTAGATTTAACAAGTACAAAGGAAAATACGAGTTGGACAAAAAACAAGTAATGTGCAGAATATGCATTAATGCATATCATTAAAATATGATTAAACCAATGAGTACATTTTATTTCAGAGTGCCTGGAGAGAGCCCACCCATGCACAGGGAGAACAATCAAGGTCACCACAGAAAGGCCTTGACTGACACAGGGTTTGTACCAGTGAGCTTTATGTTGTGAGGCAAGTTCTGGACCTTAAAATATGACCTGCATCAAACCTGAAAAGCTGCAACATGTGTCACTTTGGTGAGTGATCAAGGCTGTATCATATAAATGATGATTAGATGGAATAGTGACTCCATGCTCGACCAATAAATTCAAAAAAGCTACATTAAGAAATCTCCTTGGGCTTTTTCATTCATCTACTCAGTGGTTCAGTTCCATAAGATTTACTTTATCACTTTAATAAGTCTGCACACAAATATTTATACAAATGTTAAGAACTGAGAGAGTGAATATTTGGCATATTATCCCGCTGCAGGGTGTGGGCACAAGATAAAGTGCTGATGTTACAGAGGATGATTAAACCAGGGCTGACTCATAAGACTGAACGCAAATATAACAAGAACACATTCAATATTTTTGATGAAATAGCCCCAACTTAATTCAAAATATCTGTCATTTTCAAAACCAAGGATCCAAAAATCACCATCATTAGAAGAATAATACATAAATTAGCATGTGATTATGTGAAAAGTAGACTGATGTAGATGAGGTTAAAGGATGGAGAGCTGAATGACGGTAAATCACTGAGGTGAAAGCTGCCCGGCCTGTCAACCATCCATCACTGCTGCAGCAGCAGGTGCCACCACGGACACGCAGGGGCAGCCACCGAAGCAGAACGGAAAATCTCCAGGTCCTGAAAAACAAAATAAATTGTCTAAAAATAAAACTCTCTGACCAAGCAGAGACCTTTTACTCTCAAGGAATATCAGAAACAAAAACGCAGCGTGTGGTCAGTTTCTTTTGGTTCTAAATCCTCTGACTCCAGGATGTGTGGAGGTCTAATCTGACAGATGCTTCACCAAATGTGTGCCCCTAATTCATTTCTAAGCGTATCTTGACCCTCATGCTGTTATGCAAGGCCTAAATTGCTGCAGAATGGGCTTCCCCCGGGATTGTGATACATATGACACTCTCTGGGCAAAAAGCTGAGACCGCACACGAGGTCACACGGTCCCTGCAGTATCGTCTGATTTGCCGTGGCGTCATTGTGCCGTTGTGTCTGCACAAATGGATTTTATTGACAGATGAATATGCCCCTGGCAACACCACCACTGTGGAATCTGAGC
Organism: Scarus forsteni; assembly: GCA_036419115.1. NCBI lineage: Eukaryota > Metazoa > Chordata > Actinopteri > Labriformes > Labridae > Scarus > Scarus forsteni. The sequence continues at coordinate 8,860,187 of JAZDUH010000270.1, forward strand.
GAGGGCATGCCATGTTACCAAACTCTACCAGGAATACATGCAGCCAATGTGGACTCATAATCAAAGCAAATGAGAAAACGCATTAAGCAGATGACATTGAAGGCCTCGTCGAGCCTGCAGCTCCAAAACCAAACAATATTTTATTATACTTACAATTAATTAGAGAAGCAATTTGAAAGTATTGTCTTGTTTCAGTTAAGCTGCAGCATGATTCAAACAGCCCTTTAAATGGCTCAAATCTTGTTTGTAATGTTAAAGCTGGGGTTGGCGATTTTGGAAAACTGGCATGATGCGCGTGGCTGATATATCCAGAAGACTGATTCAACTCCAAACCCTCAGCACAACGTGTTTGTTTCACACTACACCAAGTCATGTCTCAGTCAGCGGTAAGACAACACCAAACAAACATGTAAAGTTAGTTAGTACTCACAGCCGATGTTGATCGAGGAATAGGTAGTTTCTCTGCCATTCTCCACATAGCTGTCAGGTCTCCCGTTTTGGCCATGAAACTACCATATTTTCCATATTTCATCCTCTTTCCCGCCGTCCTCCTGTATCAGTATTCTCCCGTAAATCTCCCGTGTGATGATATAATAATAAAAACATTCCTCTGCCTCTCCAAACTGAGCTCTGTCTCTAGCCTGATAGGGGCGGTAATGCTCCAAAATGATGCATGCCAACCGTCGTAAAACCGAAGAAGAAGAAAAAGCCTAACGAGAACGTCCACCTGCAGTAGCCTGGGTGGCAGCTATCGCGAGATCAGAGCAGCAGAACAAACTTAGAAAAACAAAGAGTTTATTTTAGATTTCTTGTACATCTGTCTTAAAATGTGAGGGATACTGGAGCTTGGTTGGGGTTGTGGGACGGCTCGTAGAGGGCTTCACTTATTTTCAAAGACAAAACTTGAAAGGTAAGCTTTCTCCTGCGGACTCTGATACGTATGAGCTCAACTACACGCACCGAGTCTGTGCACGCCAGCAAATTGCACGCGCAGGAGGCGGGCAGAATAGCGAAGGGATTTGATTGGTTTAAAACAGGTGTCCCGGCATGATTATTGGTTGGGGTTATTGGTTATTGGTTTTCCCTGTTTTACTCCTGCTGTAGATAGCGGATATTTTTCGCTCTGTTTTAAGAACACATTATGAGTTGATTACCATCGGGTCATGAAGACCATTTTAACCAGTATTACAAAAAGTGTATCTAAATCAAATCGCCAACCCCAGCTTTAATGGGTTTGCCCATAAGCCATAGTTGTAAGGCCAGTATACTATATTGTGGAATGACGGCATCCAGTTGTGAGACTAGCGCAGAGAGCTGGAGGGGAAAAAGAGTGTGAAATAGAAATCTACTAACCATCGGTAATCTCAAGACAAATAGTGATATTAGTGACTTAATTATATTTTCAAGTAGCTTTGCAGTAGTTTCATTGATTTCCGAGTCATGTGGCTCTCCGGTATGTCAGTTTTTAATGATCAAATAGTGCAGTAGCTTCACACCAAACTACATTTCCCCACAGAACAGGAGGGGAGCTGTGGAACAGATCAGCAGCAGAGTGCTTACGTCATGGACCAAAAACACTTCAGTAGTTAGCGAGAGCAGACATGCAGAGACAGTGACTTCAGCAGGAAGTTACTGAGTTTCTTTACGATGGTAGGCTGCCTGATCCTCACAGCCCTGCTCTGTGCTGCTGCTGTGTGAACCAAACCTGCAGATGGACTTTTACAAAGAAATGTACAAGGAACACTGCATAACATATGCACATGTTTGAATGATTAGGTTGATATTTGTATTGTTGATGTATTGTTTGCAGTGTTGTGGGTAACGTAACTACTTTTTCAGGTAAAAAGTAAAGTAAAGCACTACTACTGAAAATTTTGTAACGAAACCTTGTTCCTTTTTTAATGCAGCGCAACGTTACTTTTCCCCCGGACCGATCTGACACCGGTGCTGCCTTCTCAGCTGCTCGCACAGACATGAGCAGTGTTGCCAAGTCTGCTCGTTATAAACATCTAAGGGCCGCAAATCTCGTGAGTCACGGCTGCAGGTTGCAGTTGTTTGGGCTTGTTTCTAAACGTGAAGTTGCTTCTTTGGGCCCTTCTGTCTATGTGAATCCTCCTGATTACCTTCCAGCTCCTAACATAAAGCAAAACACAGCTGCGGTAGGCAGTTTGTCCACTTCCTTGTTTCCTGGTTATCGTGCACGCCCCCAAACACACTCACGCACCAAAGTTGCCACGTCTGCTTATTATAAGCAATGTTCTTTTCTTGAATAGATGCTTGGCACTGTGATATTGAAATGTAATGCAGACGAAAATTAACACACTTTATGTAGATTTCTCTTTTTTAAAAGTAGTATATTACATTAGGAAAGGAAAAAGCTGGAGGTTGTTCATTTTGGTTTTGGTTTTTATCGACAAAGTGACTTATTTCAGATGCAAAATGTGGAAACACTGGGCAGAAGCTCTCATTCCACAGGGAATGTGACATTTTGTTAAATAAAGAGCACAAAAGAAATAACTGTAATGCTGTCTGTAGTAAAACTTTTTGTAGTGTAACTTTTTGTCTGTCCAACATCGAGCAATGTAAAAGTAACGTAAAGGCAACGAGTAATGTGAAAAGTTACTTTTCATAGAAGGCAACTAAGTAAAGTGAAGAGTTACTTTTTTCAGAAGTAATGAGTAACGAACAAACACTGCTTTTTAAAAGTAACTTTTCCAACACTGATTGTTTGTAACCTCACAGACTAAAGCAGCTTTGCTAACTCCAGCATAAGTACGTTTTGTGTTTATGAGCGATGTTTATTAATGTGCAGCGCCTTTAAAATAGAAAATTTGACAAAGCAGAGGGAATGTCCAAGACGATGAACATCCTGGGCTCCCATGCACATCAAAAACTCCTGAAGACTTTCAACACATTGAAGAAATGTTTTTAAATGATTGACAACTCAATCTAAGAATGAGAGCAGAAAATGGTCAACATCGATAAAGAGACAGTTCAGAAAATTTGACATCTGCCAGGTCGGGCCGTAAGCTTCCTTAAATAGTCCAGTCTGACCCTGGCGTAGAAGTACAACATTTTCCCCAGTGGGTTTTCTTTTCAATTGTCCTTTATTGTATTGTTGTAATGATGTTCATTGTTCTCTGTAGCCAAGTCAGTGTGACTGTTTTCTTTGTTTTCAACCCAACTGCAGGTAAATGCTCCTCAAGGGGAAACAAACTTTCAGCTGAAGTTTGAAAGTCTTTCGCCAACACCGTAGGTCTAATGCAAATGAGCTGATGTTATTGATTCTCATCTTGCCAGAAAGCCATTAAATTAAACTTTCAGGATGGCAGCCAATATTTAAGGAGGACCTGATCCGGTTAAGAAAAACTAACTGTAAAAAGGACTTAAGGCCAGGATGCCAGAAAGACGGATAACCCTGATTTCACCAGCTGGCTGCGTCGACCAAGCAGAATAAAAGTCTAATTAATTTTAACGGGAAGTCTTTTGTGAGACGAATATTCTGTTTTAGAGTGAGGACATACTGCAGGACAGATTGTATAGTTGTAGTTTTCACATCAAGAAGACACAAAATATGACAAAGGCACCAAAAGAAAAAGAAAAAAGTGTTTTGGGGTGATTCAAAGGCAGCTCTAATAAGAGGACTTTTAGCTTAAACTGACAAAACAAAATACAAACAGAGACTCAGAGCATGAGGAAGTCTTTCAAAGACGAAGGTGAGGCGGGTTTCAGCCGCCGAAGACTTCCTCTGATCCATTAAAGAGACACAAACAAGAATATGTGGCGATCTGCCAATCAGGATTTCACACCTGAGGTGCAGATTTGTTGTTCTGCATCTGAGAAAACAATTCAGCGACTTTTAGGAGTGAACAGCAAACCAGCGACTCGAAGGAGACGAGGGAAGCTTTCACAATGAGGCCTGTGCTTTAACATTATGATGATTTATACGAAAATATGCCAGCGCAAATGTGGATGTGACATATGGTGGGATAGTAAACTGACAATTCTTCACATTCAGGGGCTCCTATATTTTAACTCTGCTGGATAAATAAATGTTTTTCTGAATATGTGTCAGCTCTTTTGACATTTGAATCAAATCAGAAGTTAAATGAGATGTTGGTTTACTCCAACACGGGGAAATGCAAATGCACACCATTCTCAGGGAATATGCTGGAATGAGCTGCACTCTGCTATGTCCATATATGATAACAAACCTCTGTTCCAGTCAATCAATCAATCAATCAATCAATCAATCAATCAATCAATCAATCAATCAATCAATCAATCCATCCATCAACCAAACAATTAATCCATCAATCAATCAATTAATCAACTAACCAATCAATCAATCAATCAATCAGTTAATCAATCAACCAACCATCCATCCAATCAATCAATCAAGTGATTTTTTTAGAATTTGTCATAGTCTGGTAGCATAAAATACTTTACATAAAAGAAAATAAATAAAATGACATAAAATGCCTAAATAAAATTGAATATAATGGAAACAGCACACACACACACACACACACACACACACACACAACAACATCAAGAGGAGATTCTTTTACATAACAGAATTACAATGAAAATGATAGCTTGAATTAAAATTGAGGAAACACAAGAGTTAAGCCTGAAATGAGAAAAATAGATCATGATAACAAATTAGATGAATATGGAAGAGTATTAGGGCCATTTTAGATGGATAAAAACATTTTGGCAAAGTTGACATTTAAGTGGAAATTTCGACATTAAAGTAAAAACTTTGAGAATAAAGTTGAAATGTCCAGAACAAAGTTGAAACACAATATATTTCTACTTTATTCTAAACATTTTCACTTTTTTTCATGACACTTCGACTTTTTTTTTGAATATTGACTCTTTTCCTCAACAGTTCAACTTCTATCACAAAATTGTTATTCAACTTTTTTCTTTATTTCAACTTTAATCCCGAAATTTCCAGTTTAATATCGACTACCCCAAAATGATTTTCTTCTTCTAATATGGCCCTAATACTCTTCCGTAGATGTGAAAGAAAATGCAATGGAAGAATAAGTAAATGAATAAAATATAATTTAAATAATAAGATGGTAAAATGAGATAGTCAAACACCAAATGTGCAATGAAATTAAAAATTAAAGTAGGATAATGAAAAGAAAAGAGAAGAAGAGACTGAAATTCCCAACAATAAATCTGAACCGAAATAGAGAAATAAGACATATTATGAGGGTTAAATATATCAATAAATAAATACGATTAAATTATAATAACATGTATAATCAGCCAAATCCAGACTAAAAAGCTAGGCCAATGAAGTTTTGACGTTTAGTAACTTAAGTAAAAACAGAGCACAGTAATTTGCAAATCCTTTTTTGACTTTTATTCAGTGAATACACCACAAAGACAAGTTATTTTATGAGCAAACTGATGAACTTCATTGTGCTTTTTGCAAATGTTCACTCATTTTAATTTGATGCCTCCAATACAATTCAAAAAAACTGAGACAGGGACAAAAAAAAGGGCTGGGAAAGTAAAATATAGCTGAAAAAACGCCTGTTTTGGAACATTCAACAGGTGAACAGGTTAACTGGGAGCAGGTGAGTGTCATGATTGGATGTACAAAGGTCATCCCTGAAAAACTCAGCCACCTACAAAGAAGGATGGTTCAAGGTTCACCACTTTCTGAACAACTTTGTGAGCAAATAGTTGGACAAAACTGTGAGCACCCTGCACAAAGTCAGTGGCTCACGGCTGCTGCTATTTCTACTGGATGATAGAATTTCTCAAAGGGGATTAATGCAGTATTTAATCGATCAATCTTTCTGTCAACAGTCCATGATCCCGTAAAACAATTCAGAGAATCCAGAGAAATCTGAGAACATAACTTGCAAGGCCAAAAATCAACACTGAATGCCTGTGATCGCTGATCCCTTAGGCAGCGAGCACTGCGATTAAAATCAACATCATTTTGTAAAAGGATATCACCACATGGGCTCAGGAACACTTCAGAAAACTACTATCAATTAATGCACTTAAAGCTTCATCTACAAGGTCAAGGTCAAACTCTACCATGCTAAGCCAAAGACAAATATCAACAACACTGAAACACAGAAAGGCCGTCGGCCTCACTGGGCCTGAACTCATCTGACGGCCAAATGCTCATTAAGTGTTGTTAAAGGAAAGGTGATGTAACACAGTAGTTAAAGGGACTGTGAGGAGTTTCTAAGTAATTACAAAAAAGTCACTTTTTATATGCCTGATCGAAATACACACTTTAAGATGAGTTTTATAGCATCAAAATAGGTTATCTATAAATGCTATTCCTTAGCTTCGCGGTGGGGTCGGACAGGGCTGGATACCCTTAAACATAAAGCCGGCTACAAAACTACCATAGCAAGTTTTCCAAAAATTGCTTGTTGTCACACATCAAAAATTACCATGATATAACTAGAAAGAGATACATTACCTCGTCGCTTTGCATCCTGTAAGTTGTTGAAAAAAGAAGTTGTAAAGCAATGCAGAGTTCTGAGGAAGGTCCGAGCTGCATTTATTAGCATCACAACAAACACACGCTTTGGCTTGGGTCTTTTGGTGCATTCCAGTTGTAGTCAGAAGTAGGAATTTATGGGTTCTGAGTAGGAAACTGCAACTGGAACGTTTCTGAAGTCAGAATTTCTGAATTTTCGGAATTTAACTGGGAACTCGGTGAAACCTCGCTAGCCCCAAATTGACAATCGAAGATGGATCCCCCCAGTGTGAACAGTTATTTAGCTCCTGTAATAATCAGTTTATTTGCACTTCTGACTGGGGTGTGTCGCTCTAGATCAGCTGTATACATCGTATTAGGTTTAGACTTATATTTACAAAAATGCTGCCATAGTGATAATCACATTCTTCATGTGATATTTCTTTTTTTAGAACAAGAAACGCTTAATTTGAACCCTAAACATGCTCAACAATAGCCTGGTAGATCGGCATGTTTACTTTCACTGGAACACCGATAAAAATTTGAGATGATGTCACATGCCAAAATGTTTCGAGGTTACTATGGACCAAAAACACTAAAATGGCTGTAATTTCCACTAGGAATGTAGTAGAGAGATGAAACTAACATCAAAATATTTATCTCATCAAGACCCACAAATCTTAAGCTGACACCTAACCTAGCACCTTTAAAGTTGGCATATTGCCCTTCAAAACTGAAGTTTATCAGTTTGTACATTAAGTATCTTCTCTTTGTAGTGTATTAAACTGAATATATGTCAAAAAGGGTTCACAAATCAGTGTGTTCTGATTTTGTTTATGTTTTATTTAACGTCTCAACTCCACTGGACTTCATTAGTTTGTATGATTATCGGGACAATTTGATGAGTCATGTTCTTGTGTTAAATGCTTTTTTAAATAAAACAATAACTCTAATGAATTCTAGAAATGACACTTGTTGGATTCTGACATATTCACATAGACTAAGGTCATATTTTAGAAGATTAGTTCCAAAATTATGGCAATCTCTTTTAAAAAATGTTTCAGAGTGATTTTGAGGGCATTGGGATGATTTCTCATCCTGACTGACAGTTGAGTGCAGAGTGGTCATAGGATGAAATGCATGATGACATCATCAAGGATGAGGACACTTGCAAACTGGCCAAAGGCAATTGATCTGACAATGTGATAAACTAGATTTTCTTTTTCTGGAACATAACTCGTTCACACACAAAATCAGTTATAAAACTAGAATTTTAGTTGTCCCCATGTGCCACTTGGACTCGAAAAAATGTAGGCAGTTGATTATCTGACCATACTGTGCCAAAAAATGTATACTCCTCTTTTGGAAAAACAAATCCCCACCAACATTCAACATGTTCTTGTCTCAAATATCCCAGTTCCTTCCTTCAGAAAAAAAATACATCAGGGAGGCATAACTGGGGTCACTTATTCCATGTTCACTGACATTCATTATAGGCTCAAGTGGAAAAGAAGACTCATAGATAGCTGCATTTAACTTGTGACTGTTCATGCTGATATCCGGGTTTGTTTGCATGTATGAGTTCTAATGTTCTTTGGTTTTTTTTGTTTGTTTGTTGATATCTGTATGTGTTTACTTTACTTATGTCTTATTTCCCACTGTTTTTTATTTGTTTCTTTTTGTTTGCGTTTTATTCCTCTTCTGTGTAAGTGCAGAGGGAGGAAGGACCAATGATGGTGTAGGACACAACTGAATACTGCTGGAAATATTTGTGAAACCAAATGAGAACTGCAAAAGCACTCGGAGAGCGCAGACCTCCGCCAGCGCCACAGTCCTCACCCATATTGTCATTTTGACCATAAATATTAGTCCTACCTTTATTTCATCTTTATTTAGATTCCTTGACCATGAAAACATACCATTAGCAATTGGCTTCATTATTACCTCCGCCAAGGAGGTTATGTTTTCAGGAGAGTTTGTCTGTTTGTCTGAACAAAATAACTCAAAAAGTAATGGATGGATTTAAATGAAATTATCAGGAAATGTTCAGCATGGGAAAAGGAAGAACTGATTTGATTTTGGTGTTGATCGGGATCAGCGTCTGGCCGCCATGATGAAAAATTTGATTTTTGTGAATAACTACTGAACTAAAATAGATATCATTATGAATCCATGGTTTGTTTTCATGGTCAATGAATCTAAATATTTTGATGAAATAAAGATAGGACTAATATTTATGGTGAAAATCACAATATGGGTGAGGACTGTGGTGCTGGCGGAGGTCTGCACTCTCTGAGTGCTTTTCTAGTGATACCTATTTTAGTTCAGTAGTTATTCACCAAAACCAAATTTTTCGTCATGGCGGGCAGACGCTGATCAGGATCAACACCAAAATCGAATCAGTTCTTCCTTTTCCCATGCTGAACATTTCCTGAAAATTTCATCAAAATCCATCCATTACTTTTTGAGTTACTTTGTTCACAGACAGAGAGATGGACGGACAAACAAACTCTCCCTAAAACATAATCTCCTTGGCGGAGGTAATTAAATGAAGTTAAAACAAAGGCTGGCCCAGCAGAAGCATGTAAATGGGAAGTGCCTGGTTGTAACCACTCAGCAAACCCAGCATTATTCTCCCCCATCATATTGTGAGTTACACGTGTCGATCCAGACTCATGAGCTTTCCAGTTTATTAATGATCTTAACGGCCTCCACTCTGCTGGTGTTATTCACTGGCCCTCTGCAGGGACTCTGTTTCTTTACTTGTCTCACACAATAAGCCGTTGTGCTTTTCTATAGTAATTCTTCCAGCTAAACAAACATGCGGCAGGAATACAGATGCAACTGAGCGAGACATTTCCAGGTGTTACATGAGAAAAACAAATGAAGCATAAAAATGATTTGACTAAAATGGACCTGCGATGGGACGTGCTCTGTTTAGAATGCAAAACCACCGGTGCCTCCATGACAGGTGTCTGCAGTGAGTCTCCGTTTCATCACTCAACAACAGCACTGAGTAAGCGGTCAAAATGTTTCAAATCTTTCTGCTTCAAGTAGTTTATAGAGAGAAAATGATTCAAGGGCAGCCTGGATGTCACGAAGCAGCCTTGATGTACCTGTACTGTACGGCTACGTGGGCCCTTCAATGCACCATGAATATATTGCAGTCTGAGTCCTCTTCTCTCAAATTAGCTCTGATGATGAGTCAGCACTGGCTGGTGGCAAGGACGACCCTCCTTTACCATTAGAAATTAAAAGGACCAAATTAGCTCAGATTCTGGTTTATGTACAAACACCAGGTTGTGAGCATCCATGAGTAGATTAAATAAAGGCACAGTGAGAAAATAACATACAGATTTTAGCAAAAAAAAAAAAAAAAAAGACAGCACAGTTTCAGAGTCAAACACTTAGTGCATCATAATGCACCACACTTTTTACAAAAGGGACAGGTGTGAAAAAAAAAAAAAAAAAAAAAAAAAAAAAAATCTCACATTGATTCAAATACCGAATTAATATTACTACATATGGTAATACTAAATAAGTCAACTGGGTGACATGTTATTTTATAAATTAGAGACAAATTATGCTATTCAGTTTCTTTTGCAAGTGTACTTGTAATGATGTGCTTAAATGTAATCTACCTATTTATTAGCCAAATAACTTCTTTAGTTAATGATTATAAGCTATTTTACTTACTGAAAAGTTTTAAGTAATTCTGTTATATTTGTACTTTTATATTTTGATGTTATGGATCTTTAGATCTGGAATACAGTGTCTATCTATCTATCTATCTATCTATCTATCTATCTATCTATCTATCTATCTATCTATCTATCTATCTATCTATCTGTCCATCTGTCTACCTACCTACTTACCAACGTACCTATCTACCTACCTATCCATCTATGCGTCTGTCTGTCTGTCTGCCTGACTGCCTACCTACCTACCTACCTATCTATATATCCATCTGTCTACCTACCTACCTACCAATGTACCTATCTACCTACCTACCTACCTATCCATCTATGCGTCTGTCTGTCTGCCTGCCTACCTACCTACCTACCTACCTACCTACCTATCTATCTATCTGTCTGTCTACCTACCTACCTACCAACGTACCTATCTACCTACCTACCTACCTATCCATCTATGCGTCTGTCTGTCTGTCTGTCTGTCTGCCTACCTACCTACCTACCTACCTACCTACCTACCTACCTACCTATCTATCTATCTATCTATCTATCTATCTATCTATCTATCAGATGGACGATGGGCTCCATGTAAAATCTTGTAAGCAGGGAAGTCACTGAAAAAAACATCTCGTGGATGGCAGCATATGCTGCTCCAAAACTTGCTCCTATCTGCATTAAAGGAGCCTTCACAGATGTGCAAGTTACCCATGCCATGGACACTGACACACCCTCATATCATCACGGATGCTGGTTTTGACCTGTGCTCTGATAACAGTCTGGATGGTCCTTTTCTTTAGCCTGGAGGACACCAAGTCCATGATGTCCAAAAACAAGAGAAGCCTGCAGTGTTTCTGGCTGTTGTTGAAATTTGGCTTTGGCTTTACACAGCAGAGTTTGACCTCGACCTTGCAGATGTAGAGATGAACTATTTTACTTGACAACGGTTTTCTGAAGTGTTCCTGTATTTACAGCAACACCTGGTTGTGAATGTTCATGAGCAAGCAGATAAAGTATAGATTTTGGCATCACCTCAGTGTTGGATTTGCATAAAGAAATGTAAAACAGATTTCACTGCTGTGCAGTTTGCTGACAACACAGTTTCAGAGTCAAACACTTAGTGCTGCCCGCTGAGACATCAGAAAAGAAAAAATAGCCGCCTTCGTATTTGAGGTGACACATTTGGCAGACGCTGTTTAAATCCCTCAACCATGACAATGAAAAATAATTAGAAATTAGCCCCTGGAATTAACAGTTTTGTGTCTCCCAATGTCAGAACAGTCGTCGCTCTTTCTGCTCGTGTAAAGACGACACCCCCCACCCCCCCTCGCCTTCTGCCAGCTGATTCCTATCTGTCCTTCAAACAAAGGCAGAAATTTGCACGGAGCTCGCGCCTGTGAAAAGCTGCATGTATACAAACGCCCACGCAGAATCTCGGCCTGAGGGAGAATCTGTGCAGCTGATTCAATGTGAGCTAATTTATCCAGTCAGTGTGTATGTCTGCTGTCAGAGGCTGGTCCCCGCGGGCCAGCACAACATCTGGATGTGTCCCCTCGGCTCCAGCCCCGCAGCTTTCATGTTGCTCTCAAGGGGCGCAGCACTTTCTTGGCCTGCCAAGTCTGTCATGTTTATGCTGCATTTGGAGTTGAAATTGACACCATTATGATGCAGGAGGTAGATCAGGGATGGGCAACTTCTGTTAACATGAGGGCCTTGTTCAATTTGTCCTCAATGCCAGAGGGCTAAAGTGTTGTAATTTGTAGAATTTGTTTCTTATGATTAAACAAAAGGAAAATATATTAGCCTTTAACGAGGAGATTCTGAATAAAATCATTTATAATGAATTTGGACTAAAATTTAAGCAGTATTACCCAGATATTTTTCATCCATATGTATCCTCACTTTTAAAAATGCACTTATTAATGCAGGAAATGGAGTTTTACATAAACATGACAACCACAAACAGGTTTATAATCTTAACAGTAATACAACGCTCAATATTGTCAGGGCAGACTTTGTCGTGTTTTCTTTGTGTAAATAAAAACCCCAATTCCACTGAAGTTGGGACGTTGTGTAAAAAATAAATTAAACATATTACATTAATTTGCAAATCCTTTTCGACCAACATTCAATTAAATTTACTACTACGACAAGATATTTCATTTTCAAACTATAAAAAACTTCATTGTCTATTGCAAATATTGACTCATGTTGAATTTGATGTCTGCAAAACTTCCAAAAAAGCTGGGAGAGGGGCATGCTTACCACTGGGTTACATCACCTTTCCTTTTAATAGAATTAATATGAGAATTTAAGAAATAAAAAAATAGCCGAAATAAAATTCAAGGCATTACAAAATAAAGCAGAAATAAAAAACTTGAAGGAGTGCTGGCGCACAACAGGTAATGTTTTACCCTCCCTACTTCCGTAACCAAAACACTTGCTTCAATATGTACCTACTTGGCGAGTACAACTACCAACTTCACTTTGAACTGGAACAGGCAGCAACGTGTTTGTGTAAGTCTGCGCAAAACAATGTTGATTTTTTCATCTACTGTTGAGTTGACAGGGTGACCATGCTTGAAGATCAGAAGTATATGCACTGTTATAGGTTAAATGTGTAGTTCTGATTCAGACATTTATAGGTCTAAACTGCAGCTCTGAGAGACTGATATTTGTTTTTACTTTTCATTCAAGAATATGCTTATCTGATTGTTACAACAACAAAGCACTTTTTATTGAGATTTTTATATGTTTTGTCATTTGCACTGTAGTCTAAATCAGGAAATTACCAATTTAGTTTTTCAAGAGCATTTATTTTTGTACTGATGCAGCAATATTTTTGTATGTCTGCATTAGGAATGAGGGCACTAATTTTTTAAGTTTTGTATTTGGAATTCCTTCACATTCTTGCTTGATGTTTGACTTCAATTGCAACAGTCAGGGGTCCCCATTGCGTATTTTAGGCTCATAAAACTTCACACATTTCAATGACAGGCAGGTCTGGACTGCAGCAGGTCGGTCTACTAACTCCACTCTTTAGCTCTGAAGCCATGCTGTTGTAACCCATGCAGGATGGGTCTGTATAGTCTTGCTGAAATTAGCAGGGACATCCCTGAAAAAAGATGAATGGCAGCATGTTGCTCCTAACCTGTATGTACCTTCCAGTATTAATGGTGCCTTCACAGATGTGCAAGTTACCCATGCCATGGGCACTGACACACCCTCATATCATCACAGATGCTTTTGAACTTGACCCTGATAACAGTCTGGATAGTCCTTTTCATCTTTGGACCAGAGGACAGCACATCCAAGATGTCCAAAAACAAGAGAAGGCAGCGGTGTTTCTGGGTGTTGTTGATATTTGTCTTTGTCTTTTCATGGTAGAGTTTGACCTTGCAGATGTAGAGATGAGCTGTGTTAACTGGCAGTGGCTTTCTGAAGCATTCCTGAGCTCATGTGCTGATATCCTTTACAGAATGATGTTGGTTTTTAATGCAGTGCTGCCTGAGAAATTGAACAACATGGTTATTATGGTGGTTTTTGGCCTTGCTGCTTATGTGTAGAGATTTCTCCATATTTTCTGAATCATTTGATGATATTACGGACTGCAGATGATGAAATCCCTCAATTCTTTGTAGGGCTGAACGATTTGAGAAAATAAGCTAATTGCGATTTTTTTCCCCTATATTGCTATTTACTCTGCAATTGTTTGAATGTTCCTCATCTTTTGTATTCTTAAACAAACATAAGCAGTAGATTGTTTTATGGTAAAACCAATATGACATTAAATTAATCTAAGGATAAAAGATTTGAGAAAAAGTGGAGAAGTGAAGAACAGAAGCAAAACAGGTATGAAATTGTAAAAACTGAGTAAAAATGGTATGAAAGCGGAAAAAGGTTAATAAATAGGTGCAAAATAGGTATGAAATTGCAAAAAAAAGAGGAAAAATTGGCAAAAAAATCCAAAAGTGGCTTCGGAAAATTGAATATGGCAGCAAAATTGGGAATTAAATTAGAAATTACATTAAAGAAAATTATGTAAAAATTCCAATAATGGTTTTGACAGTGGCCAAAAAAAGATGAATGGGGGCAAAATAGGCATAAAGTTGTAAAAACGGGGCTAAAAAAGGTAAAAATGGTCCTAATATGTGAAAAAAGTGTATGAATAGAGATAAAAAATAGGCACGAATTTGTAAAAAACGACATCACAATGCCAAAATGTGCAACACAATTTGGGCTAAAAATATTGAACCTTCTGTGATTTGAAAATTGCAACAAGCCATATTTAGATTCTTCTTCTTCTTCTTTGCGAATATACATTGAAAAATGTGGTTCTTAAACCATCTGAATGTTTGCCCAAGCACTTGGTCACAAAGTGGTGAACCTCGCTCTGACCCTGCTTATGATCAACAGAGAAATTGAAGGTGTTGTAGGCATCAAATTCAAAAGGAGTGAATATCTGGAAAAAAACAACAAAAAGGTTTATCATTTTGAATATCAAATATCTTGTCTTTGAAGTGTATTTAATTGGTCAGAAAAAATTTCAAACAATGCATTCTGTTTTGTATATTTTTCTAATAATTTAACTTATTGCCCACCCCTGATTTAGATGGTCAGCAGCAACACCATATAAACCCATGAACATCCCAGAGAGAACTGAAAACAAGCACCAAAAAGGTCACAGCAAAGCTCCCTGAACCTTATTACATCATGTTATCACACATCACTCTCACATACCTTCAACAGTGCAGGATAACAAGCCTGTTTTTCAGTGTTAAGACCCTTTTATTGGACATAAAAGCAAAAGAGGAAATCCACTGACAACAGATTAAACACATGATGCTCTTGGCTTCCTACATCATTCTTTTTGAGACCATATGCAATTAATTTATTCCCATATTCCAATGTGAAAATAGAAAGTGCGAGTAATCCTCAGGGAGAGATTTAAACCAAGTGCAACGGGAGGGCGGTAATCTTATAATCCTCTGTGATGTCGTAATGGTCTCTCCAAGCTTATCTAAACTAAACTAACTTTCCCCTGTGGAATTCAATCACAGCTACAGATGGACCACAAAGGGGAACGTGACTCATTCTCTCTGTGTGATTCAGCTATCTCGTCTGCTGTGGCTTCTTAGAAAAAAAATCTGAAAACTTAAATAAATTCACATGCTGTCAAGCTGATTGATCTGTGACAAGCTTATTGTACAAAAACAGAGCAAGGATCAAGAAAATATAAAATTTACCTGAGATACAAGAAACACTCACAGTTCTCCATAAAAAATGTATCTAGATACCTCAATCTTTTGTATCAAATGTATAAAAACTGTGATTTTCCACCAAAATAAATATTTCTACACTAGGGCTTTCACTGTATATTGGATATTTGAGTATCCATTCAGATATCCATTTAATCTGGAGAGTGAAAATCCATATTCAAAATGTAAATATAACTGAAAATAAACAGTTCTACAGCACATTACGGCACCTGGAGTGCCTCGCAGTGCAAACTGACTGTCCGTTGCTCTCTTGGCCTCAATAACAGGAAGTACACCTTGAGAAAATGGAGCACAGGCAAAGTCACTCTATGCAGAACGTACCAACACCTGAGAAACAAATGGCAAAATAAATAAGCAAAGACAAGGCCATGTGTCAAATGTGTAAAGCAGCTGGCTCACTCCTCATCCACAACAAATCCACAGGTCCATTTGTCAGCCTTCTACCCACTCAGTCCAGCAGCACCTCGTCAGGTGCTCAGGCTGCTTCAGCCAGCCCCCACCAGTGGCACAGAAAAAGGCCAAAAGATTGCAAAATTCATATGCAAGGACATGCCAGGTTGAATGATCTAGTGGTAATGCCTCCTGTCTGTGTTGGCAGTGGGGAGTTGGAATATCCCAAATTAGCCTGCATGTTCACAACATTCAAATTTGAGTGACAGCCCTAGTCTACACTGCAGAAGTCTGTGACAGAAACCAGCCCAGTCACTGTGTCGTATCCTCTTATTGGCTGACCAGAGCTGCCGCCGAAGCAGGAGGAGACAGAACCGGCTGGAGAAACTCTGAGGTGAAGACGGCCTCTGCATACTCCTCCACGACGTCCTGAAACTCTGCGGCCACATCAGCCAGAGCCTCCGACAGCAACTCATCCGCCAGGCTGCACAACAAGGCAAAACAGAGACGAGAGTGAAAAATCTAACTTCAAAAAATTACATTTTCAGTCATGGAATAAACTGGATTGTATGAGACCACTAGTTCTAGGAAGGGCTACAAATAAAGTTTTTAAGGATCTGTAGATTATTTGTACAGCAACATGATGCTTCACATCAATCAATCAATCAAACTTTATTTATATAGCACTTTTCCTACAACATATGTAACTCAAAGTGCTTTCAGAAAGAAAACAAGAGGAAAAGGAGAGGGGTAAAAAAACAATTCCAAACTAGGCACCTGTCAGGGAAGCACAGTGTGGGATTGGAAAAAAAAAACACCTGAACACATGAGACAACAAACACAGAGACGAGCACATGGGGTCAGGGGGGCAGCCAGCGGGGGCGTTGATTCGAAGGGAGACCAGTGACCTTGTCTTAGCTCAGACCTCAGAAAGTCTCTATTGTCTGATAAGATGACTGTACGGCCTTGACATGTCAAAACAAAATGACAAAGGAATATACACTTTAGAATAAAACATTTGTCAAAAGAACAAATTAAACCTATAAAGATAAAAACAAGTTAAGTCATGTTTCAAAAGTTTCAGAAGCATCCTGTGCTCACATGGAGATGATGCGAAAAAGATGCTCTTTCACATTGGATCCGCACGACCAACAGAAAACGCTGCAGCATGCATGCCATGCCAGTAGTTGGTGATGTAGGTCTGTAGTGAAACAGTGATGTAACAACATGCTTCCGCTTTCCAGTGAAGACAAACTTTTCTCAAACAACAATGAAGAGGGGGCGCATGCAGACGTGGGAGTGCCTTGTCTGGATAACAAAACAAACACAGTAAGCAGCTCTATTGTTGCTTGGTAGAAGGCTGAAGCTGTTGTTGTTCCTGGGCACGTACGTAACCCTCATCTGAAGAGTAATGCGCATGCATCAAACGTCATTATCTTATCTCAAAAATGCAAATTCTAGTTTACATTGAGACAGATAACGAAATGTTTTCATAACTTTCAGGCCCCACGAAGCCAAACCGAGGTCTAAACGCATACGTTTTTTGCAGAATCTGCGTATCATCCACACGAAGACAGCGTTTTGGGGGTCTGTAAACGATCATTTTTGAAACCAGGTTCCAGAGTGGAAAGATATTGAAATGCCGTATACGCAGCTCCGTGATTACTGGCTCTCCGCAACTTTTCAGATACGCTTAGGTCATAGTTTAATATCTTCATTGACACACATGCGCCACACGCGGAACGACAATGGCGGCATACGTGACGCATATGTGCTGATGAAGCTAGTGACCCTACTATCTCTGTTGCTGCAAAATCTCCTTCTTCTCAATCATCACCGAGTTGAACAAACAATTATCGAGGACACATTACGGCACTTTATGATCACTTTATCACAATCTCTGTTTACAACTTTTGCCGCAAGTGCGCATGCCCACTGTTTTTTCGTCTGTTTCCGTCATATCGTTACAGCGGCCCTAGAGGTCTGGCATGTGTTTTACAGCGTTTTGATGCGTATCAAGTGCCTTCATTTAGACGCACACATTTTCTGAGACGCCTTCGTCTTTATGACGATCGTTTTGGAAACTGTTTAGCATTTTGTCTTCGTGTGGATGGGGCCTCACTCTGGACCCTGGTTTCAGAAGTTTGTGGATTCAGGCACTCCAGGCACCGTTCTCATATAAACAGAAGGTACAAACATATTGCAAACTCTCCATTTTGAACCATTTTTGTTGTCATTTAAACAGGGCCTAAGAGCTTGGCAAGGTGGATCTGTCTGATTAGAGCCACTGAACCAGGCAGATCCAGCTTCACTGCAAGGTTAATCAGCCTGTTTATTTAGAGAGATATTCTCATATCTGTTTTCCTTTATTTTTGTGAATAGATCAGAGACAAACAAAACTAAACCTTGATTAATTGCAAAAAAGGTCAAAAAATGTTCTCAAGACAAGCATTTGCAGAGTAATCAGTAAAAATGTAAATCATGATCTTTCAATCATAATTTTATACTCTGCCGAAGCTGTGATTGAGGCAGATTTCCCCAAACCAGCATCCCTGACTTTTAGAAACCTTGTGAAATATGTGCTTTGCCTTAAGAGACACAAAATGAATGAAAATAACTCCTGGTGTTCTGGGAGCAGCAGCGAGCTAAGTTTCATTGTTTTGATCATTATCTAGGTCAGCACTCACAAACAGGCAGGGATAGGAGTATGAGTTAAAGTGGAGTTCTCTTTTAGATCTCCGCACAGAGCCCCACAAAACCTCCAATCATCGGGATGTCGGTGGAACAAAACAATGAATTATTGTGTGCTGCTGAATGGCTTGTGCTTTTTTTTTTGGCCTATACAAGAACATTTTGCTCCCACGGCTGGATACGAGCTGAACTGGTGTGAAGGAGCTACCATTAGGGATTGGGAACAGCCATTAGGAAATTTTAATAACACTAATGTGCTAAAAGCCATGCAAACGCTACCGACTGACGCTTGTGATTAAACCTAATGAAATCCCAGCGTAAAAACTGAATTATCTCTCAGAGCATGCGCGAGTAATTGTGCTGTACAAGCTTCCTGTTAATATATGAATATGAAGCATAAGTTGCTCCACTGCTGAATAATTATCACTTGTTTTGCCTTGAATTTCCATATTCATGTGTCAACGGCTGACAGAGTGAGGAGAAAAAAGATGAGAGAACTTGAAAGGAAGCTTAATGCGACTCCATGTGTGCAGATTTTTGTGTTTTAATAAAATTCTGTCACTTCATCATCAGCCTCTTTATGAAGTGAGATCACCCATGATGGTGGGACTCCTCTGCAGCATCAGGCAGCCCATTAGCAGCTCTCTTTTTCCTGCACCAAGGTAGAGAGGCAAGGGATTGAACCTGCCTGTTTGTATGTGTTCTGTCTGCACAAAGCAGAGATAATTGGGGGACTTCTTCGATTTCAAATTAAACAAGTGCAGATCCATCTCGAGAAACTTTGGTTCCCTTGGGAGTTGTGGTACTCTTAAAGGAAACTTCATCACAACAACCCTGTACATGTGGCAAATAATACAATCACCCATCTCCTGAGGCTTACCTGAAAGATACATCTGTATATCATTGGTGTTGAAGCTGAGCAAGAACTGGTTTACAAAGTTATGAGAAAGTTATGTTATACAGTGAAGCTACATTTAGAGCTCGTTCAGCTAACAACCTGAGACCCATCTTGTCAAGCTCCACAATCATTGTGCTTGGCCTAGGGATGGAAATTGATAAGATTTTATCAATACTAGTGCTGTTAATGATCCTGCTCGTAGATCCGATTCTTTAAAGGAGACATATCATGCTTGTTTCTCCTTTTCACTATGCCAGACTAGGATGCCTGTAAAGCGTTTCTGCCCTCACTACAAGTCATTTAGTTCCTTCATTGCCCCACAATAGCGTTCTCAAAATCCTCATTTTAGGCCATTATCAAGCTCTCATTGAAACACTTCGTTTCCAGGCTTGTAACGGTTTCAGTGAGGACCCAGAAGCAAGTAGGTGCAGTTAGGAATAGACAGTCTTTACTGTATTTTTCCAGCAGGCTCAAAGCAGTGACCCCATATATTGAGTCCCCTACAGGCCAAGCTGGTAATGAGTGAATGTGAGCTGGGATCTATATACTGCTGCTGAACGAAGTATGTTCCTGACTGATGGTTGTGGGGCTAACGGACCTTACAGAGGAGGAAGTGTTTTATCAGATTACTCCAATAAAAGAAATGTGCCACCGTAGCCGTCCACGACAGAATTTAAATCTCGCCCGGTCATCTCGCAATGACCTATTTCAGAAGGCATCAAATCTCTCGTTCTAGGATATCGAAAAAATACAATATTTCATTTTTGAAAATTAAGGGGGAATTTTAAGGTCATTTTCAAATTTATTATAATATATGTAAGTATTAAATCCATGCATCAGCATGACATGTCTCCTTTAACGATTCATGACTCATGTGGGCAAATGTTGGCTTATGAATTATCAGTGTCAGCAATGTCAAACACATGTCACAGCATAGAATCTCTTCACTGCCAAGCTGCTGGTGTTGACCACTTGATCCGTGGCAGACGCCTTACCGACTAAGCCACCCAGGAGAAGCACAGGCAGAAGCTCACTCAGTTCTTTTAAGGGGAGAAGGTGATGCAGGCTTGACTCACACACTGACGATTGGAGGTGTTCGGGAACACTCGGTGATGTGGTTCAGGCGAGCTCTCGTAGTCGAGGACAGGCGGGGAGTCAGGCACCAGGCGAATGGCACAACGTAGAAGAGACAGGCTCGGCAACAGGAGGCGGAAGCAGGATCAGATACCAGGCGTGGGTCTGGCGTAGATCAGACAGGATTCGGCAACAGGAGGCGGAAGCAGGATCAGCTACCAGGCGTGGGTCTGGCGTGAAAGAGCAGGCTGGGTGTGGCGACAGGAGATGGAAGCAGGATCAGATACCAGGCGTGGGTCTGGCGTGGGGCAGGCAAGCAGACCAGCACGGAGTGAGACAGGCAAGAACTCAGCGTCGAGGACAGGTAGGGATCAGTTACCAAGCAGACCAGCACGGAGTGAGACAGGCAGGAACTCAGCGTCGAGGACAGGTAGGGATCAGTTACCAAGCAGACCAGCACGGAGTGAGACAGGCAGGAACTCAGCGTCGAGGACAGGTAGGGATCAGTTACCAAGCAGACCAGCACGGAGTGAGACAGGCAGGAACTCAGCGTCGAGGACAGGTAGGGATCAGTTACCAAGCAGACCAACATGGAGTGAGACAGGCAGGACTCGGCGTCAGAGACAGAAGCAGGATCAATAGCCGGGGACTCGGGCAGACGGGTGAGTCGAGGACAGAAGCTAGTCGATACCTTGGAATCAAGCCGAGGGTCAGGCGTATGAGGCAGAGTCTGGAACAAAACTTGTCGGCAACGGGTGATCAATCCGGGAAACAAGTCTGGGGTTCTCAGCATGCGTGCAAAGACAGTCTGACCCCGATTGAGTGTGGAGCTGGGGCTTTTGTAGCTGGCTTGATTGCCAGAGACGAGGTGCAGGTGTGAGCGGCGACACAGGTGAGGTGAGTCTGGACTGATTAGGGTGCAGCTGGGAGTGACAGGCTGTGAGAGAGGCTGAGGCTGAGAGCACAGCTGAGTTGAGCTTAGCTGATTAGACTGTTGCAGGCAAGTGGCAGTCTGAGGCAGAGACTGAGACTGTGACAAGGCTGACCTAAAATTACCTCGCAACGTCACAGCCCTTGTGCTCTGATTGGTCAGTTCTATCGGGGGTAGAGCCAGCCTGTCCTTCTTCTTCTACTGTATTTTCCAGCAGGCTCAAAGCAGTGACCGCGTATTGAGTCCCCCTACAGGCCAGAGCTGGTAATGAGTGAATGTGAGCTAGGGATCTATATACTGCTGCTGGACGAATGTGTTCCTGACTGATGGTTGTGGGGCTAACGGACATCACAGAGGAGGAAGTGTTTTATCAGATTACTCCAATAAAAAGAAATGTACCTCGTGTCGTCACGACAATTTAAATCTCGCGGTCATCTCGCAATGACCTATTTTCAGAGGCATCAAATCTCGTTCTAGGATATCAGAAAAAATACAATATTTCATTTTTTGAAAATTAAGGGGGTGTAAGGTCTTGTTTTCAAATTTATTATATTATATGTAAGTATTAAATCATGCATCAGCATGATATGTCTCCTTTAACGATTCCCTTATTATCATGTGGGCAAATGTTAGCTTGTAGATTATCAGTGTCAACAATGTCAAACACATGTCACAGCATAGAGATCTGCTTCTGCAAGCTGCTGGTGTTTCCATTCACTTAAGGTTGTGCAGTAGGCGCCTTTTGTAAAACAATAAGCCACAATTCTGATGCTTCTGGGCCCTGTCAGTGGAAAGAATTGATAAAGGAATTGATTAGCAAAAATACTATTGATATTGTAACTTCGATGGAGCTGTAAACGATTCTCAACTGGAATTGGTTTTCGATTCCCATCCCTAGCTTGGCCCCACAGGGTTCCTACACCATTTTAAAAGTCAAATCTAATGCTTTTTAAGACATTTTTAAGACCTCAAAAATATAATTTAAGACCCAAAAATGTCATGACAATTTCTTTGGTAGAAAATACTCTATTTTATTGTAAACACCATCGATGCACACAGTGGGCATTTTTTTTTTCTTTTTTTTTTGTTGCGGGAAATGACGTGCTGTGTTCCCGTCTCCTCAAATGCAGGTCCATTTGTTTAGCTTTAGTAGTTTTGTTCATGCTCTCATCAAACATGACAACATATGTCTTCTCACTGATGCTGCATGATAGCTCGCCATTTTATTTTCTCAACAGGTGAATGACTTGGCAATCTGGGAATCGAGGAACAAAGCAGCAAAGACCCCACTTGTGTCTTCTTTTGATTTAAATGAACAGTGCCTCACAACAGTATGTACCCACAGTACCTCCGCCTTTTGGGTCTCCGGTGGTGAAATGGAGCTTGTCATCGACTGAGAGGTGGCCTCTGACCTGATGTTAGGTTGTGCTGGAAGCAACACGGGAATTTGAACTTACACTTTGCATCTTAGCATCTTTCTGCTCACCTCGACAACTGCGAATAGTGACACGTCCCGCAGTCCGACGTTGTATGACATGTAACGTAAAACACCTATTAATTGCTCAGAAGAAGTTTTACAGTGGGCCACCGCTCAGTCTCATACATACTGCATTATGTTAATAAAACAATGAAAAAAATTCAAACTATTAGATGTTTTATGGCGGGCCACAGTGCTTTCCTATTGGCATTAAACATGCAGTCTGAAAATTTAATACCTACAGCAAATTTATGGTAAATCTAAGACTATTTAAGACATTAATTACCTGGATTTTAATTTAAGACATTTTAAGACTTTTTAAGGATGTGGGAACCCTGCCCCAAGTGGCACATCCCAATCACTGTCTTTGAAGCAGGAAGAGGCTGCTTGTTTAGCATGGATGCTAACAGCTTTAGCAGCAGTTTTGTCAGATTTGGATCACATTTCTTCATCAAGTTAAAACCAAAAAACAACTATGACAGCATTTCTTGATATAAAGTACATTTTCACTCCACTTCTGACATGTTTTGGTGGGATATTGTTCTATGAGGTGCCTTTGATTTTATACCTAACACCACGGCAGTAAGTGGTAAAAGGACATGAGCATGTCTTGCAATTTTCAAGTCTTTTAGACTACTCAAAGCAGCTTTACAGCACAGGTTACATCTACATTCTCACCCATTCACCCTCACATTCACTCACTGATGGTTGGAGTTTCTGTATCTATTAGTATCAGCTAACATTTTCACACCCATTTCAAATTAACACACCACTGACACAGCAGCGGGAGCAACTTGAGCTTTTCTTGCCCAAGGGCACAGGAACAGTAGCCTCCACACTCTGCATTATCTGTCTGGTCCATGAATGTGATAAGCCAAACGATTGTCTAATCACCTGCTGGAAGTGCTTCAGCTCTGCCCCGTCCCAAACACTTTCTCACTTTTGAGTGAGGGAGTGAGGGGGCAGACCAAAAGCCATGTTAGGCAGGTTAAGTACGGGTCCTGGAGGGGGGCCTTTCTCACCAACGCTCTGCTTCACCATCTTTATTTGGAGCACTCTTTCACTCTGTCTTTCTATTCTTCAGTGCCTACCTGGTGCTTGCATGTCATGAGTATGGGTGAGCTGAAGGTGATGATGCTATGAGAACTGTGGAGTAGCGGGTAATTTAATTCATTAGCACATAACTGAATAATTAAGATTAGAGGTGTATTCACTCAGCATATGTCCTTTTGTTAAGGCAATAGTATTTTGTGTTTATTTCAAAAAAGCCTGCTTGCCCCAAAACTGTGGATGATAAACAATGACGCAAAATAAAACACAATAAAATAAAATAAAATAAAAAGTTTCATCAAAGGTCTATTGAGCTTTTGGTAATACACCATATGTCTGCAGAGAAACATGGTAACTTGTGACTGTAAAACATACAGTCTATTCACATTTTGTGAGAGAGTCTCTGCATTGCGGCAGCTTAAGAATTCTGTTAGGTATGTAAATCTGAGAGTGGAAGAGAAGAAGAAAGGAGAGCACCAAAAATACATCATCTAAACCCTAACCTCTGAGTGACTGTTTCAGAGAGTGTTTCAGTGGGTCTGTCAGGCACATCGGGGACACAACAGAGATCAGGAACTTTGTTTCTTTGTTGGGAGTCAGTTTGGGGACTTGTGTACATCAGAGTTTGATGGTTTTCTAACCATTAAAAAGTCAATCAACTGAAAAGAATGGTTATTAAGGAGGTGAGATGGGATTGGCAGAGCAAAGTCTTGTGTGTTTATCTGACTGTGACCATGCTCTCCACAACACCATAACAAAGAGAGCACTAACAGATAAGGACACCAACTGTATTTTCAATTTACTATGGAACTCCAAAGTGGGAAATGGGAATTACGTCACATCCCAGTTAAGTGTTGGAAGTTTGTCTCAGTTTCCGAGCAGAAAAATTTGTGTTTCCTTCAATTTGTTCCAAAATGTCCCAAAATTAGCTTATGGTTTCCCTTTTGATCAAGACTCAGACGTTTTCTGACAACTTTGGACAAGTGCAAATTTTTAGAAAAAAAATCCTGAAATGTCTCTTTATCAACAAAGACAAGTTCTGCTCAGATTCTTATTCTGAGTTGCCAAACATTTTCAACCATTTGTTCAATTTTTTCATGATTTCAGTAGTTTTAATATCCAGGATGTTCATTTTCTTGGACATCCTCTCTGCCTTCACGAAATCTTTAAATCTGTCAAACACATGTGCACGCAACATGCAGTGTTCCCCATCCACCCAAATTAATGCAGGAAAAGATTTGGCTGCACCAAAAGTTTCAAGTTAATAGGCTGCTTGACTTTTATATGACCACTCCAACATTTTTGCTATTTTCTTGTCTTACCTCACTCAGGGTCTTTGACAAGGTATAGCAGGTAGACACCATGAGGGCTGTCACTTTATATTTGATATTTGAATAACCGATCGAATATGGGGATAAATATCCGTAACCGAATAGTAAATAAATATATTGAATGTAAAATATTGAGTGTGGAGGCACCGTTCTACACCGTTTATGGCAGACTTAAAATCAAAGACCAGGCTGTGTGTTATGTGAAATGCAGTTTCAAATATCTTCGATTATTTGGGTGCGTGTCTGATAACGGTTCGAGTTTGATTTTTAGGAAAAGTGACAGCCTTAGACACCATTCTTTCAACCGTGTGTCCAGTAGGACCAAAGACTGTCAATCATACGTATATTGTAACAGCACTGTTTCTCTGCAAATCTACATCGCCATCTACTGGATTGGCGTGCACACTACAGCGGTTTCATTCATTTTAGCATCTCCGTCCGTTTGCGGATTGCTTTTTAAAAATGTAAAGGAAGAACCAGGTGAGAGAGTCTCCGTGTAACAAGGGCCTAAATCCATGGATGTATCATTTCCAATAACAAATACATCTCAGCTTTGGTATTCAAATTGTAATTTCTGTGCCACTTTCAATTAAATACAGGACTTCAACATTTTGTAAATCATCTGGGTTTTTTTTCAAGATTATTTCTTGGGCAGTTTGTGCCTTTATTGATAGGAGGGAGAGACAGTGGATAGGCTTGAGACAGGGGGCGAGAGAGAGCAGGGGGGACACTCTGTAAACTAGCCACAGAATGAATTCGAACCTGGGTTGGCAGAAGCACATGGGTCGTGCCTGGTTGCTTACCATTCTATCAAACCAGCACCCATCAACTGTATTTTTACAATTACTCACAATAACCAAACTTTTTTTTGAATTAGGGTTAAGATCTAAGCTTTCTTGTTTTCTTTAAAAACTCTAAAATGAATGATTCTTTATTTGAGCACCCTTTCACTTCACTCTGCCCACCAAACTTTAAAAACCTTCACACTTTCTCTGGTACCTGTCTGCGATGGCCCACGGGTCGAAGCTGCAGATGTCTTCGTGAGCCGCGGCGTGCAGATAAGCCTCGTACTTTTCCTTGTATCTCCGTATGTTTCCCAGCATGCTGCCTGGCACAGAGATAACTGTCCCCTTGTTTCGCTCTGCTGGGCCTAGGAGGAACCGGTTGGTGTGTGTGGGCTGCTGCCGCTCATCTTGGCATGCCTCCTCCGTCAGGCTGCTCTCGGAGAGGATCCTGTGTGTGGAGAAAACACAAGAGGAGGCTCATGTTCTGCGACACCTTTTTATTACCTTGACGGCTCACGCTGTATGAAGTGGGTAAAGGGCCTCTGAGTGCTGCAGCTGTGGAGAGGAGTTTATCGAGGAGGGGGGAGTCGGGATGGAGTGCTGCGCCGAGATTGACCAGAAACACTTGCCGCGCTTGATACGCAGCCTAGGATGATGAATTTAGAGGTGTCACGGCGAGCCGGGGCTCAGCTGGGCATCGGCGTGGTCTGACTTTATAATCCTCTCTGCTTGGACAAATCAGCCCGGCTCCTGCAACGGCACTCTCTGTGCTATATTTAGTGTTGCAGCAGCTCCAGAAGCTAAGTGCCTCTCTATTGTGCTCAGTGGCCTCGGCTGAACTGGTCTCTGTTTTGACTGTGCCGGCTACAAACTGTGGGGTGGCCATTGATATGAAAGTGCCGGCACAGTTAGATCTGCCTCTGGTCCCAAATGGGTCGATTTGCTGTTCGTGGGCATCAGAGGCCAGACAGGTTGAACACCATCAAAACAGTATCCTGAAAATCTACTTTCTAGTCAGAGAAGCACCCACTCTCTTTGTGCCATTTCCAAAAATAACCAGAGAGCCTGTCAGAACATCTGATTCAGACATTGAAACAAAAAAACCCTTTCAATGTGATCTGAAGGAAGATATAGAAATCAAAACAACTTCGTTCAACTCTCAGTTCACTGAGAAACACACTATGCCTGTTTGAAGAAAATGCCCCATAACACACTCTGTTTTTACTTTCTGGAGTTTATGACAAATTAGCTGTACAGTCCCAACTACATTTGTGTTTCCTGCTTGTCAAGGGAAATTCTTAAAGTAATCGTATGTTCTACTCAAAAAACAATACACTTGTTTTCTGTGCAGACTCTTAAATGTATAAAACTCAAAATGACAAAAGCATCAGCACTCACAATGAAAATCTATGACTTTTCTTAAAGTTAATGCAGCGGCAACAAAATGAATGCGTTCTAGCCCAAGGCTTTCATCGGCATTTGCAACACTTGTGTGTGACCATCTAAAATAATTAATACCAGGCAACCGGCCTAGTAGATGATTAACGAAGGAACAGAGAAACAGAGAGGATACACATTGAAAAAAAGGGAGAATATTGTAAAACACAACACTTCAACTCCTTCTCCTAATCAGAAGCTTTGTATTGTTGACCTGCTTACCAGCACTTCCACTAATGCAAATAGCCTGAAAATGTGTAAAACAGTGTGAACAAAATAGTTGAAACAACAGATCTTGGGTCAATCAGAAGTGTAGTAAAATTGCAGCATTGGCAACCATATGTTTGTGTTGTCTAAAATTGTTATTTTAATCCGAAAACGACAAATCTTTTAGCCCTAATACATAATATAATAAATAAATTGATTACAAGATCCAGAGAGGCCCAAAACTGAAAAAAATCAATTAGAAATTGATCTATGATCAGTCACAAGTGAATAAATTCAAACATCAACAGATGATAATACAAAATACAGACAACTGTACTCAATTTTAACACTAATAATATAAACAAATATATTGTAAAAAAAAAACATAAATAAAAGCCTTGCAGACATCCTGACTGTTTTGACTGGTCAATCTGGTGTTTCAGATTAAAATCCTTTTCAAACTATATTCAGTTGAATAAACTACAAACACCACTACCCAGACTGTTGAGCAACCGAAGTCGTACTCAAGCAAGAATGGGAAAGTAGTCAAACCACAAAGCTTAAACTATTTGTGTCCTCAGTTTTCAAACACTCATCCAGTGTAGTTGAAAGGAAAGGTGATGTAACACAGTGGTAAACGTACCCGTGTCCCAGCAATTGCAAATAAATACTGAAGTTTACAGCTTGATCATTAAATATTGTGTCTTTGTGGTGCATTAACTGAAATAGGTGGGAAAAGGATTTGCACATTTTTGTATTCTGTTTTTTTTTTTAAAGTTTTACACATCAGCCCACTTCATTCTGTGTACTGGCAGAGCCATGAAGCAGAAAGTAAGGGGGCGGGGTTTGAAAAGGGGCCAACTGGTAATGGTATTTTACAACCTATTCGTCCTTTTGGAGCTTAAGTAAGGGACAAAAGGACAGGAGGAGCTGCGTGTGACATCTCTCATAGAATCTGCGTGGGCTGTGATTGACAGGGAGGCACAAACGAGACGACTGAAACCACTAATAAAAAAAGCACATCCTCTCCTCATCATGTTCGCCCACCTGCCTCACAGCTTGGCCTTCACAAGCCCCAAACAGATGAGAGGCACTGGCAGGAACACGCCATGTTGCTTTGTAGTTCTCACTCTGAAGCCTTCTTACATTTCTATAAAAGGTCTAGCCATGTGTCACCAGGGGAGGAAGAGGACTTGACGAGGGACTGGGGCACAAAGGAAATCAAAAGGGATGCAGGATGATCTGACCACAAGCTTGACAAAGACGGATGCAGCACCTGTGATTCAGCGTGATTTCAGAAAGAAATACACACGCTGATACTTTCCTTCTTTATAAAAACACACTAAATTCTTTGATTCTTCAACAAGTCTGGCTTAAAATACGGCTTCAATTAATAAAAAGGGGCATACAGAGTGAAATAGCAGATAAAACAACAACACATGAAAGGTTGAGAGTATTGCTAAGAGGACCTTTCATCTTCCCATTGATTTGTCTGACCTGCTGATGGAGCTGCAGGGCCAGAATTAGCAGAGAGGGTGCACAATCAGGGTCTGAGTCTGAGCTCCTCACCATGGATACATAAATCTTATCTGCTGCTCTGCCAGTGTTTCCAAAGATCAAAATCTCTCACCTCATTGTCTCAGCGGTCGTTTGATAGCACTCGGGCGAGCACAAAAGCAGCCGGGGTGAAGAATAATGGGAGCTGTTTTGGAAATAGATAATGGAGGTGTTAAGATATTGATGCAATGTCAACAAGCACCTCCTGAAAACCCTCTCCTGTTAGATCCCGGGGTGCAAGAACAGCCTGAGCGTGTTAGAATCTTGAAAATTCAACTCACTGCAAGCCATCAGTTCTCCACTAACTTAATGTCCTTATTCTTGAAGTGAACATGGTTACATGTGGGTATAACAGTGCATTTCCGTTTCTGGCATCAGCTCAACTTGGCTCGGCCCTGCACGGTTTGGATACTACTTCTTTTCCACTTAAAGGTGTAGTCAGCGATCTTCTAATCTAATGCACGATTTGTCAAAATCACCGTATTTCTCCTCTCCATCCACAAGATGTGCCCACTGACAGCATGTTATAAAAAAAGTCCGGTTTCAATACACAGCCTTGGCTCTGAATTTCAGCAGGTAAATACTGTGGCTCGGGTCAAGTTACCAAAACAGAGTACACCCCCCCTCATCCAGGGGGCGATCATACTCATGCACAGATCAGACAGAGGGGGGAGGGGGAGTCGTAGGATGCGTAGCGTGCGCAGTTAGCGTAAGGGAGAGATACAATAGGTGCAGTAGCAATGGCTGAAAAACAGCTCAAAAGAAAAAGTTCAGAGGGGTGAAAAGTGAAAAAGAAGGGCTATGACCATGAAAGAGCGAAGACCCGGGTGAATATTGGAGTTGCTTTCCAACGGTAGAGAGAACTCCACAAACTGAAAGACCTGAAAACGAACGTGGATGTTGCCGTCTTTCTGCTGTATGGGTAAGCAACATTAGCTTTGTGGTGCTTCACATAACAGTAATAGCTGTCGGGCATTTATCTTATTGTCTAATCTGCCAGAATGTACTGTTGTTGTGATGTTTTCAATAATTGCAGTCGAGTTGTCTGACGAGTCAGGGTTACCTTAGTTATGTTGGTCAGCTATGCAGTTTACGCCGTTTCCATGAGGATGCACGTCCATCAGCTTTTGGGGGGCGGGTCTGAATTCGTTTATAAACAACCTCTCCACTTGTTTTCTCCCACATCGCTGACTAAACCTTTAAGTATGGATTCTGTCAATATGTCGTAAAGGTGGGTAGAGTTATCATACCATAGCTTTGTGGCACAACGGCAGCATCTCACAACAACAAAGCAGGAAAGAGAGGCAATGGAGTTGCCATCCATGACGTTGCTTTTTTGTTATTGCTAGTCAATGACTTTTGTTTTTGCCTCTCTCAAGAAGGTTATGTTATTGTTGGTGTCTGTTTTTTTGTTTGTTTCTCTGTTAGCAAAATAACTCAAAAAGTTAGGGACCGATTTCAATGAAATTTTCAGGAAATGTCCAGATTGGGACAAGAAATAAATGATTAGATTTTGGGAGTGATCCAAATCACTGTCTGGATCCGCCATGATGAAATATGCCATCTTCATGAATAACTACCAAACCAGAATGGATATCATTATGAATCCAAATGCTAATCGTATGTTTTCATGGTCAAGGAATCTAAATATTTAGATGAAATAAATGTAGGGCTAATAATAATGGTGAAAATCACAATATGGGTGAGGATTGTGGCACTGATGGAGGTCTGTGCTCTCCGAGTGCTTTTCTAGTTAAGCAGGTTGCAAGAAGCAAACATGGGAAGTCATACGGCATTATGGCGCACACCTCGGTAGGCATTTAATTCCTCCATAAAGTACCCCCAACATGAGAAATGTGTAACATCCATGCAACAACTAACTTGCCAAGGCAGATGAACAGGTCCAGATATCTGCCACAGAAATATTTCACTGGTTCATCTACAGGAGAGCCAATAGATAATGTTCAAAAACAACTTCAGCTGGTGGTTGGATGATCCATTTCAAGCCACAGTATGATGTAGTAGCTCGACCCTGTTGTTAGCTGTAAGCTTAAACTACATTTTAGCCCTTAGACTATCATCTTACATTAAATTATACCACACAGATGCATCGTTTACCACTTACATGTGACATGAACCTCATCAATGAGGTAAACTTGTCCCTGGTAAACTTCTGAGGAGAGTACATCTCACCAGGTATGGTGCGGTATGGCTGAGTGACTACAACTCAGGGCCGCCGTAGACTAAATTGCATCAGCTTCAAGGATTTTCATATTCTCTCAGTTTCCCAGTAGTGACCCCCCGCCTCCTGGCTTCTCTTATGTGATCGTCCAGTGGAGACACGACTTTCCCAGTGGGGTTTGGAGTCCTTCCCATACTCTTCATGACCAGAAGAGCTAGTTGGTAGATCAAACTCTGACCACAAGTGATGTTCTTTGCTGTTTTTTAAAATAAATTGAGTCCATTTCTGATAGAACTGCAGATAAACTATGCATCCACAGAGACCACTTTAGAAGGGCCATCGTTTTCTAACATGCAGCCATTTCCACCTCTCTTCCCCATTGGGTTGTCCAGCTTTTTGCTGAGTGAAGTCATTGGAGACTGGAGCTTGGCAAGATGGATCTGCATGATTTCAGACAATGAATCAGACAGGCCCATCTGCACTACAGTACTAAAAATATGAATTTAAAGAGTCTGAGTTGATTTGTTGCTATATGCAGAATCAAAGCAAACGCTAATACTGTGAATGAACATGAATGTACACTGTAGCTGTCTGCCATTTCGACCCTGATCCATTGGTACTTTGGATCTGGGGTAACAGTACATGAGGTAGACTGGTCCAATCAATGCATGCCGCTAATTTATCCTGAAGTACCATGACATTCAGGTGTTATCCGCATACTGCAGATTTAGCAAATGTTTGTATACTACACTTTGGCAGTCAGTCGGTACCCCCAGTAAAATACGCAGCTTCAAAACTGCCTGTGAGCTCCAGCACACAGGAGGTGCCCCTCTCCATTCCAGCTCTCAGTGCCCACCATGGTATCAAAGACCTTTGTTTTATTCCTACCTGCCCTACAGCATTGTCATCACAGTCCAAACATCATCAATACCCAGGCTGCGTACATGCACCAAAGGGTAGTAAAAATGCTGACACTTTTCATCCTAGCACATAGCGCTTAAAGGCACCCACAAACAAAACACAACTATTCTTGGTGCTGACAAAACAGAAAGAAAGTCAAAGTGGGCACAAGAGAAAATAAACAAAGAAAAGTCTGAGGAGAGAAGCCTGGTGAAGGAGATCTTGGCTGAGGCACCCTGGTCAGTGCTGGCAATTGCTGTAGCTCTTCCCCTCATTTTTGTGAAAGAAGGAAAGCCAAACAGGAAAGGAGGACAAAAGAGGATGAATGGTTTGTTCCACTGTTAGTTTGACCCTTTTCTAACATCATTATTCCTCATTTGAATGAACTGACTGGATTTAACGGCTTCACCCGCTCTAGCAGTCTTGAGCAAACTGCGTCCCTCACACTCCCAGCTCCCTCAGTAATGAGAGCTGAAAATGCTAAGACCAAGCTGTGCCCGTCTCTTTCTTTGGTGTGTTTGGTCTGTTTGTGTGTGGCACATGATTGCACACATGACGCTCCTCTCCCTCTAACACAAGAGACTGCGGTGTCTCTCTGGGCCGTTAAATCTGGGTTAAAAGCAACCAATCAAGAGACGGCACACATCATGAGCTCTTCATATGATCTGCGGTTTCAGAGTATCCAAATTAAAACCTTACTCTAAATGCTTTAGCAGTCAGCAGAGAGGCGTTTGACACAACTAAGATTTCATGGGAATTCATGGAAAATTCATGGAAATTCTCTGAAGACCAGATTTATCACTCTCACCAGGTTTTATATTTCATGCTGAACACAATAATTGGCTATCTGGACTTAGAGGCTCTTCAATTACATCAGTTGGGATTTACAACATAATTAGCATAATGTTGCTATCTGAAGATAAATATTTAATAAGTTAAGTATCTGCAACCACAGATATTTAAGACTTCAAGAGCCTTGGCTCCAATCCTGGGGTCTGAGCCCCTCCCCAGGCAGGGTGCCACAGGATCTCAGGAGGAGCAAGAGGCTCCGACAGCTTCAAGGAGATCAATTTGGGTTTATATATATTGGCAAAAATGATGAGGTGATTACTTTCTCTCAAGGTATTTTCCACAAGAATGTGTTTGTAAGCCAATGTGATTTTGATTTCATTACTGAAAACTATTCAGATTAGTGTTTATTTCCATCTTTCATCTTCACAGCTTATCCCTTTCAAGGTCACTGGGGGCTGGAGCCTTACCCAGCTGACATTGGGTGAGATATGGGGCCAGTTGCGAGCCAATCGCAGGGCCACAGAGAGAGACAGACAATGCTTACACCCAAAACTAAATGCAATTTAGAGTCCTCAATCAACCTAATGAGCATAGTTTTGGTCTGTGTGAGGAAACAGAGTTCTTGAAGAGAACCCATGCATGCACAGGGAGAAAATACAAACTGCACACGGAAAGGCACTGACCAACACAGGGTTCGAACAAGCAGCCTCCTTGCGGAGGCACAGGCACTACCTGCTGCCCCACCATACCAGTGTTTGTTTTGTTGCCTGCCAGTTGCACTGGGTAGTTGGGAAATTTCGACTTGAATGCCCCTTGAGGTTG
The DNA here is from genome assembly GCA_036419115.1 of Scarus forsteni. Lineage (NCBI taxonomy): Eukaryota > Metazoa > Chordata > Actinopteri > Labriformes > Labridae > Scarus > Scarus forsteni. Next base: position 8,894,145 of record JAZDUH010000270.1, read on the forward strand.
GAATTTTCTACTGGGAACTTGGGGATCTTCACCACACCCGAGTTGACAATCAATGATGACTGCCCCTCGTGTAAACAGTTTTAGAGTAATAATATTCTGTTTATTTGCACTTCTGACAAGTGTTTATGGCACTAAATCAGCCATATACACTGTATTGCTTAACTTGTAATTGTGGAAATAATGTCATAGCCTTATTAACATTCTTCATGTGGTATTTGTGAACAACAATGTTGGGCTTGCTAACAACGGCTAACACAATGGCTAACAATAGTCTGGTAGATTGGCAAGTTTTTTCCGTCTTTGTCACTGGAACGCTGATAACTCAGATGACGTCACTCCCACTTCCCTCTCCACAGTTCCGAGGTTAATGGACAGCAGCATTTTGATCAGCAAAACATAGTTTTCATCTTATTGTTCTTTTGTGTAGGTCCGAGGGGACTCACCTGTTATAAGGAAAAAAATATAGTGGGTTTCTGAGAAAAAATTTCGGGAGCCATTGTTCTAGAGTATGTTAATGATTTCACATACTCAGCATCCCTGATCCAGCTGTAATCTCAGTCTGTTTGCGAAGCTCTTAGAGCTCCTGTCACTTTGAGGCCCCCTTTTTCATGTAAGCTCAGTCTTCTGATTGATTGACCGGCCTGCTCTGTGGTAATCATTCAGTTCAGTGCTGACTGGGGCCGTGTTGTTCTTCAGTCTATGCTCTGCACTGGATTTGCAACTCTGAGCCAATGGCCTTATACCCCAGATGAAACAATGGTGGGATGTCTCACTGGGAGGAGGGGACTGGTGTATGGAGCTGTTTAATGCTACGGCCACACCGGACGCGAATTCGCCTGGACGCGCGTCGAGATTACATACAAAGTCAATGCAAACACGCGTCTTCGCAAATTCGCCCCGGGCGGCGCGTTGGACGCGTTTGGCGCGGCGCGTCTGGAGCGTTGGACGCGTTTGGCGCGGCGCATTTGGAGCGTTGAGGCGTTTTGACGCCCCAAACGCCTCGAAGTTCGAGTTGAAAATATTGATGCCAGTTCGCGGCGCGGCAGCCAATCAGCGATGACATTCCCCCCCGACGTCATTGATTTGATGACGTGTGACGCTCCGCGGCCCCCTGCTCCCGCTCAAGCCCCTCTCAAAGATGGAGGAGAGGTTTATCGGCACTGTTTGCTATCATTCGGAGCTAAACTACTCGGCGTGTGTCCTCTACAGAGACTGGAACAAAAGGAGCAGGCTCAGGTGAAAGTCGCTGAGGAGACAGGTTTTGAAGGTAAGTTCTGTAAATATTCGTTTCCAGCTGGATTTGCCTGCACGGGTCATCACTGAGTCCGACCGGCTCCGGCTCTCTACTGCGCCTGCACCCGGACGCGCGTCGTCCCACAGCTTGCCAAAATGTCCAGCGTCCAGCTTCGGGCGTTAAGCGCGGCGCGTTACAGGCTTTACGCGCGTTAAAATTCGCCAATTCGCATCCGGTGTGGCCGTAGCATAAGGCAGCTACTGGTACTATAAACAGGAGGAGAGGGAGGAGCCCAGATGCTGCCGACTCAACTTGTGAATAGAGGTAATCTTGCTGAAGAGACAGGCTTAGGTTCTGTTTACACAAGGCCTGATTGTTGCCTGAGCGCTCATTGCGTTTTAGCCCCCAGTTTACATGGGAATGGTGCATGGAGTGCCTGAATCCACAAACTTTTGAAACAAGAGTTCAGAGCGGAAAGATTTGAAAACACATCACCACCCAGCCTCATGTAAACGGGATTCAGTGTTTAAGGGTGAAACCCTGACATCACTGCATGCGCAGTACTCTTTCACATGAAGGCTGCGCACACATAATAGGGACAACGACAGTTTCGGCCTTCTACCGAGTAGCATGTGTTTTGCTCATCGTGCTTGGTGTGTTATCCAGACAAAACCATCCAGTCTTGATTTCCAGAAAAGAAACTCCTGCATCTTTGTGCATCCACTTCCCAGTGTTGTTTGTGAAAAGTTGTTCTTCTTTGTACGTGTGTTGTAACAGCGCTGTTTCTCTGCAAACCTACATCACCATCTACCACAACAGCGCTTTCAGTTTTTCTGCTGTCTCCATGTAAACGCAGATTTTTTCTGAAATTGCAAAGGAAGAACCTTTGCGTTTCAAGTGAGAGAGTCTCCTTGTATACAGGGCATAAATACACTTAAGGTAATGTTAGGGGTTACTTGGGGATTTATTACATAGGGTTTTATTAGCCACAAGACATTTAGGTCAACATAAGCCACAGTGCAGGTCAACTTTCATCTGACTCTTCTGTGTTTTTTACTTTGGGTTTAAGAAACTGTGATCTGATCCAGTCCAGTATAAATTTAGATAACAGCAGTGAAACTCAGCATTAGAGCTAAGTCTGCAGAGGCATGTATGGAAGCTGCTAGAAAATTATAAATTTGAAAAGCATTAGAATAAGAATTTTTGAAAAAAGGTCAACCCTAATCTGCTTCGGTTTAAATGAGCAGACATCCAGTTACAAGCATCTCTTCACTTTAGTACTGAAACCCATGGGTTTGAAGAAGGGGACTAAAATAGGACTGTATGTGTGACACTTGCCGGAAAACTGAGTCTTTGACGTTAAAAAGTATGGATTATTCCCCAGTTCACTAAAGCAGCTTATTTCCCAAGGCTGCAGATGGAGCAAATTGTCAAATGTCGTTTCACAAACATCTGAAGGACGACTATGTAGCTCAGATCGCATTACTTCACACAAAAGGCCAACACATTCTGACATGTCCTTAAGGAAGGATGCAGCAAAATCCAACCCAACCACAAACAGCTCATATGATGCTGCTCTTTTGTTTTGTTTGCATTGAAAACAAGCTGCAAGGTCTGCAAAAGCCAGCTTTATCCCCTCTGCTGTGGTACAAAATGTGTCACCTGGGTAGTTTTAGCCTGCAGCACAGGAAGCACACTCATCTCCTTCTCCTGCAGCTCAGGTCAGCTTGTGTAGCAACTTCTTCTTTCTTAGCCCCACAAGACAGCTCTATAAAACAACATGCCTATTAAGCACAACTTCTCTTTCTTTCTCTCACCCAATGACTCCCCAAGTCCAGCTTTATTACCCTTAAGAGAGAGAGCTCTGTTGGAAAGAAGCTGTTGTCTTTGTGCAACACTTTCTGCTTGTAAAAAGATAAGAGAAAAACAAAGTAATGCATCTTTAAAAGGCTGTTTTGTTAGCAGAAGAGTAAAAGAGAAGTTTCTTTTTTGGCAGCGGTTTTTTAGAAAACACAAATATATATTAATGCCAGCAGAGAAATCTCCCAGTGCCACTTATGCTTCTAATTTGGCTGAGAGGACATGAATTAAATTTAAAAATTAAGACTCTTTAACCAAACAAAAGCACTTAATTGTCCATGCAGTGGGACTGAATTGGTTTATTCCCCGCTGAGAGCGTGGAAGAGGTGAGTAATGTGGACGATGCATTTAAATCAATGCTAATTATTTTCAGATGATATCCAGTTCAATTACTGCATGCCAAGCAGTCCTGGAGTCACAAAATATTATGCAGGAACATTTCATAGACACAACCTTCATCAATACAAACAGAGTTGTGCTGCTACTTTGGGAGGAATGATGGGGAGGAGATTCTCTGACGCCACAATGGAGAGTGAGTCAGCAGGCGGTGAAGCTTCACTCTCACCATCCATGATTTATACGTAAGATTAGTATGTTAATCGATGCTCTGATGGATAGAGACGCTCATTACTTTGACTAAATGTTTTAAATGCCCCCATTAAAAACATCCACTATTACATTAACTTTAGTGACAAGACATATCAGTCACCGCCTGCAGCAAGCAGACAAGTGCTAAATTCTGAGCTGACTCATAAATGTTCTTGATTTTTGTTCAACTTTAAAACTTCAATTATTAGAATGCGTCTAGAAAAAACTCAATTCAGTGCATTCCCTGGATTACTAAAGGTAATTCTGCACATTGTCAGATTAACGTGGCTCAAAATTAAGCTGCTGTCCACACCTGACTGGTAGGATCAGTGCAGAGGCAGAGGAGCTATGACGGATTCAACAAGGCAGCAAAAACAAGAAAGCACTCGGAGAGCACAAACCTCAACCACGGTGGCTCACATACTGCTGTTACATCTATAGGGAACAGCTCTATGATACAGTTAACATCATAATATGATTCCTAGACCCTAAAAACCCACACCTAGCACATGGAATCATGTTATTGAGTCAAAAAAATCATTTTCTAATGGCTGTTATCTGAGGAATACGGATAATTTTTAAGTTGGGCCATTACCAACATCTCCTGAAGGTTTCAGCAAAATCCATCCAGTAGCTTTTGCGTAATCTTGCTAACAAACAAACATACAAAACAAGATAAGATGGCAGAAACAAAATCTCGTTGGTGGAGGTAATTACAACAGAGACTTTTTTAGTCAAGTCCACCATCATAAACATCAAAATAAGACTTCCACAAACATAACTGTCAATGCATCTAATAATAGAACATTAGTATTTTAGAAATGTGGAAATAAATTCAGTGTATTACTTCTATGCATACCCATGTAAGTTAGTGACCTTCAGCAGTTTAAAACAAAAGCACTTCAACAAGGCTTTATTTACATCTAGAGACATTGACATTTATTTCGTGAGGCTGTAATATCTGTGTCAGTTCACACTGAAATACGGCTTGGATGTGCATGTGCCTCCACATACACACAAAGGCAGAGATGCTCATACGCAGTGCTCCTGTGTCCCGTTGAGTCTGCATTCCCCCTTCTCTCCAATATGTTACTACCTCTGGATCAAAGAGGACATCAACTCATTTTCCCCATTTCACCCCCAGGATGTTCACAGTAACAGTGAAATGTCACAGAGGGGTGAATATCACTCGCTGGGCTTTTGAGTTGTCACCGTGGTCGTCTTCATTCATGGTTCCAATTGTGTTAGGTTTGTTCCTTTGGCTGAATATTCTTACAAATAGACTACTGAAATGACACAGTGCTTACCAAAACACTTCATAATGAAGCACTGAAGCTTTCACCCTCTGTTCTTACTGGTGGTTTTACATCATCAGTTAACATGGTCACTCATTAGACTACAACATTGATCCACTTATGGTTGTTCATTGGGGAAACATGTCAAAGATATAGAGAGCAGATGATGCTGATGGTGAGGTCTTATCACTGGTTGTCAGATGCTAACAAATATTTGATGATTACTTTGATAATTGGTGATTATATTCTTACTTTTACTGTCAGGACCACTGACATGTCTGCAGTTTACTTCTAACACAACACGTATTTGCATACAGACTGAGGTCTTCTGTGTCCTTTAGCGGTGTCTTTTAGTAACATACGTCTCATACAGTCAAGAAAATAAACAAAGAAAGCTCATGAAGAAAATGGATGCAAACACAAAAGCAAGGACAAACAGAAAGTAAATCTCAAGCTTCAAGGTTCCATATTTTACTCTTTCAGTGGCACACTCTTCAAGTTTCTTACCAAACTATCTACTCAAACATTGGATTACCACGTGCCTTTAAACTCCTCTTTTTCAGCCCTGCACAAAGGCTGTCTAAAAGTAGGTCCTTATGGGACTTCTTCTTTAAAGGCCTTGCTCTCATGTTTACTGTGGATACATAGACATGCAGACACAAGTGTTCTCCACTGGAGTTAGCTTTGGGCTGAACAATTACCTGTCTAAGGGAGTGTCTCCCATCTATGAGATGTGATGTATACCATATGGCCCTTTTCCATTAGCCCCATTCTACTCTACTCGACTCTACCCTGCTCTACTCTACCCGCCTTGTGCTACTTTTCCATTAGCCCCAGTCGCCTGCCCAATAGGGTGCAGTGTCGCTGAGCGGCTCTGCGGTGACGTCATTTTGAGCGCGACACAACAATCTGTGGTTTTTTGTCACAAACCGAGTAAAAAAGGAAGGCAGAAGAAAGCTGCAGGTGGCAAGAAGAAATACCCCTTGAGAAGCACAGGAGAGTTTTGGAAGCTATACAACAGAATGAAGCCAAGGACGAGAGCAATCGAGCTGCAAAGAAAAGATGTATGAAGGTAAGCTAACGATAGCTACCGCTAGCATGCTAGGTCGTCGCGCTCATAACTCACCGATGATGACATTGTCTGACCAATCAGTAGCCGGCAGTCGGTGACGTCATCTTTTAGTATCGACTCAGCTCGTTTGGAACCAGAGCGGAGTAGGTACTAAAACTAGCTTGTTTTAGGACATACCGGGCTAGTGGAAACACGCAATTGAGTAGGGCCGAGTAGAGTAGGGCCAAGGCTTGTTAGTGAAAAAGGGCCATTAATGACATCATTTGGGGAAATTTTCAACGCACTGTTTGAGTACTCATTTTCTGAAAGACAGAGCAAGGAGCAGAGGGAGGAGGAATGTTGCCACGGCTGGCAGGATATCAGAAAAGTCATTGACATGTTTTTGCATTGAAAACATTGAAAATATTATTTTGCATAAAACCTACCACAGTATTTCTTTGCTTTACAAATGTTTTTTATACCCTTTGATTTGGTCAACGTCAGTTTTCAATCAGGTAATTAATAATGGATAATTGAGTCAAACTATTCTCCCATCATGCACTGTGATTTAAACTGTAAAAAGTGTCTTTAAGAGAGCAGAATGCAGGTGCTTGAGGAAAGGCACCGTGATGATGATTGAGGACAAAGTACAGCAAACAGGTCCATCTCTGCTTAACACCACAGTGATTCAGGGACTTTCACAAGAAGTGAGCTGGCACTCCTCAGAGTGACTCTGTTCTCATTAAGAGACTGTGAGGCTGAATACCTTTGAAGAAAGACTTAATCTCAGGGAGACGTAACACCTTAAAAAAACAGGGCACTAAATACACGTCTGTGCTATATTTACCCCCAAAATGAAGCTATTACTTGATGGAGGGAGAGTATTAGATGAGTCAGAGTCGGGCTCGGGGTAAAGTCTCCGTCCAGGAAAAGAGAACCTGCAGCACTCAAGGCTGACAGACTTTAATTTGCTAATGGTGCAGTTTGAATTCATCAGAAGCAGCATCCTGCTGGCTCGTCTGTGTCAACACTTTCTGGTCCTTCTGCTCCCTTTCCCTCTCTTTCGAAGTTCCTCATTAATTGAAGCAGAGAGCAGCTGCAGCCAAAGCCCCCGGCAGCAGAGGGTCTCTCTGAGGAGGCGCTGCCACAGTCAGGAATAGACTCAGCCCTGGGTACGGCAGCCACCAAGTGGCTTTTGTGGGATCAGTAAGGCCTTCCAGTGGGAGGGTGTTTATGGGGCAGCAACACATGATGTGGAAAGGAACACTGCATCTTTGTAAAAAACATTAACCACTTCAATTTAACGGGACTTAAGGCCTAATTAAAACAAGTGTGGGTGATGTTACTGTTGTTCTTAATTACTACAGGGAGTCTTTAACCGAGAAATCTCTATTCTACTGTTAAGACAGGAAAACATCCAACCTTCAGCTAACTAAAATAACAACATTTATGGGTATGTTGTAAGAGAAAGGTCATACTGTGTCATTAAATCATAAGTCATCATGAGCAGTGTTACGGACATGATCACTTATGATGGAGACAACTTTGATGACAAAGAGGGACAAGTCATTTCCCCCACACTTCCAGAGGGCTAAATCCTTAGAAAACTCTCAATTTGAAGAACAAACTATCAAACAGTGGAACACAAGAAACTGACAGAGGATTTTTAATTTAACTTTTGATGCCAGCAGTTATATTGTTATTTCAGCTTAGGAGGTGTTAACATTGCGGGATCGGGATGGATCATGGATCTTGATGAAGTTTTTGGGGAAGGTGGTCAAAGTACAGGGTAGAAGTGATAAGATTTTGGTGTTAATCCAGTACTGGTTAACAGCGTGAGATAAGACAGTCATTCACATTCTCCTATCACTTGCTCAACAATGTCGGAAATGCCTTGGTAGAGGTTTCTGCTCTTGGAGTACTTCTTATTAAAACTAGAAAACTAATTGTTGTGCTAAATTCAATGAGTCTAACAAAGAATTTCAGACCATTTGTACTGCTTTTTAATCCAGAAATATACATGGTTTTAAAGATATGTAGTAAGTAGTGATAATTATATCTATTTTTCCCAGCACAATTAGTAAAGTTTTCTAAAATAACAGATTATTTTATATTTTTAAAAGAGTCATCAAAATCTAAGTTCATTAAAAACACAACAAAGCATTTACCAGTAATTTGATTATCACAGATATATATCACAGATGTGTATATCTTGTTTTTTCATGCTTTAACAAACTTGGTCCTTGAACTCAGGCTTGTATTAGAAACACTTGCTGAAATACAACATGACAGATTTTGTCCTGCTTTCCTCAATTAAATTATTTAACTCCCTAAATAAGAGGTAGAAAAAGACAAACATGCACATCTCAAGGTGGGTGCTGGATCCAAAAATCAAAAAACAAGTAAAATCACATGAAAAGCACAAAGAGATCTGCACAGCAAAACATAGCTCCCATTTTAGTAACCAACACTTTGCCAATGAGCCCACAGGGAGCCTTTGTGGCGTCCGCAGGGACAGTCTTTAACTAGAATAGGTTATCACAACAGAGCAATAAAAATAAAAAATCATTTTATTTTCTAATTTTTCACATTTTTGCAAATGAAAAAATAAATACTACAATCAGTGCTAAAAACAACACATTCAAACTTTGTGCTATACATTAAAACTCCATACTATCTTTTAACTTTGACCTGCAAACACCAAAGTTTACACTGATACACTGACGCCACACCTCTAAAATTGCTGGTGCCACCCAGAGCATTGAAAAAATCAAAGAAGTGTAACTGCTGTGAACATTATTTAAGTTAAATAGATAAATACATGATCAAAGATCCGTGTAAATGAGATGTTCTCATACAATTTATTAATCAGTCTTAATTATTAACATGAGGAAAAGTCAAATGTAACATACTGTGTCATATGAGGCCTATTAAAAGTAGAATATGAATAATTCTAAGGCAAAGTGCACTAACGTAAATCACTCAGAAACATTAATTCAAGCAAGTAGCTCTTCTCCATAATCCTTTGAGCAGCTCCCAGGCTCTTAATGGTTGGTCACCCCTGTCCTAAATTAAATTGTAGGCCATATTATGTAAAGAGGGACCTGGGTGTAGCCAAAGGTGCCCCTCTGACTGTTAACAGAATGTGGAGCTGTGATTGATTTTTCCCAAATGACTGGAAAGAAGTTTAAGAGGTCAAAACCTAATAAGCCTTGTCTACAAAGTTTCCTTCTGCCTCTTAAAGAAGCAGTAAATAAAGAGGAGGGACAATTAGGGGCATGAAAATTAAGTTATTTCATTGTACTAAGGGGAGGGAATTAACATATTTAACTCACCCGGTCTCCACTGGTTTCTCCAGGACGATATCAGCAGAAGAGCTCTGAACCAGCACTGGTCTTGTGAGCCTTAAAGGCTGAGGAGAGGCTGGCCTGGAGTACGAGTGACATGGAGGTCCTGGGAAAAATAGAGAGAAGAGGAGGAAGTGGAAATGAGTGTCAAGAGAAAGATGAGGTGGAGCAGAGGCCAAACACATAGACAGGGATGGTTCAGAATGGGATCTCCAGTGAACATATTCCTGTGAAGTTGTAGCACTGTCTCCACCTACAGGAGATCTCAGGGAAATGATCTCTGCAGGATGAGCGGGAGAGTGATGGTGTTACCTGATGCTCCTGGTCGGTCCCAGTAAAGAGGGTCTGAGTAGCTGATAGAAGCGAAGCGTCTCCTCACGTCCTCCTGATCTCTCTGCTCACACACAGAAAACACGTTTGCTTAAACATACAGTCAGCATGCCAAAACAAACAGGCAGAACATCCTGATCAAGAGCAGACAGCCCATTAGTAAACACCTTTAAAGCTGTCTCAGTATTAATCACAAACCAACGACTGCTGACCTTTCAGGTTTTAATAATAATAATAATAAACTTTATTTGTATAGCACCTTTAAAAACATTGGTTAAACAAAGTGCTTTGACAGCAGGCAGGAACATAAGATAACAAAGCACAAGAGTTTAAATACAAGGAAAAAAAGAACAACCGAAAAAGGTTCATTAAAATCAAAGAACATTTAGGACATACACAAATAGCAAAATGAAACTGAGAAAGTTCCACAACACATAAATCAGTTTAACCCCAAAAGTAGGCACAATGATCCAGGCCCAGTCACTAAACACGGACACAGAGGAGGCCCCGACCCCATGGGGCCGGAGACACAACACACCAGGATACAGCAACACACAAGAGGCTGAAGACTCAAGTGTAAACTGTACCCTAATGGTTCTGACTAACATGCACAAGTGCCATGTCCAGTGACTCCAGGCCCCAGATTCAAAAGGCCCCCTCCATGTGTCATAAGAACCCAGACAATACAGGAACACTGCTGCTAAAATGAGACCATGAGGACCAAATAAAAAACAAAGCAATATAAAAAGACAATATGAAATAGTAGAGATGAAAAAAGAGAACAATGACCTTAAAAGATTTCTATAAAGAGATTTAAAGTATGACGCAAGATAAAACAATCTGAATTAAAAGTAAATCAAGACACCAGTCTGTTAAAATAACAAATAAGAAGTCAATAAAAGATGGAGCTAAAATGATAAGAAAAATACCATCAAATAAAAGGATAAATAAGACTGAGACACAAATAAAAGGAAAAGAGACTAAAACACAGAGAAAGAAGGAAAATAAAAGACTAAAAAGACTAAAAAGACGGCATCACATAAAAGCAGTTCTGTAAAAGCGAGTTTTTAAAAGTGACTTAAAAGAAGCAACAGACTCCGCACGCCTTATCTCCTTTGGCAGGTCGTTCCGAAGTTGAGGAGCTCTAATGGAGAAAGCTCGATCACCTTTAGTTTTGAGCCTCAACTTTGGAACGACCAGGAGGCCTTCGCCAGAGGATCTAAGGCTGCGGGCTGGCTGATAAGGAATTAAAAGCTCATGAGTGATTTAAAAGCAGTCAAAAGGTTTTAGGTTTTATCGCTGACCTTTCATTGGCGGACCTCTCTGCAGTGCTTACCTGTATCTCCTCCATCCGAAGCAGCATGCTCTCCAGGGTGGAGGCCTGCAGCCTACGCTGGGCTTCGTCCTCCAACTGTCTGTCTGTCTCAACCGCCCACGCAGCCCGCGCAGTGTCCTCTAAAAGATCCTCAAGCAGGGCCTCGCTTAGCTGTTCTGCACTCTCGGCCGCCTGCAGACAACAAATTGATCCATTTGGTAGCCTGCTTGTTAAATACTGGCCTCCGAATTCAAAACCACCCAGCGTACCCTCTCTGCAGCCTGATCAGACAGTCTCTTCCTCAGTGAGGGGCTGATTTGCTTTTTGGATTCAGCGATTCTCTGAGGAAAACAGACAAACACAATTTACTCCCCGTTCATCCAAAAACAAACAACCTCAAAGATTGAACTCACGAAATCACAAAGCAGATATTTGCTGTATGTTGCAGATTTCATTTGTTTTTCTCACTTTGCTACATGTAAATGAATGGATAAGTCTTCCCACCTGAGCCTCGTCTAGAAGCGGCTGAATCCTCTCTCTCGCCTTCTGCTCGGCTCGCTCAGCCCACTGAGATGGTGAGACAACTTCTGACCTGTGAACCAAAATACACCCACACTGCAAGCTGTCACAGGAGAAGTTGTGAGACTGCATAGCTTCCAGAGACTAGATGAGCCATTCCCCAAAATATCATCAAATTGCAATATTTGGAAAGTCGTCAGATGGATGAAACTCCAGCCAAGGTTGGACTCAGAGCGACAGACATGGAGTCTAAAGAGATTTCTGCACATAGTAACAGTTTTTACTGAGCTTTAGGTTTGATCCAACTACAAAATTCAGTGGGAATAAGAAACATTTAAACTGTCAACCAGCATCACTCTGAAAAACAAACCAAACTAGTTTGTGAGGGAGGAAGGAAGGAAGGAAAGAAGGAAGGGAGAAAAGGATGGATGGACAGATTCTGATTGATCCCAAGGGAATATTAAGGTCCTTGATCATTTGGGAGAGTTGTGGGCATTTATGTTCAGCCAGATTTGTTTATAAATATGAACACAGCAAGCGAGAACAGCACCGAGCTCACCTGAAAGAGGTGGTGTCAGCACGCTTCCAGTCAACCCCTGGAGTGATTTGTTAGCAGCTGTGTTAATTTTGTCAACTAATTATTTTCATCATAGTTTTCGTCAACAAACTTTTTTTCCCCTGACGAAAACTAAAAAGAAACAAGTGTAAACTGACAAAAAACTAAATTAACGGACATTTTTGTCAACACCTACAAACTAGACTGAAATGTTTGACAGAGACTTGATCCAATCAGACCTAATTTAGTCATGTAGTAGGGGTAAGTTAGGAATATATCCAATCACAGCTACTTTGGTTGTGTGGAAAGGTTGGATGAGTTAAGAGGGACATTCAGTCACAACTGCCTTGGCCTCGTGATGGTGGGATCCAAGTGTAAAACTTCCAAAATTTAAGGAAACATAAATAACGCCATACATTTTGCACTTCATATTTTAGTTGACTAAATTAACAGGAGATTTCTTCTAAAACGTTGTGAAATTTCATCAACTCAAACTAGACTAAAATTGAATAATTAAGACGACTACATTATGACTAAAATGAAAAAAATATTTTAGGAAAAAGAATAACTAAAACTAAATTAAAACATGCTGTCAAAATCAACACTGGTTAGTTGGGGTGGGACAAAAAATCGATTCACATAAGTATCAGGATTTTTTGTTTGACGATTTATAAATCTTTTTTTTGGTTCAAAAAACATTTTTTCTTTCCAAATTTAAATGCATCATTTTAGTCTGTGTTAATAAGCCACTTTTAGTAAAAACGGCTTGTTAAAATATATTGCTGAATGAATCCCAAAAACGGACTCACGTGTGATGGGTATTTTTCCTGATATAGTCTGTAGGCATCATGATTGTTCATCTTTTTCGCTGGTGTTAAAAAGCCTAATTAATGGCATTTTAAGAAAAGACTGGTATCTGTAAAATCCTGCTTGCTGCATGCAAAAAAGCAATAACGAGAAAGTGGTATAACCCTGAACCCCAGGTCTCTCTGAGTGGATGGACATCGTCGAGGAGGCCTTTGCTGTGGAAAAGATAACTTTCTCTTTAAGACTTCAAGGGACAATCTTTACCAAGAGGTGGGAGAAATGGATACCCTTCACAGCAGCGGAAAAGGACGCTACTTCTTTATGATTTTCTTTGATCAGTGACGAATCCAGATATGACATGAATACCTGAGTTGTTTACGAAAACGTGTACCCCACAATCGGTGTTCAGTGTGTCTTGTCTCCCTTTACCCTTGTTTTCCACGTTAAAATGAAAAACGACTGAATAAAAAGTAAAAAAAACAAAACAAAACAAAAAAAAAGCTAACTAAAGATGACTATAAAAAAATCATAAAAAAATCAAATCGGGAGAAAGCGTATTGTCCCAACTCTACCTGGTTAGCAGTTAGGAAACAATCACTGGCGAGCACTAAATGCACCTCTTTCTTCAGAGTTTGTTTCACTTATAACACCTATCACACAATGATAATTATACTCATCTGTATGATCTCACGCAGGATCATACAGATGATCGTATGTAACCTTTGCTACTAATCACCAAGTCATTATGCAGACTGTGACATAATGACGAACGGTTTAAGCTAAGGCCTTCTGTGAGACTCGACTCGCTTCAGAATACGGCAAAGTCAGTATAAAACAATCCAAAGGAAATATTCAAATATGAAGTTTTCTTTCAACTTTCTTGTGAACTTAAAATGCCAAGACTGTAGGGTGTCCCTTCTCTCTAACGTTGTTGTCCAAGCGCGCCCTCTTGTGCCCATAATGTACCCATCCCGCTTTGCTCAAGGCTATTACCCAGAATCCATTAAAGCGCTGCAACTTTCTCCCAGCTGTCGGGGGTGCAGAATAGCTGTTACCCTGGATATATGACTGACAGTGAAGCTTAATGAAGTCAAAAAAGCAACGTGATTGAAGAGAAATGTCTTTTAAAATGTAAGTGGAAAGTTTAATAAGAAGAAATCCATGTTAAACACAGACATACATCAAATTATTGGCTGAAATAAAACCATCGCCCACTGAAAAATGATCTAAAATGTACAATGCTGTAATGTTTTCACACTTTTAAGGGTCTAATATGACTAACTGCTTCATTTGAAGAGTTGAACTATCCATCCCATCTATCCACCTCCGACATTACAGTTAGTATACATGAGCATATGCTCTCTTGTGCTGGAAGGGTTGTTGCTGTAAAAACAACCAACATTATTTTCTGCTCCATTGTTTGGAGGTAATTATGCCCATGCTTTAGTTCACAATTTAACCATTTCTTTAATTAGGGCCCCGGTGCTTTGAGCAGTAAAAGAGATTGCTGTTTGGATTATTGCCTTGCTTTAGCAGATAAATGTGGCACTGCAGGTGGTGTATATTTTTTCATTTCTGGTTACAGTTGAGATTTCAGCTTTTACTTTAATCACTTACCAAGGCCTTATCAATCCTGAAGAAAGAAGCTTTAACCTTCTAACCTTTATCATGTACACCTCCAAATGCTTTAATACACAGTACTGTAATTGTATCTCCATCTTACCGTAATGTCTGAAGGTGCTCCGCCTCTTCTCTGCTCAGCTGGTTAAGCTCTCTCAGCCTCTGCATCGTCATCTTATCCAACCACGCTTTCCTGTAAGAGGACAGTAATCATCAAATGAAGCCAAACCTTAATTAAGCGTTTCACATAAATAATGCATAATCCTCATCACCAAAATCAGGGCTTCTAGCCTCTGATTAATTGCAACGCACAACTGTAGTAATTAATATTTGATTAAACAGAGACACATGCGGCATGGAGCACTAAATCAATGCGAAGCATACAAGTGCTGAAAACAGGCAAAGCTATTAATCACGTATAAAGAGAAATGGCCTCAATCAAGCAGGGGACCGGATTCATTTATTGAGGGGAATTAAGTTTGAGTTAGAATCAAAATGTTGCCTGCAGCTTTTAACAAGTGGGGCCTGACACAGAGATTAAAAATACCCAACTGAACACAGAGAGAGGACAAAGCAACTTTCATCCATCCAGTTTACAGTTTCAGGACAGATAATCTGATGCAGTCGCTCTCAACCGCTTCTTATTCTTCTCATATTGGAGCACAAAGCTGATTTTTCCATGACAATGAGTTCAACTCAAGTTCTCACGGAAATACCAGATTGTAGGAAAAAATTAGACTTAGCCATGTGATGTTGCTTGATTATCAAATGAGTCAGATCATTGTTGATGTTTCATAATTACTGCTACCATACTGGTGTGACATCTCAACCAAACTTAAGCTCATCCTACTCTCACACAAAGACGCCATGCTCAACAAAAGCTTTCTTCATTAGTAATTCAGGATCATTTACTGAGCACATACTAATTACTAATAAATCTGGAACTGATCTTTGGAAAGGTTTCAAAATATCAGTACTTCAGTTTTTATGGGTGCTCAGAAAGTTATTTTTCCCTTTCACTTTTTGATTCGAACAAGAACAAATAAGCATATAACAAAATAAAAACAACAACCAAAGCGCAAAATAAATTTGTCATTTGCAAGTTCGCAATGAAGTAGGAGGAAGCTGAAACCTATCTGGTCCCACCCCTTCACCTTACAAAAGCAATCAGTAATGAAAATAGTCACACATAAACAAAAAACCCAAACAGTAATAACATAAAAAATAAAAGTGAACATAAAGTGAGTGGGCCTGCCTGATCAGATGCCACAGAAGTACTGTCCTCCTGCCCAACCGGCATGTTTCAAGAGGCTTTGAAGACGTCTGAGCTATACAAACTTGTTGCCAAATCAACCATGTCCCTAATTTCCCAAACCAGAAATCCTACGAAAAATAAAAACAGGCCTAATATGTGATATGTCTATTATGTAAAAATGTCCCCTTTATACAGTGAATCAGGCTGTAAAGATGTTTACTTAGCCCAAACAAACTCTTCTCCCCTCACATAATAATGTAAGCTCCAGGTTTCCTGCAGTCAGCCTCAAGTGGACACTCAAGGAACTACAGCTATTGCCACTCCCATTTTAAAGGAGCCATTTGGAAAACACTCTAGTCCTACATGTTTCTCTTTATTCAATCATACATTATGCTCCACCTGAGTGGTAAAAACACCATTGTTTTCATTTGATACATTTGAGTAGTTGAAGACCTCTAAATTTGGCTCAGAATTGCCTCCCTTGGTTCAGCGTTTACCTTATTGCTTCTTGCTGTGCTTCATTCCTTGTTTCAACGCTCAACCCAGACGCCATCTTCTGCCTTGTAGGGCTCTGTGAGGGCTTCTTAGGAGAGAAGAGACAGCGAGGCTCTGCTGTCCTTTGAGGGGATCTGTTACAAAAAAAAGAGATGAAAAACAGGCAGCTACTGTACAAAGACTTCAATGATGATAAAGCAAGTCTGATAATGTGCTAATGAGGTTGAGAGGAAGTTTGAAAAGTTTAAGATTCAAACAAGGAACTCAACTTTTTTGACATTTTTCACAAACACAAAGGCTCAGTCTCACTCAATTCACTACCTTGAACACAATTCATTCAGTAGCCTCTATTAATTAATCATTTAAGTATTCATATATATTGATAATTATGCTTAGTTTAGTTTTATACCGGTAGTTTATTTGACAGGGGCCATGCAAGACAAAGGGCTGTCAAGCCAGAGTTAGCTATAAAACTAATTTTCATCTGTGGTCCCTGTTTCATCTGTGGAGTGTACAATGTTACACTCCTTGATGCACAAACCATCAGAAAGAGGGATGTTGTGTAAAACATGCATAAAAAAAGGAATCAAATGATTTTCATATCATTTCCAGCCTATATTCAACCTAATACACCACAAAGACAAGATATTTAATACAATATTTTAGCTGTTCCTGGAAATAATAGACATCATGTCCTCTGGGCTAAAGAAAAAGGACCATCCAGACTGTTACCAGAGCAAAGTTCAGCATCTGTGATGGTATGGGGTGTGTTACCGCCTATGGCATGGGTAACTTGCACATCTGTGAAGGCCCCATTAATGCTGAGAGATAAAAATTTCGGAGCAAAATATGCTGCTATCAAAGTGACGTCATTTTAAAGGTGCAATGTGTAGAATGTGGCATTTTATACATCCACTGCATTTCCCCAAACAGAAACAGTGAATACAGGAGATGTATGTTTCTATTTGTATGTAAAGTCCGTCAAAATAGGAGAACAATCACCCCCATAAAACGTTTGTTTTATTTTTATTTAGTTAGAAAAATCTTTATAAAAAAATTACATTACTGCGGGCTGCTGTTTTGTGCAGGCCGACATATTGATCCGCCATGTTGTCTACGGGTGGTTTATAGGGACAAAAAGAACGAAATGCGAATATGTCCGCCGGTTCTGAAATCTACCTGGAATGCAGGCGAAGAAGAGGAGAGGATGGCAGTGGACGCATAGAAAGTTGTTACTCTGTCCTAGGGATTCAAACTGTGTGTATAAACACACACACAACATAAATTGTGTGCTGTGTTCAGGATCCTTTTTGGTCTTCACAGGATTCCGTTGCTCAGCGACGTGACGTTTTGGCCACGGTTAGGTTCATTCTAGAATCTGAACGCTAGATGTCGCTAAAATGCCAAATTCTACACACTGCACCTTTAAGCAAGAGTGAGAAGGGATTCCACCAACAAAGCTTCAACAACTAGTGCCCTCAGTTCCCAAACACATACTGAGTGTTGTTAAAAGGAAATGAGACGTTACACAGTAACATGCTCCTGTTACAGATCTTTTGAAACATGTTGAAGGCATCAAATTCAAATGAACGAATATTTCTAAAAACAAACCAACAATGAAGTTCATCATTTTGAACATGAAATATCTTGTCTTCCAAGTTTATTCTGTTTTTACGTTTCCCCACACTGTCCCAACTTCAATGAAAAAGGTTTTTGTATTTAGATTTATTTAAATTTTCCAGTAGATAGTTGTAATATTTTTCTTGCTCACATCCATTTCTATGGTTACAAACAAACTTCAGAGATCGTCTCCTCGCCTGAAGCATCAATTGATGATTATTTCATAAGATGTTCAGAACACAGGTTTTTAAAAAAATCCTTAATGGGCTTATTCATGAGTGATGAAAGCAGTTACCTCGAGGTTACATCTTCCCACTTCAACACTATGAAAACAGCTAATGCTTTTTAAAAATCTAATGCGTCATCATCAGAGGAGAGAGAGATAAAAGGCTAACCGCTCTGTAGGACGAGAGTGAGGGGACGTAGGTATCCAGGGTACCGAGTGCTCTTTCTGAGAGGGCTGGTTCACTCGCAGCTGAGAGGAGACTGTGGGCTGCTGGAAGCCTGTGTCCTGTGGCAGAAAGGCAATTAATGTATGCTTCAGAAGTGACGTGCAGCTTTTGTTTTGACACTTTGACTTACCTTTACTCTAAAGTCAGTTTTCTTCCTCTGAGCGAGTGGAGCCCCTCCCCTCCTGCGGTATGTGCTGGTCTGTAGCTGCGTTGGCTGCTCCTTCAGCTCCCTCTGTTGGGCAAGTCTCTCCAGGCCAGCTCTGAGCATCTCTCTCCTGTTCATGGGCTGATGGGATGATGGTTTCGGCCTCTGTGGTGCTGTTCTCCTCCCTCCTGATGAAATTCAAAAAAGTATTTACTTGATTGTCTTGTTTGTTTTTGTTGTGAGATGATACTGAGTAAAATACACTCCTACTTTAAATCAGTCAAACTTTATTTATAAAGCATGCTTCATACAAATTCAACTGCAGTCCAAAGTGTTGTGCATAGGAGTTAAGAAAGTGATTAACAGAAAGATTAAAAACTAATAATGACAATTACAACAATAATTAGAAGCAGGATGTCAAGAAGAATTTGGAGACTTACTTAAATCAATGTGGCTAAAGTACAAACCTCAAATTGGGATGCTGTGTATAACAGAAACACAGATTACTTGGATTTGAAATCCTTTTGACCTATAATTAATGAGCACACCTCTTAGACAAGACATTTAATGTACAGACTGATAAACTTCACTGTTTTTCATTTTTAATTGGATGTCTGCAGCATGTTCCAAAAAGAGCTGGGAAAGGGACAACAGACTGGGAAATTTGAGGAAAGTTGAAAAACACCTGTTTTCTAATCACCCACAGGGGAATGGGTAAACTGTAAACAGCTGAGTGGAATGATTGGGTATTTAAGGAGCATCCCCTAAAGGCTCAGTTATTAACAAGCAAGGATGGGGCGAGGTTCATCACTTTGTGAACAACTGTGTGAGTTCCTCACTTCGTAAATTGCAAAGACTTTGGTGATAACATAATCTATAATCCATCGTTTCATCAAAAGTTTTAGAGCATCTGGATAAATCTTTTCAGGTAAGCAGCAAGGCGGAAAACCAACACATTTATCCCTCAGGCAGCACTGCATTAAAAACCAGCATCATTCTGTAAAGGAGTTCCCCCTGTGGGCTCAGGAACACTTCAGAAAACCATTGTCAGTTAACACAGCTCATCTCTACATCTACAAGGTCAAGGTCAAACTCTACCAGGCAAAGACAAAGGCATATACCAAAAAGACACAGAAACCCTGCCAGCTTCTCTGGGCCTGAACTCATCTGACATGGACTTCGGGAAAGTGGACAAGTCTGCTGTGGTCTGAGTCCACATTTCAGACTGTTCTTGGGCATCATGGGTGTAGTGTCCACCAGGCCAAACAGGAAAAGGACCATCCAGACTGTTATCAGAGCAAAAGTAAATAGCCAGCATCTGTGATGGTATGGGGGTGTTTTAGGGTGTTTTCACACCAACCATATTTAGTGCGCACCAAAGAAGTTTTGGCCCAGGGTTTGGTACGTTAGTATCAATGTGAATGCAACCACCGCACTTTGATGTGCACCAAATCAGCCGGTGCGAGACCTCCATGAAGGGGTGGTCTCGATCTGCTCCATCTCCCCATATTTGGTGCGGCTTCACTGGTGTGTAACAAAGTGGTCCGAACCGATCTACTTTTGATGCATCACTTCCTGTTAATCCCGTGGTTGAATCTTTTGCTGACTCAATTTGTTGATTTTTTTATTCTGGTTGATGATTACGGTGATTTACGAGGGTCCAGAAGGTTGCTGATGCTGTCTCAAACACAATAAAAAAACACATTTGAAGGAAAATGTAGTAGAGAGCGAAACGTAAACATTGTTTTTTTTGGTGTAGGAAATGGTTACCACGGTAGCCTCTTCTTCGTTCTCCTCCATACCAGGTTTGGTAACCAGTTCCGTGCATATCGCCCCCTGCTGTTTCAAACTGAGTAAATACACAAGTGGGCCCGGGCACGGTTCAATGTTGCAATTGTGAATGCAAACCAGCAGGGGAGGGGGAGGGGGGCGAACCGCGCCGCAGCATGGTTCGAAACAAGTGGGCCTAATGTGAAAGCACCCTTCGTGCCCATGGCATGGGTAGCATGTACATCTGTGAAGGCACCATTAACGTGGAAAGGTACATACAGGTTTTGGAGCAACATTGTGGCGTCTTTTCAGGGACGTCCTTGCTAATTTCAGCAGGACAATGAAAAGCCACATTCTTCTCGTACTACAACAGTGTGCCGAGTGTGAGTTTTAGACTGGACTGCCTGTAGGCCAAACCTGTCTCTCATTAAGAATATGTGGGACATTACAAAGCACAAAATTTGACAACAAAGACCCTGGACTGTAGAACAGCAGTCATACATTAAGCAAAAATGGGAAAGAACTCCACCTGCACAGTTTTAACAATTACATCCCAACTGGGGTTTGTAATGTGCTGGGATACAAGCCACAAGCTAAGGCACTGTTGGTTAATTCTAAAACAGTTTTACTCCCTTGTTTTGCTTCAAACATCCATTTAAAGGAAATGGTTAAACACTATCTAGTAAATAAACCTTGAAAAGTGCTGGTTTCCTGTTAATGCAAAGGCTGATTGCACATACTAAGGTGCCGTCAACCTGGTATCAGATTACCCAGCATGCCTGCTACTGCAAAGAAATTTGGGAAGTCAATTGGCTGTCTCAAAACACACACAATTACACACGTCATTTAGTTTGAAAGCTGCTCCACCACAACATATCTAATTAGACAATTAAGTGGCACTCTTGACAAGCAACTGGATCCCCACTGACCTTTTCATAAACAGCACAGGGGTCTAAGTAATGCAACAAAGGACGTTTGTTTCCAGGGAGAACAAGCAGCAGCTGAAGCTCAGAGGTGTTTGGGTCGCATCTACCACAGGATGCCTCTCAGAGTAATAGAAGCCAGCAGGAGTTCACTGCTCATAAGATGAAGCAGCGGGGGTCTGAGGGCCACAGGTCTGCACTTTCATTCCAGTTTTTTATTGCTTCTACTTGTTTTCATGGCTCCTTATCAATTTTCAGCCTGTTGCATTCATTTAACACACATATAACCTTAGGTAACGTCCAGATACAATAAATCAGACATGCTTCTGATTTCCTCTGTACTTTGATGTGTTTTCGGGAACAGAGGGACTTTCATATTCTCGAAAGAACTGCAACAAAGTTAAGAGGTTTAAAATTCTGATCAGTCGATTAAGGTGCAAATTGAAAAGCAGACACTTCTTCCTCAAGTTCTGCATCCACAAAATTGAAGGATTTTTGAAAAGGAAGGAAAGGAAAGGCTTTTAAATTCTCTGACTAATCAGAGATGAGCAGATCAAACCAACACTCACCATGGACACCCCTTCTGGGATTTGTGGCTTTGCGGGGCCCTTGAACAGATGAGGCACTGGGACCCTTGGGTGCCCTTGTAGGTGACGTGCTGTGGTGAGGAGGCTTCCTGTGTGGAGGGCAGGCTTGGGCCTGCTTCTTTTCCAGCATCTCTTGTTTACTGAGTGCAGAATCCAAAACCTAGGAGGAAGCGAGTAGCAAGACTGTTGATGTCGGACCCTTTGAAAAACAAAACTAACTATAGAATGATCTGATTTAGACAGCAATAAAAACAATTCAATAAAAAGCATTCACAGGCTGTATAATGTGGATTTTCAAAGGTTACAAAAAAATACGAGTGGGGATGTTTGTTAGGTGGTTTGGACAAACTTGAGGGTAACTGCAAAATCTCAGATGTAGGTGAGAGTATTCGTCCAATTTCTAGTCCAAAACATCTCAGTAGACTTATCCTAATGCACAAGTCCCTGACATGTGTGGATTAGCATCCTACTTGCGGATATCAGAACTAAATATAAGGCCTGAGCTGCTTGTAAAAAGTAAAATCATCTTCCAATAAGACACACCAAATTTACCTTAAATTGTGTCTACAAATGTAACGTTCAATCCAGAGTTATTGTTAAAGCTGAATTTAAGACCCTCACTAAGTAAAACTTCAATTGTTTCAATGGCAGATATTTTTAGTCATTACAAGCAATTTAATACCTTATATTTTTGCCTCTTATTCCTTGTAGTAAGATATTTATCTGGACTTATCAAGTCAATATAATAATCCAACTCTTTTTATTGAAATTTTAATGTACAAATGAAATATAAATCCCAGTGTGTATATAAAAAAGAATCCAATAGAAAATGAGGTTGTTGTACATTAACCCCACCCACAATAGCCTGTTCAGGTTAGGACTTGATAGCAGCTGACAAGTAAGAAATAAATACCATAAATACAATTAAAACAAACAACCAAACAAGCAAGAGAGAAAAATATAAAAAAACAAAAAACAAAGGAGGCATTGGCAGAGGTGTGGCTATTTCTTTGTCATGACCTGTTTTTCTCAGCGTCTGGGGAAGGCTTGTAAAGTTCACAAATGTGACAAGAGGGTTTCATATACTGTGAATCCTTTTACAGAGCTGGCTAGTGAAAACCAGACTTTTTCAAGTTTGAGATTGCTTATCAAGTAAATACGAATTAAATAAGTGCTTTAGTTGCAACTGTCTTGGTTTAGAGTTGATGCCCTCTTTGCTTTTTCTTCAGAGGTGGTATCAGCAGGAGAGGGAGGCACCCTGACTCAGCAAAAAGCAGGTGTACCATGAGTGAGTGTCCCTGATTCTAAGTGTATGCAGGAGCACACTCTGTCAGACGCATCCAAGCGAGAGGTGTAAATATGACAGAGGTTTGGCAAAAAGGTCCTGAGAACATGGCTATTTTTTTCATCAGAGGGTGAGGGCTGAAGTAGCAGATAATAACTCCCATATTCCTCTCCTGCCTCCAACATTATATTTTATTCTTTTTGGATTAGGAGCCCAGAGTTGACATAATTTACATTCTGTGTGTTGAAGACAAGACAGTGACAAAACAGTGTTAAAAAGACCAGTTCCTCACCTCCAGTTTCTGCAGGATGTCCAGGGCTGTTTCGGGCACAGCTGAATCCTGCTCCACCTCCACTTTGGCTGAGCATAAGGACAGCTGTCGAATCAGCTGGCCCAGCTCTCTGTAGTAAGACGGAACCTTTCTGTGAGAGAGATCTGAGAGATGGTGGATAACAACCTGCAAGGCCCTGAGTGCCCCACGGTGGGCAGCTGCGAGCCTGTTCACAGCCGAAGACTGAAAACAGAACAGATAGGAAGTTAGTTGGAAATTCAAAAAAATCACACCATTTTCAGACATGGTGTGATTTTTGCATGGCAGAAGCATTTATGCAAATTCATAACTTCTTTATTTCGCTAAAAAATATATTTATTCTAAGGACAGAAAAGCTTTGGCACACAAAATTGCGAATGCTAAACAAATCAAGTAATTTGAAATACTTCAGTAGATCATTACAACAAATTCTTCACACTCTTTATGATGACAGATAATCTGTGATTTATAGTGTTGTACCTTTTTAGAGTCCCATATCTTCTGGTTTCGTAGTTTCACAATATCCTCTTGGATTTCTTTTACCTATTAAATGGCAGTTTTGCAGAAAAATGTCTAATGAGTAAAGGCATATTAAAACTGAGATTAGGTTAGATTAGATAGAACTTTATTAATTTCTCAGGAAGACCCCTCGGGAAATTAGGATTCCAGCAGGAAGTACACAGGATAAAAAAAGCACATATGTATAAGAAATGTAAAAAAAGTAAAAAAAAAAATTGTAAAATAAAGAAATAAAAATATGGCCACAGGCTACTGTTCCTCCCTGCCCTCTGTCTTCCTGTTACCCTTCCTTCCTCCAAGTGAGGAGTTGTACAGTCTGATGGCCTGAGGGACAAAAGAGGACTGGAGGGGGGATTATTCAGGATGGACAAATGTACCTGTTGTTGCAGAACATAAATCATACGTCCTGATCGGACCTCTTGCTTCTGTCGGCGGATCTCTAACTTGTTTTGCTCTTCAGGCTCCAGCGGCTCCTCTGCTTTCTCTCCTGTTGTATAAATAACATTATTCAATAATAATAAAAGATTCTAAGTCATTGTAAAGCTTCATCTGTTTAATATCTGCTGTATTTCTCACCTTTTTGTTTTTGGTCACCTCTGTTGGCTAGCTCCTCAACTTTCTGAATGTACACCTCCAGCTCGGTCTGAAGTTTGTAGATCTCACGGCTTAAAGGACCCTGTTTGCCTTTCACCAGCTTCCCTGGGCCAGGGTCTCTATTTGGGGGTGAGTGGCCAGGGTGAAGAATGGGAGAAATGGGATGTTTGTGGACAACGTGAAGTTTTGACCTTGACTGTGCCGATTTATCTTTGGGACTGGAGGCCTTCAACTTTGCTTTAGATGGAGTGGTTCCAAGCTCCTACAAGAGAGACAGAAAGTTTCTGATCACTGACTAAACAAAGCAGTAATGACACCTTCAGTCCAAATGTGCTTATCTCCAAACATGTGACATGACTAAAGTGCAGGTACCTGAAGAAGCTCTATGTCACTTGTCTCGAGAACAGAAGCCTCTTGAGAGGGTTTAGGAGGGGATTTAGTCAATGAATTCAGGCGCCCTCTTCTGAGATCACGTTTGGCCAGCTGAACAGCAGCCTGCAGTCTCTCCTCAGAGAGGACGGTGAAGTTGATTGAGCTTCGGGTGCTGTCCTTCATCTCAGGCTCTCCCGTCGGCGGCTGCAGCCTTTCAATCACAATGGGGGCTGGAGGATGCACATGGGTGGCACGGTTGCCAACACTCGCAGGGAATGCTTCACTGAACAACAGCTGTGAATTTCAGTATATCTGTCAGACATTGTGTTACAATAGAAGCAGTAATTTAGCTGACTCTTACAATATATTAAACAAGGAAAATATCTGGAAAAACTGTGTTTGAAATTAATATCATTTATGATACAGATTTAAAAAATAATTAAACGAGGGACAACACTTAAAATAAAGATGTACAGTACAAAGCACCAACAGTGGTTGTGTGTTTTAGCCTCAAGTTAATCTATTTGAAAAATTAAGACTAAATAATGAATTAAAATTGTATTAAAAAAAATAAAAGATTATTTTTCCACCAATGTGTTTTTATAAAGATCATTCTGAATGTACTCGGGGACACTGTGCAGCTGTTTATTAAAACGGTCTTTGTTTTTCTGCATTTTCTTCACAGATAAAACTAGAAAAGCACTCAGAGAACGCAGACCTCCCCCAGCACCACAGTCCTCACCCATATTGTGATTTTTACCATAAATATTAGTCCTACCTTTATTTCATGTAAATATTTATATTCCTTGACCATGAAAACATACCATTAGCAACTGGTTTCATAATGATATCTATTTTAGTTCATTAGTTATTCACGAAAATCAAATTTTTCATCACGGCGTATCCAGACGGTGATCCGGATCAACACCAAAATTGAATCACTTCTTCTTTTTCCCATGCTGAACATTTCCTGAAAATTTCATCAAAATCCATCCATAACTTTTTGAGTTATTTTGTTCACAGACAGACAAACAGACTCTCCCGAAAACATAACCTCCTGGCGGAGGTAATAATCAATACATTTGTTGCCATTGGCTATTTTGTGTTTGGTCTGAAATATCCAGGCAAATGTGAATGAACAAGGGATGCATGATATTGGATACCATGCATGCTATACTGATATTGCTGAACACATCAGCTCCGATATAGATAGCAAGGTTCAAATTGAAAGTACACAAAGTCCAATTAAGTAAAATGGACCTTTTCCTTAAACCATGACAGTTTACTTCTGTCAGAAACAGATTAATCAATCCATCAATCAATCAAACTTCATTGGTGTAGCACTTTTCAAACAAAACAACTGTTGCACAAAGTGATTCACATAAGAAATGAAATAAAATACAAATAAATTACATAAAAAAGTAGCTTGACTAAAAAGGTAGGTCTTGACTTTGCTTTTAAAATATTAACAGTAGGTGCTGCCCTCAGGTCTTCAGGTAGACTGTTCTGACACGGGCCATAATAACAAAAAGGGGCTTCACTGTATGTTTTGGTTTTAACTTTAGGAACAGTCAAAAGACAACTACCTGAAAACCTGAGGGCTCTGCTGGGTTCAAAGGGTAAAAGCAAATCTGATAAACATGAAGGACCAAGACCATTAAGATGTGAAACAAGAAGAAACCACATTCAATTCTCTATTAAATGATACTGTTGCTTTTAATTATCAAAGACGTTCAGTGAAATATGATGAAACATTATGGCAGGTCTACTTTCTGCTGATATTACAGTTGATGTGAGAAATATATGTATGGGCCATATATAAGCTGTATAAATTGGCAGAAATTTTCCTCTTGCTTTTATCTGCTGATAACCAATAATATTTTGCATCCCTTGATAAAAGTATTCACGACACAATATTGCATATTCCATATGTCATCTGCATTCAGTTCATTTCGGCTCTCCTCTCATTTGACTGATACAATCGCTCAATCAGATACATTTAAAAGGACAGCCTTGTGATCAAATCTAGTTTTTAAAATATGTGGGGTAAGACCTTATTCAACTTCTTTGCAGTATTGTTGTTTATACAAGGGCTGGCCAATATCTTTAATTTTTAAAATATTTATGTATTTTCAAACAAAAAACAAGGTAAGATACTTTGGAGTAATGCTTATCTCAGCAAATATTGTGTTTGAGAACCATATGCGGAAGTTTGCCAAATTGTTATAAAACAATCTGTTTGAAATGTTGAGGATTAGCAGAGGTTTATTTCTTTACTTCACTGAATATTATTTCAAATGATAACATTTTTTCCCACTGGTAATTATTTTTCGAACTTCTTTATGTACAAGTTTATGTGAGTTTATGTATGATTTGGCTTGTGTATTTGCAATGAACTTATTTGATTAGGTTATTTCTGTACGAGGACAATATAAAGTACGTAATGTAAATATAGCCAGCCAATAGCCACATTGCTTTGTTTTATATGTATTATTTTTATTTATTAATACATCTGCTAATCGTTTTTTACTTTTTGATATACTATGTTCTGTTATAACTGTGTACTTTGCAATGCTGCTGTAATCTCACTTTCCCTAAAGGAGTCCTCCAAAAGGATAAATAAAGTTTTAGCTTATCTTATCTTATATAAGCTTGGAAAATACACTAAAATATGATTGTTGTTCTGTTGAATACATTCATCTTTTCTATAATAACACGTTTCCCTGGTATAATAGTCAGCATCCAACGCAGTAATGAGCCAACTATCCAAAGGCAACAGTGCTTGGAATAATCTTCAACATCAGATAATCATTAAAACTTTAACAGGAATTTTGTCTACACATTTCTGTAACAAAGTGCATGATGTTATTAAGCTACATTTAATGTTATGTTATTGCTAAATTCTAACTTTGTGCCAGTGCACACATAAATTACTCAAAAACTAAGAGCTTACCTTTGTTTGAGACATATTAGAAGACCTTGCAAACTGCTGACTTCATGAGTATTTCCTCAGCCACCCAGCAACCCTAAATAAAAATTTAAAAAAGACTGAACTCTGGAGCTGCAGTTTGTTAGCATTGGTGAGCTAATTATGATTTATAAAGAAATTCACGAGCATTTAGCTAATCCTATTGTTGTCCACTTGGCTGCTTTTTAAATAATAAATGAACTTAAGATATTACATGCACATGAGCACTTTAACAGAAGGTTAATTAAAATATTCCTCGCGGTTTTCCTGTTAAATGTTGCTCCCTGTTCGGCAGCGGTTTGAAACGCCGCCATGACAACAACAGCAGCTACTTAACGGAAGTAGCTCTTACAAAGTACGGATGGCCAGAAAGGTCAAACAACAAAGCAAACGCGCTTTTCTTGATTTGGTTTTAACACCAAAAGCAACTCATTTTGAACTCTCAACTCTTACAGAATATGGTATTATCTTCCAGTGACATTAAACGAACACTATTTATTCATTAAAATTGAGCAATTATGGATCAATAAAAACAACGAAATACGCGACCCCTTTAAAAACCACAGCACAGACCGGAAATGCTCCCTTCAAGTTCAGCGTATTTGTACCAGGTCCCGTGTGCACATCAGCAGTATTTCAGTCATTCCCTGTAAGTGCCTCTCAGTTTATCAGTTCACTGAAGTGCAGAGTCAGCGTCGTCTCAAAATGGTTCATTACGAAGAGGTGAATGTTCGTGGGTATGAAGAGTTCTGCAAGGCTGTGAGTGAGAGAGCAGGGAAGGACATTTATGCTTATTTTTCTGGAGATAAAGACGCCCAGGGGAAGAGCTGGTGTCCAGACTGCGTTAAAGGTAATACTTCACGGCTGTAGGTAAAGCATTCAGCTGTCACTAAGATTTGATATTGCATGGTTAAATCAGTGGAACATTAGCAAACTCTCACTGTTTTTCTCATAAATCTGTTCTGCTTTGTACTTACTCAGAGCCACGACTTTCATTTTGGGCCATTTTTTAGAGTTTGGTCCCATTTCAGGGTGAGAAGTTTGCTTAAAAATGTTATTTCAGAATGCTCTGAAGGAGGGATTGTTAAACTGCAAGGAAACTAAACTGGTCAAGCTTAGAATATTTACACTTCATTGTCTTGTGGGATGTCACCAAATACCCAGGCATCTGTCCAGTATTATTTTGAATGTCCAGGAATCTTAATAATTACATTTTCTAGGAGCTTCAACGTCCTCTTTTACTGTGTAAACTAATTTCAACTAGACAATCTCAATCAAGCATTTTTTAGAGATGCACAATACTACATTTTTGCTGACATGCTGATATCACCGATACTGATATCAACAATGATAGTTTTTGTCAAGAGCATTAAGCCTTCATTTCACTATAGTGACCTGTTTCTATCATGGTGACCGCCTATTTGTGTTAAAAACAGATCTAAAGCCAGAAAAACTGTTTTATTCTTTAGTAAATTGTACTGTTGATTTCTAGAGTGGACATTCAGTAAAGACGAGGTAAACTATGGTGGTATATTTGTACATGCTGACAATATTACAACCAAAAGAAGTATAGTTCATGGCCACTATACAGCTAAAATATTGGCTGTACAGCAAAAAAAGCAATTCCCATTGATACCAAAAAGCATCTTCTTAGGCAAATATCCTCTCATACTGATATTGATGCAATAGTATTGTACTTTATTTATTTCCCCCCATGTTTACTTCTTGATTTTTCCATAATAAGACCTAAAAATAATTCACATTAGTGATTTAGAAAAAGATAAAGCAATCAAATACAAACTGGTAACCTCCCCCCAAAAAACTTCAGCACATATACCACCTCCAGTGATCTATCAAAAAATAATAAATAAATAAATACTGACAATAACATTAGGTATATGAAAAAAAGAGTCCTTAAAAGGTGAAAATTAAAAATGATCTATAATAGTTATAACAGTTATCAAAGTAATTTAAACATTGAGTATAGTAATAGTTATAAACAAACAAACACATAAAAATTAATGAAAATAAATATATTCTACTAATTATCTATGGTAAATATAAATAAATGAAAAAGTAAAAAAGCAGATAAGGTTAAATTATTTAAAAAAATGATAAGTAATTACTATTGGAAGAATCAAAGACTATATATATTAAAAGTTAAAATACTAAATAAAATACTAAGAAAAACAATTATGTCACCTATAGTAGTTATAACAACAATGACAGTCATTATACAATCAAATTAAAGAAACTGTAAAATTTTCAAAATAATTAATTTTAATGAAAAACTTTGTAGCAAACACCTGGAGAGAAGTTACTTTCCTACTTTTTTATTTTAAAAAAAGGCCTGTTCTGTTACGAAATTAAATTCATTTTCTTCCACATTTTTAAGAATTTAAGGGCATTTAAGTAGAATATGACCACATTTTTTAAAACTCATTTACAATTTGCTGAGTCATTCCCTCAGATACCTGCATTAATACAGGGTTTTTTATTATTATGATTACTTTTTTAACTCAAAAGTTTCAATACCAGAAATGAAACAGGATTGGCAGAAAATAACAAGGTTTGACACAAAGTCTGGATTTCAATTTTATGCAATGATAAGTAACTAGCATTAACTATTTGGGACACCATCAGTGATTCTGACTCTTTATTTGCTTTTGTCTTCTTCAGCCGAGCCGGTCGTCCGAGCCGAGATGTCCCACCTTCCAGAAGGATCTGTTTTCATCTACTGCCAAGTTGGAGAAAGAGCTTAGTCAGTGTTTTTCTTGATGTCATTCATATTTCAAAATTTGATTGAAACTTTATTATACAATTATTGGTATCTTTTGAATGCTTTTTTGTTAAATCTCTACAGCTGTTACCACACATTAATCAGTAATGACTTCATGTTTGATCCATTGTTTAAAAATCCAACTGTTGCCTGTCATTAGAGAAAATTCAAACAAACTCATATATTCATGTTAAACTCAGCGATGGATGGCACACAGAAATAATTAGCCAAAATATCTGAGCATATATTCAGGAGGAGAAATGAAAATATTAAAATTTAACTTTTTTGTTGGAGCATAGTATTTGTATTATTTCTAGGGATGCATAATTCTATCAGAACAATACTGGTATATGCAGATAATTGCCTAAAAAGTTGATTATCGGTATCAGTTGATTCACCACAGGCTGTAATATTGAGATACTGAAGAATTGTACTATAAGAATTCACCTCATTATGACTGAATGTCCACTTTTTCAAATCAAAAGTATAATTTATTAGATAGTAAAATGTTGTTTTGCTTGTTTCACATCTGTTTCTAACACAAACAGACTGTCACCATATAAGTTACAGGTCAATTTTAATAAGTGGAGGCTTTGTGCTTTTGACAGAATTATGGATATCTGTATCCGTGATAAATGAGTCTGGCAGTATTTGCATACCTGATATTGACAAGAATCCAATATTGTTTATACCTGGTTATTTAAAATAATTAAAAATGTGCCCCCACCACATTTTTCCAAAAAGGATGGCCCCTCAATAAATGTAGTTCATGATTCTTAGATCCATCCTCTGCTCACTAAATAACAATCCACCTAAAGACCAGAGGAAGCACTGGCCTTTGTCTTCAAGTTGTTACATTTTGGTTTTATTTTAAGCCAAAATCCTCAAAATTTGAACTAATATTGTTTAAAAACAGCATGAAATAAAATGTCAATTGACCATTTTCATTTATAAAGCTATTGCATGTCTTATACTTACATTTACTTGTGTTGAACTTTGACTGTAGGTATGACTTAAATGTGTTTTTTTTTTCTGATTCAGTTGGAAGGATCCGAGTAACAACTTCAAGAAGATCCTGAAGCTGAGTGGAGTTCCCACCCTGCTGCGATATGGAACGGTAAGTTCAGTTTTCTTTTTTTTTTTTTTTCAATAACAATTGTATTGAATTTTTAGAACAATATAACGGTTAAGGACATGTACATGGACACGACCATAAAGAGAGAACAAAGGGGAAAAAAACAGAAAAAAAAAACAGAGACTACAATAAAAGCAAAAAAGATTTACTATAAAATAAAATAGGACATTAAGTACCCCATTTTCATATCATGTTCATTTCAACTTATTATTCTATGTCCACCTGCCAAAGTCCATTAAATTTAAATCCAGCCTCGATCTGGATGGGTATGTCGAGTGGTTGTATTTGGTCCAGAGGGCTTCCAACTCAAATAAGAAAATCCTTTGGACAAGTGTTAATCATCAGTATAGAGAGCAATGAACATTTCAGCTCATGAAATTTGACTGTATAACAGTCCGGTGGTCACACATATAATCCAGATTTACGGTGAAGTAAGTGGAATTTTCAACAGAAAAAACAGAGCGACAACTGATGGAGTTGTTTTGTTGTGTTTTCATTTCATTTCCTTTATTTAATAATGGTTGTGAAGGGCAGACACTTCATTGTTTCATTAGAAAAATAATACTTAACTTATTTTTTTTTAATGTCAAGCACTTTGTCAAGATCGCCGGTGAGATTCATCTTACAAACTTGTTGCCTAATTTTGAGAATTTAAAGATATTTTTATAAAAAAGCATCAAGCTCCATAAAGAAGGGACACTCTTCATATAATTCTGTACAGAGAGTACAGCTTATATTTAATCTATCTGTTATCCTGAGATAGCACCTGTAGTTATCATTACTGGATTTCTTGTTTTGAAAGAGAATACAAGTGTGGCTTACTCTATAATATTTTATTTTCTTGTTTTGTGTTTGTTTTAAAACCAAAATGCTGTCTAAGTAACAGTAACAGGAAGGTTTCTGAGCAGGAGAGACTTGATGTTCTCTTACAAAACAAAATAATACAAAAAAACAAACAAAAAAACTGTCAAAAAAGCTAATCTAGGCTCAAAATATTGTCATATTGGATGTTTTTAAAGATCTGATATCATGCATCCAAAGAAATGAACAAGCTGGAGCTGACCTAAAAAAACAAAGAAAAATATAAAAGGACAAAAACAATTTACTGTAGACTGGAGGTTACCTTTTTCCCTTCCTGTCTGTCTGTTGTGTAAATTTAAGAATAATACATATGTTTAGCTATATACAGTAGTTAGTGGTGTGTGTACATACATATGTGTACAGTATTTGTGTGTGTTTTTTTAATGGTCATTATGTTTTCTTAACTTAAGATTTATTTTCTTTCTTTCTTTTGTAAACAGAAATAATAGAAATAAATCAGTGCTCCTTTTTGACGTAACTGATTTGAATCATAACTGTTCGATTACTGGAATAAAATTGGTAAAAGGCTAACGATAAGATAAAGAAATGATACCAAAAATATGAGAAACACGTGGAAATCTACGTAGTCCATTTAGAAAAAAACATTTTTAATATTAGTTAGATATCAAGAAAATGTCACCAATAGTCATCTCATATAGACTGCTGTTTAAATAGTTCTGTCCCTCTTAAACTTTGTCTCGTTGTCAGAAAACTTATTCAAACTTATTTCACTGCTCGTTCTGTCTCTTTTTCAGCCTCAGAAGTTGGTGGAGGAGGAATGCCTCAAATCTGACCTGGTGAAGATGATGTTCACTGAAGACTGAAGGATCCCACATCCTCCAAAACAACCAACATTCAAGCTTCATTCACTGTGTACTTTAAACAAAAATCATTTCAACACTCAATAACCACAGGTCAAAACTCACGTTTAATGGAAAAACAGCAACATTTTAGGTTTACAGTAAAAGAACGATCTTCTTTTAAGAGACAGGGCTGCTGGATCAAATTAATGCTGGAAGAATCTGCAGACAATCACATCAAATAAAAGCGACCCATACTGATTACTCTAGTTGTTCTAAATGTGCAATCACTCACCTCTGTGCTGTAATATGAGTTTGATACGTTTCTGTTAATGTGATTTTATATTAACACGATAGAACATGACAAACGATCGAAGGATCTCTTTTTTATTTCAAATGATTTATGTGATTTCTGTTGCCTTGTATTAGGGTTTCAATAAATTAAACTTGATCATTACTATTTATACAAGTGTGGAAAATCCTTCAAGTGTTGTTTCTCAATATTTCAACAGTGTGTCTAATGATTAGTGTAAATTGAAGACACTGTGTCAGGACTTTGATTTCATCTTACTCTCTCCTCCACCCAAGAATAAGTTTTTAATACTTACCCATTTACAAAAGGATGTTGAAGCTCCTCTTTACAGCAGTGGTTCTCAATGTGTTAATGTGGCAGTAGGGACCCCTCCATGACATCAGGGGGATATTGCAAATGATAAACTAATAAAAATGGCATATTTTCAAAATTATTAAAAGAACACACAAAAATTAGTTAAATTAAATAAAACTAAAGTAATTTGGTCAGACTTAAGCTGATATGGGGGTAAAATGTCAAACAGATCCTTGAACTTCTTGATATTAAACTTACCCAGTGTTTTGTTGCCCCGTCCCAGCTTTTTTGGAACATGCTGCAGGTATGAAATTCAATATGAGTAAAATGTAAATAAAACAGAAGACATTGAGTTGTAAAATTCTTTTTGAATTTGCTGCAAAGACAAGATATCTAACTTTCAAACTGATAAATGGGATTTTTTGTTTGTTTGTTTTTTGCATATATTCGCTCACTTTGAATTTGATACCTGCAACATGTCTCAAAATGCTGTTACAGGGGCAATGAAAGACTGGGAAGGATGAGGAATGCCTAAAAAAAACTATTTGTGAGCATTTCACAGGTGAACAGGCTCATTTAATCTAGTGATTGTCATGATTGGGTACAAATGGAGCATACCCAACAAACAACATTCACAAGCAGGGAGGGTGTGAGGTTCAACACTGAGTGAGCAAACAGTCCAGCAGGTCAAGAGCAATGCTTCTTAATGTACAGTTGCAAGGAATTTAGGGATTTCATCTACAGTCCATATCTTCAAAAGATTAAGAGAATCTGGAGAAAAAAAGCGGCAAGGCTGGAAACAACACTGAATGCCTCTGACCTCTCTGGTGCTGAATTTAAAGCAGCCATTGGTCTATAAAGAAAATCATTTTCAGTAAACAGTTCATCTTTACATCTGCAAGTTCAAACTCAACACCCTCAGATGACGTCAGCCTCTCTGGGCTCGAGCTCGTCTAACATGGACTGAGGCAAAGTGGAAAAGTCTGCTGTGGTCTGAGTCCACATTTCAGACTGTTTTTGGACATCATGGACGTGGTGTCCTCCTGGATAAAGAGGAAAAGGACCATGCTGTTATCAGAGCAACGGTCAGTAGACAGCATCCGTGATGGTATGTATAGGGTGTGTTGGTGCCCATGGCATGGGTAACTTGCACATCTGTGAAGGCACCATTAATGCTGAAAGGTATATAAAGGTTTTGGAGCAGCATATGCTGCTTTTTCAGGGACATCTCTGCTTATTTTATCAATGCAATGAAGACACATTCTACAGGTGCAAATACAAGACTTGGGACTGCTAAGTAACTCAGTTGTACAAGTCAAAATGGGAAAGAACTCTACATAAAGAAACTTCAATGATTAGTGTCCTCACTTCCAAAACACATACCGTCATTAGGAGAGGTGAAGCCAGTTTCCTCTCCCATAAACAGGTTATATTTTGATACAGTTTTTTTCATTCATGTTTGTTTCATGCTGATTATTCAGTTAATGCTACAATACATCATTATTTGAATCTTAACTGATATAACTGAAATAAAATAAACTCAGCTAATTTAATTAAATCTTTAGGCTTAAATTATCCTACTATGGGGAATAGAATCACTGTATTATTTCTAAAATTAGTTAATTTTTCTGTTGAGTCTGATTCAAAAGAAATGACAAAATTGTAACGGTGATACCCTTCACTGGAGCTCCTGTAGTGTCCGTTTTTGTCCACTGGGTGACAGCCTGTTCACAGTAATGGAGCCATTTTACATAGAGCCTTTTTGATTTTGATTAATTTAATTAAGAGTTATCTTTAAAGGATTATTAGATGGGCAAATTTAAACAAACCAGTAACATGTTTTGATGTTTCTCTGTTAGGCCAGACCTGGTATACATGTGCTGTAATTCAAAAACTGGTTGCGTTTAGGACATTAAACCTGTAAATTCAGACATTAAATGACTAAAGCTTCATTCATTCAGAACAAATCCCTCCCGTATTCGTGCAAAGAGTAGTTTTTGCTGTGATAACGTGTTATTAAAGTGCTCTCTGTGGGTAAGAGAGCGTATATCCTGTGTTGCAGTCGGGGCGATAAATCTGCGCGCATTCCTGCACAGCGCTCACACGGAGCACGAGCCGCAACGCCTCCGAGGGCGCGAGCTCACCGACAGACCTCAGAGTGGAGGTAAAGGAAGCTGCCGCCGACCGTTCAGGGTGTTACATGAACCAGCAGCCTCGGCTGAGAGGATACCGTAGTGTGGACGAGGGCTGTGCGCCGCTGCCATGTCGGAGTTCCTGGAGAGTCTGCTCGGGGAGCGGCTCGTCAACAGCGAGAAAGCCGAGGTGGACGTGCAGTCGCTGGGCGCCAAGCTGTCGCTGGTCGGGCTCTTCTTCGGATGTAGCCTGAACGCGCCGTGCAAGCAGTTCAACGGCAGCCTGTGCGAGTTTTACAGCAGGTTCAAGAAGGCGTCCGAGCACAAGGACAAATTGGAAATCGTCTTCATCTCGTCTGACCAGGACCAGAAACACTGGCAGGACTTTTTACAGGAGATGCCATGGCCTGCGTTACCTTTCAAAGACAGACACAAAAAGGTAAGGAGAGGTGCTCAGGAGCTGCTCTGGAGGGGTTTCTATGTGCTCACAGGGCTGGAGACACCCCTGTGTGTTCATACTATACATGCACAGGTGCTTTAATTTGGTCAATCAATGTTTTTATCTAAATCACCAACATCCTCTGAGAAAGATCAACTCATCTCCCTCTGATGAAGCTGGGCTGCCCTCTGCTTGGACGAAGTACATCCCAATACTACACCTAAAATCACATCACTAATATTATACATTAATTAGGTCAAAATAAGCCAATTTTAACATTGAACTGAAACAAAATCAAACCATGACTTGTTACTACAATTACAATTAACACAAACAAGATGTTAAAAATGAAATTTTATTTGTTATCATGCAGCCAATGAGTGTGGAAACCTTTTTGTCTTTAACTTAATTTTATAAAGATAGGAAATAGGTTGGAAAAGACCAGATAGCCCCCCTGCAAGTGTATGTTTATGCTGTTCTTGCACAGGTGTTTGCTTCAATTGGACCATTAATATATTTATATTTTTATCTAAATCACAAGCATCCTCTCAGAATGATCAACTTAACTCCCAATGATGAGCTGAATTGTCTTCAAGTTAAATACTTGAACCAAGTGCACCCTAACACAACATCAAAAATAATATATCTTATATTATACATTTTCCAGTTCAAAATAACCAAATTTTAACATTGAACTAGTACAATGGCTTATTTAATACCAATACTGTTAGCACAAACAAGATATTTAAAATGTAATGTTATTCGTAACCATGCAGCTTATAGGTGTGGGAACCTTTTTATCATTTAACTTAAGTTGTTAAAGATAAAAAAAATAGGCTGGAAAATGCCAGATAATCCCCCTGCAAGTGTATGTTTATACTGTCCATGTTGTGCACCACCAACATCCTTTCAGTAAAGAGCTGGACTGTCATCTATAAAATATCTACTTGAAAGAATTACATTTAAACACTAAATCTTAAGTGAGTTATCTCATATTATACATTGTTTAGTTTGATAAAACCTAACAATAACATTGGACCAATACGAAATCATGGTCTGTTAAGCACCATCAGCAGCTGTTAAAGATGTTTTAATGTCATTTATTTCCAATCATGTAAACTATTTCATCTTTAACTTAATACAATTAAAAAATAATATAACAGAGACTGAAAAAACACCAAAAAATCCCACTGTAAGATGTGTATGATTACACTGTCCGTGCACAGGTGTGTGCTTTTATTGGGTCCTTAATGTTTGTTTTTCTGCACCACCAACATCCTCTTAGCAAGACTGACTTTCTTATTTAAGATTAACTTAACTTTATGAGCTGGACTGTCGTCTTTTTAACATCTGGTTGGACAAACTACACCTGCACACTTCATCTTAAATGGTAAATATTATACAATGTATTGTTTAGTTAGATTAAACCAACATGGTTTGTTAAGTAGCATCATTAAAGATGCTATTTTATTTCTAACCATCCACCCAGTATGGAGATAACTGTAACGTTACTTAAATTAAACTAGAAAATAAGTTGGAAGACACCAGATGATCCCCTGTTTTGGTCTTTATCAGAATCAAATCTACTGAAACCCCGAACAGAAATATTGTTGTTTCAATTTGTTCTTACACACAGTCTATCAGTAGGAATATCAGAAATAGACATTAAAATAAGACATAAATATAATAGTAATTAAAAAGCAAAACTTACAGCATGGAGACAAAGATAAGAATAAAAATTCTTGAGGAGGAAAATAAATACGAGCTAACAGAAGACCATGAAAAAAGCCAAATAATTTGCACTTTTAGTATTACCGTCAAACATTAATTAAAGATATTAAAGCACCATTCCACAGTAAGGCGGAGTTTGAGAGTGTGGATATTTTATATACTGTCCATACACACGTGTATGCTTTAATTTGGGTTGTTTATGTTTTTTCTGCCCCTCTGAAATATCTGTTTGGACCGACTAAACCAGTGTTTTATATAAGAAGTATAGTTTTAGATGCTTATGAAATTGTACATTTTTTCAGTTTAAAATGACCTCATCTCTCGAAAAGCATGGCTCTTCAAATACCATTACAGTTAACACAAACAAACGATTAAATATGTAATGTTATTCGTAATCACACAGCCAGTAAGTGTAGAAACCATTTTAACATTTAACTTCATTTGTTTAAGATTGAATATAGGTCAGATGTTCTTTACTTATTAACAGGAAAGAGAGACTTTTCTTTCTTTCTTTCTTTCCACTCACTTGCACATGTGTTCAATGAATAGCTTTTGTAACAGAATATTGACCTCAAATCTCTGAGCCTGGTTATTGTTGCATCCATCACATGTAGCTGTGTGTGCAGCCTGCCCGGGAGAGGCCTCTTACTCTGCCAAATATGCTGCTATAAAACTCTTTTTTTCTCTGGTTGGGTGCAAATTTTCATGGAGGCTTAAGCTTACTCTTTTAATGTTTCATTTGTCTGGAATTTATAAAGCTTGAGGCATATTACAAATATTTATCAGCAATGATATAAGATGAAGACATAGTGTACAAAGTTGCTTTGCAGTTTAAATGAGCAGAAGTAGTTAGATTTACATGGTGTATTGTTACATTTAGAATAAATGGCACAGCTTTCCTTGCATAAATATCACAGCAATTTTATATTTCACTGAAATATTCAAGACAAATATTTCCTCCCCTAAACAAACATGTTGTGGCTGATTTACTTCACTTCAAACAGATTACACACTGTATATTGTGGATAATTTCTCAACCAGTCTGCTGTATTTGCAGCTGCATAAACATGAAGCAAAGTCTTGTCAAACAGTATGAAGCAGAGTGATGTTACATTGTGTGTGGCAGGGTGAAAGTGGGCCATCTAAGCTTTGTTTCTGCAGCACGGATCTCCTCCACCGAGTTTAACATCTAATAATATAGTTTAAACTAGAAGTTGTTAGAGAGCACAGCCCTCCTTTTGGCCAAATTCGGTTGTAATTAAAAAAAAAAAATCCTTAAAATAAAATCCGGGACATGCATTCTGATTCAGATCACCACCAGACTCAAATCACTTCTTCCTTGTGCCATGACTAAACTCCCCCAAAAATTTCTTAAAAATTGCTTCATGACTTTTTGAGTTATTTTGCAAAAAGCCGGCAAAAACGCCTCATTGACCGAGGTAAACAGGGTTGACCAATTTTTTCATTTTAACACCACAACTGCACTTCATGTGCCCCGCCAGTCACATGACCCAAAACACATCATGGTGCCAGTGATGTGTGCTTTATTAGAAACTAAGCCTGCCAATTTTCATGCCACTATACCTGCAATAAAAGCCTGTTTGAGGCTTACTCTGGGACCACGGTGCACGGAGTCTTTGTCTTTCCTGCATGTTAAAGTCAGCGCTACAGACAAAGCCTGTCACTGATTCAGCAGTGTTACAGTTTAATGAGCAACTGTATCAAATGTAGACCTAAGCAGATTTTTTTTCTCTCTTGTCGTCTTTTCATAGCCCCTTAAAATATCCAGTATACTGTGATATGTCTTCAGTAAATGTCCAACTAAAGAGGCATTTATTAAGATGTTTATGTGAAACAAGGTGCAGCATTTATCAGGAAATTACCCTAAAAAATCAAAATGTACACTGCAAGAGAAACAAATATTTTGACATAGTTTCTAATTCTCATACAGCCCTGCTGCCATTAATATTGTGAATTGCCTAGTCTGCTCCGTATCAGTCGTGCATGTCGGTGAATGTAGATTTTGTTTGCAGGAGGAAATGGATTTTAAATTGCATAGATAAGGGTAATAAGAATTTTTGACCTCTTGCAATAGCAGATAAAGACTGATCATACCCTGAAGAGTAAATTAGATATGAAAATAAAACATACTGGAAAATAAATTCTAAAAATAAGACAAATTAAAAAACATGAATTTTTGCCCTGTCCATGATTATATGTTAAACCTAAAATGATAGAACACACACACACATGTTGTTTTTCTCCAAAAAGGTTGCATCTTTGTGTTTCCACCTCCCCCTCGCCTGCCTTCTTTGTGTAGGTGATGCATGACTCGGTCTGAATCAGGGTCTCGTAAATTCTTCAGATTGCTGATGATGATTTCCGTTCCACCTCATAATGAAGTCCAGGCGTGAACGAGGCTCGCTGATGATGATGTGGGGATGGTGGGGGGTTGTCCTGTTGTTGTCTGGGGCGGAGCGTGGAGGAAAAATGTCTGCAGCATCAACATGAGCATTGTTAAGGTGGTGTTCAGGCTGTGGCGGCCTGAGGAGGATGGGATTGGAGCTGCGTGCAGTTTGTTGTGCAGAGGCCGCAGTTCTGCGTCCGTTTGTGGCTTTTTCCAACCTTCGACCTAATTTCTTCTCACCATCATTAATCTGAACCATCTTTAGGATGGTAAGAAGGTTTTATACATGTGGCATCTCCTGAGGCATGCCAGTGCCTCTCATAAGCCTCTAATTTATGATTTCTGCACATCAGCATTTTTATTTTTTGTTTGTGTATCGGTTTTATTCAGTGACAGTTTAGTCTGCAGCATTTCTCCTGTCAGCTACTCATTTTTTTCTCTGAAAGACCTACTTATATATTCTTTATAGAAGCACATTTTTTGTCTCTAAGTTGCTTTTCAGTATAGGCAGGTTTGAACTCTTTTGCTGATTTTTTCTGCTCTAAATTTCAGGTCAGGTGTTGAAGAAAAAAATAATTTTGTTGAAGATTTAGAAGAACTGACAAACCATAATAGAAGCATTTTTCATGTTTCATCCTCATGCCTTTAACTTAATAGTTTATTGTAATTGAGGCAAAAAGAAACGTGAAGCTTTCTATTGTTGCTGATTAAAATAAGTTTGGACTATGATATCCATGTAATCAAGGGGTGTCCAAACTATGGCTCAAAGATTAAATCTTTTTCGCAATTTTCAGACAATGCAACCATGTGATCGCCAAAACTGTAATTGTTTCCAGCACTTCTGACTGACCCAGGATCTGTTGTGTCAGCTATTTTACACATTATAAACAGCTTACATAACTGCAAACTGGTTCACATTTTTCACCTAAAAGAGCAGGAGAGCCGACTCGCTCGCCAATGTCACATCTCCACCGTGAAAGTGCTGGTGAGCAGGTCAACAACACAAAGCCTCTGTTTGGGAGTAGAA
The DNA here is from genome assembly GCA_036419115.1 of Scarus forsteni. Lineage (NCBI taxonomy): Eukaryota > Metazoa > Chordata > Actinopteri > Labriformes > Labridae > Scarus > Scarus forsteni. The sequence continues at coordinate 8,935,880 of JAZDUH010000270.1, forward strand.
GTTGGAGTATCCTTTAAATAGTAAGAACAGATTATTTATCATCAGTATTAGATGATAAGAATGCACTGAGTGTTTTTGATCATTGATTTACTTACTGTTGTCTATACTGTAAATGGTGAACATTGCACTGAAGCTTGATTTGAAGAAAATCGTAAATGAAATTGAAAAAGCAATGTCTGCCAGAAAAATCACAATTTCCTGAAATCATTCGGCCCCCATCCAAACTATGTAGGGGGCCAACTGTGGCCAACACTCCACTTCTGTTTGGCCCACAACAGCTTCCAAAAATAATACAAATTTGGCCCACATGAGAAAATAAAGTTTGTGAATGACTAGTGAAGTCCAACTGATATCTTAAAGCAGCGTTGAATGCCCTCTTCTTGTCGTCTCCATGGCAAGTTCTGGTTTACAAAGAATGTTGCACCAGATACCTCCGATCTCCTGTAAAGTTTATCAGCTGTATTTGGCTTTTGTTTTGAGTCTGAAGTGGAGTCGAGCCGTTAGTCTCTCTCTGCTGCTCAGAGCGTCATTCCCTGGGCAAATCCAGCCGATGTTGTTCGACGTATACTTTACAGGGTTTAAAAAAAGTGATTAAACATGTTCATTTTACATGATATAGTTGATCACATTGCTCTTCAACTGTTAGTCCTGTTATATTTATTAATAACTAATCTAAATTAGCCTTTTAAGACAAAGAAAAAACATTTGTGAAGTTATTCTTCAGCTGTAGCTGCCTCAAATTATTTTTTACTAATTTAAAAATGTTGCAAAGCAGTTAGGTCAGTAAATCATCATCTTAAATTATTGAATATAAAAGGAATGTGGATTATATTGATGCGGGCAGACATGAACATTTTTGCTGATATTTTAGCTGTTCAAATTAGCCATATAACTCCTACATATTGGCTGTATGATGATTGAATAATATAGCATTATGGTTGCCCTTATTATCACTGAATGTCCAATTTAATAAATCAATAGTTTTGTTTGTTAATAAAATCAAGTGTTTTTTCCTTGCTTCATATCTTTTTCTAACGCAACGGGCTGTCATGGGTTGAATTTTGTAGAACAGAGGCTTTGTGTTTTTAACAAGAACATTCTTTATCAATATTTGCAAATAAATGCATAATTAAACTTAAAGTAAATAAGTTAACTTCCTTGTATCCTTGTTTCAGTACTGGGGATAATGAGTGGAAATTTGGCATAATGGATATTAGAAAAATCCAATATTGTGCAAAATAATCCTGATTATAACTTTTCCAAAATGTTCTGTAATGGTACAATTAATTTGATGTGTCAGTCAATGCAGAATTATCAAATGGGATTGAAGAATGTAGTCGAAAAATGAAATATGGTTTCCATTGTCTTATATGATGATTAGTTTTATAGTTCGTAATTACCTTGTCAGCTGTTCTGATGCTTCAGTTAAAACTGGAAGTTTCTGAAGCATGTTTCCTCCACAGTTTGGCCAGTCGTGGACTAATTGAAAAATAATCAGTGACTAATCACAGATGGATTGATAATGAGAGCAGCTGTTAATTACAGTTTGTAATTAGTGTCCTATTGTGAGGAGGAGTCCTGATTGACTGCAGGGTGGTTGATTCAGGACATAAATGCTCATATTTTCATGCCTGTGATGTAATCCAATATCGCTGATACAAGTGTGAGGTTTGACTGTGCGAAGAGGAGGTGTGAAGAAGAGCTGCGACGGGATTTCACAGGCCTGAGGACCATCCTGGCAAGTCTGATGTGTACGGAGGATCTTATATGTGGTGAGTCAGCGGTGGGCCGTGTTGATGTGGACACTGTGGCTCTGCGGGGAATAAGTGGCCCCTCTCACCTCTCCTCTCTCTGGCTGCACGCTGAGCTAATCTCCTGAATGATGCCATTTCTGCTCAGTCGTGTCTTTCAGAGTCTTTGTGTCCTCAGAGGAAGCTCTGGCTGTACCTCCTCCTCTGACCCCGAGATCTCTGCAGACTCCTCTCTTTCCTCTCTGGAGTTATCCAGGCCGTCCCGCTGCAGGAAATGTTTGTTATTAAATCAAGCAGGGATAATGTTCTTGATTAAATACTGAGAGGAGGAAAATCCTTTTTTAATCTGCCCTTTGAAATAGCTGGAAAGTATTGTGTAGGTCCTCACGTAGCCAACATAAATTCTGCTTCAGAGTGTAATTGTTCCTATATTTCTGTGCCAGTGAAGTTATTTCAGCTATTTCCTCCTGAACATGTGACTTTTTAATGGGGTGTTAAACCTCAGAAGTGTTTCAAATCAAGGAGGAACAGGCAGGTAACAGCTAAAATGTATGGAATCTAAAATATGTCATTTATATTTTCTTTGCATTTGAACTAAATTAGCTGAATCTGCGATAAATAAAGAATATTTTTTAGGAAGATCAAATTACTTCAAACATTTCCTTAATATTTCAGAGACAGAGATTCTGAATTTTATAGATGACACAGACTAGACGAAGGTGACCCTCTGTTTATTGTGAACATGTGAAAAGGTAGTAATGCTTAAAGGCTGCTTAACAAATTAACAGACATTAGCTGCTCCTGCCGTTCACTTAATGTAACACATTCATATTTTTCTGCGTACCTGTAAAAGACAACCTTTATTCTCTGTCTTCTGTCCTTTCTGTCAACCAAACTACTTTCTGTCACTCAATATTGATGGCACAATAACAATACTTAGACATTATTTACAGAAAACTTGAGATAAACCTGTTGTTCTCATTGTGAAAGTCTTTTTTTTTGTAGAAAAACAACAAAAAAAAACCAACAGTTGTTTCAACCATAAATGATAGGCAGATAAAGATTGATTTGGTTAATTTTAAAATTAGGGATGTATGATTATTTTGTTTTGCAGATATCCCAATTCCAATATTTCCAAACTCTTGATCACGATGTAAGTCTCTTCTTTACCGAAGCTGACTTGCTATTTTAATGATAACTGTTCATTTGTTCTTGAAACCGATGTGAAGCATGAAAAATATTTTATTCTTAACATATTACATTTTCAGTTTATAGAAGGGGGCATTGAGTGATGATGAGGTAACCTTCATGGTGTGTGGTACAGTTTGTCGATATTGCAGCTGATATATTGGATTTTTATGGCCAATTTGAAAATTATAAAAGTCTCTGCAAAAAATCATATCTGCCTAAACGGATAATGAACTTTTTAGGTTATTATCTGCTGATACCAGTGATAGCCAGATAAAGTCACGCATATCTATCCAAAACAAACATTTTGTAGACAATGCTCATGTAATCTAAGAACTGTCAAGTTTTAAATTAATGAGGGATCAATCAATTAATAATGAGGGAATCAAATATTTGTTTTGCTTTGGCATGTTACAAATAAATAAACTGTTAGTCAGGGTAACAGCTTAACTGTCAAACAGCAGATGTGATATTCTTAACAATAAAAATAGATGAAAATATTTTCTATAAGATTGAGATATTGGCTGAAAACCATTTCTCTGCATCTGTCCCCTTAAACTTCCACGTCGTGGGTTGGTTGAAAGGTCAGATGAAGTCTGTTCGCAGCACAGCGGAGACCCCCGTGTGTTTATCTTCCTCCTGGAGCTGGTGCTCTCAGTACATAGACGTCTCCGTGTCGTCCAGCCACAGCCAGCTGTCGGCCCGTCTCCTTGGCCCCACCGCCTGGCTGGCACTGCCTTACATGGACTTGTGCTGCAGACTTTTGTGTAAATCAGTGAATTCTTTGAGCCAACACGCTGTGAAAACCAAACTCAACCAAAGGGGGGAGAGTAGGCTGAGGTTCTGCCAGAGCTGCTCCTGCTGGACTCTTGGAGGTTTGTTGGTCGAGGGGGGATCACATCTCAGTGAGAGAAAGGCCTCTTGTTTGAGTCCTGCTGCTCTGCAGACGGCCCCCAGAGGCAGGACGCCTGCTTGCTCGCTCACTCGCTTGCTCGCTCGGCTGGCAGCCAGGGGTCTGAGTGTGTGTGGGGGGGCTTCAGAGAGGGGCTGAGTTCATCTTTCGTCGATATTCACTGATCTGTTGAAAACCGCGGTGTGCCCACACCATCATAGCTCTTCTTCTGGTGACAGCAGGAATGAGTTGAAAAGAGGTCTGAACTGTTTTATCTGCAGGTGCTTATCCCTCTTCAGAAGCAGCTATTTGTCTTTTGTGGGCCTGTTTCTTTAAGAATTTCTCCTTTTGTGGGATAATAACATCCACAGAAGGATGCGTTTTTGAGGCTCATGTGATGTGGAACATCTGTAATTAATAGCTTAAGGGATTAATCAGAGGATCCAGAGAGGATGCACAGTTTTCCGGTGTACTGCAGCAAGGGAACAAACATCATTCATATTATTTTCTCAAAATCAACTACTCTTTAGCATCATTACTCCTTAAAGAGACAATAAAGGCTGAAATTAACAGATCAACAGCAGTTTCCCACACTGTTAACAAATACAAGCTAAATTTGACTGTAACTTGTGATGATTTCAGAGCTGTGACTTACTGCGAGTTTGCAGAAACATAAAAACATCTTACAGTATAACAACACTTGACTGTAATTTCAGTAACTCGGGCATCATTTGACTGTAAAATTACGATAGAGTGTTGTAAAAACTCAACATTTTTCTGTAAAATTACACATTTTCAACAATTAACTGTGATTTACAACACTGTCCTGCAACATAAACATGTTTATCAGTAGAATCACAGTGTTTTATTGTCAAATAACAGTATCATGCTGACTGGGCTCTCACCTCATACTTGATATTTCAATATTTATTTGAACCCAGGGGTAAAATCCCAACTTTTATACACCCTTGATTTGAAATTAAACAGTTCTGCAGCCTAACAGGGCACCTGGAGCAGTGAACTGCCCCATCCAGCAAACACTGTACCCAGTGCAACCCGACTGTTCATTGCTCTGTTGACCTTCCTGTTGACAATGAGGAAGGGATGTTTTTTGATAACCACCTAAAGAAACTAGAGGACAGGCAAAAAAGACTTGTGGAAGCACTTTGGGCTCCACACCACTGAAGGCAAAATAAAGACCAAAACTGCCAAGCTGTGTGTCGATAATGTGCAAAGCAGCTGGATCACTGGCAGCAGTGTAGCTCAGTCTGTAAGGGCTTGGTTTGGGGACTGGAGGGTGGTTGGTTCAGGTCCCAGCTGTAACATACTTTGGAAGTTGGTGTGGTGGCTGGATAGTTAGGTAACTGCAGCAGTTAGTAACACAGCTGAAAGAGGTTGGTGTCTCTTGCCTTTTACGCCCTTATTTGCACTCTTGCACCTTTGAACTTCATCACACGTAAACATCCAAAGCAGGGCTATTCAGTTAGAAATTCAGTCCGGCCAGATTTTCAGACTTTGGACATGAGCTGGGCTGGACACTTTTGGCAGACACTGAGCAGTTAACCACTTAAAAGAAACTCAAATAGATAACAAACACACTGAATGTTTATTAATTTATTGCCACATCCAAAAGGGCATAAACAATGAAGAGCAGTACTTAAACTAAACTTCTGCTGAAATACTGTTTCTTTAAATTTTACACTTCAACACATTTTGACAGGTAAATACAAGCACATGTTAAGGTGCATATGAACATAACGTGTAGATTAAAACACCATCTTTTGGTCACATTTGAAAGTGCATTTAAAGTAACATGCTTAATAGCAACCTTTCAGAACGTGTTGCATTCAATGTCTGCAATAATGTTGGAATTTTTGTTAGACCTTGTCAGTGTTTGTAAAAGTTTTTTTCTGTTTTTCTCACAGGACCTAAATCCCAATCACTTTGATTTTGGGCCACTCGAGGGTTGCTTTTGGCGGCATGTGGCCCGTGGGCCGCTAATTGAATAGGGCTTCTCTAAAGGTTCTGTGTTGCTGTAGGTGCAGATAAGTTGTCAGGAATGAGGATTGATGAAGTACTGATCTGCCATGTGCTCCCAAAACCTGAGCTGGCTCACTCTTCATCCTCAACAAACCTGTGAGCCAATTTGTTGGCTTTCCACCCAAGTGTGGCGGTGGAGGAGTGGAGTGCTCAGCCCAGTCTGTCTGCGTCCGTCAGCAGGCATCCCGCCAGTGGTGTGGAAAAAGGTCGTCCCAGACAAGATTGCAAGATTGTCATGCACATGCAGCCCAGCGGTGTGATGCAGGGGTGGGAGAAAGTAAGACAATGGCAATGCCTCATGTCTGTTGTGCAGACTGGGCTGGTGGGTGGGGGTAATAAAGCCGATTATCTTGTAGTGTGTACCCAATTTGCACCTCAAAATCTGAGTCTGATAGAGAATTAACCAAAAACCCTCTGAAATATATCAGAAAGTTAAATACTAAGGCTAGTACACACTTTGAGGAAGGTCAATTAAGGACAATACATGAATTACATAGTCCCAGATAAAAGAAACCATTTTACAAGGACATGGTCAGCAGTCGTGGTTTTAACAGAAATGCCTTTCTTTAACCATATGAAGATGTGAAACTGAAACAGTGGCACTCAATTTTAGATTTCTAACTCGGATCAAAGCTCAGAAGCTTTTGAAAGAAGCCTATTACAAAGTTAGCTCTGGAATTACTGGGGTAAAAAAATAATCCTTACTTCACCGCATTTGACCTCCCCAGATTAAATAATCGGTGAAATCCAGGAGTAGCACTTATCCTGAAGGTTTATGCTGTATGAATACTCGGCAAAGCAGGGTTTGTAATTTTAAGGACATCAAGCCAAAGGGGAACAAGAGGGGATTAATGTGGCGAAAAATCATTTATCAGTTCTTAATTTTACGTGCTGGATTATAAATTCTGTGTGTTTGTATTCAGTCACAGTTATTTCAGGGTTAAATTTTCAGAAATATCAGTTGGGATTTTCCCAACATGGCTCAGATCAACAGAGCTTTGGTTTCCTTTTGGGGATTGTGGTGAAGTTTTTGTTGGCAAAGTGCTGCTTACATAGTCATTTATTTGAATGACTTACTTTAATCTTTCTTTTGAGCTGAAAGAACTACAAATGTTTCCAGCCAGAGTTCCCATCGTGCTTGAATTTTCAACTTAGATATGATACATGATGGAGTGAAACAATAAGTCTGTTTTGATACCGCAGCAGCAGATCTCTCAGGATCAAAAAAATGCAGAAAAGCCTTTTGCATACAGACTAAGTTACCTTCATTACCTTTTTAGACAGTGGTCTGTTTTGTAAACACAGATTCTAGTTTGAAGAATAAGCAGTATATGAAGTTTGCTTTTATTTTAGTAATGTAAATAAATGTATATTGTATGTGACCAAAAGTAGTTGATGATCAATGGCATAGTTAATCAAACACAGTAGACATGTTAAACACTGAACAGCACATTAAACCCCATCCCTCCACCCATCATCTGTATTGCCTATCCCAGCTGACATTGGGCGAGAGGTGGGATACGCCCTGAACTGTTCGCCAGTCAATCACAGGGCCACATAGAGAGACAGACAACCATTCAGGCTGTTCACACTCATACCGAAGGACAATTTAGAGTCACCAAATAATCTACCGAGCATGTCTTTGGAAATAGGAATCCCTGGAGAAAACCCACACAGGCACGGTGAGCAGAGATGATTTAATTTGGCGCACATGGACCTAAACTAAAGCTAATGTAACTGACATTTTCATCAACAAATAAAAACTAGACTAAAATGTTTGACAGAGACTTAATCTAATCAGACCTAATTTGGTCATGTAGAAAGTAGGGACAAGTTAGGAATTTATCCAATCACAGCTACTTTGGCTTGGTGGAGGTGGGATAAGTTGGGGAGCGATCCAATCAGAGCAGCTCTCTTTATGATTTGATATATTCATGTAGAGCAGGTTCACTGTTTGTTGTCAGTTCTAGTATTGTAACTAAGATCCTCTGCCAGGTAGCTTAAAGTAAGGCAACTGCATTTCACAAAAAGGTAAAATTTGTTTCTATTAATTTATATATTCAAACTTTACCAACATTCAGTAGAGGGCTTTTAGATGTTTAATTTGTCTTAGTGGAAAATGTGACTTCAGAAATTCAAGGACGCATAAATGGCTTTACACTCCAGATTTTAGTTGAAAATACTGTGAAATTGCATCAACTAAAAGTAGACTAAACTAGAACAATTCTGGGGACTTAGTTTAGTTTTTATGCCTAAAACTACATTAAAAGTGCTGTTATGGATAGTATAGGATCTTCTGAAGTGTAGTAATTGTGACATCCTTGCGTCCTTGCCTGCCATAAAAACACATGTGATGTAAAGATCAAATCAGAGCTCTGGACACAGCATGGCTTCATCAGTTCTCACCACTGAGTTAAAGTCTTCATGCGCTGACCTTGGGGGAACTCTTCCTTTGATTCTGCCCTGACGTTCGCTGCCGGGCTGCATGGCCGCCCTTTACTGCTGCAGCTGTGAGGCCTTGTTGCCGCGCTCCGTGTTTGACAGGAGCTTATATAAAGAATGTAGACGCACACACCTGCTCCACTGAAACCACTCAGGGCCACAGGGCATGGAAACACGCTGTTTGTGATGGCTGGAGACACTTGGCAGTGCCAACTGTTACAAGCTTGTGTTACTGTCCCCTCTCACTGCCCATTGTGTCCTCTTTACTGGCAGATCTGCAATATTGTGAGACCTGACAAAGGAGATCTAATCACAGGTGAAGTTCAGAGGCTTGAGTTACCAAAGTAAGAGTTGAGGAACAGTTGGGCTGTGTGTGCCTTGTGAAAACTCTTCCCTCTTTGCAACTTTATCTGTTTTTGCTTCCGTTATCTGCCCGCTGAAAGACAACACACAATAGCTGTCAGGCTGCGACCTCTGTCTGCGATCCACCAAACCACCGAAACCAAACTCTGGAGTTGACTTTCCCCTCTTTGTCCTTGTGTTTTCCAGCTGGACTGCTCCTGGACTCTGTGTGGTTTTCAGTCACGACTTTCCACAGCAGAGTGACGCTAAAGATAATAGACATGGCTAATGCGTTCACCACCGTGTCTGCAGTAGCCCTCGATGAGAACAACAGATGATTCATCTGCTTGCGTACGTTGTCCACAACCAGTCTCGATTGTCACATACTTAGCAACAAAATCATCCAAACCAGCACGGCACAAAGTCCAGCATGCACTCGTTGGATGTAATTTTGGATTCCACTGACGGCAGGAAAGCAGCTTAGCTCGAGCTTCTTTCCATGGAAAAAGCTGATGGTTAGTTCAATTCATAAATCCATCTCCCCTTGATTTACATGCAACCATATCCGGGAGATTTGTTTGTCCTTTCCCCTGAGCTGAGATCAGTTCACGGACGGTTTGTCATGCCTGGACCCTCCCCCCTCTCAATCCTCCAGTCTCTAATTGCCCCACACCACAGCTCAGCAGCCCCTTTCCAACATAATAACAGCATAGCCGCCCCAGGGGCATCCTGCCATCCAGAGCCGTCTTTCGCCCTCCTTTTGTTATCTCTCCCTAGATTGAATGTTGGCTCTTTGTGATTGCATAGTTTCCCCCTCATCATCCCCTGCTGATCGTATTTCTAAAGCTGAATGAAAAAAGACACAGTGATTGATTCGTGCTTCAAACTGTCTAGGCTCGCTGCAAATTTGAACCCTCATCACCGACACCCCCTCAGACCTATCTCCTTCAGGATATCAGCTCCATCCATGAGTGGCAGCCTTGATTTGATGTAAATTTATTCATACGAGTCGTGACAACTTTCCCCCCTGGACAGTGACCCCTTTTTCCTTCCCCATGACCGGCAGGTAGAACCATTTGTAGGTGCTCTTGCAGCTTGTATCCAAAGCTTTCAATACAAAGAGCCTCGGTGCTGTTGTGTGCAGCATGACATGTTAGCAGCAGCGCTCTGCCTTGCCTCCAGTTAAGATGCTGCTTGTGACAAAGTGTTTTTATCTTTCAGCTGACAGGCATGCTCCATGACAGCATGAGAGACGTGTTGCTAGATTTTTCTGCCATTTTGAAGGTTCAGTCAGATTCTATGGGAATGCCGTGTCCAATCAGTGCAGAGGGGGAAAACAAACTGTTAAAGACAATGCTCCAAGGCTGCTTCATGCCCACGCTGCACTACAAACATCAATAAAATTAAATTTTTCATACTTTTCAAAGCACAGAACTGAGTAGAGGAACACTGTGACTTCAAGTCATTCACAGGAGGCTGTTCTTTATCTGTAATCATAATTTGGACATTGACAACAATTTAAAATCTTGTCATTTGCTGCCTCTTTATACCCTTTTACTCGTGTTGTGCTCAAGACCACACTATCCGAGACCAAGACTTGCCCGAGACCAGAATGCACTGAGACAAAGACAAGATCAAGACTTTTGGGAGTCGAGACTGAGTTGAGACCAAGACCAAGCCGAGCCGAGACTTGGACAAGACCAAGACCATCAAAATCTATTTTCAAAACCATGACAAGGTTGAACAGTTCAGGAGGATGTCTCGCAGTCAACACCGGGAAGGTTGCAGTCATTACAAGGGGAAATAACACATGAATTGAAGCTTTTTGTTGTTTTACCAAGTTCTCCTCCTTGTTCACATTAATGATGTTGAAGAACAGTAGAACAGTGCTGGTCTTCATCGGTCTTGACGGAAAATCCAGAGTCCGGCCAGTCTGAATCCGAGACAAGACCGAGTAAAAATGCTCTTGAGTCCGAGACAAGACCAAGACCTTAAGGCCGGTCTTGGGTATAACAACACTACCCTTAACGCTCATAATGTTTTTAATTCTGTAAAACATAAACTGTTTAAATTAATTCATAAGGCTTAACTTTATGACCACAGACAGGTGAAGTAAATAAAACTGTCTGTCACGGCACCTGCAAGTAGATGGGATATATTCGGCAACAAGTGACCATATTGTCCTCAAAGTTGAAGTTAGAGGCATGTAAAATGGGCAACTGTAAGGATTTAAGCAGGTTTGACAAGGGCCATAGCATGATAGATGGTCGACTGGGTCAGAGCTTGTACAAACTGCAGCTCTTTTCGGGTGTTCCCGATCTGCAGTGGTGAGCTACTAGCTACAGGTATCCAAGGAGTGAACAGTGGTGAAATGGAAACATGGTCAGCACGCAAGTTAGTGTTGCGTACAATGCTGAAGAAGTTAATGCTGCTGTCAGAATACACAGAGTGCTGATTTGTGGCTACTGTAGGGTTTCTTTTAACAATGTGCCTTTTGTATAGACTGTTACTTCAAATTAAAAAGGGTCAAAATGCTCTACAAAGCCAGAAGAACAAAGTATTCAAGTACTTTTTCAGAAAATTTAAAAAAACGCGTATTGAAAATTTTAAATTACTTTCCATTTGGGTAACATAATGCCAAGGTCACTTATTGAAACACTGTTCCAATTTTTACTGTAATGAAGTTTGATTCATCATACCTTATTAAGTACAGCCCTTTAAAGTATGAAGACAGCAACCCAATCCAAATTAGCTTTCATTAGTTAATATGTCTTGCTTCTTTTGTTTTCACTTGACAGTAATCACTCAATTATTACATTTTTTAACACTGCTTTATTATCAATTGTTTTTGATGGACATGAAACCTTCTTTAAGCATGTGCCTGTAATAAAGTTATATTTTATATCTTTTATTTATTGGTTTTTCAATACGGCTAAAAAGAATACATAAAAACAAGTTTTAACAGAAACAGATGCAGTTGATCGAAGCTCTATTTTCTTGAAGTAATGGCTGTTTTTCATTTTTTTCAAGCATTTTTTGGGCATTTTTTTGGGTGGTTGACCCTCTGCAGATGGGCCTCAGGTGGGAATCATCAGCTGGCTGATGCATATATGGTATGTGCCTGCCAGCTCCTCCTTATTCAACTTTTTATGGCAGATTTTTCGACTATTACATCTCTTTGATATTTTGAATTGTCTTGCAGGGCTCGCACAGACATTAGGGGGGCTGCATGTGGCCCCTGGACCGCCAGTTGCTCACCCTTGGTGTAGTCAGTCAAGTTATTGGCTTTAATAAGGAAAAGAAAACTTGTAATTAGCCTATTTAAAGCACAAAATACAGTGCTCAACATAAAGTACACCCCTTCAGATTTGTCAGAAAAACTTTAGTTTCCTTTCAAAAATCTACGCAAACAACGTTTTTTAAGTTGCACACAAAAAAGTATTTTTTTAAATTTAAGATCAGGATGCAATGTGTACACCCCAATCAAAGGGGTGGGAGCAAAGCTGAGTTTTAATTATCATATTACACCTACATTCATCTTATGGTAGCAAAAAAATTGATGTTAAAAAAATTACTGTCAAAACTTTGGGAATTGTTCTTTGTTCATTTAGATATTGATTAATATGCTAAAAGTTGAGGATACACAGCTAATAATACGCTGTAGACTTCATGAGCTGACAAATAAATATTTCTTGAAATAGTGGGCAAAAACAGTTAAGGGTGTATGATCAAAGTAAGTCAAATAAAAGCTTAAAATAAGTCATGAACACACAAGTTTGTTGGTTAGAATTAAGCTATAAAGTCGTAATATCTTAAAAAAGACGGGAAACTGATGTAATAATTTTGACTTTAATTATATTGCCAAAAGGCTGGATAAAAATTGAGAATAAATGGCAAAGTAAGCTGAACATTTAGGTAACATTGGTTCATCAATAACCTGATAATGGACAGCTCACATTTAGTTAGGGTAACAGATAAATGGTTTAAATATTGAGCTCCTGTCACTCTGATTTGGACGAGCTTTTAGTTAGTAAATAAACCTTTACCAAACATTTGCTTTTCAGCATGAGAGAAACATTTGACCATTTCCTGTGTGCTCTTTGGCCTGAAACAGAAGGTAAACTTTGGTATCACGACAGGTGCTGCTGATAGAGGGATGTAGAGGTATTTCTGAAAAGCAGGGTTTGGTCCATTAAGTGCTCTGCTCTGATGTACAGATAGCACCAGTAGCTGTGTGGCTATGAAGAATGAGGATAAAAAGAAATGGTAGTCCTTGCCTGAGGCTAACAGAGCGCTGTATGTGGATGGAGAAAATGCTTCACTTTGCTCCATTGAGGTTTGTGGGTGTTTAAATGCTGCATGACAGAGGACAGAACAGCATCCAGGCCACATCTTTAAGGGATTAAGAAGATATACAGTAAAAGCCAAAGCCAAGGCTGTGAATCTTTTTTATTGTCCGTCACTGTAATCTCAGTGTGGGATTTTAATAATGTTGATGGATTTGTGAGACAACTTAATGTGATTTTTCCATACATAGACTTTAATCACAATATTATGGATAATGACTTTTGCCTTCTTTTTTTCTAGTTCATAACCTTTTGAGAGGACAAGCCGTGGAAAAAAAGAAGTTTTAGATAAGTAGAGATGGATATAAGGGCTTTAGGATTTATTTTGTGGCTGTCAGGCCTTTTATTAAATAAAGTGGATAAGAAAAACTAAAATGAGATGGAAAGAAAAAGGAATTACTTTATCAGAGCAGGGGCGTGGTAGTGGGAGTGATTGACTAACCCATGTGCCAATCTGAAATATTACCAGGGCAAATAAACACTGTTGATTTCTGTGTTTGCACTGTATGGAGAAATAAGTTTCACATCTTTTGAATGAATTTAGTAAAATGCAAATTTGTCCCATAAGTTACTTGCAGGGTGGTGTGGTGGGTAGGGGGGTTAAAATGACTGACATATCCTTCAGAAAAAGCTGTAGTGACAAAGTCTTTCAAATTAAATGTGCATTATAGTGCTCCTGTTGATGAGTTGTTTTGTCAATACTCTGTTAATTCAGAGGCTGTTGCCCTTACAACAGTCTGTGTGGATTCCAGTCTGGATTCAAGCTCCATTTTATCATGTCATTTCACTTCTTTTTTTTATTTCTATTTTTATTTCTTGTTTATCCCATTTCACCCTCTCTGCACTGTCATTCCTTAACTAGACACAAAAGACCAAAGATGAATAGTTTTATAGATAACTTCTATGATTTTAAAAGATTTTTTTTTAAATAAATCGGACTCAGCCATGTATTTTTGAGGAAGCCTTTGGAACATTATTGAAATCTAGTAACGTTAATGGATGCTGGGATTTCGCCGAATCCATGAAATTGTGAAGCCATGTCAATAATGTCTCTTAATTCTAGTTCCAGCAATCATCAATAAAACAAAAATGAACCTCATGTAAGACAAATTTCCCTTCCCATAGAGTGAGGTCATGGATTTATTTTATATTAAGACTGAAGGCATTGATTGAACCAGGCTGTTCAGCTGTATATTCAGGCTGTACAAACTGTCCAGCATAATCCCTGCAGCCAGCCTCAAGTGGACACTTGAGGAACTGCAGCTTTTGGCACGTCCTCCTTTTGTAGCCCTTGAAGACGTGTTTGGTTGGTACTGATGTTTATTACCTCTGCCAAAGAGGTTATGTTTTGACCAGCATGTGTTGGTTTGTAGTTAACAGGATAACTCAATAACTTATGAACTGAATTTGATGACATTTTTCAGGATGGGTCAGAAAAAGGCCAAGGACCAGTTGATTTCGGCGATGATCTGGATTTGGATGCTGATCAAGGGAATTTTTCATGGATTTGTTTACATTGACAGCTAACCAGATTTTTGCCAATAACTCAATAATTTCCTGATGGATATGGATGACATTTTTAATCAGTGTTGGTCACGGCAGAAGAGAAATAATTAGATTTTGGTTGTGATCTGAGTCTGTATTTGGATCCAGGAATTTACAAAGGATTTGTTAACAGTCCAAGATTGTGCTGTTTTCCACATTTTTGGCAACAACACACTCGACAGTGTTGGAACTGCCTTGTCAGAGCTTTGTGCTTATGAGCACTTGTACTTGTATTGTGTGGTATTGCCATCTCAAGTGAGTGAAAACGAATTTCAGATACAACTTTGACAGAGGGGTAAACATAAACTCTATTGTTATTGATCTAATTGTTATTTCTCTGTTTATCAAAGAGAAATTTGAGAGTTTGCTGCGGCACATTGTTTTTGTAGGAATATGAATAACTATAAAACGCTCTAAATCAAAACACATGTTAAAATCTAGATTTTTTTTTCATAAATTGACCACAGCCTTCCAAAACAACTGTGTCCTAACTCAGGCCTCAGCTCTGTTTAAAATCCACCCCAAACAAAACCTGTTTTTTTTTATTGTAGTTGGACAAAGTGTAGTGTGTATGTAAGTCCATCTTGTTTTGTTCACCTCAGCTGCCAGAGAAGTAAACAAGCATGGATCCTGACCTTGCTGCTGAGAAACACATGGAGGCTGCATAACATACAGAGCTACAGGCCAGATGATGCACTGATGGCAGCCCATATGGAGGCACTGGCAGTGGAGCTGGCAGCAACAGAGGGAGAAATTAGAAGGAGGGCTGACGGAGGCCGAGTAACACGCCACGCTGTCATGGGAGGTTCTGCTGATTATGTGAGCGAGATGATTCCCTTTGAATGCTCTCTGGGTGAAGGAATAGCCTTGGATTCATGCTATCAGTGGGCCTGGAGTGGTTTTCCATCTTCTGAGGCTTTCTTTTCCGTACATTTCCTCAGCTGTCACATCCTATTTAGGAATCAACAACGCTGTGTCTTTGTTTAATAAAAACCTCACTGCATGCATTCCACACATATTACAGCTCGTGTAGTCGCTCAGAGGAATGTGTTCGTCTCACAAATCATCAGACACTTTCCGTGGTGGAGGGAGTGGACCCCCTGCTGAGGCAGCGCTGCAGCTTAGCTCGGCCTCTGCGTTGGAGGCTAATCGCTGTTTTGATTTGTCTTTTTTTGCCCAATCTGTTTGCACGGAGCAGCGATCCCACGGCCACGTTGAATGAAAGGGTTTATCAGCTTAAGCCTGTTGTAAGGAGCACGAGAGGTCTCATCTTTTCACTAAGGAATGAGAGAAACCCCTCGGACACAAGTGTCCAGGCAATTAGAGACGCCGGGGCCTCAAAGAGAGAGATTACTGGCACACAGAGTCGCGGTTGGCTTCTTTTCTTGTCCTGCACGTTATTGACGCGGTGCTGGGACACATGACGATCACTGCTGTGTTTTCTCTCGAGGGAAGTGGAGGAGATAACTGAACACAGACTCCAAGGTTTTATGGGGAAGACTTGTGGATGCACCATCAAGTTGTAGACTGAGTGTGTTTCCTATTAGGTGATTTTCTTGGTCTGTTGTGCATCTAAATTTAAAGGCGGTGGCCACATTTTCTTTTAAGTTTGATCATCAAACTATCTCATAATTCAACTGTGAAATAGGGCTGAAAGAGTTAGCTTTTTTTTAATCGAAATCGCAATTTCAGACACGAAATAATTTGATCAATAAAGCTGCATTTTTTTTGCAGCACTCCTGACTGACCCTGGATCTGTTGTGTCATCTATTTTACAATTTTGCAGACAGTTTGCATTAACAACACAAAGCCTCTGTTTAGGAGTAGAAGTTGTATAAAAGTATGTGTAAAATAGTGAATGCATCACTTCTACAAACCACATATGTTATTTCCATCTGTTATGTGCCTTTCAAAGTCAAAGAAAGTTCACACAACTGATTTAAATGCTGATAGTGAATGCCTTTTGTCTCTCTTGTGTGCTCCCATGTTTGTTAACCAACTCTCCTCAGCACAGTGAATGTCACCCCTTCTGACAACATCTGCAAAATGGCTAACAGAATTGTGTGAACTTAAAAAGTTGTTGATTTTATTTTTATAGAACCAAAAGCTTCATTAAATGTTAAAAATGCATCCATAAAAAATATTGATATTGAGTGACCACAATTGCCAAGCCAAGTATTGCAGTACTGTGGTGTATGTACTGTATCTTTTCCCCCACTCCCTATGCATTGACATGTGGCATTTTTGACTGAGCTGACACCTGTTGGGAAGGTCCTCATCTGGGGGGTGGTTGGTATCATTAGGGACAATATGTAAACATTAAGAGGGCAAGGAAGGATATTTCTCATGATAGAAGGAAGGAGTGGTATAGACGGGACATGGAAAAATACCATTTTGTAGGAGTGGGATAAAAAATCGATTCACATAAGTATAGCGATTTTTTTGTCTGAACATGAGGAATATGTACTCTCTGAGGATGACGGTCAGTCGTCCAGTGAGGACAAAACTGGCGGCGCGTGTGCGCGCAGCGGGAGCGGGTCCGCGCGCCATTACAGTCCCCAAGCAGCACATACCGAGGCCGATGCTTTGCCTCTCTGTGGCCGTAATCGGCGAGTGCCAAGGTGGGGACGTAGTCTGGGATGCAGGGAAGCTCAAAACACCGCGAAAAGTGACGGTGTTAGTGGGAATAAGAAAGACCGCCGAGCTCTGGGCAGACAAGGGAGAAGCCGGGGGTAAAAAGCACAGTGAAGGCAGCAGAGGCGTTCATGCTCGGCCCGTAAATTACAGTGGTGATGATGGGTGGGAAAACTAACCACATTGAAACTATAGCCTTTTTAAATCTTGATAGCAAAATTGAATATTTTCTTGAAAAAACTCTGGTGCCTGAAGGGTTAATAAGTCACTTTTATATGCAATCCAGGCTTTTGAAGAGAGAGTATAAACAGCTGGTTAAAATATATTGCTGAATAAATCCTAAAAATGGACTCACATGTAATGTGTATTTTTTCTGATATAGTCTGGAGGTATCATCATTGTTCATCTTTTTTGCTGGTGTTAAAAAAGCCAACTAAAGATTGCAAAAATCAGCAATATCGTAGAATCGCAATTTAAATCAAATCGGCACCTAAAAAATTGCAATAAATCGAATTGGGAGAAAAGTGAATTGTCCCAGAAAATGTGTATCTTACATAGTGTGTTGCACTTAAAAACAGGAAATTAAATGTTGAATAGATGATGGGTTGATTGAAGGGAATTAGCTTAGCATGAATGTGGTGATGCTGAAGGTAAAGATAAAAAACAGTGCTTGTTACCTTTCTTAATTTCCCTTAAAGATCCTCTAAAGTATCGTTTGTTGCTGCCTTTTGACTGAGGCAGTATGTCTCTTCCTTAGTTCAATAAAATAAAAATACAGGGACAGTTCTACTTGTTGCTGACGGTGCTGTTTGCTTTAGTAGGTCATATAGGGCCATTAGGTATTGATTTCATAACCCCTTAATCACTCCTCACATGAGCAGTGGGCTGCTTTTCTTCTTCCCTTAACAGGATTAGCTTTACAGTCTTACTTGTAACCAGTGATAGTAGGGTGGATTCATTGTGATATAACCTTGCAAAGCAGCACAGTACACCCCATTCCACGTGTCATCAGGTAGATCCATCTTGTAAGGCTGCAGGCTGAAACGATTCTCCTCAGTCATGAATTGATCTGGCTTTTTAGCCTTTCTAAAAGACAAAGAGGCACAATTGCTGTTTAGCTGTACAGTAATTTTGTACACATAATTGGCTGCATAGTTGTAGTACTGAGTGTTTGTGTTTTCAAAATTGTAGCACTGGCAAAACAAAATCCATAACCTATATTTACAACACACAACTCTCCAATATCTAAAATATTATGTAACATGTTATTATGCATCCCTAAGTGTTTTGTAATATCTGTGTTTTTCAAGTTGAAGATAAGGTTTCAAATTAGTCTCTGGATCTGTTTTTGGTGTCTTCATGTTTCCTAATATCTCTAATAAAAAACATCTGTTTACACCCACATGTACAAACTTGTATGAATAAATGATGAATAAGATCCAGTACCAGTGTGATTCCTGTGGCCTGAAGTCAGGGAGGATGTGACTCACGGTTTCATTACTTCAGCTCCCGTGGCTATCATTTAAAACAGTCCACGAGGAGAAGAGCGGATGTTTTTTTAAACGCACAAGTCCTTCATTACTAGCTGAAATCAACATTTTTCTTTGTCAAGGATTTATCATGGTGTGAAGAATGGCGATAGTGAATTTGGTCAGGTTGTCCTGATGAGCTATTTTGGCCCTCAATCCTGATCTGATTTATTTAATCAATGTTAATATCTGCAGATACCAAGTCCAAAGTCACATTAAACTTAATGTAGCTGCTACTTTTTGTTTGTCAAGCAAATTAAGTAAAAAAGAGACACTCCAACATTCTTCAATTGAAACTAGTCTTGATTCATTGTTATACATTGAATGATTGGTATATTCATATCATCTTGGATATCCTACAGTTGAGGATATCCTTCTATGGGAACTTAAAATGGCCCCCAATCTTCCCTGCACTTGTAAATAAATCTTTGAAGCTGTGTTGCCCTCATGTAGATTTGGAGTTGGTGTGTAGTGGAGCTCACTCTTGGAACTCCCATATCGTCCATTGTCTTCTTCATATTTCTTCCATTTCCTTCCACTCAGCAGCTCCTTGAAGTCCTGTTTGACATGCTTCAACTAGAAAGTAATCAGTCTAATGTTCAGTGAGACTGAGCAATGACATATAGCAAACAACAGGGCTCTAAATATCTCAGAAACTCACAGCAGTCAAATCATGGTTTAGCTTACCTCTTGTGTCGCCTCGTACGGTAGAGCACTGTCTGCACTATGGTGATGAGAGGGCATACTGTAAATCTTAAAGCTCCTAAAAGATGACTAACCCTCCTCTCTCCACCACAAAGGTGGGCTGGTTGTCCAAAGCCATCAATTTAACCACCTTCTGTGTTGTTTTTTTGGCCATGATGTTTTCTGTAGGATATTTATCCTTCTTTCAAAGTCTCAAGTTTGTTTGTTTTGTTGTTTTAGCACTGCAGCCTTTCCCCCTAGCTTGGTATCTTCAGTGAATGCTCTGTGTCCTGTTGCATTTTTCATTTTAAAATGTCATATCAAACTGGTTGTATTTAAATAATCTCTAGCATTACCTAAATGCAAAACAGTTGTTTTATTGACATTGAGTATCTCTGGACCGTTTTCACTGGCTAGGATTTTCTCGCTGCTAGCCACATCACTTGCATATTTACAAGCTACCATGAAGAGTGATCAACAGACGGAAACTAAAAAACAATCAGGATGACACTATTGCTCTAGATTCCTATCCCTTATCAATTAAACAATGCTAAAATCAGAGCTAACCCAATACTTTTGATTGGTATTGGGTCATGAAGTTTAAAAAATCATGTACAGTTATAGCTTCCCACAAAAACTCGAGTTTGAAAAAGTCCTTCTGCAAGCTGTGTCACACTTAGTTTGTCCACAATTAAATATTAAAGTTTTAAGGACTGTTGGGCTGTTTGGGTCGTTGTTTTGCCTGCCATACGTTTGAGGGACAAAACTGTTAAAGGAGACATATCATGCTGATGCATGATTTAATACTTACATGTAATATAATACATTTGAAAACAAGACCTTACACCCCCTTAATTTTCAAAAAATGAGATATTGTATTTTTGCTGATATCCTAGAACGAGATTTGATGCTTCTGAAAATAGGTCATTGCGAGATGACCGCGAGATTTAAATCGTCGTGACGACACAAGGTTCTCTTTTATTGGAGTAATCTGATAAAACAGCTCCTCCTCTGTGATGTCTGTTAGCCACAAAACCGTCACTGAGGAACACATTGGTCCAGCAGCAGTGTATAGCTCCCTAGCTCACACTCACTCATTACCAGCTCTGGCCTGTAGGGGGACTCAATACGCGGTCGCTGCTTTGAGCCTGCCGGAAAATACAGTACAAGAAGAAGGACAGGCTGGCTCAACCCTCTCGGCAGCTCTGACAGAACTGACCAATCAGAGCACAAAGGGCTGTGACGCTGCAAGGTAACTGTAGGTCAGTCTGAGAACCGAACGTTTCAATGAGAGCTTGATAATGGCCTAAAATGAGGATTTTGAGAACGCTTTTGTGGGGCAATGAGGGAACTAAATGACTTGTACTGAGGGCAGAAATGCTTTACAGGCATCCTGGTCTGGCATAGTGAAAAGGAGAAACAAGCATGATATGTCTCCTTTAACCCTAACCAAACCAAACATCTGTTTAGAGTTAATGCCATCTTTTAAGTATTTTAAGTCTAACATTTGATATCTTATGCTTCTGCTGTGTTAATATTGTACTGTCATCAAAATTAATTTAATTGCATAGTATAGGGCCTGATCCTCTTCTATTTGATGACCTCTGTCTCTACAGAAGTGAACAGCAGAGGCCTAAAACGAAAACGCTCTTGCTGATGTGTCTTTTAACCTTTTAGTTGTTAAACTGAATCAGGAGACTGCGCGAGCATAGGGAGAGGATAAACACAGAAAAATACTTAACCTTAGTTTTGCTCCATCATGTCACTCGCCACCTGCTCATTTGACGGCGCTGCTTCATTCTAAGGCAGCAGGTGTGCTCCCAAAGTCGCATGCAAGCGGCCTCAAAGTCAGTGTGTCATAACGGAGCAGCCTGCACCATCTAACACTGAAATTCAGATTATCCTGGGATCTATTCAGGGCCTTTTGAAGGAGCTGGATCAATAGCCAGCTGTTTGTATGCACATGCTCCTTCACAGAAGCTTACAAAGCAGAAAACATAGATGAAGGTTTCATGTCAGGAATGTCGGCTGTTTGCCAAGTAATACACCTATTTTCTTCTCTCTTTTCATCCATCCTATAATTATGGCGTGCAGCAAGAGCCACAGGTATGTGTGATGTTTTAAAAGGCTGAAAAGACGGGGAGAGTAATTCTTACAAGCAAAAACTGAGTCAGTATTGTTCTATCGGAGCGAAGCGAGGAGCTGAAACCCTGACATGTGGAATCATTTCGCTCCGTACGCCGCTCAGGTTCACTGTGCTGCTGAACCCTCCTGAGAAACAAAGGCATCTTCATCACTTCATCGCTCTCCTCCTCAGCTCTTTGTTGCTCCAGGTGTTCACAGTCTGAGCTGTGGAGATGAAGCGCTGTTAGAAATCCAGTCCAAGAAAAGTAGGAAAAAAAAAAGAAGTCTGAGGAATAATATGAAGCAGAAGTTTTTACTCTCACAGGTGCTTTATGAAACTCTGCTTTTCTTCAGACATCGTAGAAGACTGCGAGGAGTCCTTCTAACTGTGTTGTGGTGGGAGAAAATATGTGGGTAGGGCTCTGCCAGCGGGTTGGAGGTACGTCCATAACGTATACTGTAATTACTCCCTCTAATTACTAGCATCAGAGCACAATCACAAAATACCAAGGCACTATTTAACATCACTTGTGCTAACAGGCTTTTATTTGTGGTCTTTTCTCTCAGTTATATCCACTCCCATGAGGTACAACTGGAGGATTTGACAGCTTGGAGGCAAAAACAATGTCCACTGCTGTGGGAATAAAAAGGAAATGTAACTGGCTGTACGCTCTCTGCCTCCCCCTTTTTTTTTTTTTTACATGTTCCTTCTCTTTTTCTGCAATCTCAGAGAGAGAAAGCAGAGCCAAGCAAAATATCTGGCGTGGCCTCAAAGCTCTGGATGTTCCCACAGAAAGCAGAGTGGTTTATAGAAGTTCAGGGATAGAGATAACAGATTGGGTGTCTTCTGTAGCCTGTTGGTCACCCTTTTCAAAAGCCAGGGTACAACATACTGACCTGGAATATAAGGTCACAAAGGTCACAGAGTACAGTTTGGCAATATCTGTTTTTTTTATCTAGCATTAGTTCAGAAATTAAATAAGTCTAATTTTTTTTCAGTAAAAAGTTGGGATGCTAAGTTCAAGCCTTTCTTGACCAATACCTGATACCAGTGTGTTTTGTTTAAAGGACTGGTGGAGTGTTTAGTTAAAAAAACAGTTTGATGCCTGATGCTTACAACATGTTACAAATAGCTGGGATGGGCATTTTTACCACTGTGTTACATCACACTTTCTTATAGACCATCATCAGGAAGGCAAATACCAACTAGAAAAGCACTCGGAGAGCGCAGACCTCCGCCAGCGCCACAGTCCTTAGCCATGTTGTGATTTTGAACATAAATATTAGTCCTACCTTTATTTCATCGAAATAATTAGATTACTTGACCATGAAAACATACCATTATCAATTGGATTCATAATGATATCTATTAGTTCACAAAATTATTCACAAAAATCACATTTTTCGCCATGGTGGCCGGACGCTGATCCGGATCAACACCAAAATCGAATCAGTTCTTCCTTTTCCCATGCTGATCGTTTCCTGAAAATTTCATCAGAATCTATTTATTACTTTTTGAGTTATTTTGTTCACAGACAGACAGACAAACAAACTCCCGAAAACATAACCTCCTTGGCGGAGGTAATAAACCTTATAAACAGACAGAAACCAGACCCAGTTACCAGATCTGAACTTCAGGAAGGACAGTCTAGTACCTGCACTTTTTTACTATAAGCTAGGCTGTTGTAACACCTGCAGATGTGTCTTGGCATTGTTACTGATGCCACCACAGATGCTGGCTCTTGAACTTTTCTTTGTAGGAAGCTTGGACGGTCCTCTTCCTCTGGACCCAAGAAAACGACATCCATGATTTCCAATTTAGAATTTGTACTCAACAGACCACAGCAGACTTTCCCACTTTGTGTCAGTCCATCTCAGATGAGCTCGGGCCCAGAGAAGCCTGTGGTGTTTCTGGGTGTTGTTGATTAATGGCTTTGGCTTTGCATGGTAGAGTCTGACCTTGACCTTGTAGAAATATTGACAAACTGTGTTCACTGATTATGGTTTCCCTGAGTGTTCCTTAGCCTTTGTGGTAAAATCCTTTAAAGAATGACGTTGGTTTTCATGCAGTGCCGATTGAGGAATGATCTTATGAACTGTAAATGATGAAATGCCAAAATACTTTGCAATTGTACATTGAGAACTGTTGTTCTTAAACTGTTGGACTATTTGCTCATGCGGTTGTTCACAAAGTGGTGAACCTCGCCCCATCCTTGCCTGTGATTGACTGAGCCTTTCACAGCCTTTTGTCACCCCTGTCCCAGCTTTTTTGGAACATGTTACAAGCATCAAATTCAAACTAAGTGAACATTTAGAAATGAGGAACAGAGTATATCAGCCTGGATACCAATTATCTAATCTTTTCAGTGTATTCAGTTGAATATTAGTTATTTATGGCTTTACACAATATTCCAACTCCATTGGAAGTGGAGTTTTTAGCTCTTTTTTTTTAAAGATTTGATGCCTTCATTAGTATCAACCATTTAATTAGATATTGCTCATAGCTCATCTATTATGGAAATATTTCACTACCTTACCCCCCAAAGTTCATCTGTCCTTGGCACACATTGAAGAAGTGCCTGAATCTTGACAGATCAGAGCAAAAATGCCCTTTTTGCACAAACTATCATGTTCCTTCATGTACATTTCTCTGTTTGCTTTCATTTCCTCTAAGTTGTATAGTTGTGTCCATTATTCTTCCATCCTAGACTCCTGTTGGGTGGTCTCTTCCACTCTTCCTTTATCTGCTCAGGGAAGCTCCCTGGTGTGATCCTCTCGAGTTATTCACTCAAGCTCGAAAAAGCTTGTCCTAAAATCAAACTGCATCCTTTTTTCCTTCATGATGTCCTTTTGGAGTATCACTCATGAGACATCAAAATGAACCAGAGGAGGCAGAGGCAACCCTGTAACCTTTCTTTTCATCTAAATTTTTCTGTTGATGAAAAGCAGGAAGGAAACGTTGCCTTTTCTAATGACGTACTCCACCTTTTATCTTCAAACTGCTGCTGTTGAGTGTCATAATAACTCGTGTTTAACTCCTCAGATTACCATGTGTTTGATGTTCATTCAGACACTCTACTTATGAATATAACCCCTGATTTTGTGCAACACTGAAGACATACAATAAGGCTCCCTGCTGCGGATTATTATGCCAATACGCAGATGACACCCTTCTTTATATGAATGAGGGGAATCTGTTCCAGTCATAGCGTGTTCTTCCAGACACCAGAGGGGAATTTGCTGGTGGTTTTGGGGTTTTATAAAGTTTGTGTACTTGGCACTAAGTGAACAGATTGAGAGACAAGAAAACAAGAGCGGGGCTTCTTTCAGGATCCAGAGCTTTTTTTTTGTGTGTTCGCCAGCGGTGAAGTGTGAGCAGCTGTGCGAAGATGCCAGCATGAGCTCTGAAATAATTACTGCAGTATGCAAGCGTAGTCAACACCATGCAAGTGCAGCTGTTTCCTTTAGCTGGTGAAAGAATTTCAAAGGGGGAAATGTAGCTTTTTTAGCAAGCAGGGCTTTAACTACCTCGCAGGGATTTTGAGGGCTGTGAAGCCTTTTGAAAAGCAAATAATGCCTCAAGTTTAACAGTCGGAGGCTGTGACACAGAGTGGGAACTGACACTTGAGTGCGGACAGGACTACACCAGAGATTTATGGTCAGCCTGTTAGGCTTGGACACACACTTGTGCGTTCACACCATTTTGCTATGTAGCTTTTTATAGGCTCCACCCACGCTGCGGGTCCTCTTCCCATCAGCACAATAGAGCTGGACGAAGAGACTGGGTCAGGTTTCTCTCTGTTTATGAGGTTCACTGGTATTTGTCTTCCTGATGGTGGTCTTTTAAACACTGGCATGGCAAAAAGTGAGAAACATACTCTCGAAGCTGCTGTTGGACTATCTTCAGCACACAAGACCTTTAAAATCTGAGTTTCCATGTCATTTCTGCCCCAGTATCATGGGCAAAAAATTAAACTCAACTATTGTAGCCTGTGATCTTGCCTCAGGATTAGTTAGGTGTCAGTATGTGCTTTACAGTTGTAGCTACAATGGCTGCTTCAGTATTTTCTGTATCAGCGAATATCCTTTCCTTAAAAGCAATGCTCCAACAAATTCCTGGTAGTTGGGTGGATATTTTTCTCACTGTTTCCAAGAGCCCAAAGTACAGTCTTGAATTAGCATTTTTTGGTTGGTGCAAGACTTAAAAATCCTTAAAAACTTTTATTTACAAAAACAGAAAATACTGATAGAAGTTGCAGCCAATCTCACTTCTGTCACCAAGTAGATCCAAGTAAAATGGTTGTTTCTTGTGCTTGTCAGCCTCCCTCTAAAGACAAAGAGGCAGAAACAACAAGTTTTTGTAAAGCAGGGTACACACTACAAGATAATTGCCCAGAGTTTTGGCTCGGATCCCCACTTCCGACCAAAGGTGGACAACGTCTGGATTATAGTTGTCCTAAAGATGACGTCAATCAGGGAGCAAGTTGACTGAAGCAGAAAGCAAATGTAACCATGGCAATGAGAGTAAAGGGAAAGCATAGAGTTAGCTAAACGTCAGAAATGGAGAGCCAACTTGTTGATTTGTGGAAAAACTCAAGTATAAATGCAACGTGATCCTTTCATTTGTGGAAGTGCTGGTAAGCAGGTCAACATTACAAATCATACAATCATCAATATTAGATGATGAATAATGTGTTAATATGTTTTTGATCATTTATTTCCTTACTGTTGTCTCTACTGTAAACATGGTGAACATTGCACTGAAGCTTGATTTGAAAAAAATCAGTTGAACTGAATTGAAATTGCAATATATGCCAGAAAAATCACAATCAGATCTTTTCCTGAAATCCTACAGCCTAACCAGAAATCACCATTTTTAATTTTACTTTGTAACATTTCATCACTTATTGTTTGACTGTGATGGAGAACTTGGAAGTGGAACCTGTAGTGGAGGTGCCTGAGAGAGTCTGAGAGTCTGCATCCAGACTGTCATTCACATGTTAGTATAAACTTTAAAGTGTTTTCACACCTGCATTTATTCATCTCTCATGACCTGACTTTTCTTGATAATTGCAGTAACAGACCGTGATGATTTTGCTCCTCTGTCTGTGTTATGTCCCAGATGAGACACAGTTTATTCTTCTTAGTCTGTCAGATTGGAACAATGGAAACAATCCAGCGTAACCTGGAAACAAATTCTGATAAACAGAAAGATTACTGACTTTTGCATCAAGCCCAGTCTGTTTATTTCATCCCTAACATGCCTTAGTGGCCGGACTTCTTGGTAAACATTTTGAGAATGTTTCCGTGCACAGGTTGAAGAGTGAGCACGACCTCAGAGGTCATCGACTGTGCAGACCTGTATCTCACACAGATTCCTGTTATTTATCAGAAGGGCCCCAGTCGTTTCCAGAGTGTGTGCCTCTCTTCCTGCACACTTTCTCAGGCTCCAACAATGGCCCCCTCGTCACTGCTGGCCCCTCATAATCCTCTCTACCGCCTCCCCTCCTGCTGCTCCTCCTCCTGCGGCCTTTTCCTCTCTCTAAACTCTGTGCAACATATTCTTTCAAAAGGAGAGGCACCCCCCACTGAGCAGTCAACATCAACCAATCAGGCTGAGGGCTGCTGCAGAACATAATGTTTGGAAATAATGCAAAGCTGCTCCTGTGGGGGTCAAATACTTTAAAACAATGAATGTCAGAGATGTTAAGCACAAGCTTGTAGGGTATCCTGGATTTCCAGAATTGATTTTTTAGATCAACTTCACCAGATATGTTTCAAATTATTGGTACCATTGCTGCTTTCTTTTTGCTTGTTTTAGTACCATTAAAGCAGTCTTCGCACTTCCCAGTATTTTTATTTAAAGTATTTGTTGACCTGTTGTTACTGTTGTCTTATTTAAGTATGTAATATTTGTCTTGCCCAAGTTATATGAGATAATTTACCCATAAACAAAGACAAACACCTTCATCATCTGCTCTAAGCCAATTTGAAACTGAAATGTTGCATGTTTGGTGAGTGTGGAGGAGTTTTCTTTCACTGTAATGAATACAACCTTTTCTAATGCACCTATCATGATTTTTTCTTTTAATGCTACCTTTAAGGGGTTTACAATATGACCCAAGTTATATCACATTTATTTTACAAAGTCCAGTATCTGGGCATGCACTTTACTGTTAGAAAAATATTGGTATCAGCAGACAATTGCCTAAAAAGTTGATTATTGGTACCAACAGATATGAAACTTTGGTAGTATTTGCAGCCGGTATCTTAGACACACTTATTTGCCAAATAAGTCCCATATTTAGGCTGTAATACATGTCAAAATATACCATAAATTAACACCAGTATCAATTTATACCCACTTTTTGAATCAATGATGCCATTTGTTTCAATTAAAATTATGTTTTTCTTGTTATAAATCTGTTTCCAACACAATTAGACAATCATTATGACAGAAACAGGTTGGTTGTAGTCGAGTAGAGGCTTTGAGCTCTTGACAGTATATTCAATTAAAAAAATGAATATCTGCAAATCAGATATCAGAAAAAAATCAAATGCTGTGCATCCTGAGTGATAACTGTAGAGTTCTCACTATTTTTCAACACAAGAATTCAGAGCAAAGGCTTAATGATTGTTTCAGCTTGCAGACGGCAGCATTAACCATAACTAAATGTGAAAAATTACGTTGAACAGCCAAGAAGAAGATGGTTTATCACGTGTTAAAATTCTTGTTGTGTTGCAAGCAATCCTTTCCTGTGCACTGACATCAGCTCATGATCATGTTGGACAAGATTTCATAGAAATATATCACACTTTTGAGACTCACTGAGACATCAGTGTTTAAATCACATTATTTGTCAATTACCAGCACACGAGCTGTGCCTCTTGATTTAATTTAAGGCTGTATTTGGCCAAAGAGAAGCCCTAATAGGATTCTTTATTGAATGCGTGATGCTGTCTCAACAATAAATGCCTTTAAACAAGACTTTTTGTTTGATCTTTGCAAAACAAGTTAAGATGGAGGGATGGATGTTGTTAAAGTGGCCGCCTTTACCATAAAATACTGTGGGGCTCAAACAAACACTGTGCTCTAGACTTTCTCTCCTTATCTTTGACATGTATGAGATTTTTACATTGGATGAACAGTTATAGGGGTCTACGATGGAGCAGCAGGTAGTGACAGTGCCCCACAGCGAGTAGGTTCAGCTGCAGGTCAGGTGGGGCCTGTCTGTGTGGAGCCTGCATGTTCTCTCCATGCATGTGTGGTTTTCCTCCAGGTGCTCCGGTTTCCTCCCACAGACCAAAAACCTGTCCTGTGGGTTCGTTGGTGACTCTAAGATGGTTTTCACAACTACAGCTCAGCTCCTTTGTTCCAGCTACGTAAAAAAACTAAACAACCCACAAATGTGCATATTTTGGATCATTTATGTTCACTCTAGAAGGAAGCTGGCAGGCTAAGCCACCCACATAAGGACTCTGATTATTGATGAGGATAAATGTCCTATGTTAGGTTATATAGATTAGCATATCTATTAATTTGTGACACAAAGAGGATATGTCCATAGTGGAACTTAAAGGACATCAGATAGCATGGTAGCTTATTACACTGTAACATCCATGGAAGAGTCCCCAGAGAAACTGTCAGTGATACTGAAATGTCGAGAGCACTCTTAAAAAGGATCAATTCTCCATCTTGAATGAGCTGGATGAACTAAACCAGGTTTTGAATCAGTCCATGTTGTTAAGTCTGATGATCTGCTGTTGAATTGGAGAGTTAACCTGTTGATATTTTCATGTACGTTGCACTGTGCATGTAAAACATTATTATTTAGTAGTTCTTCGTTAACAACCTGGTTGCCTGGTAAGCGTAATACATTACTGCTTGTAGTATAGTAAAAGGATAAGTTTGCAGTACGGTGTTTGTGTTTATCGCAGCGTCAGTGGTATCCTCACTGCAAATGAGCTACTCCTGGGGTCGAAGCCAGCCGAGACCACCTCCTGTAGGCGAGCTTGGTGCACTGAAACAACCTTGGTTTTAAAAACAATGGCCACAGTTACATGTTTTTTTTTTTTTTTTTTTTTCTTAATCTGGAGTTAAGTATTCAGAAATGAATAATTCAGAATTAAAGTATTCCTCTTCGCGTTTACATGGAAACAGAAATTGCAAATTGAGGTTTACATGGAAAACACATTTATTCGCCTTTATTCAATTCCGCTTAAAGTCTGGGGGTTGGGAATGGTTCTGCTTGAACAGGGGTCTGACTTGACATATTTACGTCTAAAAAACCAAACTCAAGTTCAGCATCTCCAGCATCTCTGTCAGGGAAACCTTGGACCTCACTTGGATGCTTACAACTTTAAAAAGTTCTGCATTTTTATGCTTATGTGTATCCACTCTTATTTTTTCCAAATCTTCTAAGGCTCTAATTAAACAAATTGTCTCAGCTTGAGTCCAATGCTTGCTTCAGGCAGCCATCCTGTTTCCGTCAGCGACAGGACAAGGGAACAAGCATGTGCAGAATGACTGGAATTAATTTAAAGTGGAACTAACGTGTACATGATTT
The DNA here is from genome assembly GCA_036419115.1 of Scarus forsteni. NCBI lineage: Eukaryota > Metazoa > Chordata > Actinopteri > Labriformes > Labridae > Scarus > Scarus forsteni. The sequence continues at coordinate 8,965,964 of JAZDUH010000270.1, forward strand.
AGGAATTATTCAATTAGAATTTAAGATCAGAATAAACCAGCAATTAATTTGGAATTAAGTTTTATTCGGAATGATGATATCCATTAAGATTCAGTCAATAATTTTTAAGCTTTTTAGAGGATTTGTTCTGAATTAAAGGGGAATTCAAGCTCTCATTTAAATGTAGCCAATCAAAATTTAGATGTAAGTGTGAATTCTTGTCTAGCTCTATATGTGGACTCAGTGGTTGGCTGGCGTCCTGTCCAGGGACAACCCCTCCTCATACTTAAGTCAGCCGGGATAGGCTCCAGCTTTCCCGCAATCCTGAAAGGTATAAACGGTACAGATGGTGGATGGATGGATGTAGGCCTGTCATGATGATCAATAAATCAATTAACGGAAGGATAAATAAAAACGTCCTTGGTAAGTTTCCCGACCTCGATAAACTGACACGTGCATGCATGTTTGTTTTCCTCCTCTCTTTCCACCAAAGAGGCTGAATGAGAAGATGGCTCACTCTGTCCATCTTTCTTAACACCGGGGTGAATTGGATTGTACGGATTGACTGGGATAAAGTACATGTCACAAACAGTTCCTGAACCGTATACACTGCATTTTATTTATTGTTTTTATTGTTGTTTGTGTTTTTATTGGACTTTCGTTTTTTTTCTTTACAGAGGCAGAGTCTATTTTTTATAGTTTTTGATTAGTATAATTATTTTATTTACATGCAGTTTTTCCTAAAAGAAAGCCCATTTCATATTCATTGTTTTTTTTGTTTGTTTGTTTAATTTATTATATTGTTTAATTTATTTTATCTGAAAGATCTTTACCTTCCAATTACAGTTAAATACTCTTAAAAAAATTAAAGTTTATTGCTTTTGATATGGTGTACTCACTTTATTATGACATGTATAATAATTACATTTATGAAAAAATAATATTGACAATAATATCGTATATCGGCAATAATTTTTTGGACAATCATCGTTCAGCAAAATTTGTTATCGTGACAGGCCTAGATGGAAGGATGTTTGAAAATATTTGAGGTCTGAACTTTCTCTTTTTCTTGTTTTGCCTTTCCCCTAAAATTGTACCTCAACACCAGAAACACAGAAAGTCATGGGATGTTGGAAAATAATGATGTAAAAGCTTTTCAGTTTTGTCACATTCTCTCTCTGTTGCTTTTGCTTTTTGAGGCCGTTTTTGTCCTGAAAACCAGAGCATGCTTCATTGTACATGTCCTCCATCATGACACAACAGAGATTTCTTGGCTGAAGCTTTCGGGGTTAAATCTCACAGCGGAGATGAAGCATGTTGTCACAGAGGGGGGGTCTGCGGATCTTTCATTTTCCTTCCAAACTGAGCAGATCTCTCACAACTCCCTTGTTTTATCATGTAAGTGTATTCTTTCAGCTTGATTAAAAACATAATTATTCATCTGTTTATCCCTTTATCCATCAAACCGCCTTTTTTCTTCAATGCGATGGCAACTGTCTGGTGGTAATTGCAGATCAAGGCGCAGCAGAGCCGGACATCGACAGGGGGGGCTGGCTTTGCAGGCTCGGGCTCTTGGCGATCGACTTCCTTTGGTATCGCCGACATGTTGCTCACGGTGGAAACTGTTAAAGGAGCGGTCTTCCTTTCCTGTGCCAACTGAGGCCGGCTGTTCTTTTCATGTGAGCCCTCCACGAGTGATTCCTGCCCTCTGCCCCAGGTCCGCCACGAGAGCCGTTGTCAGTCAAATTGAGTGAGAGCGAGTGCTGGAGGAGGGCCGTGACACTCCAGAAATCCACTTCAAACAAACAATTAGAGCATGCTGATACATGGGGCTAATAGGCTTTCATGAGCATGCTTAGTGGCAGCTTTACTGTTGAGATGGTTTTAATTATCAGCCAGTTTGGGGCATTTTTTTGCTTTCAGGTGATGCATGAAAAGTACTTTGCGTCCAATTATATGCCTGCTTGATATAGTGTTGTATTGTGTATGCCGAGTACTGGAGCGGGCCCTCATCGACTCCCACAATGCACCTCAATATATGCAAAGCCGTCTCTTGACGGGGCTTGTTAAGCATCAATACTCAGCTCACTGCTCCAGAGATTTATTTCAATATGGGCCATTAATGGTGATAAAGTCGCTGCTCAGCCAACTGCTCGCTCCCTTTGTGATGGAGTTGCCCTTAAAGGAGCCACGTTTTCCAGCTGCAGAGGTGAAAAATGCTCCCATTTTCTTCTCACAATGAAACAATCCAGCATTGACACAATTACCATCACTTCATAAACTGCTGTGAGACCATGGAGACGACAGAAGGTTGAACATTTAACCTCGGAGTTCAGCGAAGCATGTCTGGAAAGTCAGATTTCATCTTTCAGCTTAAGGTGACGTGGACTAGATGTACAAAAAGGAAAAATAGTTCAAGGACGACCTGATTATCTTTCTTACTGTTCTCTTGAGTGTGTTTGGAAGCGAAAAGCAAACTCACCAGGCCATCTTGATCAGCTATTCAGGTTTTATAACTCTGCTGCAGAGGTAGTTTCTTTGTTTGTTGATCATGGTAACTCAAAAATTGTTCGATGGATATCAATGACATTTTCAGGAAATGTTGGTCATGGTAAAAGGAAGAAGTGATTTGATTTTGGTGGTGATGTTAGTCTTGTGATTTCACAATGTAGCGAGAAAAGGCAGTTTTCTAGATTATTACTAATAACTAAGGTTCTTAGTGGATTTTGATGAAGTTTTCAGGGAATGTTGATCGTAGCTAGGGATGGGAATTGATAAGATATTATCGATACCAGTGCTTTTAGCAATCCTGCTAATCGATCCAATTATTTAATGATTCCCTTATTCTGAATGCTGTCAGTGGGAGGAATTGATAAGGGAATTGATTAGCAAAAAGACTCATGATATCTATTCTGGATGAAGCTGATAACAATTCTCAACTGGAATTGGTTTTCGATTCCCATCCCTAATTGTAGCACAAGGAAGAAGTGAATTCTGGTGGTAAAAAAAAAATAAAAGTGCAAGATGGGAGAGATTTGGCAATGACTTGCTTGTTAATGTTGGAGATGCCTTAGTAGAATTTTGTACTCTTGGATAGGAAGAGCATTTAGAAGATTTTATTGACACCAATGTCATTATTAATTCTGCTTCTTGATCCAGTTCTTAATTCCCTTATTAATTTTCTGTTATAAAATAGTCTGCCTAGGATTTTTTGGCCAACATGTCAAAAACAAGGCACTCCAGATAGTGATTATCATTCTGCAAGATGGGAAGATGTTTCTGTATGTTGTTGGTGTTTCCCGTGTTGTTTGAAATCCCTCAGGACATTGTGTAGTTGGCATCTTATTGTGTTGAATCAAGCCACACCATTGGCTTCTCTCCTCTGTCTGCCATGGCGGCTTTTTTAACATCCTTTGGGTCGACTGTCTGTGATGAGAGCATGACATCCTCGATTAATTAGAGAGTCAGATGCTTGTGAAAGGAATTGATTAGGGAATTGTCAAGCAAAAAGACTAATGGTATTGATTCTCAACTTGTATTGATGTTTTATTCCCTTCTGAACTCCCAGAGCACATCTAGTTTTATCATTTTATTATTAGTTTCATACGTAAGAATGTCTGCGGAGGTTACATCATGGCCCATAGAAAATGGAACAAAGTTCCTGTTTTTAATTTGTCAGTGACTTTGACAAAGTTTGACAAATTAAACTCATTTAAAATTCCAAGACTGCTACGACAAGACACTAACCCCAACTGGATTCCCTGAAGCACTTTCGTAATGCTCAAACATAACCCATACAACCCTTAATTTTCTTAGTGCAATAATCATTTCATGTTCTTTTTCTATTTAGAGAAGCATTTCTGTGCCTAAGATCCACGCCAAGCCCTACATAAACAGTGGAAAAAGACTTTTTATTTGTCCAAATAACATCTTTAAAGCTTCTTTATTTCGTCCTACAGGCCCCTTCAGCCTAAGGTATCATTAGCACAATGAAAGAGATCTTTGACCAGGATGTGCTCTTTAGTTTTCACTCCCCAAAGCCTCCGCTCTGTGCCACTCATCACGGCCCTAATGGCACACAGCGCTGCAGCAATTAAGCAGCTGTTTGGGAATAAATCAAATAAACCTTCCATTGCTTTTTCTAGGTCTTCCCAGAGAGTGGAGAAGAGCTGTTTTTTTTGTATTGAGTGCTTTTAGGTTCTCAGCCAATTAGGAAAATTGGCTGTGATTTTAATGTGATCTGTGCCTGCGACTCTTTCTTTCCTCTCTCCTGTCCAATGGCAATTTGAAAAAAAGTAAGATTTTCTGTTTAAGAAACGTATTTGTCTCTCCAGTGTTGAAATAATTCTCTAATTGATAGATGTATTGATCAGTTTGATTTTACAGTTAATGGTGGATGTGACCGCAGGATTACATTAAGCAAAAAAAATGAAATGATGACCTCAAACATTGGCTTTTGTTGAGCGATGGCTGCTAATGTGTGTGGTTCTGTCTGTGGATGTTAGGACTGAGAGGCAGAAGAATTTTAGTTTACTGACTGAATAGGATCGCGTTTAGCCCAAGTGTCAGTATATCAAAGGCAAGGGTCAATCCCAGTTGTACCCCTTAGCCCTTGGGTTTGCGCATCTGGTGAAGGGGTTGCCCATTTCTCTGTAAGGTTAAGGAGAAGGGCTGCATAGCCATTGAAATTAAGACAAACTGGACCTCACTTGAAAGGAGGGGCATGAGGTAATTTCCCATGATACATCAACCCCGATAACGAGATTGCTGAGCAGAGACCAAAAAAAGAACATAAATGTAAATAGGCCTGTCACGATAACAACATTTGCTGGACGATAATGGTCCCAAAAATTATTGCCGCTAAACAATATTATTGTCAATATTATTTTGAAACATCATTTTTTCATTAATGTAATTATATGTCGGAATAAAGTGAGTACACCATGTCAAAAGAAATTGACTTTAACGTCTTAAGATTATTTAATTGTAATTGGAAGGTTAAGAGCTTTTAAATAAAATAAATTACACTATATGATAAATTAAACAAAAAAATGGAAAGAAAATGAAATGGACTGTCTTTTGGGGAAAAACTGGAAGTAAAAAAATCATTATAATAATCTAAAAACAACAAAAAATTGACCCTGTCTCTGTAAAGAAAAAAACAACTCCAATAAAAACACACACAACAATGAAAACAATAAATAAAATGTAGTTTATACAGTTCCTGAATTGTTTGTGACATGTATGTTCTCCCAGTCAATTCGTACTGTCTGTCAAACATTTGTAACATTTCCTGAACTGCTGATTGTTCAACCGTATTGAAGGGCTGCATTTCTTTTGCAATGTAGCGAATGACACTGTTTGAGCATGCACCATTTTGCTCTGTTTTATTTTTATTTACTTTGCCGACCAAATGCCTCAGTGAGCACTGACTGTCAGGACGAAGGCTCCGCTGCACATCCCCTTCTTTGTCGCCACTACTTTCAAACAAGTTTGACATATCGGCTTGTCTGTGTTCATGAGCTCACACCTTGCTCAGTCTGTTTAAAAAAACAAAATATTCCCACACTTGGGCTGTGGCATTCGACTTAGGAACCGTCGCTTTCATGCTATCTTTCATGTTAGTGTTTTTTTCCATGCTAATCCTCACGACGCTCGCTTCAGCTCTCTGTGTGTACGCGCGAGCAGCCACGCCTCCCCATCAAAGATTGAATGAAAGACAGATGCATCCCTAATTCTAACCCCACTCATTCCGCTGTAGAACTAATGCGCCCAGGCGTTGAGAAAGATGGACGTAGTGAGCCATCATCTCATCCAGCCTGCTTGGTAGAAAGAGAGAAGGAAAACAAACACGCTTCCATGTCAATTTATCGAGGCCGGCAAACTTAAGGAGGATATTTTATATTTATCTTTTGGTTAATTGATTTATTGATTATCACGACAGGCCTAAATGTAAGTAATTAAGCCAAATTATTATTTTCATAGTAATGATACTTGTGCTTTACGTAAACATAACCATGATACCAAGACGTCATCCCAAAATTCCCAAACTCTCATTATGTGTTGTTTAAAGGAAAAGTGATACAACAAAGTGGTAAACATGCCCCTGCCCCAGCTTTTTAAAACATGTTACCCTCATCAAGTTCAAAATGAGTGAATATTTGCAAAAAACATTAAGTATTTTGTTTTGAAATATGTTGATTTTGAAATGGATTCAATTGAAAATAGGTTGAAAAGGATTTGCAAGTAATTGTATTCTGATTTTTTACACCAAGTCCCAGCATAATTGGGTTTTAGTAAAAGGTGATCTTATTCCTTGAAGTTGGTGCAGTGCTTTTTTAAGGCAAAATAATAATGATGTTACCCTTCATTTTGATTGTCAAAGTGGTGTCATTCATTACTGAATGGCTCGTATAGAGAGGATGAAGCCATGGGGGGAGCACAGGGCTGTGTTTGTAAGCATGTTGGACTGTGTGTCTATGTGGAGCTCCCACTGGTCTAATATACCAGGAGGTGTGAATCCGAGAGCTCATGCTATGTAGAGAACTTCATCTTGGAAAGTATCTGCCAAGACCTGTTGTGTTCATGAAGCAGTGCCATTCGTCATGTCATAGTGGAGCACCTTATGTTGGATGAGGCTCTTTAATGCACAGTAGCTGCTCTAAGAACAAACTGTATGATTGCAGTTTTACCAACACAGGAAACGTCTTCAGGCTGCAGATCTCTGTTGCTATGGGACCAGCGTGGTGGGCTTCTCATGGTCGAGTGGACCCTGAGCAGTCTGAGGCAATTACATCACTTAATCATTAAGATCTAAAAAAAAAAGGGAGGGTTGCTGCTCTGTGAATTCATTACAGGGTGGAGGCACGAGATGGGCTGGAGTTATAAAGACATGAGGAGGGAAAAAATGATAGCCAGAGAGACGTGCAGTCATTACCAGCCAAGTGCTCATGTTTGGAGCAGCAATTAGTGGTTATTGGATTTCTGTAGACCATTATCGAATGGACTGTGGCGCAAAATCAATTATAAAAGCAACATTGCATCATGTCCCTTTTGTCTTCTTATTCCATGGTAACTCCTCACAGGCGTGGAGTGCTTTTTTTTTGTTTGTTTTTGTTGTACTGAGTATGAAAATTGCAGACTGATTCTCCCTGTGGAAACAGTGAGGCAATTCAGGATGTTTGTGAGCTCATTAAAAATGACAAAAATGGCACCATTGTCAGGTCTGTGGTTTCACAGGAGAGAAGTGCTCTAGTGGGGGGAAAAAAGAAAGTGTCCCATACAAAGGTCCACTCTGGGTTGAACCAGTCCAGACTGGCCCGTTTGGGTGGACCACCCAGATGGATCTGGTGAGAGACACAAGTGAACATTGTGCTCCTCTGGGAAAAAGATCATGTAGCAGAACTGCTTTCATGATTCATTTCTTGTTCCAGACAAAAGGACTAATCAATGAAAAGCCGATCATGGAGAAAGATACCTAATTGCCTCTCATGCCAAATGCTGGTGATGGGTAATTATAAAGTAGAGCAATTGTGGAGTGCTCTCAAGAGCTTGGTCTGGATCAGGTTTAAGCATTTGCCCTTTTGACACCACTGTCAGGTCAAAACTTCCGCCCTCAGACTGTGCCGGATTGAGTCAAAAAATGAAGGAAGTAAGCAGTCAGCACTTCCTGATCTATCTAATGGATCAACGAAATAAGGCTCAGGATGAACACAAGATTTTAACGTCTAATTTAAAGTAATGAAATACATCTGATATTGCCCTGCTTTTGAATTTTAAATCATTGTTGGTTTAAATGTAAGGTTGCTGCTCATAAAAGACTCCAAAAATGGAGGGGGGGCCGTTATTCAATTGTATCTGATTTTTTTTTATCATCAATAGTTCATGCAGCATTGCCAGAACCATAAGTTGATCAGGTCACTCAGTTGAAAGGAAATTCTCAATCCAGAGCTCACAACAAGTCCTTATACTGTGGCAAACTGCCATGTTGTAGTTCTATGATATCTTAATGATAGCTTTTTACCCATGTAAAGTATGTATTACCTTCAAAATCATGAAAGTTAAATCTGTATCAAAATTATCACAAAGAACAAGATTAGTTTTTTTTATTGATACATATCTTATTAGCAATGATGGAAGAAGACTATGGAAAATCTCATAGGCTTTTGGTCAGTAGAGCACCACTCTGTTTATGTATTATGTGTCAAAAATAGTGCCTTAACTTACCTAACTTAGAATGGAATCTTATGGCCCTTTTCCACTAGCTTGCCTTGGCCCTACTCGATTTGCAGCGTGTTTCCACTGGCCTGGTGCCTCCTAAAACAAGCTAGTTTTAGTACCTACTCCGCTCTGGTTACAAGCAAGCTGAGTCGATACTAAAAGATGACGTCACCGACTGCTGGCTACTGATTGGTCAGACAATGTCGTCATCAATGAGTCATGAGCGCGACGACCTAGCATGCTAGTGGTAGCTACCGTTAGCTTACCCTCATGCGTCTTTTCTTTGCAGCTCGATTGCTCTCACCCTCGGCTTCATTCTGTTGTATAGCTTGCAAAACTCTCCTGTGCTTCTCAAGGGGTATTTCTTCCTGCCACCTGCAGCCTTCTTCTGCTTTCCTTTTTACTCGGTTTGTGACAAAAAAGCCACAGATTGTTGTGTCGCGCTCAAAATGACATCACCGATCCGCTCAGCACGTTGGGCAGGCGACTGGGGCTAATGGAAAAGCAGCACAAGGTGAGTAGAGTTGAGCCGGGTAGAGTCGAGTAGAGTAAAGTAGGGGTGATGGAAAAGGGCCATTAGCCAGCAGAGACAGACCCTGACTTTACTGGAGGTATCTTGCAAATGTTATTTTACATACTATCTCTTCTGCTTTAAACTACTCCTACAAAGTGGGCACATAAGAGCCAGCTATTGTCAGTGTCCACTAAGTGGTCAGATGTGGCATGTTTTTGGACAGTTTTTTTTTGATGATGGGGTCCATTGCATTTACTGCCGTTTTGTCATCTTGGAAGATCTGAGTTTCGTGTTATCACTTGTAAAAAGTTTGCGCTTCTGGCAGCCCCAAGCCTCAAGCTTTTGTGCCCTCTGCATCAAAAGATCCCACTAAAAGCTTCCTAATCTGTAAGGGTGACACTTGGATTTTATTACTGGAATAAATCCTGTTGTCCCTCAAAGCTTGGAAATATCTTGTCTCAGCAACTTTTGTGTCATTGATTAACTAACTACAGTTTGTACACGAGTGCCTGGACCAAATGTCTTTGGGCACTGGAGACAGTTTATCACTTTGTTATTGGTTACGGCTGCCTCACTAACCGCTGTGAGCTCTGTGCCAAAGCTGAGTGGCCCTCTTTGAACTCCCCAGAAGTATACCAATGGAATAATGTTGTTTTAAGTCTTTTCTTGGATTAGGTTGGTCCTACCTATGTTATCTTCTGCAGAAATCAAGGAGCATCCATGCCTTAACGTCTTGTGCAATTAATCACCTCAAATGCTGACCCCGTCACTTGAAACTGAACAGACAGAACTGAAAATGCCAGAACTGGTTTCAGTCAAAGTTTTTCAGTCCACTGTATTCACCAGGCAGCGGGAATCCTCTGAACAATGCTTGTGTTTTTGACTGTTAATGTCCTCAGAACTGTAACATTTAGATTGTCAAATTGTTGCTTTTTCATATTTATTGTTTATTTATTGCTTTAATCATTTTTCAGATTTTGATTTATAATGACATGCTGCTGGCCAGGTGATGTTGGTCCATTGCCAACATCTCCTGAAAATTTCAGCAAAATCTGTCCAGTAGTTTTTTCACGCTAACAAGCAGACAGACAAACATGCGCCAGTTCAAACATGACCTCATTGGCGGAGGTAATAAGATAGATTTTAAAATAGTAATTTATCTGAAAAGAGTATTTAGATACGTATCAAATATTGCCATTTCGCTAAAAAAAAGTATTGATGTATGAAGTTTGGTCCATGTCTCCCAGCCCTGTGTTGCAGTATTATGTTTGGATCATTTATGACAGGACCTTGGGACCATTTCCCTCATACATCTTCTGGTTCCTCCGGTGAAGTCGAAGTGAATTCAAGCTGTTTTCAAGTGGCCAGTTATGGAATGAGGGTAAATGAAAAAGCAGGAAATATTTCAGGATCATAAATCTGGGGTTTAGCAGGACTGACGTACAGCAGCAAAGCTCCAGCTGTGCGGTCTGCTCGTGGTGGGTCATCTGCCAGAATTTATAAATATTATTTGAGAAAACTCGCCTCTTGGCCAGTCATTGCACTTTGTCATTTGGAGGAGCAAGCATGGAGATCTTGACCAGTTGTTCTGTTGTCTCAACAAATGTGCAAGGACGTGTAAACTGAGAGCAAGGACAGACGGCCTTGCAGCAGGTTCTCTATTTTGAAGAAATGCTGTTTATATCTAAAATTGCTAAGCTCAGATATCATAATACTGTTATACAATTTAACTTAAAGCCCTGCAGCTGGAACTGAAAAGGAGACATTAAGTCAAAGTTATATTTAATAGTCGCACAGCACTGATTTCATGCATGCTGCCTCTCAATTAGCATGCAGCTCATTATGCGTTAACATATGGACATGCTTTATCAGATTACAAGCAAACCCACATTCAGCACTCAGATTTAACTGGTCGTTTACGTTGGGAAATGCAACCACATACAAACTGTGTTCTCTGTAGGCCACTACACATACTGTGTGTTTGACAGACCACAGCTTCCTGGTTGGGATTTGGCAGCAACCAGAGCAAAACATGAGCTACACGGGGTTTGATCCTGAGCTCTGAAACTCCGGTACAACAAAATGACTGCATTCAGGGACTAAATTCATTCAGTCCTGATGAGTGAGATGAAGCTTAAGCTGTAATTACACTGAAAAAAAGATTGACACTGAGGGTTACACCTCTTAGATTTATCCCCAGAGCTACAAACTCACATTCCAAACTAGTTGGGACATTGTGTGAATTTGAACAGAAAACAGTGATTTGCAAATCCTCACGGCTCATATTTTGTTGAATGCAGCAAAGAAACATTATGTTTAATTCTCAAACAGATCATTCTTATGGTTTGGAAATATATTCACATCCTGAATTCAATGCATGCAACACAGTCCCAAGTGTTGGTACAGATGCATCCTACCCTCTCTGATTACCTTACCCTTTCCAAAGTTTGGGAACTGAGTACTCCAATTGTCAAGGCATTGAAAGTTGAATTTCTTCCCACATCGTTAGGCATACATCTTTAGTCGCTTAACAGTACAGGGTGTTCATTGTTCTATTTTACTCCTTATGACATGCCCCACATTTCCAACAGGGAGCAGCTGTGGGCTGCAGATTGTCCAGTCTAGAACGTGCAGGGCGGATCATTTCATCCAGTTGAATCAACACTAAAAATAGGGTGTAAGTGACTAATTCATAGGTAATAAATCACTTAGAAACTCTATTGCTTCCAGGATTGCAGCATCATGATGTAAATGATGTGAGTGCAGAAGGGCCAATGCTGTTGTTAGCAGTTCTGAAACTACTAGCCTTGGGCCTTCCTCTAGTTTAACAAGTCAGTATTTCTGTGCCTGACATGGTTATTCGCTGCTTTGATTGAGTGGTTATATGCACTAAACCTGACACAGCCTACATACAATTACATCTCCATTTTTTTAAATCAAAACTCGGCCAAACTGTGCTGTTTCTCCAAGAACATATAAATGCTCTCTGTCCATCCCATAGTGTGAATTCAATGTAACTTGTTTACATCTGAGTTTAAGAGCATTATAGCAGCAAGATAACATCAAGGCTTGGCTTTACTGGGTTGTTTTGGTTTTCCAGTTGGGGTCATACCTTGTTCCTGACACAGTTGTTCACATCACCTCCATTGGGGTATATGGACATGGAGACACTGCTGAACTCTGAATGGTTAGAGTGCTGCCATCACTTTGTAGTATCTGACATGGAGATGAAATGGTTTATGAATTCTCCAACTTTCCGTACTTTGGTAGTATATTGTTTTGCTGCTTGAAACCGACTCTGGAGCAAAAAATAACTTCTGACTGTGACAAAAAAAACATAGTATGTCATGGTAGCTTCCCACAACTAAGCTATGACGACCCTTCCTATCTTAAAGATGTACTGATCTAGTCCGAACAGTAATGGAAAATGAAGCAGGCAGCATCCAAACTGTGCAGGGTTCAGCTGAGTTGAGGTGATACCACCCAAGCTTCAGTGGTTGCTAATGGTGGGTGGCTGTACTACAGTGTAGACAGAGCATTTGACTGGGATTTTGAGCCTGTATTGATTTAACAGAAAGAAAATAAAACACTAGATGAACCGACTGGTAAATTAGGTACTGTTGCTACAGGTGCAGAATGTAGCTTGGCATTATTTTGCTGAAATAAAACTAGGGCTGGGATGATACGCTCTTCTCCCGATTCAATTTTTTACAGTTTTTTTTAGGTGCGGATTCGCTTTAAATTGCGATTCTACGGGGTGCTGGTTTGGCGTAGTAGTTAGCACCCCATGTACTTGCTCCTGCCAGTCCAGGTTCGAATCCCGCCTGTGACCAGTTTGCAGGGTGTCTTCCCCTACTCTCTCTCCCCCTTTCACAAGCCTATCCACTGTCTCTTTCCTATCAATAAAAGCACAAAATGCCCAAAAATATACATTTAAAAAAAAAAAAAATTGCCATTCTATGATATTGCCAATTTTTGCAATCTGTAGTTAGCTTTTTTAACACCAGTGAAATAGATGAACAATGATGATGCCTACAGACTATATCAGGAAAAATACACATCATGTGTGAGTCTGTTTTTAGGATTTATTCAGCATTATATTTTAACCAACTGTTTATACTCTCTTTTCATAAGCCTGGATTGTATTTAAAAGTGGCTTATTAACACAGACTAAAATGAAGCATTTAAATTTGGAAAAAAATCAAGTTTTGAACAAAAAACTCATCAAACAAAAAATCCTGATAGTTATGATTGTATTGATTTTTTTCTCCCACCCCTAAATTAAACATGGCTGCCTCTGAATAAGATGCTTCCAAATAGTAACCTGTTGCTCCTAAGCAGCATGTGCCTCTGTGTTCATGTCTTAGTGTGTATTTTGTTAAATACGGGTTAATATGGGATCAGCTTGGGTTAAAATGGGTTTGTCAAGCACTGTATTCTTCTACACACGTACTACTCAAAAGCCTTGCTGATATGGAACTTGTGTTTGCACATTAAAACCCATAACAATCTCACTGTATCAGTCTTCACCTGCCTATTATGTGTCTTTTAACTCCACCGCCACGCCGCCATGTTTAACCACCCCAAAGGCACAATGCATGCTGGTCATCTGTGTGTACGGATGTCAGCTTTGCTTGTGTCCGGCAGGATGTGTGTGTATTCTAGGAAGCTCTCTGTCTGCTTCCTGCTCGTATCCATTACACCGTGTGCCACTCACAGGCCGCAGGGAGCAGAAAAGAAATCTGTAGGTTCGCTCAATCCTGTTATTGTGGAACAGCATTTAATTAGATCCGCTCCACATCGAGCAGCTGCATCTGTGTGTGCAGTGTAACAACACTGTATGTGGCAAAACACGGGTGTGAGGGTGCCAAGCACTTTGAATAGACCTGTTAAAGTCCAAGTTAACACGCTGGTGCTGAGAGTGGGAGGAGAGTGGGAAGAGAGGCATTTAAAAATGACTTAACATGTGATGTAACAGCATGAAGTCATCTAACCTCTGCTTGACTCAGGATTTTTTAATGGTGCATTAGGGCTGTAATGACTACTAATGTTTCAGTTCCTCTTGAATCTGAGCTAATATCTTAAAATACTTTTTTGTTAGATTTAGAGTTTCCAGTTACGTTGTCAAAATAGTTGATGCCAGAAATCTTTGAGAAATAGAACTCCCAAATGTTTAAGAAACATTTTGCCCATGAAGTGTCTCATAGGACTGCAATTTTATGCTCAAAATTTGATTATCACCTGCAGATTAACCCCATTTTTACCTGCGGGTAAACTGTGATAGAATCCCCAAAACATTTTTCAATCTTTTAGTCAGAAATATTCACCCGGTGTTGAAGTCTGTTGAAATGTAATCTGAAGCAAATGAGCTTCACTGAGCAAAATATTTCAGTAGTCCACTGGTATAGAAAGTGTTTGAGAATGGGCAGAGCCTTTTCAAAATAATATCCATCAGGTGATTGGACGATTTTGTTAATCACATTCTTTCATTTCATTCACTGGCCAATCACAAAATGTAGTATGTGGGCACTATTGCTGCAGTGTAACTGACAAATCATAAGCCACTTTAAAGGATGACACTTTATAGAATGAAGTAGAACAATATACTCACCCAGAAGGCTTTCCTGATCCAAACAGTGCTTTGGGAGATATTTAGATCCAAAATCGAGCGGCGGACATCCGTATAATGGTAGCACACGGGGCATGCATAGTGCCGCTCCTAAAACTGCATTAATCATCCAAAAACTCATTAGTTTCACCAATATTTCATCATGGTCCGCTCGGGCTACTCCTCCATTATAGTCCGGGGTCACTCCACCCATGTTTTTGTGACTGTGCTGACCTCTAACTGAAGACTGCTCCGCGTCCTCCTTTCGATGAGCTCCTCATCTGTAAACTCTGGCTCGAAACTGTAAGGACACCCATCGTATTCAAAGTTCTCGTCCACAACGTCTTTATCCGATAGATATTCGTCCATTTTGCACAAAACTGGAAGAAGAAAGTTGTTGTGTAGCCGGCGGTCGCCCCTGAAACAATGAGCTGTACTGCGCATGCGTGGCAGCCGTAAAGAAAGTTTTCAGTTCAGAGGTCAGCACAGTCATGAAAACGTGGGTGGAGTGACCCCCGACTGTCTTGATGAAATATTGGTGAAACTAATGAGTTTTTGGATGATTAATGCAGTTTTAGGAGCGGTGCTATACATGCCCCGTGTGCTACCATTATACGGATGTCCGCCGCTCGATTTTGGATCTAAATATCTCCTGAAGCACTGTTTGGATCAGGAAAGCCTTCTGGGTGAGTATATTGTTCTACTTCATTCTATAAATATTGTGAAAGCTGTAGAAACCGAACTTTTCCTTTAAAGAACAAACTCTTACTAAAACATGTTTAAAAAAGAGCAAAAATATCCCTTCTATCAAGAAATTCTTTCAGTGTTGTTACTTCTTCTTCGTTAAATTAAGAAATTAGGTCAAGATCTAATTAGCATCTATGCTAATCTCTGAAAGAGCAGTCTCTTCCTGCTGTCATCTCACTCATATCTTCCACCTCTTCCTGCTCTGACGGATGTTGACACGGGAGAATCCACCTCTTGCTGAAGTTTGGCTTATACAACATATGCACTCGCTTAGAGATGCATTTGAAGTCCAGTCTGTTACACTGTGATGCATTCAGGTTGGCTCTGTAAAATCAGGATTCGACAAAGCCAAGCAAATGATGTGTTTCGATTCAATTTAAAGAGTTGTAGAATTTAGCTGAACCTTGGAATAAATTATGTTTAGTGGGAGGGAAATTTGTTTTTGTTGGCCTTATGAATTAATGGCATCTGTTACATTTTGTGATTGAGTTAATTTTCTTTAATGTATTGCCTGTTATATTGGTCTTTTTGCCTGTTTAATGGAAAATAAAAGTCTTAAAAATGTTGCTTGAGGTTTGTAGCTGCAGCTCACCATTTTATATTGTCATCTTGATATTGCACTTTGTGGTGCTAATGTGAAATCTGGAAAGCATTTATCCTGCTCAAGCTATTGGCATTCACAACGGGGGCTCATTCATTGCCATTTTAGTGATCTAAACAATATTGTCTAAGCTCATATCTTGTTTGAAAGTATATCAACAATTTTATTAAACTCAATATATCTCCCAGCCCTAACTGAAACCATATGTTTGTTTTAGTACTTAAAGGAAAACCTGCCATAATGGATGTTGCTATGAAGTGACTGATTGTAAATATCAAGTTTGGCTCTTGCTGATGAGGATTTTCCATCTTTTGACTTATAGTGAGAAAAAGATGAATTTAAGTGTTACCAGATTTAATTAATCATCAGCAGAGTCATCAATTTTGATAGCCTGTTGTTTTAGTTCTATATCATTGTGGACTCAGAGTTAGCACCCTAAATGGAGAAGGAGAACCTTACTTTCTGGCCAGAGAAAACAAAGCTGTTTGCAATGTATTTTATTTGCAGTATTTTTTGAAGGAAAAAAACCTTCACTGACAAATATCACCATGGAGCAGATTCAGCATCACAATCCAATTTTCCACAGCGAGAAGAACAGGACATACATATTGTCCAGCCCTCTTCACTTCCCATTTTTACTGTGTTGGGGAAAAGCATTTAAATGTGGTGTGACTGGCCATTGTGCAGCCCATCACCTTTTCACCCCTTCCTCCCTCATTCCCTGCCTCTCTTGTGTGCTCAGGCGTGCCGTTACAGTTCTCACAAAAAAAGAGGGAGGAGGAGGGAAAGTGATGGAGGACAGGGAAGGTGACGAGAGGACCGAGAGATAAAAACCAGACTGATTTCTATCTTGGTTGAGCTCCAGGCGCAGACAGACAGCAGCAGGCTCCTGCTCCTCCACAACCAGGACTGAAGGATTGTAATGTGGCAGCAGCACGGATTGATTCTCATCATAATCTCTTCCTATCAGCTTAGGCACAGCGCCCACTATTGTCACAGAGGCACCTGGCTGTTTTCTAAAGGACTGGCTGCTCACTTTTCACGCCATAATGCCATGTAACCACATCCTTTCAGCCACTTTGTCTCATTATTTCTAAATCTACCTTATCGCTGTTGGAGCTGATGGCTGAATCCCAGACAGGTCCCAGTTAGAAGGGTTTTCTATCTGTGTGCCCTGGGCTGCTTTTCCAGGTATTAATAAACCTGCAATTGAGAGCATGTCCAACTGTTCAAATCAGCGTTGAAGCATTTTAAGACTTTTCAAGGAACTTATGGTACAAATTCGCTATGCTTTAGACTGATAGATTTTCAGTTTAATAAATGAATCTTTTGGCTGAATGGCAAACAACTGATGCAGCTTTTCTGTTGACAGTGGAATATAAATTTTCTTTTTTGTTCAAAGAGATAAAAGATTTGTTTCTTTTGTAGAAGCCATGGAAAGATATAAGCTTGCAGCCTGTAGATTGTTGAATACAGCAGAGAGCTGAATCATTTCAATTACATGAATTCATCATCCCATGAATATTGCAATCTTGTCTGGCAGGGTGGCCACCGATAAGGACACTGTGGCACAGGGCTGAGCACTCCTCAATCACCACACTTAGGTTGACTAATGGACCTCTAGCTTTGTCGTGGATGAGGAGTTAGCCAGCTGCTTTGCACAGAATCAACTCATATCCCAGGCTTGGTAGTTCTTTTTCCATTGGCTGCGCGGAGCTGAAGTGCATCCACACGGCACTCCTAAGATGTTTTGTTGTCTACTTGGAGTGACTTTGCCTGTCCTCCATTTCCTTAAGGTATGCTTCCTGTTGATGAGGTCAAGAAGGCACAGGATGGTTGGGTTGCACTTGGAGCGCCCTCTGTTGGAGCGGGCGGTTCACTGCTTTAGGTGACCTTATGTGCTGCTGAACTGCATATTTACCTTTGCTCAAAAGGTTAAGTTTTTAATTAGTGTGTTTGTTCTTTAGTTTGCTAACAGGGTAACTTAAAAAAGCTATGCATGTAATTTGCCAAATAATAATCAGTGAATGTTGGTCATCATGGCACTAAGGAGAAGTTATTACATTTTGGTGGTGATGAAAATCGGGATGTGGGTTCAGGCATTTTTCAAGGATTTGTTAACAGTGTGAGAGAGAGCAGATAGTCCACATTTTTGACAAAAACTGCCAAACAATGTTTGAAATGTCTTTCGTGCTCTGAGAGTAATTCTAGTATATTTCCAGTAGGAAATGATATTTGAATGTAGCAGCCCTGGCATAAGAATAACTTATAAACTAGAAAAACTTTAGGAGCACAGCCCCCGCCAAGGCATATCTAACATTGTTGAGGAAATTATTGTCAAAAATCACCCACCACCAATCGAATCACTTCTTCCTTGTGCCATGACTAACATTCCCTGAAATTTTCATCTAGATCTGTTCATAACTTTTTGAGTTATACAGTTGAAAAAGTAAGAATGCTAGCGAAACATGACCTCCTTGGCAGAGCTTAAAAGGCTATTTGGTGTAAAAGTAAGTGAAAAGGAAGTAGAATTTTGAACATAACAGCAATAACAGAACCAGAATCAAATTAGTACAAATCAAAATATTTACAAAATAAATGCAAATTACTCCTGAGCTTGTGGTTGATAAAGTTAGTTACACTCTGTTTAAACATGATGAAGACTTTCAACATGATCAACAGTGGGCTAAACATTTTTTAAGTGCAACAAAACTTGATGAAAAAATGACGATTGCTTTCATATGACAAAGCTGTTTCTCCTTAACCCTCATCCTCTAAGACACTAGCACTCTGTCCGCTCCTGAAGGCTGCGTTGACTGCTCCTCTCTGTTCAGTCGGCGCTGCTGGAGCTGCAGAGAAACACATGCAGTGCAGGCAGGCTGGGTGGGTTCAAGCACCGGTGCTAAGTGCCCCGGTGTGATGCTGGTAGTAAACACGAAGGGCGGAGAGGGTGCTCTGTCAGAGCGGTCCGGTTTAGAACAGCAGCGCCTTTTGTGTCTGCGAGTTTCTGACGGTTATTTATAAACCCAGTAAACCCCACAGCGCATTCCAGGCTGCCACAGACGCAGAGAGAGAGCGCTGCACCTCAGCCATGTGTGTCCTCTTTGTCTGTGCGCTCGGCTCGATGCAGGGCTGTCAGGATCAGGGATGACCTTCTTCACATCTGCTCTGATGAAGCACAGAGAAAAAAAGAGACTGACTTTCTTCTGTCTCCTCTCTGTGGCTGCATGAGAAAGTATCTCTCTCTTTAATTTTCCTTGTTTTTATTTGCTCATGGCTGTTGCTTTTTTATGACCTCTGCTTGTGGTCTTCCATGAGTCATTTTAATGGGAGGGCGTCCTTCCTTGGCAGTGGATTCCTCAGCTTAATGTTAGCCTATTACCGAACTCAACTACTTAAAGAAGTGCAACTCATTTTCTCTCCATCTGTCGAAATCCTCAGAGACGCTCTCCTCTGAGTTTGTGGAAAACATTAATCACATTTCCCTGGACGGCTTTTCAAAACCAGCTTTGGACAATAATGCATTTAGAGTTTTCCTGTTAGTATGGCGCCATGTTTTCTTTTTTTTTATCTTAAGACTGAGGATCCCTCTTGAGAATATATAAAGCATTTGGCTCTCTCATGTTCCCTTATGCTAGATGCTTATTAAACGGTTAATCTGTATGTTTTATATATTCTACTCACAGCTCAGGAGGTTTGTCAGAGGGTCATCCTGCTTGTCTTTTTCTTCCATTTTGTTCTGGCTGCAGCTCGGTGCAGGTTTCCTGTAGCGAAGTCCAGAGCACAGCTGGAGGAAGTCCAAGCACGAATGGATACCCCTTCCCCACCCTTTGAACCAGACTTACATTTCTAGCTTGCTACAAAAGTCCCACATAAGAAAATAGTATCAAATGCCTAGTTTGGAAGCAGTAGAGTTGGTCTGCAGTTCAAGTTCTGGATTTATTTTTCTGTTTAAAGAGTTTTCATGACAAAAGTACAGATAAAGATACATTTCTCTGGCAGTCATGTGTCTCTTCCTGTCTGTAACAGATCTTTAGAACATAAAGCAGCTCTGTGTTTTTTCTCTTTACCTTCCTGTTTATTGGCAGGCTATTTAAAGAGTTTCCCCTCTCTTTAAATGTAAGACCTGATTATAAATCTCAGTCTCTGCTTTGCTTTGGCTGTCGGCCTAAAATGTTTGAAACACAGAAGATGGACTGATATCAAAAGGAAGAGTCTTGCCTTTTTCTACAGAGGTCTCTAAAGAGCTGCAGTCACTGAAATGAATCACTGATGAAGTCAGTTTAAGTAAACATTTCTGAGATGTAAGCTTTATTTGAGGGGAGAGGCTTGCAGTGTTTGCTTGGAAGTTGGCATTGGCTAGAGCAGTTTCAACATACTGCGAAGTTGTAATTATTTAATTCTGGTGTGTTTATGTCTGTGGAAGTAGATGTTGTTTCAAGCTGAATTTTGGTTCATTCAGTGGGAATTTAACCACTGAAAAGAAAGAACTTAACTATTCTGAAGGAAATTTCCAAGTATACAGTAATAAGTGACAAAAAGAGCATCAAGTGTTAATGAAATGTAGAAGTAAAGTGGCTAAATATGAAATGACTGAGGGTTAAATCTGTAGAAACAGTGCCTGAATTAAGGAACACAGAACATAACCTAGAAAAAAATGCGATGTTAGATAATGCCTAGCCATTATAAGATGTTAATATGATGCATTTTCTAACATTAACAAGGTATATCCAATCAGTTATCATAGATCATACTTTTTCACATCACAGAGGTGACGGAGACAGAGTATTTGGGCGTTAAGTCGACAAAGTCAAGCTACACAGATGGATATGTGAGGATCTGGTCATCCTTTTAAGACAAGTCTCCTTTTGGTCTCATTTGTTAACCTTGCATAGCAGCTGGATCTGCCTGATTCAACCCATAATTGTGCAGATCCATCTAGCCAAGCTCATATCTACAACGATTGCGAATCGGATTGGATTGGGATGGCCCAGTGAATGTCAACTAGAGCAGGAACAGGCGGGAGATACGAGTGAGATGACAGCAGGAAGTTACTTCACTTATCCAGATTACCATAGATGCTAACAGCTTAGGTAGCAGTTCTATCAGATCTGGACCACATCTCTTTATTAAGACTTCTGACATGCTTAGGTGAGAGTATTCCACAACAGAGCTTACATCTTTAATTTTACACTGCAGCAGTAGTGCCTACCTACGGCATTATCTGATTGGCCCTAAATGAATCTGATTGCTGAATCATCCAATCACCTCCCGGATAGGATCTGAAAGGTTCTACCCAATTACAAACACTTTCTATGGGCTGTTTCCCAGGTGAAATATATTTTAATGGTCCATCTGGTGTGTCAAGTTACTGTATTATATTTATTCAAAGTAGCTTAACTAATCTTGCTGTGTTTCTCTGTTTTGTCAACTCTTGTCAGTTCCACTGCTAACTCTACATATAAATGTGTGCTGGGTAGAGGGACAGGCTGAGCTGGCAGGCAAGAAACATTGTTACTGTTTAACTGTTTTCAGGGCAAATACCGGATAGAATGACAATGAAACAGACATACCAGTATTAGAACAAATCGAGCCCAAAACTAATATCTTCCTATGGCAATTGCACTACTAAACAAGGCATGGGCAGGGGTGAGTTATGAATTAGTACCTAATGAAAAGTGCATCTTACTCAAATTAATGTTTTTATGGTTAGAATATTTGTTTTGAAGCTGTTTTTACTTACTTATTCTGTGTGTTAGGAAATGTGTCTGATAGCTCTGTGAAATCAATGTGTGTTCCCCCAAATACAAAGGTTCTTTAAGCCTGAAGAACAGTAGGATGGATTGCTTGTGAACTATCTAAATGGCAGCTCTCAAATTTTCTGACAATGACTAAAAAATTAATCATGCATCTTGAAAAAGTGAATAAAACTGCTCCTTCATCCAAAGGATTGGAATTGTCCATCAGACTAACATGAGCATTATGAGCAAGTATTCCTCTGACAGCCTTTCGTCATTGGTAACCTTGCTGCCTCAAGAGATTTACGGCTTATTTTTATGACATTCAAGACCTTTTTGAATTTACACAGACAGAAGCTACTTCAAACAGTGAGGTTTCTCGAAAAGGAGAAATCTAATAGGTCCTGTTGGCTCCCACGTCTTGAGACACTTGCCAGCCAGTTACAGTCCCGCCAAGCTTGTAATTTCCTCCACATTGTCCTTTATTTCCTTTCCCCACAGTATAAGGCCGCTGCTTTTATCCACACTCCATGCCACCAACCCAGTATTTTATTGCCAGTAGCTCCGACTTTTCCAGCCATTAACAGTTAAAAGTAAATGAATAAAAGGGATGTGCTGGACTGAGTGTGGAGAATTGGTGCCTGTGGATTACATCATCTCTGCTAAAAACACCATTGAAATAAGATATCAGAAGAGTCTCTAGGAAACCAAGGCTTAGCGCAGGGCTGCTGACCTCTGTCTGCATCCGTGGGAGACCTTGGATCTGTCGTTCAGGCTGGTGGAGCTGAAATACAAACAGAGCGAGTACTTTCTTTCTGTTGCAGTGGATGCTGGACCACATCAGGTATTCAAGCATCCCTTTAAAATCTTGTCTATTTTTGCTTCTGAGGGACTTTCCAGGTGGGTACCATACAAATCCTTTTAAAGAGGCTCTCAGGTCTAAGAGATGGTAAAGTGTTGAGAGGGGAGATTATATGAATGTTAATGTACGAGTTAGTTTTCTTTGAAGAGTAGATGTTTTTGAAAGTGTCTGGGAGGATCGGGTGTGAATGGATGACATGAGGGCCATGCTGTTTTAGCTGAGCTATTAAAGGCTTGAACTTTGAGCCCCTTTAGTCAGGCCTCCAACAGTGTGACATGACCCTGAAAATTGACCCTGGACTCTCTCGCCCTCCTCTCTCCCTCTGTCTGTCTCTGTTTGTCTGCGCTGCCCTTGTTTCATTATCACTGTCCTCGCTGTTTGCTCTCTTTTACTGTCCCAGGTTTGTTAACAGTTGTCAAATCTGTGTGCTACTCCAACAACTACCTTTCACAGCATGTTATAGTGACGGACTTAATGGTGCTTAGGTTATAAAATGCTCCCATTCATCATATCAGCTTTTTCAAACTAAGCATTCCAAGTTTCTGACTGGAGTTAATCGATTTGGCAGAGGGAAAGCCTCCCAGGGCAGTGAAGTTCTGCAAAGAAGGCAACTGTGTTATTTTTGGCATGTTTCATATGATTTTCATATCAACAGTTTACAGTAAGCAGATGCCTGGAATGAACTCGAACTTTTTCTGATTATTTAGTTAATCATTTGAGACTCCGGCCATGTTTGAGGTCGCCTTCACACCTAGAGGTAGTTTAGTTTCAGATTCGGATAATGCATTTTGAATTGTTGCATTGTTCAGCCGTTTCTTCACCAAGGAATGCCCGTCTTTTCCTAATTATGTCGCAGCCTGCTTTTCTTCTTGCCAAATAAACAATGCCATGCTCACTGGTTGCTCTTTCCATCCCTGAGCTGTTAACTGTTCCAAATTCTCGAGGCACTCCAAGTTCCCTCCCTTGCAGTATAAAATCTTTTACACATGCTGCTATATCAGTCTGTATCTATATTTATACAATCTCATGCCTTATGTAATCTGGCAAGTGCTTTAAAATATCTTATCAAAATGAAGCAATAATTAATTCAAAGCTTGGTTAGATTTCATTAGTTATTTTCAACAGTCATCATTGCTTGCTAAAGTAATAATTTCCCTCCAGTTGCATATTCTGTTTGTTTTCTACCCCTTAGGTTTTGTGAAGGTTAGCTAAGAAAAGTTACAAAAAATGCAACTGTTGGAGAAAGTAATGCGTTCAAAGGCAGATCATTTGTGCTATAGTTACCTCCGCCAAGGAGGTTATGTTTTAGGGAGAGTTTGTCTGTCCGTCCGTCTGTGAACAAATAGCTCAAAAAGTAATGGATGGATTTTGATTAAATTTTCAGGAAATGTTCAGCATGGGAAAAGGAAGAACTGATTTGATTTTGGTGTTGATCCGGATCAGTGTCTGGCTGCCATGGTGAAAAATGTGATTTCTGTGAATAACTACTGAAATAAAATACATATCATTATGAATCCAATTGCTAATGGTATGTTTTCATGGTCAAGGAATCTAAACATTTTGATCAAATAAAGGTAGGACTAATATTTATGGTCAAAATCACAATATGGCTAAGGACTGTGGTGCTGGCGGAGGTCTGCGCTGGCCGAGTGCTTTTCCAGTTTAGAATAAAATGTTGTGTATTAATTCAAGTCTGCATGGTAAATTGTTAGACCACAACAATGTGTCCCACCACATCTTCTGGGAATCTCTGCTTTTTCATGGGATGCAAGAGCTATCACTTTTATTAAACATGGCTGGTTTTCAAACTTGGGTCTTTATTTATCCATTTTTTTATCAATTCTAGTGAATTCCCTTCACTAAAACAACACTAAAGACGAGGCTCCCTTAACATTGGGCACCATTCTTATAAGAGAAAAGATTATAGAGTATTGCTGGTGTTTCCAAATTGCCTAAAACCACACTGGGTGCTGTGAGTCAGTGCCATGTTGTATTAAAGTTCGCCCACACTTTTGACCACTCCTGTATCTAGTGGATGGCCCCAGATGAGAGATGGCATTGTTGATTTACAAGACACATTCCAGAAAGGAATTGAGAAGGGAATTGTTTTTGTGTTATTTTTTTCCAAGATTTTTTGGGGCATTTTTGGGCCTTTATTGACAGGAAAGAGAGATAGTGGATAGTAGAGGTGAACAAGTTATCGTTTTCATATCAAAATTGCAATTTCAGACAACACAATCATGTGATTGCCAAAATTAAGCCTGACTGCCCAGGATCTGTTGTTTCAGCTATTTTACACAAACTATTTTACAAATTTGCAGGCATTTATGTAAGTGCTGCAAAGCAAATCAGCAACACAAAGTCTCTCAGATTATTTATCATCAGTATTAGATGATGAACAATGTGTTACTGTTGTCTTTACTGTAAACATAGTGAATATTGCACTGGAGCTTGAGCTGTGAATTGAATTTAAATCTGATATCTGCCAGAAAAAAACAAAATCAGATCTTTTTCTAAAGTCATTTAGCCCTATTGTATAGGCTTGTGAAAGGAGGTGAGAGAGAGTAGGAGAAGACACTCTGCACACAGATCCCTGGCTGGTTTCAAACCCCAGACCAGCAGAAGCATGTGGGTGTGCCTGGTTGCCAAACCAGCACCGCACAGTAAGCCAATTGTTAAGCAAACAGACTCATGATATTAAATTGTTATGGATTCTCAACTGGGATTGGTTTTCGATCCCCAATCAATACTCCCCAGTGAGGCTTTCTAGCTCTTTGACATTCTGAGCTCTTCCCTGGTCGGATAAGATATATAATTCCTCCAGCAAGTTCAGGGTCTGTCCAGGAGTCTCCTTCCAGTAGGAAGCGCCTGGAAGACTTTCAGAGGGAGGCAGCCAGGAGGAGTTTAAATCAGCCGCCCAAATCACCTTAACAGCAAAATTGTATGCTTTGCCATTTGGCTCCGCTCTCTTTTCCCTTTGACTGTATGACAACAACACTGCGAGTGCAACACCAGTCCACCTGCCAATGTCACGGTCCATTTTACCCTCTCTTATCAACAAAACCCCAAGATACTTGAACTCCTTCACCTGCAGGCAAAGTCTCCCTCCCCACCTAAATGCCTGTATATCTGGTTCATTTTGACAGTGAGGCAGCAAGATCAGTGTTTTTATCTTAAAGATTTAAGATGATCCAATTAGAAAAACATACTGGGAAAAGGAAAACTAAATAATAAGTTGTTGCTGCTCTGTAGTTGTTACTTATTTGGCTTAAAATGTACTGCAACCTTTTTTATTTCAGCTTGGCATTTTCCCTTTGGTCCAAGCGAAGTACAAACACTTGGATTTGTTGGATGGAGTGCCAGTTGAGTCACCTGATAGAGACTCTCACCCTCCCCGCAGCCTCTCTGCTGAACTCAGCACTCTTGGAGATCCCTCAAGAGAAGCTGGAGGAAGTTGTAAGAGGGGGGGAAAAAAGGACTCTAAGCTCTCTGTGCTGCCACCGCAGTCCTGACCTAAAGTATCCAGAAAATTGATGGATGTTTATTTTGAGGCTCAGCGGGGGTTTGGCTCCGAGCTACACGCCAGACCTCTTTATATCGGCTGTGAGGGGGAGCGTAGCCTGGGGTCTTTTGGCACAGCACTACAGGTTGTTCCAAGGACTCCACTCATAACAAAAGGCGACCTGGTCTCTGCTGTCGAGGCCCCCGGGGCCTCAAACTCTTGCTGACAGAGCGGAGGCTTAGCCAGATCAGTAGCATCTTTTAAAGCACTTCTCAAACTGGGTGGTTCTGGGAAGCATTTTTACAATGTGCTTTTATGGCTGCTTCAATCCTGCGTGTCCTCTCCACAGAACATCTATTTCTATTGTCTTTGTTTCCCTTTCAGCTTCTTTTTATTATTTTCTACACTCCTTTTCGGTAATGCTCTCTGTAGTTGATGTAAAAGCTGTGAAATAGTATCCCCAATTGCCCAATTAAATTCTGGGAGTCTGATTTAAATTTAAGGACATTCAAATGTCAGCTTTTTTC
Source organism: Scarus forsteni (assembly GCA_036419115.1). Classification (NCBI taxonomy): domain Eukaryota; kingdom Metazoa; phylum Chordata; class Actinopteri; order Labriformes; family Labridae; genus Scarus; species Scarus forsteni. The sequence continues at coordinate 8,992,262 of JAZDUH010000270.1, forward strand.
CCCTTTTTTTAAAGTTCACCTGCATAAATAGAAACATTTAGTAGCTGGAACTATGAGCTTGTGTTTGTTTTTTCTGTATCCCAGCACTTCCACAGACATGCGGCCCAGATTTGATGTTTATTTGATTTATCCAGTGTTGTGTGTGCATCACTTAATCTGCTTGAAATGAAATCTGTACCCAAGAGTCCCTTCAGCAGGCCAATATGGACCCATTTTGTTAGAGAGGGAGCTTATGGGAGACTGAATCTGTCGCCGCTGCCGTGGAAAGCATCAGGGCGGAGGGGGGTGGGATAAGCCGGTGCTAAGGCAAGGGGGGGGCGTGGGGCTTGTGAGAGATACGAGACAGGTCCAGATGCACAGCTCGGCTATAAAATGCACGGGGCTGGTCTGCTGCGGCAGCTAAACAGATGTGTCTTTTAATGGGTGTAAGACTAGAAGGGAAAGGGCTTAAGGGTGGATATACAATGTCACCATCATACTGAATGTCACTGTGGAGCTATCTGCAGTTCAGGTGAGAGCCAGAATTAGAAAGAACATCCTTCCCCTCAGGAATTTGGGACTGTTGTTGTTGTAGCTGCAGACGAGGCTGGTTTGGTGTGACTTTTAGACATTGGACTTCCTCAAGCAAGAGGCAGGTCTCCAGCTCAAGTGCCTATTTTTAGAACATGCATGTATGTGTTAGTGTATTCACACGCTGAGGCCTAAGGGTGCTACCTCTGTCAGGGGTCTGTGTGGTTTTATGAGGCAGAGCAGACGAAGGGTGTCATTGTGATTTATGAGACACCTCTCACGCTGTGGAAGCTACAATTGGAGCAAAATACACGGTGCATTACCAAGCGTGCAGTGGTTTGACAAGAAAGCACTTATTTTGTATCTTAAGTCAGTTAGATTTGCGGAGTTTGGATGGATGGGACTACAAGGGAGAGCAAACAGTTTAATAAAAGTTTTTCCCTGTATTTCAAAGCTTGTTGAATATATAAAGAAGCTAAAGCACATATACTAGACTATGCTTACATTGGCCCGCTATTTATATTCACTATTCACCAGGGTCGTGTTTTCCTCAAATCTATCAACTAGAACTAGGGAAGGCACAAGCCCCCATCTGGGCAATTTTGACATTTTAAGCCGAGTTAATATTGAAAATGTGGAAACCTGACCTATCATGCAATGTTAAAAATGTTGTAAAAATTCCTTGATCCAGAATATAACCCAAATCTAACCACTTCTTGCATGTGTCATGACCAACATTTCCTGAAAAGCTAATACAAGTCCATTTGGAATTTTCAGGTTTATTGGATAAAAATGTGGAAAAACTGCTGATTTTGAAATGTTGACATGTCCTTAAAAATGCTGAATCAGTAGAATCACTGTCAGAACTGAATCATTTCCTCCTAGTCCCATGGCCAACATCCTTTATTAATTTAATTCTTTGAAACCTTGTTGATTGTTTGTTCTGCGCGCTGACGAACAATCCAACAAACCAAAAAACTAAGAAATGGACAAACACTGGCAAAATCATAACACCCTGAAATAGAGGTTATGCAGTTACATGATGTTGGTGGGCTGAAAAAAGTTTGGACAGACAAAAAAGCTTTCTCTCAGGTATTAATGTTTCAAAGATCTTCAGCTTGGCAAAAATTCATGTCCTGGTTGCCAACATGTCTGTCAGTATGACTGTGTCAAACTTGCCCTCAGAGCTTAGAGCAGATGATTAATCATTTGACTGTACAAGTCAAAAGATTAATCTTTATTTTTGAGTGGTTGGCCTTCACCTGGGGGTGTTAGGCCATGTTTCTGATAGAAAACATGTACCCAACAAAGTCAGATGCACATCTCTCTCAATCTCCTAAAATCTTTAACTACCTTCAGTGACTTTTAAAAGTAACGCCCTGTCCTAACTGAACATCAACAACAAAATCAGGCTGATTAAATCATATGTGCGTACTAACTGCCAGCAACCGACGCTGTGCGATTCTGTATAACAGCACAGTGCTGCATTTTTGCCTCTGCTTTTCCTTATTCAGCTCACAGTGTCCACCGCTCGTCAAAACAAAGCACTGCACACACACTTTTCCACCTGTATAGTTAAAGCACTGTGTTGACAGCAGGTGTGCACTGCAACACAATATCTGAGGCCACATCAGATGCTCTTGTTCAGCTGGACATGGTCTTAAATTCCTTCCGGACATTGGGGTTGGTCTGCATCTTATTTGCACCAAAAGTGAAGTAAGGAGTAATTACAAAACCCACAGAACTGTAAAAGTTGTTCAGGTCTCACAGCCACACTTGGTTTGCCACTCTGTGTCAGTGTTTTGGTGTGAGATGAAGCAGGACAAATAAGGAAGGCTCTGTTGTAATGAGCAATAATGGGGCATTTTGGCATCTGCTGTCGCACTCCTGGATACACAAAGATCAATAAATGAATTCTTTCACTCTGAGTGTTTACTGAGACGGGGACAATAACCCAGTAACTGGCCTAATTCAGACATTACAGTGAAGTTTTAGGCTATGCTATTTGCCCTGTTCTTAGTTTTGAGGTTAAAAATGCCTTTTTGGCCTCATGGAATTAAAATTTGTAAGATCTAGATCCAAAAATCCCAATACCAGATTTGTTACTTACGTATTAACTAGTATACTAGGTATTAAAACTGAGCTGCCATCTTTTAATGAGGTACTGCTTAAATTCTGCTCCTGTCTTTTTTATTTCTCCTAACTTTATTTTTTTTAAACCCTTTTTTCTTTTACTTCTGGTAGTTTTGATGATGAGTAACTTCACAGTTCAAACATAGAAGTTGATCTTTCATCACTCCTGGGGAAATTGCACATGCACAAACAGGTCCTGTCATCATGTAATTATGGAAAGATTTCAGAGCAATCTGCCTCTAAAGAATGCTAACAAGTATTTTTTGAGGTTCAATACCTAGCTCAAGGGCACTTCTGCAGTTCCCAGGAATTCAGCTGGCACCTCTTCAGCTTTCAGACCTTTTTGGTTTTGTCGGTACTTAAACTGGCCACCCACAGGTCTCTGAACCAAGTCCTTTCAGAGCTATGGTCACCCCTCTTTGTTAACTATATCAACACTTATGGCCCTTTTCCATTAGCCCTACTTTACTCTATTCGACTCTACCCGGCTGTACTCTGCTCGCCTTGTGCTGCTTTTCCATTAGCCCCAGTCGCCTGCCCAACGGAGTGCAGTGTCACTGTAAACAGCTGAGCGGCACTGCGGTGACGTCATTTTGAGCGCGACACAACAATCCGTGGCCTTTTGTCACAAACCGAGGAAAAAAGGAAAGCAGAGGAAGGCTGCAGGTGGCAAGAAGAAATACTCCTTGAGAAGCACAGGAGAGTTTTGGAAGCTATACAACAGAATGAAGCCGAGGACGAGAGCAATCGAGCTGCAAAGAAAAGACATATGAGGGTAAGCTAACGGTAGCTACCGCATGCTAGGTCATCGCGCTCATGACTCATCGATGATGACATTCTCTGACCAATCAGTAGCCGGCAGTCGGTGACGTCATCTTCCAGTGTCGACTCAGCTCCCTTGAAACCGGAGTGGAGTAGATACTAAAACGAGCTTGTTTTAGGAGGTACCAGGCTAGTGGAAACACACTGCAAATTGAGTAGGGCCAAGGCGTGCTAGTGGAAAAGGGCCATTACTGATGCAGCCGATTCAGTTTTTCCCTTCCAACCAAATGCCAACTGAGTTCCATCCAGTTACCAGCCAACTTCCAGTCACTGGGTGTCTAAACAAGGGTTATTTCTGTTTTGTTTTTGTTCTAAGTTTCTTTATTGTGGCATTTTCCAAGCTAAACAAAATGTCCATGTATGTATCCTTTATCATATAAGTGGTAGGGGTTACATGTTTATCACCTCATCTCATCGGATCTAATTACAACCACTAGGGTGGGCAAGTTTGTGTTTTGGACCAGCCAAGACTTTGCCACAAAAACGGGAAAATCTAGGTGGCTCCATCTGTATACTTCAAGCATGTGTACTAAGTCACAGTAAACTCTGCTTGACTGCTAGTAGACCTTTATTTTGACTTTGTGTTTTGTCTGCTGCTGGCTGTCTGGTTTGCATATGTTGTTTTGTTCCAGATTGCAGTGATTTGATCAGCATATGGATATATTTATACACTTTTCATTACTTAGGGGTATGTTGAGATTAAGTTTGTTTTCTTCTTATGATTTGGCGTTGAGTGTGAACTTCACAAAAGTACACAAAGAAATGCTAACAAGTCATCTAAATGTAAAGATGTCAGACAGATTGTTGCGTGTCAAACGGCTCTGTTATGCACAAAACGTTGATAATGTGTCTGAAATGTTCCTTTCAAATTAGCATTAATATTAATGTGTTGTGTTGTGATGGGGGATTGAGCCTCGGCTCCGGAGAGACTCCCCTAGGCCGTGGTACATGGAGGAGTGGTGGGAGTTAAATGTGGGGTCAAACAGAGGTCACAGCAGGGAAGCTGTCTACACCCCACAGCCCCATCCCTCCTCCGGTACCCGGGGAAATCGAGGAACCAGAGAAACAATGATGGGGGGGATTATGGGTAGAATTAATGCACAGTTGCTCTGGGTCTGTTTGCTGAGTGAAGCAAATTGAGTAGAGAGCGTAAAAGGCACATGCATGAAATCATGTTGAGCTGAAAGCTTTATTCTAATGTGTGTTTAGTCTCATTATTAATATGTAATGGCCTGAGATTTCTGACTTAATGAGGCTACACTTCCTCTCTGTCGTTCTGTGCATGTCCTTACTTCATTTGATTCCAAATTCCCAACATAATGTATTAAATTACCGCTAAGAGGGGGAGTGTGTGTTAGATTAGGTTTTGCAGAAAAGAGGAACACAAAAATGCAGCAGGCTCTCCAAGTCATGAGTTGGCCTATCTCTGGGAGAGTAAAATACCAGGCTGAGTGGGTCATGCTAAGGCAACTGATAAAGCGAGTCCAGCTGGTCGAAAGCCAGACCAGCTTCATATCGTCTCTATCTCTCCGTCTGTCAAACCCTGCAGGTCTCCACTTGATGAAATGCAGGCTCATGGTTGAAGGTGTGAGTTACTGCTATCCAGACACACGATAATTCACATAAGCTTCTGGAAACAGAAACGAGGTAAATCATTACTGCGGGGATGGATAACGCCAGAACAGTTTCTGCACAATTCAATAGTCAGCTTGATCAAGAATTAACCCATTTTATAGGCCGGCTTATAAGTAGGTTTATGATTGTTGTTATCTATTGCAAAAGACAATACAGGTCTGTCTTTATGGGTGACGTCACAAACTCACTGTCCCTGGCTGAGAGTTTGTTGTAAAAAAATGCAGTCAGAGGCAGGGCTGGACAATTAATGGAAAGATAATCGAAATTGACATTTAGACCTTCAAATCGAAGTAATTTTATTCTTGACAATTATTTTGATAATTTTCATACAGTCTGCATTCACTTTCACCAAGAGCTAAGGACGCGCCACAAACATGGAGGAGACATGCGCCAATCTATTAGAGGACCTAGTCGCCAAGAAAAATACAGTCTCCATTGTTGGGCACATTTTGGATTCTGTGCAGAGGACAAAGAGCAGAAAGAAGTTAAATGTAAATACTGCAGAAAGACCGTGTCGATGATCATCGATATCACCACTAATTTGTTCCAGCATAGCATAAAATAATCGTTCATTAATCGTAATCGAGGTAAGAGCTTCAATTAATCATGAGACTGAGATTAGGTAATATCGTCCATCCCTAGTAAGAGGGTTGATTTCAGCTCTGAAACAATAACATTAGCACTTATATGGACCTTTTCTCTTGTGCTGCTCAATCATGTAAAATATTGTACTGTTGATCTTACAACATACATATAATAATTTCAAATAAGTAAATATTAACTATTTCATATGATGCGGCTACAGCTAGGGAACAATTCTGCAAATTATTTTTCTTTGTCTGAAACACTATTTTAACTTAGTTATGAAGTAATATAACAGCTAGTTAAAGAGCAACATGATCAACTTAATTATAATTACTATATTAAATAAACATGTTGAACCACATTTTATTTTACAACAGTATTTTACAGTGTGTGTCAAGTCTTTAAAAACTATCCTTCAAGTTGTTTTAAAGGTTTTCAGGAACTCTGCTTTAATTAAACAATCTCATTAAAACATGGAAGTAACATACAGATCCAGCCATTCTAGTTTTTCCCTCCCAGCCAACTGCCTGCCAACTTCCAGCCAGCTGCCAGACAATTATCAGCCAACACTAAGTGCCTTAATTCCTCTGAAAACATGCTCATTTGGGCATTTGCTGGATTTCTCCCTAAGATGGGGCTTCTGTCGCAAGATGGCATAGCCTCAACCTTTGCCTTGGCTTTTCAAGTAACCGCCAAGTCAACAGAGAGGTGAGGAGGTTAAGACGGGAAAGCTCTAAATAACTTGATGTGAAAAGGAGTCTAATCAGTAAGCATTCGGAATAGAAGAAATGTAACTAGAAAGCCTCCACCAAGACATTTGTCAACATTTAATTTGTGTGAAAATGTGGAAAACTGGCCTATCTTAATATGTAAATACATTCTTTAGAAAATACCTGATCACCACCAAAATCTAGTCACATCTTCCTCAAACTATAAACAACATTCCCTGAAAATTAATCAAAATTTAAGTTGCAAGTTTTGAGTTATCTTGCTCACGAACAGACAAACTCCAGCAAAACCATATCCTTCTTTGGAGGAGGTAAAAAGAATAAGGTTTTTGAGGTTATTTTACCTTGTTAATTTGTGAAAGTTTTCCCAGGAGATTCACAGAAAGCGACTTACTTATCAGTACAGGCTGTCTTTAAGGTTTTTTATTTATTTTTTCATCTCTGATATATAACTGAAACTACGTTAAAAATTGCCACCTAGGGTAAGTCTTAATACGTTTGTCATGCTTTTCAGTTTGACCTGTGCAGAGTCTGATAACATGGCAGAGGCAGAGCTTGAATAACACACAAAGCATTTCTTTTATTTGAGCTCATTTCCCCAGAGAAACTTTACCAAAGTGTTTGCTGAATTGTTCTCTAGTGAGTCAAGATGTAAACTTAACCCCCGCTCGTCAAGGTAACTTTTACTCCAGACTGAAGCAAACCATGAAGTGAGTGCAAGAACAAATCAGGATTCTCAAAAATGAATCACATGACTGTAACAGATGCCTCAGATCACATGATGTCTGGACATCTGTGTCAATGGGACTGTTGTGCTTCACTTTTATTCACACTTGGCGGAGTGTGGTCTCTTCAAAATTTACTTCTGGTTGACATGATGTTTTTGAATGAATTAAAACCTAAAGAGAAGAGAAAAAGATGAGCTGAAACGTTTTTAGCAGTAGTGTTGATTTTCATGTGAGTGTTTCTCACTTTGCTATTTGTTGCCTATCATCAGAGAAATAAACAATTTTCACCCCTGAATTTCTCAGTCAAATTCTCAGGACAGGCTTCCCCTGGAGTATAGCAGCTTATGATATTCACAGAGCTGTTTTGTGACATTTATGCTCTTCTCCTGTGAGGTGTGAAGAGGGAACAAAGTGAAGCAAGACAGAAACGACAATAAGGGAATAGTGAAGTCATCCAGAAAGCTAAGGGGCAAGCATAAATTAGAAAAAACACTAAATGAGCCTTTTAGAGTTTAACAAGTGGATGTTGATGGTAACACTATGGCGTGTTTAATGACAGTTCAGATAAATGACGATTAGACTAAAAAGTGAAAAGTGACCCTGATGTGTTTAGTAAAACAAAAAGAAAATGCCATTTTGTCTAAGAATTTTAACAAATACAGTTTGGAGGTGAAATTTGTTTTACTTCTTGAGCATTAGAAAAAAGATTTGACAGCTGTTCCCTAGAGTTAAAAAGTTCTTGGGGAAAAAAAAGATCTGTTTGTTTAAAAAAACGTATCATCAACTGCATCAATTTTATAGAGTTACTTATTTTGCATTAAAGTAAAAGAAATGTTTAGATATGAAAAAATATTGTCAGTGGCCCCTTTCTGTTCTAAAAAGATTTGCCTAAAGAAAAAAAACAGCAAAAAAGAACTCAATTGGCCAAGTTGTCAAACCGAACCGAACCATGTCCAAAGAAAAATGGCGTAAACCATTGGTCGCTTTCCTGTGACTTTTCCAAGAAACAATATCAGTCAGCTTTCAAGCAAACAATAAATGAAGACATTCAAACACCCAACCTCTGGACAAGAGCTGTTTCTATTTGATCATTTTACTGCATGTCCTAGCATATGAACTCCTCCTCTGCACTTGGGTGGAAGGCCAACAAATGGACTAATGGACTCACAGATTTGTTGTGGATTAGGAGTAAGCCAGCTGCTTTGCACATAATCAGCAAACAGCCAAGTGGTCTTGTTTTTAATTTTGCCCACAGTGCTTCCATAGATTGGCTTTTGCTGGTCTGCCATTTGCCGTGGTGAACTTTGTGTTGTTGAGGTCAAGAGAGCAGTGGACGGTAGGTCTGGGCGTGCCGTCTGTTTGATCAGGCGCTTCAGTGCGGCAGGAGCCCTTATGTGCTGCTGACATCTGAATGTATATTTACAGTCTAACCCTCATGCTGGGATTTTCAAATATCGAGTATAAGGTGACAGCCCTATTCTGTACATGTGTAAAGCAGCAATAAAGCACTCCTATGGAGGCAGGCAGACTGGGTCCAACACCGCTGGGAGTGAAGAATGTTCCCCCCCGTCAGCCTGATCTTTGACCTCTCTGAATGTCGGCCTCGAGGGCAGCTCACGCCTGTAGAGACACAATGCTGCAGATACCCATTGAGACTTTGCTTTTTACTCCTTTACAATCCCCTCTGCTTTTTTTTTACGCTCTGGCCTTTACTACATAAAAACTTCTCCCTGTACACGGTCCAAGTTTGGATTTAGAGCCTGTATTCAGGGGGACGCTTTTGTGCCCCTACACAACACTGCAAGGGTGGGATACACCCACACACCTCCCTCTCCCCTTCCTCTCCCCCCTTCTCTTTCTCACTCGCTTCTTCTCCCTTATTTTTCCTCTGCTGCGTTATTTACCCTAAGCCCTCTGACATTCTGGCACCTGTTTCCCTCACAAAACCCCGTTAATTTATCACTGAATTATTAACTAAGAGCCCACAATGTGTCTGGCACTCGGTGACATGTCCTGACTTCATTGGAGGGGGTCGCGGTTGCCGTGGCAACAAAGGGGGGCTTTAATCGAGAAGGAAGGGGAGGGAGAAAAAGCAATTTAGCCACCATGGCTCCCCTGTGCTTCCTGGAGGAGCCATCTCCAAAATGGTTCTGCTGGTGAATGTTGGGGATTAATAAAACGCGCGAGTCTGCAGCAGAGCATTTTGCATTGAAGAGGCAAAGATGTGAAAGCCTGCTGAGGTCTTTCAGCGGCACAATTTTTGAGAAAGTGCATTTACACACCACAATGGAGAGCAGGATGAGACTCTGTAATGAGCGTAGTGGAGTAGCTCAGAGTGAATGGCCTATGCTTTATATTTTAGGAATCTGACACTCGAGTAGGGAGGGTGGAAGTGGATGGAAAATAGAGAAATCTGGTAGCATTTTTGAAAAGCATGTGGTGAAGAAATCATTGGTATTTAAGTCATAAAGATGAAAGCGTAGCTCTTGCGGTGCTTTTTGTAAGCCAAAGCGACATGCATGAGAAAAGAGAGTGTTGATCAGTGTAGCGCAGAGAAAGGGCTTCGACCGTGCAGCTGTCACAGGACCTGAGATGTGTATTTCACCGTGGGGGGGCGAGGCTATGGCAGTGAAGACTCTTAAATGAAGTAAAGCGATAGTCTGGTCAAAGCTGCACAGATGGAAGTCACACACACACACTAGCCTGCATGGCGTTGGCTGAAGTATGGCTAAGAGGTGGGAGGGAGAGGAGGGCTTCTTTTGTAGCCTTGAAGAGCAGCAACAGGGTTTTGAAGTGGATACAGGCAGTTACTGAGAGCCTCAGGAGCAGAGGCGGGCTGCAGCATGGAGGAATGTAAGTCTGAGCCGTCTGCAGGGGCCCGAAGAGAGAAGAGCTGTAGAGATGAAGGCAGGAGATGTGGGGAAATAAGGCTGACAGAAGTTTGTTTCCTTAACAGAAAAATGTCACTGATTTTAACTAGAAAAGCACTCGGAGAGCGCAGACCTCCGCCAGCACCACAGTCCTCTCCCATACTGTGATTTTTCCCATAAATATTAGTTCTACCTTTATTTCATGTAAATATTTAGATTCCTTGACCATGAAAACATACCATTAGCACGTCTTTTCAAAATGATATCTATTTTAGTTCAGTAGTTATTCACGAAAATTGCATTTTTCGTCATGGCGGCTCCAGACGATGATCCAGATCAACACCAAAATTTAATCACTTCTTCCTTTTCCCATGCTGAACATTTCCAGAAAATTTCACCAAAATCCATCCATAACTTTTTGAGTTATTTTGTTCACAGACAGACAGACAAACTCTCCTGATAACCTCCTTGGCGGAGGTAACCAGGAAGCAACTCGAGAACAATTCATGGTATTAACAAAGGAACCATTCTTTTATGTCAACAATGCAAAGCTAAAGAGATGCTTTACAGTTATAACAATGTTGCTTTGATTAAAGTGAAGGACTTCAGGGCAAATGAAAAATCTTCACAAACCAATTAAATACCTCCAAAATGGTTGGAAATGTTATTTTGGTCGATTATTTCTCCCCTTGAATAATACTGATTGGCACTGCATTTCACAGAGTGTGTGACTCTACCCATGTTAAGGGGCCTTTCTGTGTGCCGTTTTAATTTTGACAGCACTTTTTAGTGAAGTTTTAGTCATAGTTTTTTGCCTAAAGTGTTGTAGTTTTAGTCTTTTAGTCATTTTAGTCCAGTTTTAGTTGATGAAATCACACAACTTTTTCGTCAAAGAAATCTACTGTAAATTTAGTTGACTAAAATATGAAGAGTAGGGCTTTTTTTTTGTTTCCTTGATTTTCTGAAGTAACCTTTTGTTGAATTCTTGTTAAGTTTGAATGTCTAAATGAACAGAAACAAATTGAACTTTTGTGTGAAATGCAGTCATCTTTATTTAGACTACCTGGCAGAGCATCTTAGTTACTAGAACTGACAACAAAACAGTGAACCTGCTCTACATGATTATATCAGTTCATAAAGAGAGCAGCTCTGATTGGATCCTTTTCCAACTTATCCCACCACCACCAAGCTAAGGCTGCTGTGATTGGATGTCCCTCTGAACTCATCCAACCTGTCCTCACAACCAAAGTAGCTGTGATTGGATATATTCCTAACTTGTCTCCGCTTTCTACATGACCAAATTAGGTCTAATTGGATTACGTCTCTGTCGAACATTTTCGTCTAGTTTTTATTTGTCGATAAAAATGTCATTTAATGTAGTTTTAGTTTTGGTCCATGTGCACTTATTAGTTACTGTCTAGTTTTTATCATAGAAAAAAAAGGTTGTTGACAAAAACTATGACAAAAATAATTAGTCAACAAAATTGATACTGTCTGTGTGGAGTTTGCATGTTCTCCCCGTGCAAGCATGGGTTCTGTTCAAGCAGTCCAGCTGCTTCTTGAGAGGGATAAGTGGTGAAGTTAATGGATGGATGGTATTGTATTTGATATTGTTGTTGGCCTGAGATATATCTTGTAATGATCATACAATCATAGAATAAGCAGCACTTCTAAACATGTGGTCAGTGCCCAAAAAAATTGTTACAATCCCATCTACCCCTGAAAAGAAAGTTTACAGTTTCTCGGTGAAGCAAGGGGGAGGAACTGGTCTGCTTGGGGTGTTGTCGTGCCTTTGTGGTCTGTTTTTGACTGCACTAGCCTCAAACTTGGTTCTGTATTTAGAGATGGAACCAGAGCTGACACCAGATAATGCTGCCTCTCTGCACGCTGGAACACCAGTATCACAGGGTTGCAGTTTCACGAGACTAAGGCACAATTTTTGGGGCCCTACCCACAAGTTTAAACAGGAAATTCTGCTTTCTGAACATGAAACTTTGTCAAGTAAAATGGCTGCTATGAGAATATGGAAAATCTGTGATGCTGCAGTTTGCTAGTGATGCAGCTCAAGTCTATGTGTTTAAGTTAGGCAGGTATCCAGAAATGTAGTTGTTGGTCAGCACCTGTAAAAAGGCAAATCAAGACCCCAGTCCAGTCTGCTCCTCTGTCTACACCACTACAGTAAATCTTTACGGTCAGAGATCACCATGCCTGCGGGCAGCATCAATAAAGAAGTCGCAGTAAAAGACGAAATGCTTTTGTAGAACATGACTAGAGGGGGCCTGTTAGTCTGAGAGACAAACAACCTCCCACCTCGTAACAAGTGGTTTCACACACCAACAATGACGACCTGTTTACAGGCTTTTATTATGTCACAGTTGCTTCTTCAGCAAAAGGATCATGCAAAGAATTAGATCTTAAAGGGACAGTATGGGATTTTTTAAGTGGTTGTATGAGGAACATTAGCTACAGCGACAGACTTCAGCTCTCTATCTGTGCAAATAAAGTTCTAATGTAGGTTGGGGCTATTGATTGCTGCAGATGGTGACACTCTTTAATTAAAATAATTGTGGGTGAAACAGTGTAGAATGATTATGTGCAATAAACAGTTTATCTACAGCATCTTACTTTTCCACTACCAAGCTGCTGTGTTTTGGTGCTATATTTTGACATCTCCATTTTAATCATTTCAATCCAGACCTTTTGACCCACCATCGACAGAAGTTTCCTTTATGTTTACTCAGTTCACATCAGTATTCCCAAGTGTCTAAGGTAAATGGTGGTCATATTTTCTGCAAGAATTAAGCTAGTTTTAAAGCAGTTGTTTACGCTTGTTCACTCAAAATTAGTTTAATCAAACAGAGCTGGTGGCACCATTTTCAGCAATTTATAGCCCTAGCTTCCTTGCTGACTTTTCTGCACAGATTGAGAACTGACCTTTGTACGTTTATTTGTCCATGTAGGGAAATTGGGGTGTGACAGGAATCACAGAAATTTGGCAGCAAAGTACAATGTCAACACTGATACATTGTTGAAAAAGTCAAATAAAAACACATTAACATCACAAGAAACGTAAACAATGCACTCACAGAGAGGAGAAAAGCAAAGGATTTCTCTGTTTTTTGTGGCTATGGCTGTTCAGGCTCATGCCTCTACCTCACATAGCCACACTTAAGAAACCCCGAACTATCCTTTAATTCAACAATCTGAATTTGCCAACAATGAAACAACAGTTTGTTTGTGATCTTCCTAAAAGAACATGGATCAAATTACTTTGTCTTCGAATCTAAGCTGCTTAAAAATGTACCTTTAAAGGATTGTACATGAACAAAGTGGTTACACGAGGAATCCTTTGGTTTTTCATTTAAAAGCCTTTATGAATTCACGAGCAGGGTTAAATGAAATCCCATAAATCTTTCTGGTGGAGATATGAGCACTGTAGGTTCATGATCTGGATGAATAACATTAAAGAAATCCTTTTAGCCTCCTCTTTTTATCTCACTCAGATGTATTATCACCATTTGTCCCTCATGTAATACTGGCAGATAAAGGACTGAGCTGCTATCAGCATCACAGCAGGGTACCTCTCATGTCCTCCATTATAAAGGCCTGACTTCTTTGTAGTGCCACTGTTGTAATGAGGCAGCGACGGGAGCGTCTGGCAGATGCCTCGGGCCTGACCGTCCCAGTGAAAGCAGATCTGTGAGGAGATAGGGCTCCAACAATGGCAGGTGAACTGAGGCTTTGAGTGATGAAATGTTCTTCCAGTCTAGTTCTCTCAGCACACCAGCGTGACTGCAGAGGCCAACCCAAATTTTATGGATCCGCATGCGAAAGGCCTCAAAACAGACCCGGTTAAAACTGAAACATATGTGTGGAGGTTTAAATCTCTGAACCTGTGGGGGATTCTCAATGTAAGCCAACCTCCTCTGAAAGTGCAGAGTGTTGCCATAAAGTGCAGCGGTGCAAAGAGGCATGAAAGTGATCACCATGCATGACCGTTAACACAGACATGAGGACATATCTGGGGAGGGGGCTCGTATTCACCTCTTTTTTTCAACTTTTATTGAGAAATTCTGTTTCAAACATATTTCTTCTACACATATGTACTCATTTTTATACTTTAACATGCATTTATATTGTAGATAAACATTTGTATATGAAAATAAATCAGAAGAAATAATAAATAAATAAGTAAAGGGAACTTGTCTGGTCCTCTGCGTCCAATCCATCATCCTTCTCTGATTCCATCCATCACGCAGTCCCAGTAGTTCTCCCTCATTCCCCTCATGGTTATTTTATGTGTTTACTCATGTGTTTTTTTCATCATTTAAGTGGAGGATGTACGATATGTTTCTAGAAACATCCAGGCCCTATTAGACTGGGCTGGGCATGTTAACCTCTACAGCCCCAGACCCTTTTTAAGCTTTCTGCTCGAAAATGACATTTATTTAAAAAAAAAAGTGTATTTCTGCAACCACAAGGTCTATTTGAATTATTTTGGTATCATGATAAAATTAACATGTAAGAGATTTGTCCAGATGTGTAATTATCAGTATATGTGTTACTGGGACAGAGTAAATGATGATGGAATTCAGAATATCCTGATAATTTCATCCTCGCCTTAAAAAAAAAACATTTTTTATTGTAAATATCTCTTGGAAATAATGCTGGAGTGGCTGTAAATGTCTAAAAATTAATAATGAAATGTGTTTACATTATCTATGCAAAGGACTATTGTTATGAAGTGATGCGGAGCAAAATTAGATTGGTTTTATAACATGGGGCTATATAGATTAAGAACCCTACAATTGGATTGGATATCAATTCTTTGGGTTGTGATATATTCAAGTTTAATTAAGTCAAATGCTCTGATGTCGATTCAGTAAGAGGTAGATATACGCAAATAATTAGAACACCTGTCGACGATTTTTGAAAAAGGAGTACAACAGTAAGAACATGACAGTTCTATATAAACACTGAAAAAGTTAAGTGCATGTAAAGTTAAATATTTTTTCTCTCTTAGAAATTGTAATAAACCTCACATAACATTTTTTAGCAATACCACATCTGAACCAATATCTCTTCATTTCTGGTTTTATATTAAGTGTGCACATGTAAATTTTTGTTAAGGAAAAGCAGTTAGTCTACATGTTAAGCACCCCCAACTGGCCAGGAAGTGAATCCATGTTGAATTTTCAGTGGGAATTGCCAAATAGATATTTTTTTCCCACCCCTACTATGAAAACCTCTTTTTTTTGTCAGAAAGGTGCTTGTAAGAAGCCAAATCTACCATCCTTCCATCTGTACTTTTTAAACTACTCATCTTTATAGTGAGTGAGTCTTTATCTATCATGTGTTCATGCACACTGGTCCACGGGCCCCCGATGTGTGCTGATTTGTTCCTCTTCTGGGGTATGGATCTGCAGCCGTGCGTGATCCAATTAGCATGATGAGCACTGGGCGTAGTGTGAGGCTAATGCCTGCATGTCCAAGAGAGTAAATGGATTGTTAGTATGGATTTTCAGCCTCTCCCCAGAGTCTTAACAGTTGGTGGTCTCCCTACAAGGGTTATTGGCCTCCTTAAACCAGTGTGTAACTATATATCCCAAGCCCACCAATTGGCCCTATAGTTACACACACTGTTGGTAATGAATAGATGTGCCCTCAGAGTGAGCTGGGAGTGGCAGAGTGCTATTTCGATGCAGTGAACACAGTCTGCAAGCTGTTAGCATGCTAATTAGCTACTGACTATGTGCTGGACATTTTAACGTCTTGTTAATCTCCTCGGTGTTCTTTCACTTTGTCTCTTAGACGTATTAAATGTCAGAAAATGATAACTAAAGCCTCAGCTTCACACAGCCTATGGTGATGGTCGTTTTGTGTGATATGTAAAAGCATTCAACCAATTATACCTTTTCTGCCATCTTATAAGAATGTAGCAAATCCACATCCCAACTGCTGCTGACATTTTAACCACACCTAACATCAAAATAGATAGAAATGTGGCTCACAGTACAACAGAAAGCCTTAACTTAGTAAATAAATCAATAAATAAATCTTATAGGTACTGTGGTGCATTGGTTTGTATTCCACCACTATCTGTTTTTATATTTTTATTTTTTACACAGGTACTTATATGTCCATCTGTTTCTATATAATTTTTCCTCTTGAAATGTAATCAACCTGAACCTCTTTATTACCATCCCCCTCGACAAATGTCCTTATGCTACTTACACATACTTGTAAAAGCATCTATGTACCACTCGAATTATCTGGCCATATGTACTCAAGGTCATTTTTTCTCATTTTCTTTTCTTTTGTTATCTTCTTTTTCTTTTTTTTTTTAACTGCAGTAAAATTTGTTGATCACAGTACGTAGCAGCAACAATCCTGCTCATGTTCTCCCTGTCTGCTCTATCTCGAGGTCCCATGAAAAAAGAATATCAAAAATTTATCATCTTCAAGTATCAACATTTGTAAGAAGTTTGTCAGCCTTTTACAGTTTGTTTTTGTTTCGTGTTGAAGGTGGTTTTCCAGCTAAAGCTTCGCTGCTTTGTACCAATTCTGATGAAAGTAAGCTAAAAAATATGCTTATTTCCTTGAGACTGTTTCATGTTAATTTTTTTTAAATGGGTGAGTCCAGGCCAAATCACTTGCCAGTGCCATTCTTGGTCCTTATGTCATTATGTCCCAACCAGCATTGATTTGACTATGAGTTGCATTATGAGAAGAAGCTTACAAGGCTAACCTATGGACGAAACAGTGATACAGTAATGATAATAGTGAAGATTCCACAGTTGAGCAGTTTATCAATATGATATACGCCTTAAAATCATAAGTGTACAAAGAGGTGCTTTTAATGCTCCTCATTATCTACTGTGGGAACCAGATTGAATGGTAGCCTATAATAACGTAACACCTGTAGAAGTGTACACAGAGAAACAGTCAGTGAAAAGTCGAGAGCAGCTTTAGAAAGGATCAGTTCTCCTGCTTGAGCTGGACTAAAATCAGGAAACTAAAGGACTTTTTTGACTCAGTCCATGTTGTTTAGTCCTGTGATGATCAGCCGTAGAGACGGTGAGTGATGTTCACCTGCTCATATTTTCATGGTTTGTTGTGCCTGTACACAGAAAGTGACTCCAGGGATCTAATGGCCCTTTTCCATTAGCCCTACTCTCCCTGGCTCTGCTCTACTTGCCTTGTGCTGCTTTTCCATTAGCCCCAGTCGCCTGCCCAACAGGGTGCAGTATTGCTGTAAACAGCTGAACGGCACTGCAGTGACGTAATTTTGAGCGCAACACAATGATCTGTGGCTTTTTGTCACAAACTGAGTAAAAAAGGAAAGCAGAAGAAGGCTGCAGGTGGCAAGAAGAAATACTCCTTGAGAAGCACAGGAGAGTTTTGGAAGCTATACAACAGCATGAAGCCGAGGACGAGAGCAATCGAGCTGCAAAGAAAAGACGTAGCTACCGCTAGCATGCTAGGTCGTCGCGCTCATGACTCATCGATGACGACATTGTCTTACCAATCAGTAGCCGGCAGTCGGTGACGTCATCTTTTAGTATCGACTCAGCTCGCTTGGAACCAGAGCGGAGAGGATACTAAAACTAGCTTGTTTTAGGAGGTACCAAGCTAGTGAAAACACGCTGCAAATCGAGTAGGGCCGAGGAGAGTAGGGCCAAGGCGTGCTAGTGGAAAAGGGCCATAAGTAGTAGTTCAGCATCAGCCTGGTATCTGTTATACAAATGCTATCACTACTGCTGGTGATACCACTAAAGCAAAGCCATGAGCTAACTCATCACACTGTTCAGCCAATGATGGGTTGTTTGTGTCAGGGGCTGACTGGAAGTGAGTTGAGACCACCTCTTTCAGGTGAGCTTTGTGCAGTTGTTTGTTCTGAAAAAGGGATCAACTGCTTTGTTCATGTATTCAAACAAATTTTGCCAAACCAGGAACACCAACTTGCATCAGAGCAACTCTCCCAAATGATCAAAGTTTGAAAACAACCTGAATGCAACACAGCACTGACAGATTTGTAGCTTAGGTTGAAATCATAAACCTATAATAGATTGTCAGGTGCATTCCAATGTAGATACCTGTTTAATGAATCACTGTAAGAGTCCTGCTTGTAGGAATGATGGTTACTTAGTAGGAAGATGCTCATGTGTTGAGGCTATTGTTCCCAAACGATATGCACTCAAATCTGGGTTTTTTTGGCTCTTTTTGCCATGCCCCATTTCTTGTATATTGTCATATCCTAATCAAGCCAATGGACTGCTTTTCCTGCACACATCAAATTTGGTTGTCAGTAAAGGATGTTCATGTGTGTGACACCGAAGGAAAGCTGAGAACTGCAGTTTCATGTCTAGCTATGCATTTATTCAGCTAGCAAAGAATTTAGCTAACTTAGCACCATGCAAAAATGAGTTAATTAAAAGTTTTCCGACCTTTAAGGCCCACCTGTTTTCATAATCAATGTTTCAACCATGCAAGTAGAAAAAAATCTGCCCAAATATACAATGGAGGTGTTCTGAGTTTCTGTGGTTTTTCTACCCTAAGCCAAGCTGAATGGCTGCTGATGTATATCATACAGACATGAGTAGTATCAGTCTTCTCATCTATCTCCAGGCAAGAAAGCGAGTACGCATTTCCCACTGAACTGTAAATCTTCTCTACACACAGCAGCACGTAAGAAATGCTTTGAACCAAACGAATCATGTTGCAGACTAATAAAACCTGACAAGATGACTAAAATATCTCTAATACTACTTCTTACACTGGCGGGCTGTTAAGTCGAGGAATGAAGGCGGATTCCATACCAAGATTTATGTGTTTGTCGGTGTAACGCATCGTTTCACATTCTGTATTTATTGTCTCGGTGTAAAAGATGGCCTGCAGGTCTTAACAATAAAACGGCGAAAATGGATCTTGCAGCATGTGATCCCCATGTTTTGTCTTTACAAGACTGTACAGGAAGTGTGAGGCGCTGTTGTTGTGAGAACTTTTGTCTTCAGTGCTTTTCAAGAGATTTCACAATGAAAGATGAAAGTTAAGACACAACAGTCCACCCCTCCTGTGCACAAGGACTGTTCGTCTTTCAAGGTGCTGAAATCCACATCATAAATTCATGTTTATGATGAGCTCCACAGCACGTTGCTTTTGTAGTTACAAGGTCGATCATCCTCCACGAAATCATAGTCGTCCTTTAATGCTAAAGGGAGATGTAGACTCTCGAAGGATTTAACACTCTGAGATACTGTGATCTGCAGCCAAATCTTCACACAGACGATGTTCAATGAGCTGTAAATTACTGCAGATACAAAGGGGAGGGGTTGGTGCTTCTTCTGAGGTTGGTGCATGAATCTCTCAGCTGTTTTCTTTATGCTTAAGCTTTGATTTGGTTTAGAGCCACCAAAATACATTTCCTTAGGCATCAGATAGCCTAGATAGTGTTTAATTGATGTTTAAAAATGGCCTGTTGTCTACTATTATTTTCTAGGATGTGTTTTTGTATGGAGTAGGGATGGGGGATATGAAAAATGTTGCATCTTAAGTTTTTTAAGGCTGTATCATGATTTCAATGTTTTAATGATTCTTTTTGAACTCATAGGTAAGACTTACTAGCAAATAACAGGGATGGGATGATACACTTAAACTCACGATACGCTGCACCTCGATATGCCCGGGTCACGATACAATATCAAAAAAGTAAAAAGAAGAACTATTACTGTGTAATTACAACTTATTTATTTTTGTTTGAGTTGCACACAGGAAAACACAAGGCCTAACAGGCCTTAAAACACAAACAACAACACTCTCTCTAACCCTAGAGAGGTTAGAGAGAGTGTATGCTAACGAGCGGTAGGCTCATTTCGCCGGGGTCACCTTCACATTTTTATGATGACGCTGAAGGTGGTGGTTCATGTTTGTTGTGTTGGAGGCGATGTACAGAATGACAGCATAGCAGAGTTTACACAAAGTCTTAGTCTTGTCAGTTACTCTATTGTCATCTTCTTCTTTTTTAATGAGAAAGCCAAAATACTGCCAGACAGATGACTTGCATCCAGGCGGAGCGTCCTCAATTTCGACCTCATTCGACTCCATTGTTCGGCCTTTAGGAGGCAAGGTAGTTGGTGCTAATGTTTGTTGTCGTCACTTCTGGTCACATGCTATTACCGGACGTGACAGCTTTATTTCCCGATCCATTTTTTTCAAACTCAATGCGTTTCGTCACGTACTGTATTGCGATATTTTGCCAAACAATATTTCATCCCATCCCTACAAATTACCAACCGGAACCAAATTCGCATCCATACATTTTATTTTAAATGCACAAATACTCGACTTAGAAAACAAGTTGAAAGCTATTTATTTACATTTTTTATTTTTCTTCTGCAATAACATGTTTGTCAATGCATTAAGTATTTAAATGTTTGCCATTAAACAGTCAAGAAAACGTTTCACAATTTGGGGTGTGGGGGCCTTCTATTTAAAAAAAAGCAGTAAAAAGTACTATGTCTGCTTTTTGAAAAAAATTGTGGAACAGCTTGTGTGTGTTTTTGGCAGAGTTTTAGGTTTAAGAGTCTTCTTTTGTGTTTTTAAATCAAATCTATGCAAAAAAAATGGAATGAGTCTTGGTAGATTATTTCTTTATTTAGAATTGCTTCTTGCAGTAAATCTTATTCTGTTGTAAAGCCTGTTTTTCCTTTGTAAATGGTGCCTCAGTTGTAAGAAACATGCATTTGTAGGATGTGCGCTGTGCCCGTCAAAAATTGCCATGTTCAGATTCAGAAGTTTTCTTTTTGCCATCCCACCCCACCCAAAAAAACGAGATTTATTGCGAAAAAGCATTATTTCAGCAGTAAAATATTCTCAACCTTTTTGTCATACAATGCTTCAGTATCAGCAGAATGCCCAAGTATACCATGATGGTTGACCACATTTTCACCAAGTGTCCACTGAAAATCAAAATGATCTTTTAACAATAAATGTAATGTTGTTTTTCTTGCTTTAAATTGTGTTTGCTTTGCTTCGAACACAAACAGACTGTCACCATGAAAGGAGCAGGTCAGTTGAAATTAAACTGGAGGCTTTGTAACCTTCACAGCAGTTGGATCTGCATGAATCAACGTCCATAATCTGGCAGATCCATCCTAACAAGCTCCAATGCAAGCAGCAGGAAGTCCAGCAGGAAGTGACTGCTGTCAAAAGGATTAGCATGGATGCTAACAGCTTTATTAGCTGTTTTGTCAGAAAGGATCTATAGAAAGGATATTTTTGCTAAACTTCTGATGTGTTTTGGTGAGAGTTTGTTCTGCAAAGTGGCTCTTTAAAATGTGTTCACCTGCTGCATTATATGATTCGCCCAATCTAAAAGTGACTGGTGTGATCGTCCAATCACCTGCCGGATATGCTTTTGAGGGTTTTTTCTCAATCTCAAACACTTTCTATACACTTTTTGTGGAGATGGACGAGTAAAATAGAGGATGTATTACAGTACATCGAACGGCCTGTCTGGTCTGTCAGGATAGAGGCTTTGTGCACTTGACAAAATGCCAGTATTTATATTGGTAACAATAATGTGGATGGAAACATTGGCATATTGGATATCTGAAAAAATAATCCAGGATGAATCCCTGATTTAGAGATTTGTCCCAATTCTATTGCTTTTGTTGTACATTTGCTGCTAAGATAGTTTAAAGGATCAGAAACTGGGGAAAGAGAGAGGAATGATGTGGAAAAGGAGCAACAGTCTGGATTTGGACCCAGGCTTTCCTCTTGAAGATGAATGCTCCCGCGCGTGCAGACATACACAACCACAAGGGCACTGGACTGGTATTACAGTCTGTGAGTCACAGATGGGATTTTTTTTTAACCATCTGGATCATGACAACCAATAAATCATCGGTGTTAGCTGAATTTGGAGTGTCAGGAAAGATGATTTGAAAGTACAGACAGACTAAATGAAGGTATTTGTATTCATCACCAGCCTTTAGAGTACATACAGAATACTCTGGAGAAAAACTCAGTCTGGATCACTGCACCTCGACATGGAGTACATTACATGATCTTTTCTTACAGAGCCAATCACCCTAACACTTCTCTTTGTCTCTTACATCCCTGTCACACTCCTCTAGCTAAATCCGGCTCTCAGTCTCACTTCATCAGTTGTGGGCTGATTGAAAAAGCTGCCGTCGCACAGATGTAGTGTCAGGGACTTTGGCTTTTGGGAGACAGTCCCTGTTAATGCCTTTAACCTCAGTACGTGAGCTGAGTGTCCAGAGCAACATGGAGTGTGTGGTGAAGCTGTTGACAGTGGCAGATGCTGAAGTTTGCTTTTGACAGACATCAAGATCGGAATTGTCTGGAGGCTTCTGGTCATCTTTAGGGGAGGTCAGACAGTCTGACCCCTGGGGTCAAGGAGGGCCTGCGGTCGACCTCTGAAGAGTTCATGACATGTGAGACTTGACAAATAGGAGACACTCAATCGAAGTAAAACACTCTCAGAGGAATTTGTCCTCCTTTATTCAGCCCAGTTATCTGTTTCTAGTCAAAGCACTTCCTGTTGTATTCATATCACTTGCTTTCTCCAAAATACCTGATTACTGCACAGGTTAATTCTGAATATCATGTCACATGGAGTGTTACGTCCGTCCATCCATCCATCTTTGTTCGCTTACATAGCCCTGACACGTGAAGGCAGTAGGCCAAGCAGTTGTTGCTCTCCAGTTCCTCCTCAGAATCAGAATGCTCTTTATTGCCATTGTACCAAATGTACAACAACATTGGAGAGCTTCCTCTTTTTCAGTGCAAAAGATAGTTAATTAAAAAAAAAACTAGAAGTAAGATACTAAATACTTGGGGTACCGGTTTGGCAGAGTGTTTAGCAACCAGGCCCGGGTTCAGATCCAGCCTGTGGCCAGTTTGCAGAGTGTCTTCCCCTGCTTTCTCACCCCCTTTCACAAGCCTATCCACTGTCTCTCTCCTGTCATTAAAGGCACAGAATGCCTAAAAATACATAAAAAAAGAAATGGTTATAAGTATAAAAAAGTTGTAAGTAGTATAGATTAAAATACACGATAAACTCCTGCAGGACAATGCAGTTGAAAAACTCTATTTACAAATGTAAGAATTTGTAAGAACAAAAGTAAGAAATCATGAATATTAAGAATAAAAAATATTTTCAGGCATATATGGAAATATATTGCTCAGGATATCTGAATATTTACTGAATACTGAGTGCAAATGGTGATGGTACATACAGATGATTATGTATCACATGTGATTGTATTACACAGGATGAATGAATATTGAGGTACTATTTGATGATAGTGATAGAAATATTGCACATTTTACATTATATTGATGACTGGGGTCGTTGCATGTGTGAGTTCAGGTTGGTGATGGCTCTTAGGAAGAATCTTGGGGGATTCCAAGGCCGGATGGGATTTAAAATCCCTCCAGCGAGTTCTCAGTCTGCCCAAAGTTTCCTCCCAGTTGGACATCCCTGGAAAACCTCCACAGATAGAGGGTCTGGAGGCTTAGTAATAAGATGCTTGAATCACCTGAACTGACCTTTTTCAATATGAAGGAGCAGAGGCTCTGCTTTGAATTCCCTCCTTGGTCATCATGTTATAGCTGATAAGTGTGCAAAATTTTACCCCAAGATCCCAGCTTTGAGTACCTGGTAAGGTGATCAGAGTGTGTACTTCACTCGTCCATCTGGACAAAATCCCTAGATAATGTTCTGAGAGGAAGTAAACAGCTTCTCAAGAGGACAGAACTGTTCAGAAAAAAGGCTTTTTAAAGTGATTGGACAAAAGTTGACGATTGTGGTCTTGCAGATGTAATTTAATGCAGACACCTGGCACACCTAACATCTTATTCAGAGAAGATCTTAGCATTTTGCAGATGAAATGACCTGCTGGACAAATTCTCATGGCCAAACAAGACAGGATATCAGAATCAACATTTGCATTTCCTGACATGTACATTTTCACATACAAGGAATTTAACTTTGAAAACAATCAGCATATAATTAGAACAAGAATAAGGGTCAGGGGGAATAAAATAAAAAGTATAAAAATAGGTAGAAACTAGTGCAAATTTGACTTGGATATATCAAAAATATAGGAAATATACAATAGGCATAAAAAGAACAAATACCCAACCTGACAGTATTTATGAAAGATGTAAAGGTGAAGGAGCTGTACTGAGGAGCACTGAACTTTTTAACAGTATTAATATGATATAAATATAGATACAGCGCACATGTGTGTAGAATAAAAAATTGGCTGGGTTACAGACTGTTCAAAAGAAACCGAAAAACAAAGCACACCAACACACCGAGGCAGCCATCCATGGCACCATCTTAGATTCAGTCCCACAGTATGTTTCCAAGATTACACCAGAAGTAAGAAAAACACTGGCATCTGCATCATTATGCAAAACCAAGTTAAGGATCATATCACCACTCCGGAGATCTTACTAACCAAAGTCCAAACGTGCCTCTGGAAGCTGAAAGAAAATCTTCACCCATTACCCACCCAAGCATCACACATGGGTTTCATTATTAAACTTTGGAAGGATGGAGTATGTAAATTCTAATGGGCCATTTCTGTCTTGTTTTTTCTTCTATTTTCCATCCTTGATCCGTTTAGGTGTCTCTACTTAATATCCACCTCTGCACAGTCATTTTTTGCTTTTTCACTCAAGATTAAGATTTAATAAAGAGACAATATTCCTCACTTTTATTCTCAGACCTAAATTCTCCGAGCTGCTGTGGGTTTTCAAGGGATCTCCTCCCTCTTTTCCCTTTCTCAGTCTTTTTCTCCTTCTCTTGTACTTGCTGAAGCAGCAACACTGCGCAGTTGCAATTGCTGCTCTTCACAAGAAATGGCTATTTTCTATTCACAGCACACGCCATTCCCTCTGATATGGAAAGTGAGCCTCAGATATGTGAAATGCTTGATCTTCTTTTTGATGTTACACTGATGGCTGAACTCTATAAATAGCGTTGGTTCATGCATATTGCTTCCTTTTGTAACTTTACCGGGGAGTATTGATATCATGTCATCATTTTTCTAGGTTTTACTTTTAAATGTGGGGCTAATGGGTGCTTGAAAATGCTTCTAAAAGACCGAGTCCTCTCTCCATGAAACTCCAATAGTTCACACGCTTCAGACAGACTCTGAAATTCCTTCCTCTTCTGTCTTTTTTTAGAAACAGACTTTCCTTTTAATCGTATTCATGGCACAGCAGGGACAGCACGGGTTTGCTCCAGTTCAGTCTCTTTAAAGTGCAGCAGCGTGCTTCTCACCCTCTGCTAATTCACCTCAGGGCTGACTGCACTCCTGTGTTTTTTATTCTGCCTTCTAGTCCCCTGTGTCTCTTTAAAACCACTGAGATTGTTTGTCCTATAAAACATGTTTAGTGCTCTGCTGACATTTGTTTCTCTTACTCCAGTTTTATGCGGGTGCACTGTAGCTGGAAAATGAAAAAAACATATAAACTTTAAAGTCTCCTCTCCCACTTTTTCCAACCTCTGTGTTTCTCTTTCTTCAGATGAAGCTGTGGAACAAATACAAGGTAACCAGCATCCCGTCTCTGGTGTTCGTGGACGCAGCCACGGGGAAGGTGGTGTGTCGAAACGGTCTTCTGGTGGTCAGGGATGACCCAAAAGGTAAAACCCACAGCCACATATGCATGAATTATCTGTTACGTGATTTATTTCCAGTCTTTGACCTCAAGCTCTGACCTTCACTCCCTTTACTAAATGGTTAACCTCAACCTCTGACCACAAACCAATCAGCCATAAAAATACCACTCTAATGCGGTAATAGGAGGACATTTGGGGGTCAAAAGGACAAAACAACAGCAGTTTATGGCGCACTTTGTCATACTTGAAATCTCATTCAATCCTCATTTAATCACCCGCTTCTTTGGCCTTTTAGGATAAGTGGTAACATTTTTTTCTGGCATGATAGACAGTGGCATTCCCCGCTTTCATACTGTGATGCCAGAAATAGACTTACACATTTATGATGCATGCCCCTAATCCCTCATGTCAGTCTGAAGCATGGCCTGTGCATGTCCTTAAAATTTAACGTGACATGGTTGCACGATGCAGCGAGGGGCAGTGAAGAGGAAAGTTGATGGAAGAGCCATCACAGCAGAAGGGAGGGCAGTGGCAATTAATTAAGATAACTAAATCTGCAATATCCTCATCAAGCATGCATGTTAAAACAACTGGCAATGGATATGTTCATAAGGTTAAAGGAATATGCCAACTTTTTATTCTTTTCGTGCCCTTCCTCACTACTAAGTCCATGACAAGCAGATAGACATCATTTTACGTGCCTAACACTCTCGGTTGCAAGCACATCCGCGATGGTTTAGTGTGGATAGTAATGTGACGTTTGCAAATTAGTTGAATCTTTTGAACGGCATATGAAGGAGCAGAGGCTCTGTTTTGAATTCCCTCCTTGGTCTTCATGTTATGGTTGATCATTGTGCATTTGCAATCTGAAAACAAAATTTTACCACAAGATCCCGGCTTTGAGTACCTGGTAAAGTGATCAGAGGGTGTATTTCACTCGTCCATCTGGCCAAAAGCCCTAGATAATGTTCTGCTTCTAATTAGGTCAACAAAACAAAGCCTCTGTTTACGAGCAGAAGATTACATGATGATTGAAGATAACGTGACATAACACAGTAAAAATGAATAACAAGCACACAGGACCGTTTAGAGTTGAAGAGTTTATCTAATGGCTGTAGGCAGAGGCAGGCTAACACTTCCCATTTACTCCCAGTGTTTTAGCTAAGCTAATTAGCATAGGGCAAGCTTTGCCTGTCTCTTTCTTTCTTTCTTTCTGCTTTACACCTACAAACCTTTGATCGACGTGCTGAGCCAATGCTACTTTATTCCCATCCCGTATGAAGAATGCAAAAAGAGGAGGTGCTCTAGGAACTACACAGTGCCGGATCCACCCGACCTGTTCGATGTCCACGTCTGGCCCATGTATCTGAAACACAAGAACATTACACACACAGTTGAAAAATGCTGTTACCTGCTTGTCATGGACCCAGGAGTGACGTAAGACAGGAAAAAAAATTGACATGCACTTCTGTTAAAGGGATAGTTCAGGTTTTAAAGTTGGGTTGCTTAAAGTCTATGGCACCAGTTAATAGGGGTGGGAGAAAAAATTGATTCACAAAAGTATCAGGATTTTTCTGTTTGATGATTTTTAAATAGAATTTTGTTCAAAAATTGTTTGTTTTTTTTTCAAATTTAGATGATTTATTTTAGTCTGTGTTAATAAGCCACTTTTAAATCCAACCCAGGCTTTTGAAGAGAGGGAGTATAAACAGCTGGTTAAAAATAGATTGCTGAATGAATCCTAAAAACTGACTCACATGTGATGTGTATTTTTCCTGATATTGTCTGTAGGCATCATCATTCTTCATCTTTTTCGCTGGTGTTAAAAAAGCTAACTGAAGACTGCAAACATCGGCAATATCATAGAATCGCAATTTAAATTGAATTGGCAAAAAAAAAATAACGAAAAAAAAATCTAATCGGGAGAAAAGCGTATCGTCCCAGCCCTACCAGTAAATATGATAAACCATAAAGCAACTTGCGAGCTCGGGAGATAGCTTGGTATGGATGCTGGGCCATACATAGCAGCCAATGGTGCCACTTTTAGGTTAAAACTGTACAAATAAAAACACTGTCTCAACTAGACGCTACAGTAAGATCCTGGATAAATACTAGAGGGATCCACCTTCATAATATCCAGGAGAGTTAGATTTATATCAGTTTGTGCTCCAGTGACAGTTAACTACACTTTGACCTGAACAGCCAATGAGAAGAAAGCAGTGTGCTGCAGGCAGAAGGATACATAGCCCATATGAACACAGAGACTTTGTCCAGGAGAGGTGAAACACAGTAAAGAATCTTATTGTAGCATCTGCCCAGGCCAATATTGTTTCCTGTGTAGTTTTTCCCCAAAAGTAGGGTAATGATGACGCTTTAGGTAGTACTATTGACTGCTAGCATCCGCCGTACCCAGTTATCTCCCCTCAGAGACAAAGCTCACAAGTTGCTTTAGTAGCCATTATATAGCCTCAAGTAGGGATGGTTATTTCATGCAACCTTTACGATACAATATGTATCCCAATACTGAAGCTACGATACAATACGTATCCCATTAAGCGTAAACTATGGACATTTATGACTTAAAGGTGTAGTCAGCGATGTGGGATAAAACGAGTGGAGGGTTTGTTTATATTCGATTTAGACCCGCCTCCCGAAAGCTGATGGACGTGCATCGTCATGGAAACGGCCGTAGAAACTGCGTAGCTGACGTAGCTAAGGAAACCCCGACTGGTCAGACAACTCGACTGACAATATTGAAAACATCACAACAACAGTACATTTTGGCAGATTAGACAATAAGATGAATGCCTGACGGCTGCTACTGTTATGTGAAGCACCACGAAACTAATGTTGCTTAGCTTACCTATCCAGCAGACGGACGGCGACATCCGCATCCGTTTTCAGGTCTTTCAATTGGCGGAGTTCCCTCCACCGTTTGAAAGCAACACCAATGTTGACCCGGGTCTTTGCTCTTTTGGTCATAGCCCTTCTTTCCACTTTTCACTCCTCTGACCTCTTTCTTTGGGCTGTTTTCAGCCATTGCTACCGCAACTATTGTATCTCTCTCTTACGCTTAATCAAGACGCCACGCAAACTACGACTCCCCTCCCCCCTCTGTCTGATCTGCGCATGAGTATGATCGCCCCCTGGACTTGGGGGGGTTTACTTTGTTTTGGTAACTCGGTTCGAGCCACAGTATTTACCTGCTGAAATTCTGAGTCAAGGCTGTGTATTGAGACCAGATTTTTTTTCAACATGCTGCCAGTGGTGACATCTTGTGGATGGAGAGGAGACATATGGTGAATTTCACAAATACTGCATTTGATTAGAAGATCGCTGACTACACCTTTAATCAGAATTCCTGACAACGTTAAATTTGTTTTTCATTGCAAAAAGAAAAACGATTGGCCTACAGCTCTAGACATTTAAATTTAGGTCCTCAAAGATTTTAGAACAAAGTTAAAATTTTGAACATGTGCGTCATTCATGAAGTTTGGCCTCGACTTTGAACTGTGCCATTCATGACATCACCTGAAGTGTATTAACAACAGCTGTCACAGCATTTGAAGCTGTATCGTTTCTGTAGAATCGCAGGGCTAGCCTTGAGCATCCTCTCTTCAAAAAGCCTAAACTAACCCTTTAATATATTTTGTCTGAAGTATTCCAGCTGGACTTATCTTGTGGACAGCTGTGAGCTTGGTTTCAGAGCTTTATTGGGTGAGATAAACTGTTTACATGATTGCAGTGACTGAGGTCACACCTGCAGACACCAACACAACACTCTGATGTTTACAACATGGAGCGTCCTGAGAGGGGACATCCTTCAAAACATTTCTCTTCTTTTACTACGTTGTTTGTGTTGATGCTTTTATAATTACAATGCTTCATGATAATGAAAGCATTTTTTTGTCACACTTACTTGTCGGCAGTACGAGCCCTATAATTTCTGCACTTTGAAGAAATAGAAGTTTATCTTCAGTTCCTGAGCGTAGGACGTCCTCTGCTGAAGGTCTCTCTTTTTATTTTTTTTATCCTCAGACCTTGTTAGCTCCATGTGGAAAAAGCCATTAGTCATATGAGAGGAGAGGAAAGCAGGACAGTGGCGGCGCTGCAATGAGGCAGAATGGATTTTGCATGATTGTGACAGATTTTGTTGCCTGGCTAATGAAGCTGCTCCAAGCCTGCAGCATTATCCATGATTCATTAACTGTCCCTCCAAACTTCTTGTGGCTGCAGAACAAATTAATCTCTGACCTCACAAGCAAGTATGAGCTAAGACATCTGATTATCCCCCTTCTGGTGCGAGTCTTGTCCCATGTTAGAGGGAAAAACAACCTACAAGTTTGTTTTATTGCACATTTCAATGTAATTTTGTGTTTATACTGTTAGAGAGCTAGACATGAAGTGTTTTCAATGAGGGAAATTCATTGAAATTCCCTCCAGGACAGAAAAAAAATCGCACTAAACTAAGTTGAACACGGTGAAAAGGAGGGGCAGTTGCAAGATTAGGACTCCTCTGCCTTTCACTGTCATGAAAGGCCGGGCTTGAGTGGCGGTAGACTCGCCCGCAGCGTAAAGATGGAGTGCACTTTTACAATCAGGACAACAATAAAAAGGATGCAGCATTGAGTGCGGACGTGTCATTCCTGCCTAATGACGCCCTAGACAACCGCGCTGGAATAAAGAGGCCATTATGAACGAGCCGTATGAGGTTTAATTCATTATTACCTCCTTTGCAACTCTGCTGAATTAAATGTATCTCCAGAGATCAGCAATAACAATGAAGACACCTTGAAAAGGAAGTAAAAGTGTGAAAGAGAGGAAGAGGAGAGGCGTCTCTGTTAACCTCATCTGCTTGAGAGGCATCACTTTCATTCAGTCGTAATTAAAAGCGTATTTTAGAGCTGCTTTGTATCTTCAGCATCGTGCAGGTAATTTATGCAGAGTAAGTGTATTTTGTTGAATAGTTGCGGCACAGATGAAGTTAAAGCTGCACCGCTTAATCAATAAACCATTCAGGCATTTCACAGGAAATCTGATTAACGGCCATTTTAAAGCTCCTGTGAGGAGTTTCTTCATAGACTGGAATTCATTACTGATAAGTTCATATTTGAATATTTCATATAATCTTTTTGCATGTTAAATCTTGATCAAACCACTGAGTCTTAAAGCCTAACATGCTGACCGGACGAACATCAGATGTCCATATGTCTGTGTTAAGTCTTACGTGTAGGCTGTTCTTGTTAGGGGTTTCCAGATACAACTTTCTCAACTCTAATGTGATACCAATATTGCAGCCTTGAGTACTGGCCGAAACAGATATTGATACGATACGATAACAGCAGAACTCATACATGATTTTATAACTTATTTTGTAGTATGGACTGTAAGAAAAGGCTTGATCAGGTGAGATTACTCAAACAGAGAACAGTAGTCAGTAATAGTAGGTATGAGAAAAAAACGAACCCGTTTGTTTTTAACCAATGGGTTCAATAAATTTTAACCTTGAACATAAGGATATAGCACTAATAGATAAAATAAATCAAAAATAATTTTGAAGACCCTGAAAAATAACCTCAGTAAATCCAATAAAAACAAACACATATACTTTTAAAATTGTAAAATCCCACTGTGTTTAATTTGAACATAAGCATATTCTACAACTGAAATAAATTTAAAAAATAATAATTTTGAATGGACTGCTTGTATAGGAGTTTTTATATCAGAGATTTTAGATGCAGGCCGATATCATCCAATATATATTTTTTTGCTCATATCGGACTAATATCTGATATCGGTATCGGATCGGGATGCCCCTAGTTCTTGTTTTATGTTATATTATCTAGTTATGGAAGTGTGTGGCAACGATACCTTGGAGGGCATGTAGGGATACATCCAAGAAGAAGTGACGGCTTGGGAGGGTGTAACGTAGCTCCAAGTGTGCTATTAACTTGCAAAAACCCGGGCTATCAATGACCGAAAAGGGCTGGTCGTCGAGCGCTGTGAACTCCATGACTTTGTCTCTTAAAAAGTTATTACAGTTTTCAAATGTCTGTTGAATGAGGAGATCCATGCTCCGTCTTGTTTTGAGTCTTAGCACCGCTAACTGCTATCGCTAGTAGGGCTGCCATGATTAGTCGACTAGTCGTGACTATGTCGACTATCAAAATAGTCGACAACTAATTTAATAGTCGACTAGTCGTTCTGTTTTTTAGGTGTGTTTTCTCACAAAACTGCCGCTGTACCTCTGCTGTCTTGTCTGCCTATCTGTCCTGTTTTCTGGTTATCACACCTGCAGGAATCAAACCAACACACCCCGAAACACACTCATGCATGTGGAGCACGCACAACTACGCAGGCACCAAAGTTACCATGTCTGCTCATAATAAGTGATTTGGGTCACCAGCTGCATGCTGGTGCAGTACGCTGCAGTTCATGCATGAAGTGACTAGTCG
This sequence comes from Scarus forsteni, assembly GCA_036419115.1. Lineage (NCBI taxonomy): Eukaryota > Metazoa > Chordata > Actinopteri > Labriformes > Labridae > Scarus > Scarus forsteni. The sequence goes on from JAZDUH010000270.1 coordinate 9,024,386, forward strand.
ACTAATCGCAAAAGTAGTCGTTGACTAGTCGACTATCAAAATAGTCATTTGTGGCAGCCCTAATCGCTAGCTGCTACCACGGCTGCTTTGTCTTTCAATACTGTTTTGCCACAATGAGACTTTTCAGGTGAGCCATAAGATTTGTTGTGTTAAAACTACAAGTTCTCTTTCCTCCTCTTGGAATTCTCATTGGTTGTGCAAACAGCAATTCTGTTATCTTCTACCACTGAGAAAAACAACCACACTGGTGAAGCCATGCTCACTTCTGATCTGGCAGAGAAGGGGACAGGCTTGGGTCCTTCTGGTAAGACGTGATAGATGATATAACCAGCTTAGCATGGCTTGTTTTGGGGCTACACAGCCTGCAAACAGTTTCCCTAATATCATTAATTTATCAGATCTTTTAATTGGATAAAATGTACTTAAGAGGTCAAAAGAAGATGAGATAATTTTGCTCCAAATCATGCAATATTTTATCAGTCAGATTAATATTGTACATCTCGCTCCTGTCAATAATGACACAAAATGCCAAAAAAATATTTAAAAAATAATAATATAATTCTCAGTTCACTCCTACTCACCAGTTTGTTTTCCCTGTAATTGTGAACATGTTAGCCCGATGCTGTAAATTATAATTATTTATTTTCCTGCCCCTGATTTCCCCCTTTTCCATCCTCTTGCTCCACTTTCCCTCTGTCTCCCAGGCCTGGAGTTCCCCTGGGGTCCAAAGCCGTTTGCAGAGGTGGTGGCGGGGCCTCTGCTCATGAACAACAGGCAGACGACAGACAGCAGCTCTCTGGAGGGGCACTACGTGGGAGTGTACTTCTCTGCACACTGGGTGAGTCCAGCCGGCACAGACAGAGAGGGACAAAGACAACCTGGGTTCTTCTTTTCCTCTGTTCCTGCTTTCTGAGTTTGTCAAAACACTGAAACATGGAGGAGAAGAAAGGGCATCGGCAGCAGAGCGGAGCAGGAAGAGACGGAGCGTTTAGTGCAAACAGATAAGAGGGAGCAGCAGGAGGGTGGAGGCTGCTCCATTGTGTTTGTGTGTTTACATTAACAGTGGTTAACTCTCCCCATCAGCCTTTTCACCACCTTTAGACCTTTGTTACTGTCAGAGTCAGTTGCCACGCCCCTCTGACATCATCACCATTGTCTCCCTCTCTGCTGGACCTGCTCGTATCCAGTGAAGGTCGTGACTCAGTGATGCATGCATGGGCGTTTTCTTTCTTTTTTTTATTATTACCCGTGGACCCTTCCCTGATGAGATGCAGCTCAGGCTCAAACCGAAGCCAGTCAGCTCAGCTGCTGCCAGAGAGCAGCTCTGCAGAACCATGACGCCTTCTGGCTGGCTCGCACCCCAGACCTGTGATAAATCGAAAAGGACAAGTCACAAAAGCCATTACAGGAATTTGATTTGTGGTATTTCTACACTAAATTCCCCCCTGGTTGCTCTTGTAAATCCAGCTGCCATTAAAGTAATTATGGTAATGTGAATTGCCTGCAACTTGCCTTGGGATCCATTTACACAGAACTTATGATGTTCATATTTTTCTGCTTTTGTTTTGTGAGACCTGAAATGGCCTGCAGCTGAAAATCATGACCTCAAATCTCCTGCAAAAGTCTTTTTGACTGCAGTGTGTGAGTGGAATATTCTAAATATTATTGTAATAAAACTTCAAAAGGAAATGCACAGTCCATATAGGAGTCAAACATCATCTCCCAAAGTATAACAGTATTAATATTTTTCTGTCCTGAAAAAATGCAATGTACCGCAGGGTCATCGAGGCCATTTTTAAAAGGGACATTATTTTTCATTGACATGATGGAGGCAGAGTTTGGAAATAAATTAGTAAATATAAATATGTAAGATCAGTCCCTGTCACCCATATGACTACCAGCAGCTCAGGGCAGCTACAGTAACTCATTTTCTTGCTTAAATATTGTCTAAAATTATATGTCAGATCAATTTCTGTAAAACAGATCAAGTATGGAGACGTATTTATTTCAGTTTAATTCAGTTAAGTTGATTCATTCACAATATAAATTTGGCACACAATCATAACCTCTAATGAAATTACCATTTATGCAACGGGGCCCAAAAGCCAGTGTGAGCTGGTAAACGAGGCCCAGACATTAAAAAAGATACATAATCAAAACATGTATTTCTAACACACAGCTCATTATCAACAGGAAATCAAATTCCAAAGTTAAAATAAAACATTTGCAAAGAATTTCCAAAAATCCAAACATATAACATTATACAAGCAGATACACTACACATTGACCATTATACTTTGGTTGATTATGGTATTATAAATTTCAATTATTTTTACTTATAATGCAATCCTACCTTAAGTTGGTTTTAAAAGTCTTTAACCACATGTTTGTAGCCACAGATTTTCCTTTAGGCCCTCTTTAAAGTTATTCTAGGGCTGGGAAGTGTGTCCAAATTCTGAAATCTAAATCAATTTTTTTTTCTCACAAAACTTAGATTCCGATTTTACTGTTTTTTTTTCCTCCTCTTAAGGACAAAAAACCTCGATATGACACAGAACTGACACGAACAGTTTTTGCCTTAATGTTTTCAAAATATGATCCAAAACTAAACAGTATGTTTCTCTTTGAGTTAAAGCTGATGCTGTTGTTTTGTTAGCAAAGGTACATTATGTTGCTTGGAAGTGGACAGCCTTGTTCATTGTGATCTTACCTGCACTATTTTCACTGTTTATTATAACTGGTGTTGATATATTCTTAGTACAAAATATCTTACAAAATAAAATAAAAGCCAAAAGTGCCTTTACAAGAAATAGCAGGGTAAAAATGATTTTAAAAAATAATACACTTTTTGCATTTTCATCCTCAAGCTGTTTTTGTGTTTCTGTTGGAAGGAAATTTTGGGGAATGGTTCTACCTTAAGAAGTGCAGAGAGTCAAAATAAGTGAGTTACTTTAAAAACAGTCTTCTCCAAAAAAAAAAAATCAAAATAATCAATTTTTTTAATGTACTATCCAGCCCTAGGTTACTGTAAATGTTTCAGTGATTTAACAACAAAACTATCCTTCAACCACAGCAGAATTTCCCCCTACTTGTTCTAATTTTAGTATATTTTTTGGGTCTTGATTTGGCCTCCTTGGTGATCACTGCTTCACAGAATAATCCTGTGCTGCGTGAAGCACATCATACTCCATTTGTTAAAAGTTTCACTACTTAATAGTCTTTTAAACCATGTGGTTCAAATGATTAATTTGTGTTGTTATAATGACAATCCCACAGTTTTAAAACAGCACATATAAAGTCATGAACAAAAAGCACTTTCCACTGAAAGAGAGAAGAAACCCATTCACATTTGGAGGCCAGTGCTAATGTTTCTCCAGTCTTTTATTTGTCTTCCTAAAAGTGAAAAAGCTACACCAAAGCTCATTTAACGCAGACAGAAAGCCGAGGAGATGGGTTTGTTTAATTGCACAAATATGTCGACTGTGTTTCTGAAACTTAAATATAGGTTGCAGAGTGTGCAGGAGTTTCATAAAAAATTAGCACCAACAACGAGAAAATGTCCTTTTAGATGCCATGGTCTTTTGTATCATGCATATCCTGCATTGAATCAGACTTTTAGGATCCGGTTAGAAACAATTTTATGTATAAGTTGTCCTTTTTTCTACATACAGCAAAGGAAGAGGCCAGTTAATGAGCTGCATATTGATCAGGGCCTCTTTCCCATCACCCCTTTGTGTTGGTATGATCAGTATTCCCAACCGGATCAATGAAAGTGTTTGACACTCTGTAACCAGCGTGGGTGGTAATGAACTGCTGTCTGCACTGAGTCGATAAGTTAGAGTTGATAATTGACCTGTCTGCATGTTTAAGCATAATAATTGGGATATCTTCTCATTTAATTTGGTAAAAAATGAACAATGGCGCTGAAGGGAGAAAGAGGAAGCAGTGATGTATAATAATGCAGACATACACACTTATTATTCACATTCTAGTGTAAAAGTTTAATGTTATTGATTTATTATTTACGCTGGTGAATGAGCTGACGGAGGGGAAACAGAGCATTCGGAGACCGAGGCCTGAAGTTAAGACTTGTTTGTTTTGCTTAACGCTGCCATGGCACGCTGATGTCATCCGAATGCCAGCCATCACCCCCCCTCCTCCCCCCTGCCTGGAGAGTTTGCTGTCCAAATATACAAACACACACACACATAAACACGAGTGCACCTTTACACTCAGTCAGGCCGGACTATTACAACAGGATTAATGTTTAAAGAGGTAAGCAGCAGGATACAGCACAGGCCAGACGAAAGGTGATGCAAAGTTTGGAAACACTCGTAGTATCTGAAACTTGGGGCACTCATTTGTTCACCCTTTGTTTTTTATTCCTGTTTTTTTCTCCTGTAGTGCCCACCGTGCCGCAGTCTGACCCGAGTCTTGGTGGAGTCGTATCGAATAGTCAAAGAGTCTGGGAAGAAGTTTGAGATTGTGTTTGTCAGCGCTGACAGGTGAGATTTTGGAGCAAAACACGAACAAGATTGGTTATATGGACATACACATTCGTCTCTGTTGAAGTGTTAGGATGGGATGTAACCGACACAAACAGGGTGACAAGTTCACTCGTCACACTGCTGTAGGCGCACAAGCCTCAGCAGCAGGATGATAATGATAATGGCATTACTGCTTGATAAAAATGTTTTTTATCCATTGAGTTACTTTCTGTATACAGGCACAACAAGCCATGAAAATTTAAACGGTTGGATATTACTCACCATCTTTGCAGCAGGACTAAGCCCTCATGAACATGAAGCAATCCAAAGGAAATATGCAAATGTAAAGGGATTTTTCAACTGGGTTGGTACAAAGCAACCGAACTGTGGGAGTGAGAACCTTCACACACTGTAGATACAGTTTCATCTGTTTTGCATGATTCTTAATTATGTTTAATTATTATTATTAGTGCTAAGTAATGCTGCAGTTTGCACCTGGGTTTTGTTTTATCTTATATTTACTGTTTAAGCTATATGGTGGGAAATTTATGCCCTTAATAAGTGATATCAACAAAGAGGAGACAAAAAATAACAAGACACTGGTCTTCCTTTTACATCAAGACTTGGAAGAGGAAAAATTTTGGTGAATCCTGCCCAAGTGCAAATGAGAAAAACATATATTGAACCTGTTATGCTAGGGCCACACCGGACGCGAATGGAGTACGCCTGTGACGCGCCGCGCGTAATGCCCGAGGCTGGACGCTGGACCATTTTGACAAGCTGAGGGGCGACGCGCGTCACTGCACAGGCGGCGTAGAGAGCCGGAGCTTGTCGGACTCAGCGATGAACCGTGCAGGCAAATCCAGCTGGAAACAAATATTTACAGAACTTGCCTTCAAAACCTGTCTCCTCAGAGACTTTCACCCAAGCCTGCTCTTTTTGTTCCGGTCTCTGGAGAGTACACACGTCGAATCGTATAGCTCCGGATGATGGCAAACAGCGCAGATCAACCTCTCCTCCATCTTTCAGCGGGGTTTGAGCAGGAGCAGGAGGCCGGAGCGTCACACGTCATCAAATCGATGAAGTCGGGAGGAATTAGGGATGGGAATTGATAAGATTTTATCAATACCAATGCTGTTAACGATCCTGCTAATCGATCCGATTCTTTAACGATTCCCTTATCGATTCCTGTAGGTTTTCCATGTGGGCAAATGTTGGTCTGATTTTCAGTGGCAACAATGTCAAACACAAGTCACAGCATAGATAACTGCTTCTGCAAGTTGCTAGTGTTTCCACTCACTTATGGTTGTGTAGTAGGTGCAATGGAAATTAAGCTACAATTCTGATGCTTCTGAGCCCTGTCAGTGGAAGGAATTGATAAGCAAAAAGGTTAATGATATCGATTTTGTGATGGAGCTGTTAACGATTCTCATCTGGAATTGGTTTTCGATTCCCATCCCTAGGAGGAATGTCATCGCTGATTGGCTGCCGCGGTACAGCGTCACGCGAATTTGCGTCGAAAGTTCAATATTTTCAACTCGAGCGTCGAGTCGTTTGACGCCCCAAATGCACCGGACGCTCCAAACGCGCCACGCCAAACGCGTTCGATGTGCCGCCCGGGGCGAATCTGTGTCCAAACATGTCTTTGCATTGACTTTGTATGTAATCAAGACACGGGTCTTTGCGAATTCGCGTCCGGTGTGGCCACACCATTAGAGCAAGTTTCAATTTAAATTACAAGAACTGCCAACAACAATTAAAAATACTGTTTAACTGAAATTAAAATAATGCTGCGCCTTTGTCTTTATACCATCTGTCTTTATATTTAGGTATTTGTATTTGTGTAGACATTTTCATTAGTTGCTTCTTTATAGTTCAGGATAATGTAAAGAGAATTTAAATTTAATGGTACATTTGGTGTGTGCAGTTGGATTCTAAGACCAGTGAGTATTTGTGATTTACAACAAATATCTATATATATCAGAGTAATTAAAAGTATAATTTAAGGAACACACTATAGCATAAAAATGACACTTATTAATCAATCTTTAAAACAATCGATCTTTATTTGTATAGCACCAATTCATAACAAGTGTTGTCTGAAGACACTTATCAAGAGGCTGAAGACAAACTCTTCAATTTATGGATATTTATAGATGCATGACATAAAATACAAATATACACATACATACATCAAAAAATCAACATGAATCCATCATGGTGGCAAAAAAATCCTCTGTTTTATCATTGTAAAATCTTGAATGTCCCAGTCTCATGATGAACAGCCACCCACCTTTATGGCTCTTACTAAACCAGATCAATCATCTTTCATGTCTCTCTGCAGGTCAGAGGAGTCTTTCAAACAGTACTTCAGCGAGATGCCGTGGTTGGCGGTGCCATATTCAGACGAAGCTCGGCGATCGCGACTCAACAGACTCTACGGAATACAAGGTACTAACAGAGTTAAAACAAAACTACAGTCAAAGAAAATCAGTCCGGCCTGGTTATGTCATGCACTCAAACCCCGTCAGAGCGGCTGACGGCTCTCCATGCAGGCCAAACAAACAGAGACACAGATCGCCCTGCAGCCTGAGGAATGTGGGCAGCTTATCAACTTTACAGTCTTGTTCGTTACGGAAACACAGCACCACTCTCCCCTCCTGATGCTTCACTCTTGTCTCCTAATTCCCCCCTCTGTGCTTGTGCAGAGGGCTGTGGATGAAGTTAGCGGGAGCTCGGCCTCTCCTGTGAAGAATGTGAAGAATGTACTGAGGACGAGTCAACACTGCCCCGCGCTCATGCACCCATGCAGCACATCACGGCCCCCGCCTCTGTGTGACCGACTGCACTCCACATGCGCAGACGGACTCTGATATCACTCTAACCTCTGGATGGGGTCATATTTCTGATAAGACTGTTTATACAGCAGAAAGATTTTAATCAAATGGGTAATGTGAGCCGATGACTTTGGCAGAATTTCCCCTAGAAGTGATTAAGTTTGGTCTGTGCTCAAGATTTTTCCATAATAAAGAAAAACAGAGCAAAAATATGCAAATTACTTTCTCCAAGGGAATACACAAAAATAAATCTGACATGTCTCAAAAGGTTAAGGCTGAAGCATGACATAGCTTTTTACACATCATCTACATACACTCAAACAGCTGCATATCCATGATGGAGATCTCCTTTTCCACCACATCTCAACTGTGCTCTTTTGGGTTGATGTCTGGTGACTTTGAAGGCCATTAGAGTTTAGTCAACTTGTTGTCATGTAGAAGAAACCAGCCTGAGATAATCTGAGCTTGTAGTACCCTACCATCTTAATGTTGCAGTTCAAATTTACACCAGGTGACATTTTTCCAATCTTCTGCTGTCCAATTTTGTTGAGCTGCATTCACACTGCACACTACTTTGCAACCAAGATCATGTCGCCCACCCAAGTCATGTAGCCTGTCCATAAACAGGTTAATTGGTCACCTTCGCCGTTGCGTCGCTCAGTGACATCAGGCCTGCTCGAGTTTCACCTCAATCATGTCATGTCATATCATATAATAAGACATATTAGCTGACAATATTCCAACTATATACTTTTCACTCACCTACCAACCACAAAACACTGCAGCTGATGGCCCTGCAGCAGAACTTATGTAACTATGTACTTACAAATGTTTCCCTCACGGACATGGATTGTCACCTTGTGACCAGAATAAAAACAGTCTGTTACACACCCACATCATACTGTTCGGCTGTCATGGTACTGCCACACATGACTTTGCCTGAAAAGCCCAAATTTTTCATCTTTGGTGGCCAAAAGGTACCTGTCTGCAGGGACAAGGTCTCGGCCATATGTCTACCAAAACATGACCAAGTCGCCCAGATCTTGTCGCCCCCATCCCTGCTGTACACTGACTTTGCATGGAGAGTAGTGACCTAGGTTGCCCAAGTCCCGTTGGGTGTTATTGTGGCTTCAGTCTTCTTCTGCAGTCTGCTTCAACATTTGATGAGCTGCTTGTTCAGAAACAAAAATAAAAGTCCACGATTTTTGCAACATGGTGAGGCTTAGTGTCTTTGAACATACAGTAAACCATGGACTGAGCTATTTTCTTAGCTTGCTCAGAATTGAGAGGCAGCGTTTACAAGCTAAGCATGTCAAGTTTTGGTTGGTTTTCCAGTGGGGTTAGCTTAGCATTAGCACTGCTGTAATTGGCTTTCTCTGTCCCTGTATTACCATAGTATTTTTTCTTTTGAGTTCTTTTGAGTTACTCCTTACAAATGCTATGTGTCTTTTCTAGGGCTGGGTATCGATTCAGATTTTCTGGATCGATTCGATTCGATATTGAGAGGTCTCAAAACAATCGATTTACGATTCAAAATTTGTTCAGTCGGGGTTATCTCAGTAAAAATAATACTGTAAATGACTTTTTGACCTGTTACATTATTAAAACTGTTTTTACATTAAGAACTGAACCCAAAGCAGTTACATTGATCACATATTAATGATATGCATTAATGTATATTCTGCAAGTTACTTGTTTTTTGTCCAACTTGTCTTTTCTTTCATGCTTGTTAAATCTGAAATATGTCCAAACATCAACTTTTAAACTCTCCGGTGGTGCCAATATAGTGCTACTCGCTTTCCCCATGTTTTTTTGACTGCTTGCAGTAACATCTCATGAGATCTTGTTCAGTGGAAAGCAGCGCTAAATGCGAGACTAGCAGAGTTGATACCACAGGCTGCTTCTCGGACAGTCCAATGAAGAAAAAACTGCCAATGTTAAAAGATCAATCTTTGGATTTTATGGATCAATTATGAACCATTTAAAGGGCAATCGATTAAAATTGATTGAATTGATTTTTTTAACCCAGCCCTAGTCTTCTGTCTCTTATGTCCCTTTCAGAATCCACAGAAAGTCCACACAACAGATTTAAATGCAGACAGTGCATTCCTTTGCCTCTCTCCTGTACAATATCACCTGTTTTATTTCTATAGAACCAAAAGCTTTATTAAATGTCAGATATTAATGTATTAAGAACTATAAATACTTGGCAGCCTTTCATCAGTATATCACTGCAAATATCGCATTACTAAGATGTATTAATTTTCTTCCCCGACTCCTAGTATCTATCTGGTGCACAGAAGAGGGACTTTGGGTGAGATCCTAACTGTAGGTTTTTTTTGGGCTCAAGGAAAGATCACATCAAGAATATTATCTATTCCTGTTTAAATAATTCTAATACTGCTCCAAAACTGAGAGGGGTCTGGCTGCAGACCTGCACTGACAGGACCCTACGTTGCAGACCTGCAATGAGAGGACCCGACGTCACGTTACGCTGACGTCACGTTACATTTCCTGCACTGACAGGACCCTACGTTGCAGACCTGCACTGAGTAGACCATAGACCATAGACTGTAAAAAACATGGACGCCATGACACTGGGCTCAAATTGAAGCCTCCACGAAAACTGCTCCCCCTGGTGACTGGCTGCAGTATAGGTCAAATCTCCGTCTCCCCCATTCATCTGGACGGGCCGAAGTGAAACTTCAAAAAATTAATACACTTCGTAGAAATATTTCTCCCATCCGTATGCTGTGGTGATATGAAAGTATTATTGGGCTGCGTGTTTTCCAAGTCCTCTTTTTTCTGAAAAGTTTCTTTTTTATTAGTTATTAGAGTTTAAAAATGACCGCGGTTTACGGCAGCTTCACAATGATTGTGTACGGCGTATGCTGAGTTGTGTTGCGACCGTTTACGACAGCTGCGTCCGGATTATGGCCCAAATTCTCTACTGGTTGCACAATGGCGCCCTGACGGAAGATATTCTGGCTTCAAATCCGTTCCATGGTAGAAGGCGGAGCCACGCTATCCAGTTCTTATAATACATCCATGGTAATACTTCAGTAGTCTGCTTACGGTGATCACTTTGGGTGTTAACCACACACTGGGGCATCTGGAAAAAAAAACGTAACGTGACGTCGGAGGTCTGCAATGTCGGGTCCTGTCAGTGCAGGAAACTTAACGTGATGTCGGCGTAACGTGACGCCGGGTCCTCTCAGTGCAGCGGGTCCTCTCAGTGCAGGTCTGCAACGTAGGGTCCTGTCAGTGCAGGTCTGCAGCCAGACTGTCTTGCCAAAACTGGACATGAGTATAAGAAATGATTATGGTTTGCTTTTATTTGTCCACAATTAAGCCAGCAACTCGGTGTGATATAGGGATTGTATTTTATCAACTTTTGAAGTATCTGATTTGGACTTTCCAGGAGAACTCTCTTAAAATAAAAAAATATATATATATAATCTTCTTCTGATGTGCTCATGTTAAATTCATTTTCATTCAGTTGGTCATAGCTTTATGTTTCACCCCCTTATCACTTTGTTTGATCCCAGCAGTGAAAGCATCCAGCTGAAGTAATTTTCCCTTTTTTGTCCCCTCGTCCCTCTCCAGGTATTCCCACGCTGATCCTCTTGGACACAGAAGGTCACATGATCACACGACAAGGCCGCGTGGAGGTGCTGAACGACCCGGAGTGTCGCCTCTTCCCCTGGCACCCTCGACCTGTGCTGGAGCTCAACGAGTCCAACGCTGTGCAGCTCCACGAGGGGCCCTGCCTGGTCCTGTTTGTGGGTGAGTGGACTGTTCTGCTCCGGTCAGTGTGCGATTGAAGAGGCATCTATGTGGAGAGTATTGAATGTCAGACTGTGTGGAAAACTCTGGAGCAGCTTAAAGGGCAGAAGGTCCGTTGGAAGTGTTCATGTGGTTATCTATCTATTTATATGCTAATTAAGGAGGTGCAAAAATGAAAAGCATGGAAAAAGGCTTGGACAGGAACCATGATGGCTTTGTGAGGACTGAGAAGATGTCAAGTTAACCGCAAATGCTCTTCTCTCTTAAAGTCAAAAAACAAAAGAGACAGACCACCGGAGTAGATCCTTTTATGTTACCATTTATCTTCCACTTGCCTCTCATCCTTTGCTCCAAGTTGCAATCATCTGTGTAATTCTTCTCTGCCAGGTGGCTTCATTTCCATACTTTAAACACCTCTCTGTGTCTCTGCCCTGGTTCATATAGACGCAGAGGAGGAAGGTGAACTGGAGCCAGCGAAGGAACTGATCCAGCCAATAGCAGAGAAGCTTATAGCGAAGTACAAAGCAAAGGAGGAGGAGACGCCGCTGCTCTTCTTTGTGGCTGGAGAGGTGAGATAAGCCACTCGAGTCAGAGTCAAACGCTGGCTCAAAGAAACTGCAGACCTAAAGATGGGTTTGTTATGGAAATACAGAAAAATACCACCTGTGGGTGTTTGTTACTCTCTCAGTAGAAAGTAAGCCATAGAATTCATATATATAGGTAGAAGGTTACATTGGTGCTCCATTAAAAGCATGTCTTAAACAGTTTAAATAGTAATGTACAGAGCAGGGGCTGGGACAGTTCAGGATTATGAATTGTGAGCTCTCAAGTGGAGAAATTATCTAGTTGATTTATTTGGCCTCTTTCCCATTTAAAGGGATAGTTCAGGGTTGTGTGCGGTGCATTACATTATATGGAATAAGATTAAGCTTTTTGAGTGCTGTGTCACATTCAGTTCAAATGATAACAGAGCTTACATAATGCCTTTCTAGTCCATCAGTTTGCTAACACATCCTTGCACTTTTATACCCATTTGCCCCCCACTGACCCAGCAGTGGGTGCAACTTTGGGCTAAGTTTCTTGCCCAAGCACACATGGACATGTGAAACTGGAGCTGGCCTTGAACCTGTAAACTTTAAATGACTTGAGTAGTGCACTACCAGACTGAGCCACTAACACCCGTGTACTCTCCATTAGTGATGTTAGAGATTTACCCACCTTTCTGACAGCTTCCGAAATGTTTTCTTGCTGAAGACTAACAGGCTATCTTCATTTTTTTAGTCTTATATCAACTATTAACATGTTTCTGAAGAACATGCTCAACTAGGGTGGTCCAAACTAGGGCTATACAAGTTTAAGCACAAGTCCAAACCTTGTCACTGAGGGTCAGTATGAGAAAAATGTCAAGATGGCAAGGCTACCTTTTGATACATCCTTAATTTATAAGGTTGTAGACAAAGTAATGTCAAAACAGTTGACATTGAAACTTTCCATAAGTAGTGTGGCAAGTCAAATCTTCAATTGTTGAGGGATTTTGGGCAGCCAAACAGATCTCAGAGGGCCTGTCAGGGCCTGGCAACAATTGGTCTCTTCAGAGGAGAATTACAAGGCTGTCATCACCATATTTAAACTCAAAACAAGAACTAAATGCACAATGCTGATAAACTTTGTCCCATTATGCTGCTGCATTAAGAGTGATTTGGCAACATGTTTTGTAGCTTTGGTTTTAAGATGGAGCTGACATCTTCATTAGAGCAAAGTTCATGATGCCATGTTTCATTTGTCTTTATTCGTCAGGGACAATATCATCCTTGCTATGTAAGAAAGAAGTGCCAAACAGTCAAGCACAAACTTTATGTCTGTGGGACATATTTCATTTTATTCTTAGATTTAACCAAGGGCTGATAAAAAAGCAGAACACAGGCCATAGTTGGCTGTAGTTTGGACTCCCCAGTGCTAGACTATGTTGACCCTATGCTTCTCAAAATGAAGGTTTTTTTTCCCAAAAATCACTGAGAAGGACACTCAAAGCTCCAATAAGGTCATTTTAGCTGGTAATATACAACCTACATTAAGTGATAGTCATTTTATAACCAACAAAAGCAAACAAGAAAGTCAATCAAAAAGTCTTAAGTTCTAAATATTTACCTGCTTGTAAACTTTGCCGCTGGGCAGGTGGCAAACAGAAAGTCACAGCATGCTGCAGATAAAACCTTTACACAAATACTTTGCCCTTCTCAGGCTCTGTTGTTGATCCTTTTAAATAAAAAGTTTGTGAAGATATTTTGTCAGAAGAAATACCACTTGAGTTACAGTGAGCTAAGAGTATGTTTTGTTGTACCACTACAACTTCTACAATTCAACAGGGACACTGCTATTTCAATGCTTTCCTTCCATTACCTCGGCCAAGGCGGTTTCATTTTTGCCGGCATTTGTTAGTTTGTTCAGAGCTTAACTCAAAAAATGATAACAAGGTTTTGATGCAATTTTCAGGGAATGTTGGTCATGGAAAAAGGAAAAAGTGATTCAATTTCAAGGGTGATATGAGCCCAGATGTAGATCCAGGAATTATTTCAGGGAATTGTTATTAGTGCAAATAGGGTAATTTTCAACTTTTTTGACATAAGCTCACTCTGCAGTGTTGGAAATGCCTTGGTGGAGCACTTATAGTTCTTCATATGTAATAATCAACCATTATTTACGCCATCTTGTTACTGAGGCACTACTCACATGGCATTAGCTCCCGTTTTGTGTCTACTCTCAAAGCTTCTACCATTATGAAATGACAGCATCGAGCCCCTTATTGAGCCTCTTGAACCTACAAGAGCCCCACTCACTCCTATCCCCGTCCCAGACCAGAATTCAACCTGCTTTCTTTATCACGATGGTTAGACTGGGAGCGTGCCAGCTAAACTTTCTCCCTCTGTCCAAATAATCTTCCCACCCACTTATTTATCTTCTCCCACATCCTGCCTGTGCAGGACGGCCTGTGGAGTTTTGTTACTCTTGTTATCTCCTGTTGTTCTGTCTTGACCTCTGCAGTGCCGGAGGCGTAATTACCAGATTAGACACCTCTCCAAAGACCCCTCCACCCTCCAGCTCCCCTGCCTCATGCTTTTTTCCCTGCCCAGCGGTCTGGGAGGACTGCTCTGGTTTCTGGTGTCACAAACTCCCGGGCAGGCTCGGGTTTCGGGTGTTGGACTTGCACATGTGCTGGCTGTCTGACCCTGAGAGTCTGTGTGTCCAAGGCTACCCTATCCTGATTTTAGGCCTTCCTTGAAATGTCACTGGCACACACCCCAAACTAGGAGAGCTCGAGTTGTCAGAAAGAGAAGAGTTGACATGTTTTGTGGTGCCAGTATTTATTAACCCAACACAAAGGATCTTTGTTGCCCTGGTGCTCACAGAGATCCTGAAGGTTCCTGTTTTGTAACTGTACTCTTAGCTTGCTTTGTTTCCCTCGTGGCACACATGCTAAGGCAGATTTTCTTACATCCATGCCATCCAGGTTTAATTTCCTAGCTTGAGCCCAACCGGCTGTGAAATCAGCAGGTTTGATTCACAAAAGAGGTTCACGGTAAGATATCACTTCCTGTTTTGGGCGCTCAGAGAGTAACGCTTGCGAGTCCTGATCTCATACTCCAGCCCCTCAGTGAGGGTTACCCTGGTAGTAACAGGCTCCCTGCCAGGCCAGCTGCTGGGTTTTCTGTGTCCATGAGACAGCAGTATGCTGGCGGTGTCTCAGGGGGAGGTTGAGCAGAAAGACATGAGATCCTGTTACCATACTGAAAGAAACTCAGAGTATTAAACGGATTTAATAAAAGCAGAAACAGAAATCTTCTGTTCTTTTATTTCAGCTGTGAACCAACTGATGCATACAAAGTGGGCAATTGTGGTTTTATCCATTCATAAAAGAATTTCTCTTATTTTGTGGCAACCAACAGAGAGTGTCTTTGTTCTGCTGTGCTCTTTTCTGTGGGCATAAATGAACAAATATGATATTTGAGGCTAGGCTTGAGGTTGATCCTTGTACTGTTCCAGTAGTGTCATCATGAGGTCCTTGATGCTTCTGGTTGAATGATCAAGTACTTTTATTGAGTTGAATGGAAAAACAATGTGCTAGGCTATTGAGGCTATTGTTTGGTCAGACTTTTACTTTGTATCCTAGAAACTGGAAAGGCTTGATGCATATGAAACTTGCTTTTGTTTGGTTATACCTGAAGCTCAGGCTTTAAAGGGCATTTATTATCTTTCTAAACATGTTAGCATGATAGCATCATTATTGAGATGGCAGAAAACAGGGTATCACATTAAAGATAGTTTAGACTTCCTAAAGCAAAATGCTAAGAGATCCACTGTTATAGCAAAGTCTATGTTGTGTTGACATCCATTGTGCCCCACATACAGCAGAGATACAGAGACATGTCTTCTGTAAACCTCTGATACAGTCATGGTCTATGGGGACGCCCTCAAAATGTCATGTCCTGTTAGTGACAGCAAACTGCCCAGGATAATGCTTGAAGGCTCACCTTTTATGTGGCTTCAAGCCATCCGAATCTCAAATATTTGCACATTCGTATTCAAATGTCTGACATTTAAATTTGATTTTTGATGTTGCTGTTTCTTAGTCATTGCAATTTTGTTGTGTCATGATGCTCATGATATTACAACACTTGTTTTCATCTCAGTAAAACTAAACGTAGGATTAGAAATAAAACTGTATAACAACTTGCCTTTTATATGGATTTTTATTCATTTTTAAAACGGTCACATTGCTCCACTAAGTTAAAAAGCAAAATATTTTAGCTTAATACTGACTGAAAGGCTGCAAAAATTCACTAAATACAAAATTTGCATGTTGGAAATAAAATATCTATACCCATTGGGCTAAAATACTGTCACATATTCAAACACTGTTTAATAACGTAAGGGCAACCACTACCACCTATTTCTTGATTATTGTCCAGTTTATTTCCTCAAGTCTTGGTAAGTATGATATCGTCTCTTAATTGAGATTCAAATGGGTGCAAAATGATATCTGGAATAACACTGCAGCCACAGAGAGACATTAAACATCAGGTCTTTTGTTCAAAACAATCCAAACCTTTTTTTCTACATTAAGATGTATTTCTTTAATTAATTAAAAAAAAAACTCCAAACCGCTCTCTTTAAACAGTTGAAGGCCTTTATTTTCATGGCAGTTCGTGCAGACCATAAAAACAAACCTCAAACCATTTTTGCGTCAAACTTACATCAGGAAGTCATTTGAAAAGCTGACAAATGAGCCTGTCTATTTGTCGTGGATAAGGAGCAGGCCAGCTGCCTACATCCACACTGCCTCCTCAGCTGTTTCGGCTTTGTTGTTGTCAGTTCAGAGTGGCTTTGCCTGTCCTCCATTTTCTCAAAATATACTTTCCTTGTTGTTGAGGTCAATGGATGGTCAGGTTACCTGAGTGCGCCCTCTGTTGGATCAAACCGTTCACTGCATCATGAGCCCAATGTGCTGCTAGACTGAATAATATCAATTTAAATGTATATTTACAGTTCATACACTTGTTTCCCTCCTTTTTTATTATTTGAACGGATATTCAAATGCTTTCTAAGAAGTGACAGCCCTAATACATTCGATTAGATAGAACTTTATTAATAGTTAATGGTGTATTAATAATAGTCGCTTAATATTATCTTAACTGATATGTCACATACTTTTGTTGTGTAAGTTAAATCAAATTCACAAAAAAGAGTCTCATTTATGATTACATTAAGGTTGTTGGGTTTTTTTAGGGAAGTGTTGGTTACTTCTTATTGGCTGAATATGTAAAATCTGAAGCAATGCATTAGGAGATTAGCCTTTTTGATGCAACTTATATCTCCAGAGTCTGAAAAAATAAAAAATAAAATGTACTAGTTATGATATTTGAACCACTGGGACCATATGTTTGATGTCAGTTGGATTCTATTTCATTAGTGGCTCATGCATTCAGTCAATATAGCTTCTAAATTAAAGATAAACTAAGAAATGTTCATTTAAAAGTAAAATCAGAGTGCTGCTAGCATGACCTGTAGCCTTTTGTATTGTTATATTATGAAGCTCTGTTTGAAACAACAGGAGTCCAGCTGTTTAATTTCCATTTAGAGTCTTGTTGCGTCATGTGCACAATATTTGCTTTCTGGCTGATGAAAACTTCATGTTGTTTTTCTCATAATTAGCACACAACCAGGCAAAGCTGTTTTCACTCTGTCCTGTAAACTGATGAGCAAATCGTGGTCAGAATACCCAGGATTTCACAATGCAGGCTTTTTCTTCAGGACATCAAAGCTGGACGGTGAGATGGATAACGCCCCTCGGCTCGTGGGCCAGCGGCGATGGAGGGGAGGGGGTTCGTTACCATTCTCGGCTCAGGTCTTATCAGATGGTCCCCGCCTGTGAAATGCCACAGTGCATCAATAGTCGGAATGAGCCTGACATGGCCAAGCAGGGACCACACAGTAAACACACACCAAGCCTTATCACGGCTGAGCGTGGGGCTGCAGCGGAGAGGGCCTCTCTTTTGTCTCCTTGTTGTGATTTGAGCTGCAGAGGGAGAGCGAGGGGCCTCAGGAACGGCTGCACCTCAAGAGAAGGCAAACAAAAGATGATGCATGGATTCTTATGATGCCTGTAATGTATGAGGGAGAAGAATTGAATTTATCCCTTTTTGTGGACTCGGATGATCTAGAATCTAATCTGAAAGCAATCATTTAGGACAGAGGGTTTATTTTAGTAGCAGGATCCAGCTGTATTTCGCTCGTAACAGCTTTGTCCTCAGTGACAGCCAACATCTGTGCATATTAAGTGGTCATTGTTTAGTGATTTGCAGGGTAGAAAAAGGGAGGAAGTTAACCGCCTGCAAAGAAATACCACACTGCATCTCATCTGTCCCATCTGTTAGCAGTTTTGTTAGCGAAGCAGAGTTCACAAGCCTTCGTCTTGGCATACTTATCCTTTTTAGGTAGCAGCACAGCCTGAGAGAGTGGCCTGAGCCCTGATTGTGCGGTTTGATCCATTTAGCAGGAATAGCAGCGGGATTTTCTGATAACGTTAGAGAGACCGACAAAGAGACCAGAGCGATACTAGGGGCAGGAAATCCAGCCAGAGGGGCTTTATCTTTGACTTTGTTTGGACTAAACTCACATTGGCACATGAATCAGTAACTGTATTCACATCAGAGGCCCTGCCTTTATGAGAGGGCCTGCTCTCTCTTACACTGCCCCCTGCTGGGGGTTTACAGTTACTTCTGCATTTCTGACCTAATCTCTCCCAGATGAAACTGATCTGTAATCTTGAGAATCTCCCTCAGAGCCAGAAAGTTTTTACAGAGGGGAACTGAGGTCACGCTGTCTTAAGGGAGGGAAAAAGCCTCAGAAGATGGTGGCTGTGAACACCTAATCCATGAACTCTGCCCTCACAAAGGATAACAGTGGAAATCCTTCTGCTTTATCAGAAGTAAGACGAGTAATGAGGCTTTGTTTTGGTAGGGAGAGGAATTTTCAGACTGGAATAAAAGATGAATGAGAAGAGTATTCCTTGAGCTGGGAAGGAAAGATACTGTTAAACATTCACATACAAGTTGAGTCATCATGCATATATAAAACAGAATAAAGAGAAAAAAGCATTGTCTCTTAAACTCCCAGCTCTTGGTCTTTGAAATAACTATTTCAAAAGTGAAGAATGTATCAGCAATCCAGTGTTAATGTTGTTGACTAATCATTTTCATCATAGTGTTTGTCAACCACCTTTTTTCCCCTGATGAAAACTAGAAAGTAACTAATAAAAACAAGTGCACATGAACAAAAAGTGAAACTAAATTAATTGGCATTTCCATCAACAAATAAAAATGAGACAAAAGGCAAAAGGTGGAAAGGTTGGATGAGTTCAGCAGGACATCCAATCACAGCTGCCTTAGCTTGGTGGTGGTGGGATAAGTTGGGGAGCGATCCAATCAGAGCAGCTGTCTTTATGAACTGATATATTCATGTACAGCAGGTTCACTGTTTGTTGTAAGTTCTGGTATTGTAACTGAGATGCTCTGCCAGGTAGCCTAAATAAAGGAGACTGCATTATACACAAAGTTAATGTGTTTCTGTGAATTCATAAAATCAAACTTTACAAGCATTCAATAAAGTGTTATTAGATGTTTAATTTTATTCAAGTGTAAAACATGACTTAAAAAATTAAAGGTGCTTTGTGTACAATGTGGCATTTTATACATCCACCGCATTTCGCCAAACAGAAACGGTGAATATAGGAGATATATGTTTCTATTTGTATGTAAAGTCTGTCAAAATAGGAGTACAATCATCCCCATAAAACGATTGTTTTATTTTTATTTAGTTAGAAATATCTTTATAAAAAAATTACATTACCGCAGGCCGCTGTTTCGTGTAGGCCGACATATTGATCCGCCATGTTGTCTACGGGTGGTTTTTAGTAACAAAAAGAGCGAAACGCGAATCTGTCCACTGGTTCTGAAATCTACCTGGAATGCAGGCGAAGAAGAGGAGAGGATGGCAGTGGATGCAAAGAAAGTTGTTACTCTGTCCTAGGGATTCAAACTGTGTGTATAAACACACACACAACATAAATTGTGTGCTGTGTTCAGGATCCTTTTTGGTCTTCACAGGATTCTGTTGCTCAGCGACGTGACGTTATGGCTATGGTTAGGTTCATTCTAGAATCTGAACGCTAGATGTCGCTAAAATGCCAAGTTCTACACACTGCACCTTTAAACGAAGCATAAAAAATGCCTTACGCCTACGCCTTAGTCGAAAAAATTTACAGTACATTTCATCACTTAAATGTTGTGCAAGTTCATCAACTAAAACTACACCATAATTAAGACAAGATGACTAAATTATGACTAAAACTAAAAGATGTTTCAGTCAAAAGACTATTACTAAAACTAAATATAAAGTGCTGTCAAAAGTAACACTGCGGGAGTCTGTCAAAGCAGAGAGACAGTAGGAGTCTGTAGCGGAGGGTGCTGCTGAAAGAGGCCAAATTTATTCAATAAAATGTTTCAGAAAGCAGGAAATAAAGCGCTCACGCTTATTTTATAACCCTCTTTACCCAGTGGTTTCAACCGAAAGGGCAAACATTTAGAAACTCCAACATGTTGCTATCAAAGAAATAGTTTGGTAGCTTGTGCAAATTTTCTATTTTAAGGATCTTTTTGAGATATTACCCTCATATCAGCATGAATCTCCCCTAATTTTTGTAGTTTTAATTGAAATCAAACTCATTTTTTGCATTTTCTTAAGTTAATGAGTTAAAAATGCTGTTTTAAATCATTTAAAATGTTCTTAGTTGTCTGGAAATCATATTGATCCCTTGGTGTCAACTTTTTGGACTGGTCTCTGTAAATTGAAATTGGTTCTCCAAATTAATTGAGCCCCTCCTGTCTGAATAACAAATGCCTCTTTAGTGCTTTCTTGAAGCTGCTGCCTGCCTGTGATTCACGCCTGTTACTTGCAGCTACAGGGTTGTAATCCTGGCATGTAAAAGGTTGAAGGATGCCATTGCGCCTCAGGCAGAAACGTGGGCAAGGCCCTTTCAAAATAAAGCAAAGAAATCAAACTTGAATTCCCAGAAACATTCCCTGTGTAACATACTCCTTCTGTTCTGTTCAAAGGCTCAGACATGAGACTCAAATCTTTGAGAGCTCATTTTCTAAAGAGGAAACATGTTTTTGGAGCCCACCTGGTTCCTCTGTTGGAGCACACAGCAGGATGTGTGACTAAGCTGCAGCAGCTCTGAGCTCTCTGTGGGCCGGCTGCCTGCAGGAAGACGGCACAGACTTTCATATTCTCTTTCAAGAAGTGTGCATTAATAAAGATTGTGCCAGGCACTTCTGAATTTCACGGGGTTATCTTAATGGAACACAGTTGAAGGACGAGATTGTGTCCTACTTTTCTTTGCTTAGAGGAAGTTTAAAGTGATGAGGAGCACAGAAATGCTCCTTTAAGAGCAGCTTCCTTCCTGGAAGGTTTCCAGGGTTTGACTTGCGTGTTTGTCAGAATCATTGAAATGCTGTGTGGACTGACTGAGTGGAAGATGAGCCGTATAAAAAGGATTTCTCATGTCACAGGAGAAGAACATCTTTTTAAGTCTGCAGTTACATTTTCAGGCATACTTAGTGACACTGCAGCAGCTGTTTGCAAAAAGTGTGGCTAAAGATTCAAATCAATGTCTTTCCTCGTCCATCTGGTTTCATTTTTTTTGTGTACTTGTCAAACATTAAAGGAACAGTCCAACACTTTTGTTGTTTTCATGTCTTACCTCACTCCCAAGTCCATGACAAGCAGATAGACTCCGTTCTTTTGACTGTGTGTCCACTAACAAAGAAAAGATCGGCAAAGCTTGCCCTCTGCTAATAAGCTTAGCTCACACACTGGGAGTCAATGGAAAGCGTTAGCCTGTCTCTGCCTACAATCAACAGACAAACTCTTCAGCAACTCTAAACAGCCCTGTGTGCTTGTTGTGACACATTTTTGACCCTGTTATGTAATGTTATTTTTAGGGCTGGGTATCGATTCAGATTTTCTGGATCAATTCGATTCGATATTACCAGGTCCCAAATCGATTTGATTCATGATACAATAAGATATTTATTCAATCTGGGATATCTCAGTTAAATTAATACTGTAAACTTAAAAAGTGACTTTTGACCTGGTGCATTGTTAAAATTGTTTTTACATTAAGAAATGAACTCAAAGCAGTTACATTAATCTTATATTAATTATATACGTTAATGCATATTCTGCATAGTACTTGTTTTCTGTCCAACTCCTCTTTTCCTTTGTGCTTGTAAAATCAGAAAGATTAGATATAGGGCTATTTGCTTCTGCCGTGTTTGTTTGATTACTTGCAGTAACATCTCACGAGATTTTGTTCAGTGGAAAGAAGCGCTAAACGCAGATCACACAATACTAGCTGGGTTGATACCACAGGCTGCTTCTGCACGTCCAATGAAGAAAAACTACCCAAGTTAAAAGATCGATCTTTGGATTTTATGGATCGATTATGAACCATTTAAAGGAAAATCTATTAAAATTGTTTTTTTAAACCCTGCCCTAGTTATTTTCATATTGTCTTCTACTCCTAAGCTGAGCAAACAAACAACACAAAGTTGCTGTTTAGGAGTAGAAGTTTGAATTTCCTTTAAGTAATGAAAACAAATTATTTTTCATCGATATTAGATGGTGAATGTTTTTTTATGTGCTTTTGATTATTTATTTCCTCACAGTTGTCTATACTACAAGTGAATACTGCACCGGAGCTTGATTGATAGATAACCGTGATTCAAATTGAACTGCAATATCTGCCAGAAAAATCACAATTACATCTTTTTCTAATATCATTCAGCTCTTCTCTGAGGGAGCATTCATGCTAAGGCTATTGATCTGTGCCCTGCAGGCCTGCACTTATACTGTCCCTGCCTAAACCTCAACACGATAGCGTTGCACACACACAGACTACATGGCACAAACTCACAGTCAGCACATCAGAAAACAACATGAAACCTTATCTCTTTGTGTCTTTGCCTGTTTAGGAGGATGTGGTCTCACTTGATAAGGTGCCACTGGATTGTGTTTGGTAGAAGATTAACAAAGAAACAGTCAGATTTGTCATGGATGAGGAGTGGGCCAGCTGCTTTGTACAGTATTTACACACAGTCTTATTTATTATTTGGCCATCAGCAGTGTTGAGCCCAAAGAGCCTCTGCTAATTAACTGGCCTGTCCTTCTATTCTTGAGGTGTACTTCCTGTTGTTGAGGTCAAGAGAGCAGTGGACTATAGGGTTGCACTGGGAGCGCCCTCTGTTGGTTCACTGTTCATGCTGCAGAACTACATATTTTCAATCCTAAAGAATATTTACAATTTAAGTACAGGTTTTACCCACATGGATGATCACATATCAAGTTAAAGGTTATTTGGCCCTCTTGAAGTGAGAACAACCTTCATGTGGCCTCATCGTCATCATTAGTGTCCTGTGTCTGATCCAGGCTATCATGTTTTACTCCTTCAATCACCAAACTTTATTTATAAAGCACAGTTCATACAAATTCAATTTTAGCTCAAGGTGCTTTACATTAAGACCAAAAAGATTGTCAAAAGATATATATACACACATAAATAATGATAATCATTTTCTTCCAACCACCCAGCAAATAAACACTCTGCAGAGTTTCACCTAGCATTATTCTCATTCAACTGTAACTGTAATGAAGGAAGGTAGGATGTTTAAAGCTAATGTAAAAGAAATGATCAAATCAAAATGACTGATGTAATAGAAAAGAAACAAGAGAAAATACAAAGCATTAAAACCAAGAATCGTCAGACAGAAATAAATAAAAAGCTAAAAAAAATACATTAGAAATGAATGAGTAAATAAAAAACAAGTAACAAACCTGTATCTTCTCTCCTCAGGACGACATGAGCGACTCCCTGCGAGACTACACAAACCTCCCCGAAGCGGCCCCCCTGCTCACCATCCTGGACATGTCAGCCCGAGCCAAGTACGTCCGCGACGTGGAGGAGATCACGCCGGCCATAGTGGATCAGTTTGTCAGTGACTTCCTGGCTGAAAAGCTCAAACCCGAGCCCATTTAAAGAGGAAGACTGAACAAACACCAGACTGAACCTTACAGGACTCGCTCCTCCATCGTCAAACCCTGTCCTGTCCCTCCCTGACTGTTAGAGAAAAGTCCCACTTTTTACTGACATTTTAACCTTTTTTTAGACATGTCCCTCTTTTCATGGAGTCCTCTTTCTCCTGTGGTGCCTTGCATTGATGGTAGTCCCTACAGTAATATATATGGAGATTCTGTTGGTTCGTTTTTGCCTCAAGAAAAGTGTTTTTTTTTTCACTCGATAGCTTTTCTGAACTCTAGAGAAAACCAGAGAATAACCCAGTGGACCTACTTATTCAGCCGATTCTTTGCTTCTGTTTGCCTGCAAGATCTTTGTCACTCTCTGAATGATACTGAGGAAGAATAAAATGTGTTGTTTGGATGTAGTTGGATGTAGCTGTAAGCCTCTGTGGCCCTATTTAAAGAAAAACTAGACCCTGACTGGTGCACATACAGTAAAGACTTCGTTATACCTGCTTGTAACAAACCAATGACTGAACCCCGGTGTCTTGTCGTGTGTTATGATGCGAGTGAACGTCATCTCCTGCCAGTCTCTTGTGGTGGTTTCTCATCTCAAAGTCAATATGAGGATTTTCTGTGAAGGTCCCCTAATGGGAGGGTGGAGTTTTTCTGAAGGCACAAAAACTGGCGTTTGAAAATGTTGAATGTATAAATCCCTGTATTCTGTTACTCCAGTCATGACTTCTCACATCCATTAAATATTCACTGGCAAAGCACAAACTTTTGTTGCTTTTTAAGCTTCTATCAATAAAGTTAGAACTTGGATATGTAAAACACTCACAACACAGTGACTCAGCTGTTCCTTAATGCCAATGTCGGATCTATTCTGGGGTAAAGTTTGTGTTGTTATGCAAACTGCAGGTGGGTGGAGTTGACCTGAGGCCTGTGTTTGGCACAAAGTGGGCACAGATGTAAAGAAGCCATCACACTGTCACAGTGAGTGTTGTCCTATCTGCTGTAAATTTGCCTCAAGTACATGAATTTATTCATAACTCCCTCCAAAATATTAATAAGGGGACACTCTTTCTTTTCTGAGGTCGATGCATTATTGTATTAATGGAGGGTGAAGAAGGTCAAACAATTTCTGTAGGACAGGAATTTACGTTTTAGCATTTATTATAAGAAGAGCCTAAAGAATAAATCTGATAAAACAGCAATCCAGATGAAGGTGGGACATTTATGTATATAAAAACAGAATATAATGATTTGCAAATACTTTTTGACTTACATTTAAGTACAGAACAAGACAAGATATCAAATGTTAAAACTCATCAACTTTATTGTTTTCTGCAAATATTCTCTTATTCTGAATTTGATGCCTGCAGCATGTTCCAAAAAAATGGGACAGGGGCATGCTAACTGCTCTTAACACACAATACACATCTTGGAACTGAGGACAGACTTGACTTTAGTTTCTCAACAGTCCAGAGTCTCTTTTGTCATATTTCATTGAACATAATGCAATGAACAGGAGACAGGTTTAGACTGCAGTAGGGCTGGTTTGATTCACTTTTCTCCTGACTTGATTTTGTACGATTTTTAGGTGCTGATTCAATTTAAATTGCGATTCTACGATATTGCCGATATTTGCAATATTTAGTTAGCTTTTTAACACCAGCAAAAAGATGAGCAATGATGATACCTCCAGACTATATCAGGAAAAATACACCTCACATGTGAGTCAGTTTTTAGGATTTATTCAACAATATATATAACCAGCTGTTTATACTCTCTCTTCAGAACTTGGATTGCATTAAAAGTGGCTTATTAACCCTTTAGGCACCAGAGTTTTTCCAATAAAATATTTAATTTTGCTATCAAGATTTAAAAAGGCTGTAGTTTCAAAGTGGTTAGAGATCATGGCAAACTGTCGAAAGACGAAGGCTCAATATTAGTCAGAATTCTGTCTCCACAATACCCAATAGGCTCATCACTTCCTCACCCCTAAGTTAACCCACCCATCATCATCACTGTAATTTACGGGCTGAGCATGAACGCCTCTGCTGCCTTCACTGTGCTTTTTACCCACAGCTTCTCCTCGTCTGCCCAGAGCTCCGCGGCCTTTCTCATTCCTGCTAACACAGTCACTTTTCGCGGTGTTTTGAGCTTCCCTGCATCCAAGACCACGTCCCCTCCTCATCCCTGATACTTATGTGAATCAAATTTTTTTCCCACCCCTAGACTGCAGACAGGCCAGTCTGATACCTGCACTCTTCTTCTACAAAGCCACTGTTGTGACATGTAGGTGGCTTAGCATTGTCTTGTTGTTCGAAGGCATTGCTTGGATGGCAGCACGTTGCTCCAAAATCTGTATGTACCTTTCAACATTATTGGTGCCATCAAAGATGTGCAAGTTACCCATGCCATAGGCACCAACACCCCCCATAGCATCACATATGCTGTCTTTTGACCTTTGCTCTGATAACAGTCTGGATGGTCCTTTTCCTCCTTATCCCTGAATACACCTTGCCATGATGTCCAAAAACAGTCTTAAATGTGGACTCAGACCACAGCAGACTTTTCCACTTTGCCTCAGTCCATCTCAGATGAGCTCGGTCCAGAGAAGCCGGCGGTGTTTCTGGGTGTTGTTGACATATGGCTTTGTCTTTGCATGGTAGAGTTTGACCTTGTAGATGTAGAAATGAACTGTGTTAACCCTGAAGAGGTTGTGAGCCATCATGGTGATATCCTTGACTGGATTCTGTCTGTTTTTAGTGCAGTTCTGTCTGAGGGGTGAAAGGTCATGGGCATTCAGTGTAGGTTTTCAGCCTTGCTGCTTACATGCAAGTTTCTTTGATGATATTATGGACTGTTGCTGATAAAATCCCCGGATTCTTTGCAGTCATATATTGACATTGTTCTTAAAGGTGCTATGAGGAGAATTTATCGCCGGTGTAATGCTGCATTCCTGTAACCTCGGAAATGGGAGTGACATCATCTCTGACTTATCGGCGTTCCAGTTGAAGTCAGAAAAAAAACATGCCTAACTACCAGGCTATTGTTAGCTGTTGTTAGCACGCCCTGCGTTGTTGTATGAAGAATGTGATTATCACTATGGCAGCATTTTTGTAAATATAAATCTAACAATACCATGTATACAGCTGATCTAGAGCGACACACCCCAGTCAGAAGTGCAAATAAATTGATTATTACAGGAGCTAAATAACTGTTCACACTGGGGGCATCCATCTTCGATTGACACCTCGGGGTGGCGAGGTTTCACCGAGTTCCCAGTAGGAAATTCAGACTTCGGGGGACGTTCCAGTTTTAGTTTCCCACTTGGAGCTCAAAATTCCTACTTTTGACTACACCTTGAACGCACCGGAGACGTGAAGCCAAATGTGTTTGTTTTTGTTGTGGTAAATGCAGCATGGATCTTTGTCGGAACTCTGCATTGCTTTACAACTTCTTTTTCAACAACTTACAGGATGCAAAGCCACGAAGTAATGTATCTCTTTCTAGTTACGTAGCGGTAGTTTTTGATGTGTGACGACAAGCAATGCGGGGAAAAGTTATTATCGTAGTTGTAGCCGGCTACTTATCGCTACTTACAGCCAGGCGCTCTCAGACATGTAATATAAATGATAAAATAATATAAATATGCTCTAGTTTTAATTGTCTGGTTCCCCGAAGTTGAGTATCCAGGCCAGTCCAGCCCTGTACGACCCGACCAGGAGGCTAAAGAATAGCATTAATAGAGAACCTATTTAGATGCTATAAAACTCATCGATAAGTGTGTATTTCGATCAGGCATACATCTAAAAGTGAGACTTTTTTGTAATTACTTAAAAACTCCTCACAGTCTCTTTAAACTGTTGGACTAATTGCTAACACACTTGTTTACAAATTGATAAATCTCACCCAAACCTCGCATGTGATTGAGTTTTCCCGGGATACTCCGTCCATACCCAATAATGACACTCACTTGTTTCTGATTAACCTGCCTGCTTACCTGTGGATTATCCCAAACAGGCGTTTTTCAGTTTTCCCAGTCTTTTGTTGCCCGTCCCAGATTTTATGGAACTTGTTACAGGCATCAAATTCAAACTGAGGGCATATTTGCAAAAACAACCCCATTAAATTTCATTAGTTGGGCCACTAAATATCTGTGTAATTCAACTGAATATAGGTCAAAAAGAATTTAAGTTTAAGTTATTTTATCTTGTTTTGCTTTCCACAACATTTTAACTTTATTGGACTTCGGGCTTGCATAGTAAAATCCTGATCAGTCTCCTCCATGAAAAACATTTTGTGAACATTATTAGAATTGGTGTTTCAATCAAAGCTCTCTTTAAAGAAAAACACCAGAGGGGACCCATAAATGTATTTATTAGACAAACACGTCCTAAATTTTACGTTTTTGTTGTCCTTCTTTTTGCAGAACAAGTTTCAGAAATGAAGACAATACTTCACAGTCTGGAGTAACAAGTGCAAACAAACGTCCTGAGCTCTAAAGTGGACAGCCTTAAATCTGCTGCCCAGCTTTAGATCTCCATTTCCCTCCTGCTGTCTGGATTATTTTTAAAAGCTGCTTCCTCCCTTCAAACAGAAGAATACTCGCCGCCATGGCTGAATTCAAACTGTCCACGTCAGGAGCCACAGGAATAAAGAGTCTATGACCTGCAGATCTTTCCGCGAGCTCAACAGCTTCGACGCTCAGACCGTGTGTCTCTCCACCAATCACCAGAGCCGAGGGTCTCTGAGCCCAGCCCTCGTGGTACAGCTTTGTGTCCACTCTGGGGAGGGACAGTCCTTCAGATTCACTGTCTGAGTCAGAGTCAGAGTCGTACTCCTCGTAGCGCATGCTGTTTTTCTGAGCCCTTGTCCTGACCCATCCGTAGTCTCCTGCTTTGGAGGATTTGAGGGGCACGTCCACCTCTGAGTCCTCCGTGTCAGGTCCACAGCTGCTGTCTGCCACGTGGACCGTCACAGCTTCAGGGAGGTGCTTTTCAACTTCAGGCCAGCTCAAGTTTGGGTAAATGGGAAGGCGGAAATGGGCGCCCATTGCTGCTCGCAGAACTTTGGGCTCCCAGGCGTCAACGCAACCTGTCAGGGGAAAAATCCAAAAGATTTCAGGTTAAGGAAAAGTGCCCAATATGTTTGTTTGTCCGAAAGATTACACCAATGTACGCCAATGGCTGCACGGACATGTATAAAACCTTTAACCTGTTCAGCCCTAAAGTACCCGATTTTAGGTACTCACCCAAAACAAAAGAAAAAGTGAACTATTGTAGAAATATAGTCATGCTGCACATCAAATTAAATAAGAAAAACTCAGTTAAAAGGACATGTAGGCCATTATTACACACAACAAACACAATTAGAACACCAAGCAAACAAAGGTAAAGAAAAAGCCTTAATACTCAACACATTTTCACCTCTACAGCAGGCTGCACACAAACAAGACATTTCAGGAAAGCCGAGACTGAGACCTTTTAATAGACACCAAATACATCGTTCTATGACCAAAACACGGGAAAATCCTCGCCAGGCCATATATTCATAAAACCTCTCTAATTTTGCTCTGCATCAATCTATAACAACAGTCCTTGAAATAATTTTTTTCTGAATTATATCTTCATTTACTCTGTCCAAGTAACACATATGATCATTTTTTATTTATTATTAAGTGCGTACCTCATTTTTGAGCAGACGGCTTTAAAAAAAGGGTCTGGGGCTGAACAGGTTAAAAAAATACATTACAGGTATGTTTTGTCCTTTCTAGAACAACAAAGGAGAAATGTTAAAGGTGTAATGTTAACAGTATTAGGTGAAGCATTGTGCTACATTCATACATTCTGTGGGTACTACAGCCAGTATATGTGATATACTGTAAGGCTAAAATATCAGCTGTGACCATTTTAAGGGAAAAGCTATGGAAAACTCCCCCAAGCAAGGAGTTTGTGTGGCCCACAGTCTTCCTTATTTTACTACTAATTGACATGTCTGGGTAGCCACAGTAAACATAAGAGCACAGCCATTAGGTCTGAGGTTGGACGCAGCTTTCAACAGCCTGTTTGAGCAGGGCTGAAACAGAGGGGTTTATAAGCTTGCCAGAAAACAAATGTTAGACTTCTTAGGCCAAAAACTTCAAAAAATATGTAAAATGACATCTGAGGCCAGTGTTTATTTGTTAAATGGGAGTAAATACAGAATGTTTAAATGTTTGTATTAAATACCTGATGATCATTTTAAAATAATGAACATGTTTCAAACCCAATAGCCATTTTTCATTCACACCCAAAGCACAGAAAGAGTACATGCAATGCCCATCTGTGAAGTTTTCCTCTTCGTCTCACATTTTAATGATTTACTATGCAAAGATGTTTGTGTCAGGTCAGTCACGAGGCTTCCATGAGCTCATATCACTGCCTTTGCACAAGGAAATGCCTCCTTACAGTCCATTCCTCACATATATCTTTGTTTTCAAGCCCCTAGATAATTTGATAGTGTAGTAGTCTGATAGTACAATAGTCTGATTTTTTTTTTTTTGTTTGAGCAACTAATTCAACTTTGTTTACTCACACTTACTTTTATGGCTCCTAAATATCCCAAAAAATACAAATATCATTTTAGGGACATTATCTGACTTGTTAAAGGAGGCAAAGGACATACTGACATATTGTAACCTAAATGTAAATTTTTATTCCTGTTTTATTTCATATTTAGTTTAAGCTTAATATTATGTGTTTACGAAACATTCTGTCTGTTATGTGATGATCCTGTCTGTTTGTTCCATGCGTAAAAAATAAAAATATAAAAGCAAGTATAAAAAGCGATACCTTTAGTGAGCAGGACGTTGCGGCAGCCTGCTGCAGCAGCACATCGCAGCATGGTCCCGAGGTTTCCCGGGTCTCTGATATTGTCACATATGAGGGACAGCGGCACCGAATGACCTTTATCCCCAAAGTTCAGCCGAGATGGGTCAGGGCGAGAAAATATGGCTGCAGGAGAGAAGGTCTGAGTCAGCAGATTCAGTCAGTGCTTTACCAATGAACTCAAATATAAAGCAGATTTGACCCCTCACCTATCACGCCTTGAGGGGCTACAACGTCAGACCAGGTTTTGATCTCCTCAAACTTGACTTTCACCAGCGTGGCCCTTTTCAGCTTGTCCACAGGAAGCTCTCTAAGTCGATCCACAGTGCTGAAGAAGATCATCTGTGGGTTTGCGCCGGCGTTCAGAGCGTCACAGATCAGCCGTCGGCCCTCGAGGAGGATTTTACCCTGGTGCTCCCGGAACGTCCTGGACCGGGCCACACTAACCACTCTACTGTGGGACACGATAAGGAGAAGGAGAGAGACATTGGTTACAGAGCTAACACGATATTAAAAATGATGAAAACATTAAGTCACAGGCTTAATCAAACTCTTTAATGTACAAACCAAAAAAAGCTGGGACACTGTGTAAAACTAAATAAAAACTGAATACAATTATATGCAACTCCCATACAGTCTTAAAAAATATCAGGACATATGTTTAAACTTATAAATTTAATTTCTTTATAGCAAATATTCCCTTATTTTGAATTTGATGTCTGCAACACATTCCAAAAAAGCTGGATGAGGGCATGTTCATGGCTGTGTAACATCATGTTTCCCTTTAAGAACAGTCAGTAAGCATTTGAGAGCTGAGGACACAAATTGTTGAAGTTTACAGGGTGACATTTTGTCTCATTCTTGCTTCATGAAGACTTTAGTAGCTCTACAGTCTGGCGTCTCCTTTGTCATATTCTGAGTTAAAAATGTTCAATGAGAAACAGGTGTAATAATAATAATTATTATTATAAAACATTTTATTTATGTGATGCACCATTGGACATATGTTTAAACTTATAAATTTAATTTCTTTATAGCAAATATTCCCTTATTTTGAATTTGATGCCTGCAACACATTCCAAAAAAGCTGGATGAGGGCATGTTCACGACTGTAACAGCATGTTTCCCTTTAAGAACAGTCAGTAAGCATTTGAGAGCTGAGGACACAAATTGTTGAAGTTTACAGGGTGACATTTTGTCTCATTCTTGCTTCATGAAGACTTTAGTAGCTCTACAGTCTGGCGTCTCCTTTGTCATATTCTGAGTTAAAAATGTTCAATGAGAAACAGGTGTAATAATAATAATAATGATAATACATTTTATTTAAGGGCACCATTCATGACGGTCATGGTCACCTTACAAAAGTAAAAATGAAGAAGTGCATTAAAACAGGCATAAAGCAGTGTGGACTGCAGCAGGTCAGTCTGATACCTGCACTCTTTACTGTGAAGTAGCATAAGCAAAATATGTCTTGGTTCTGCTTTAACAACTATCTCCCTGAAAAAAACATCACTATGTTGCACTTGTACTTGTATGTGCCTTCAGTATTAATGGTGCCTTAGCAGATGTGCAGGTTACCCATGCCATGGGCATTAACACACCCCCATAACATCACAGATGCTGGATTTTGACCTTTGCTCTAATAAGTCTGGATGGTCCTTTTCCTCTTTATCCCTGTCCAAAAACAGTCTGAAATGTGGACTCAGACCACAGCAGACTTTTCTACTTCACCTCAGTCCATCTCAGATGAGCTCGAAGGGGGAAGACACTCTGCAAACTGGTCACAGGCTGGATTCGAACCTGGACCGGCAGAAGCAAGTACATGGGGTGCCTGGTTGCTAACCACTCCGCCAAACCAGCACCCCCCGGTAAGGTTTTTGAGTGTTGTTATTTTTTTGTCTTTGTCTTTACTAGGGATGGGATGAAATATCGTTTGGCAATATATCGCGATACAGTACGTGACAAAACGCATCAACTTTAAAAAAAAAAATGGATCGCGAAATAAAGACGTCACATCCGGTAATAGTGCATGTGACCAGAAGTGACAACAACAAACATTAGCACCAACTACCTTGCCTCCAAAAAGCCGAATGATGGAGTCGAATGAGGTCGAAACTGAGGACGCTCCACCTGGATACAAGTCATCTGTCTGGCAGTATTTTGGTTTTCTCATTAACAAAGACAAGGACGGCGAAAATGAGCCTATCGCTCGTTAGCATACACTCTCTCTAACCTCTCTAGGGTTAGAGAGAGTGCTATTGTTTGTGTTTGGCCTGTTAGGCCTTGTGTTTTCCTGTGTGCAACTGAAACAAAAAAACAAATAAGCTGTAATTACACAGTAATATTTTTTCTTTTATGATATCGTATCGTGACCTGGGCATATCGCGGTGCAGCGTATCGTAAGTTTAAGTGTATCGTCCCATCCCTAGTCTTTGCATGGTATAGATTGACCTTGACCTTGTAGGTGTAGAGATGAACTGTAACTGATGATGGTTTTTCCTGATCCTATGTGGTGACATCCTTACAGAATGATGTTGGTTTTTAATGCAGTTCTGTCTGAAAGCTCAAAGGTCACAGGCATTCAATGTTGGTTTTCAACCTTGCTACAAATGTGCAGAGATGTCTCTGGATTCTCTAAATATTTTAATGATATTTGAGCTGTGAGTGTTGAGAACTGAGCCTTTCTGTGATGCTCTTTTTATACCCAATCATGGCACTCACCTGTTTCCAATTAACCTGTTCACCTGTGGAATGTTCCAGACAGGTATTTCTAAAATGTTCTTGTCGTTTCTTGTTCTTGTCCCAGTTTTTTGGAGCATGTTGCAGACATGAAATTCAAACTGAGTGAATATTAACAACCAGCTTTATCAGTCTGAACATTAAATATCTTGTCTTTCTAGTGTAAAGTGGATTTTCAGATCGTTGTATTCTGATTAATTGACGTAAATCTCTTGTGGTCTTTAGCACTTACGCCAGCCTCTTGTCTCCAGGTGAAGCTCTCTCAAAGCTCAGTCCATCGTGATGATCATGTCTCTCATCAGTCTGTCTTAAATGAGTCTGCTCTTTTCTCTTGGTCTGTCCAGAGTCCTGCTCTCTGGGGTGTTTTGGTCTGCCTTTGGCCTCCTTCTCTTTCTTCAGGTTCTTCTCTGCTGGTTCAGGCTTCTTCTTCTCGACCTTCTCGTCGTCTGGAAACATCACCCTGACAGGTTTCCTCCGCAGGCCGCGCACATATCGTTTAGTTTCCAGAATAATGCCTTTTCTCATCGGAATCAGAGCATTCCTCTCTGTAAAGACAGAGAACATCACGCCTCTCATGTACGCCGCCATGATGGATCTGTTTCTTCTTCTCCTGTTAATAAAAGTGTTGTTACCACCCCATAAAGTCTGCTCACCGCCTCCAGTGGTCAAACTGTGTCTACATTTCCACCTTTCCTTCTCCTTTTCAATAATATTTTACTGCATTAAATGTATGAATAGAGATGTAAAATAATTACACCTCTACATTCATATAATTAATAAGGAAAGAGACCTTTAAAAAATAATTACAAATAAATAAAAAGAAAAAAAATCAATAAAAAGAAAAAAAAATTATCAGTCAAAACTTTATTAAAGATTCGTGGTCCAGAAAAACATAGCAACACACACATAGAAGCATATAAATTGGTTGGAGTATTCCTTCAACAGCAAAACCACCTGGAGAACTCTTTTAGACTACACTGATATTTTTTTTGGTATACATATACATATACAATGTTGTATGCAATGTTTCATTTGTGATGGAAATCAAATCATATCAGATTTCAAATATGCCAAAGGGTTGTTTTAATAACTCATGACAGACCTTTCTTTATTTAATATCTATTACTTTTGATTACTTTTACCACAGTAACAAAATGTACTGTTTAAATATTCTCAATGTTTGCCTTATGGTTAGTAAATTCAATCATGTTGCCATAAAGTTCTAAACATATTTTGGTTGTGCTTCATGGCATAAAATTAAGCTGTTTACAAAAGCATTTAAAATACATATAATATATATATATATATATATATATATATATATATATATATATATATATATATATATATATATATATATATATATATATATATATATATATATATATATATATATATATATATATATATATATATTATTATTTTTTTTTTTTTAATTTATATATATATGTTATTATTTTTTTGTGTTACAACTGCCCTGAAGCCAGTGACTTGCAACAGGAGAACCAGTATGATGGATTTAGCTTTAGTCATTTGTATTTCTATTTTCTATTATTTTTTCATTTAAATTTAAATTTTTGTAGTTAAAATTGACATTTTTTTTCTTGCTGTCAATTTCATTATTAATTTTATTAGTGTTATATTTCTGTCTTATTTACTTTAAATATTATTATTTCTTTCAAATACTTTAATAATTATGTTATTTTCTATTTAATTGTCTAGTATATGTTTAATTGTTATGCTTCATGTTTACAAAAGCAAAAATTAAAAAAAAGATTTTTCGGAAAAAAACAATCAATAAAAAACTCTCCAAAACTTTTAAAGAAAAACTGAAGCTAAACTTGTATTATTTTGTGAAAGAAAGAAATAACACATTATTTTTAATTTAATTGAATTTGTTATCATTAATTTTCACTTTTTTCCTCATCACTATCATTTTTATTATTTGTAATATTTTTTATCATTATTGGTTTTCTTTTCCTTCAATCGTATTTTGTCTCTTTAATTATTTAGATTTCAACCTCAGTTTTCTCTTTCAACTGCCTCGTAAATTTAAAGTTATGCTTAATTTCAAAAAAAGGAAAAAAACAATAAAAATATGTTTTAGCATTCTAAATAAATACAAAAAAATCATCCAATAGCTTAAAAGAAATAATGACGCTTTACATGTATTTTTGTAGTTATTTTTTGAGAGAAATAATGCTATATTTTATTTTTGCTAAAAAAGATGCCATTACTCGAAGAAACCATTTTCCTCTATCGAAGGGGTGGTAGACGTTTTTTGTGATAATAAATTACACATTAAGTCGTTAAGTTTGCCTACAAAGCTAGGCTTTCCTTTAAAATTACAAAATGAACTCAAAAGGCAAAACTATCCTGGAATTAAACAGCTTTTGTTCATTTTTATTTTCCAGCGTTTTGCCCCTGCAGCTCCCTGAATCGATGACAGAGAACTCGATCGGGCAGGACGCTCAATCGACCTCCGCACGTTCATCAGCCTCTCTCTGTCAAACATAAACATGGCACTGAGACGAGCGCTGCATTTTGTGTTTAAAGTCGGTGACAGGACCAAAACAGCCACTTTTTACCGAGATGTTCTGGGCATGAAGGTACTCTTCTTTTACTCTTCTTTTAGCTTTACTCACTGACCGCAGCCATTGTGAAACTTCTGCTGATAATCGGCTAATCTCTCAGACATTGTTGCACAATTGTTACGCAGCTCGTTGGTTCTCTTTGTGGTCACATGTGTGTTTTATTGTCTGTTATTCCAATATGCATGTCAACTTCTGCTTTATTCTAATTCATTTGTAGATTTTACGGCATGAAGAGTTTGAGGAGGGCTGCAAAGCTACTTGTAATGGGTATACTTCATTAAACTAACTCTGTAATGAATCAGCATGTTAAATAACAGAGATGCTGTTATTATTACTGACCCCTGTAATCATTACAGCCCCTACGATGGGAAATGGAGCAAAACAATGGTTGGCTTTGGTCCAGAGGATGACCATTTTGTGGCTGAGCTGACATACAATTATGGGGTGGGAGAGTATCAACTTGGCAATGATTTCCTGGTGGGTAAAGATTATTTTACAGATTCTTTAAGCTTTCTGAGTTCTATTATGAAATTGCTTTGTTATAGTGTCATTTATGTTTCCTCTGTAGGGGCTTACCCTGCAGTCCAGCAAAGCTGTGAACAATGCCAAACGTCTGGGATGGCCTTTGAAAGAAGTGGGAGAGGCTCTGTATCTGACCCAGGCTCCTGGAGGATATCCTTTCTACATTGTGGACAAAGAGCAGCCTCCCACTGGTGGGTGTCAACAGTCTGCCCGAGAGGCCTTGGAACAGAAATCCCAAAATACACAGAGCAATAGGTGCATGCAGGGTCCAAGATGAACCTTTTCTATCAGTGGAAAAGTGAACAGATAGATAAAGAACTACTGATTGTGCACTTTACTTAACAGCTAAGATAGTACATTGAGTTTTTGTGTCAAATACATTTGTTCCAGTCCATTTAATTAAGTTAGGTTTCACAGGTCTAATCATTTAATAAGATCAGAAAAACAATTGTTTGTTTGCTTGCATCTTTTTATATACTTAACAGTGCTTTGGCTAATTTTCATTTGAGTTTGCTTTAAAATGTTGAACATGTTACATGACTATTCATGTTGCACTGCAATGAGAAACTACAGTAGCTGATGGGACCAGATAAATGTTACTGTACTCTCAGACCAAGTGCTGCTTGATTATTGGACAAATCAAAATGACTTATAATCAGTTATTATAATAGATATTGAGACCATGATGATAAACATGATTAATCCTTATTTACAATAAACACCACATACAGTCCATGCACTTAAAAGCCCTGTACACTTTCATTATGAAAAGCCAAGGAATGTCAATTTAAGTGGAAAAAATACAGATACAAATAATAACTGATAGAAAGAAAGACAATATATGTGCAGCATGTCTGGTGGCACAGTAATCTTTGAATCTTGATCACTCATTTGTCATAACCGTGGGAGGCAGTAATTGTAACTGAGATTAAAACTTGATTAATTGCCCAACTCAAGACAGAAGGTACATTGTTCACATTAGGGCTGGGCCATTTGATGCATAACCCCTTCTGATTAACTCTGGTGGATGTAATTTTAGACTGTAATTGCACAGTTAGTACTGTAAATTGATTTAGGTTGAAGGTTATTTTATTTCCAGTTTGTCATTGAACCATATCCTGCTATTACCTACCAATCACACAAAGTATTTGGGGTGCATGAGATTGAATTATTCCTAGTATTCAAAATTTGTATCTTTCCAAACTAATTATCACAGATACAGATATTTTTGCAAGACCATCAGCCCTCATCTTTATTTAAATTTACCTGTTCATTTCGTGGGAGTTGTCGATTTGTGTTATAAACAGATATAAAGCAAGAAATGCAACATTGTATTATGTAAGGAATTACACTTTAATTTAAAACAGTGGTCATTCAGTGGCAATAAGATATTCCATTTTGGCACACTATACATCCATTTTTGAGGCAGTGCTGCTCCTAAATGTGACTAACATGTCCTGCCAATAATGTAACAAAACAAAATCACGACATCTATGTTTAAAACTAAGAAGTCACAACAAAATCAGTCTTTTCTCTCAGTGCTGAGATCTGATTAAATACAGTTGTATAAAAAAAGGATCTTTTAAATTGTGCTTGACCCAAACTGTTTATTCAGTGCCTGTGTCATTATCTTATTGAAGACTGTTGACTGAACAAGATTTATTATGATGGGAAAATCACATTATGGCACATTTATACATTTTTGTCAAAAGTACAGTCACCATGTCAGATATTTATGAACAATTTGTACAGGCAGTATATTTGAGCAAAACTAGACTTAACCTGTGTCTTTATTAATCTAAAGTAAATTTATAGATTAGCACTCAGTTTCTTTCAGAAGGGCTCATTACGAATATATTGCTCACCAGAATTTAGGGAACAGAAGAGTTCAGGCTGTTTGAGAAAGACTGAAGCCCCCAGTAGAAGTTTTTACTTAAATTTCATTACTAACTCTGCCAAGGAGGTTGTGTTTTTGCCTGAGTTTGTTTGTATTTTTCTTTGTTTGTTTTGGTTGTCTGTTTGTTAAAAACTGGATGGGAAATGTTGGTAATGGCCCAGCTTATAAATGATTAGATTTAGGTGATGATTCAGATAATCAGCATTAGTGAACAACAGTTTTTACTCAATAACTGTAAAACTAATAATGATATCAACATGATTCTGAGTTCAGGTGTGCGTTTTCATGGTAAATGAATCATTTTATAATGGTAACTTCATCATGGAACTATTGCTTATAGATGTGACAGCAATATGTGAGGTTTGTGCTCACCAAGTGTTTTCTAGTTGGTGATGTGTTGGTAATCATAGGCCTCTGTTGTTAGACCCTGTGCAGAAGGTCTGCCTCGGAGTATCAGACCTACAGAGATCGACCAAGTACTGGACCGAACTTTTGGGGATGAAGCTGATGGAAAAGAACGAAGAAAAGAAAACAGTTGTGATGGGATTTGCAGACTCTCAGGTAGGTTTCTTTATTATCTCTGGTGTCTATAAAATGTGTTTGTCATGGATTCAATAATCAGGAATGTGTGTAGTCATACTTGTATTGAATGTCTGAACCCGATGCAGTGCAAGCTGGAGCTTCATGATGTGTCTGGGACGGTTGATCATGGGACAGCCTTTGGGAGAATAGCATTTTCTTGTCCACGAGAGCAAGTAAGGCACATTACCATGACCACATTCTTGTGGTTTATTAATAATGAAAAAAATGCTCCAAATTCCAATAATGATGCATAGAGAAGATGATTGATAGATGTGTATACTTGTTTTCTGCAGCTGCCTGATCTCGAGGCCTTGATGAAAAAAGAAAATCAGAAAATCCTCACCCCGTTAGTCAGCCTGGACACTCCAGGAAAAGCCACAGTGGAAGTGGTTATTTTGGCTGATCCAGTAAGTGAATCCCACATAAACACAATTCAAATGACATAAATCTTACATAAAAATATGAACGTCATCATTTTTTTTAAAGGATGGACATGAGATATGTTTTGTGGGAGACGAGGCTTTCAGGCAGCTGTCCATGGTGGACCCTAAAGGAAATGAATTGCTTGATAAGGTCAGTTTGGCTCCAGTGTTTTCCTTCTTTATAAATATTAAAACATGACACATGTTTAATATTCACCATACTTGTGCTTTTATTCCTTCAGGCCATAGAGGAAGACAAGAGTGATGAGTGGTTTGCCAAACACAACAAACAGAAGGCTGCTGCATGAGCTGAAAAATATCTTAACATCTATTGCTCTGTCAATTTGAAAGATCATTTTTGTGGAATCATAAATCTTATTTTGATGACAATTCAATGATCTAGTATGACATTTTCTAATGCCAAGAAGTGTGTCATAAGTCACAGCTACAAACAAAAACTGAGTAGCCCTTTTTTGTTTTTTTGCCATTTTTCTGTCTTTTTCTGAAGCAGCAAGTAGTGACAGAGTTGAGAACAAAAAACTTGACACATCCCCGGAAACGAATGAGTTCAAGTTTGTTTTATTGGCTCTTCATTGTTCACCTTATTTGCTTTATGCCTAAGTTAGTGCCCTTAATTATTGCTACAGTGCTACATTACTTGTTTTTTGCTACATATATGGTTTATTTTCTACCCATTTCTTTCTTTTTTATAGTTTCAACCTACATTTAACAATAGCAGGTCAAGATCTTTCATTTTTCTATTTTATAAAAGTCATGCACTCTATAAAGAATCTACTAATCTGTTTGATAACACTGAAAAGGCTTTACCTGTGTAGCTTGGCAAAGGACTATAACATGATATACCGCAAGAGAGCCAGATCTGGGCCGAGTGTTTCTGCTTTGAGCAGATGTGCACTGTCAATTATAGTTTACTTTTTAGATGCATATTCCTGAAATTTCACTTAATTGACCAAATTCTGTTACAATATTGTTTTGGAGCTCTTTGGGTTCATTGTGGGTGTTTTTGGGAATGCTGTGTTGGATATTTATGTTTACAATACGCAACATTTAATCAAAAAGCTCTCAGCTCGTTGCAGCAGATAAAGTATTAAAGTTGTTGATTTACACTGAATGGATTGATTGATTAAATCTCATCATTTGTATAATGACTTGCTCTTGTTGTGGTCATAAAAATAAATTCCTTTCTTTTCAACTTAGTGAAATGGTCTTTCTGACTCAAGGGTGCTGCTATCTTAGGCCCCATGTCAAACCAACTCTGCACAGTTTCTAAAACAGATATGATTAAATACTTTTAAAATAGATCACTGACAATAATGACAACATTGTTCTGTTTAAAGATTGAATGAACCATTTTAGTTTGTTCTAATTTAATGTACCCCTCTTGTTCTCAATGTATTGTTTCAGCATTTTAATTGTTTTGTACAGTTTATTTTATTTAACCTTTATTTACCTGGGCTAATCCCATTTAGGCAGGCCTTAAGAAAGGCCTATCCAAGTATGGTAGCAACACACAATTTCAACAACAAACACAAACTTATGCTACACACAACAAACACTTAGATCAATGAAAGCCTGGATTCAAGATTTTTCACAGAGAAATTGAAGACATTTAGAGAAATTAAACTTTGCAGTTTAAAATCAGTCTTTATTTTATATTATTCCAAGCAATGGAAGCAGATAATCTAAAAGCATGGGTAAACTCAATACACATATTGAATAAATAAATATATCAAAAAAAGATAAAACAAGATAAATGATGAAAAAACAAATGTATTTTGGAGAGTACATTCAGATGTAAAATTTAGTACGTGCATTTTTTATTTTTTACATTTTTCAACGAATAATGTCTGCTTCGACATGTTTTAAAGAACCTCATATTTTTAAGAATGAAAGAAATTTACGGGAGTGAACCTATGCTTTATTACAATTAAAAATAAATAGAAGCTTGGTTTTTATTTGTACATGAAAAGAAACGGATGTTTAATATAGAAGAATATTAGGGTCATTTTAGATAGAGAAAATAATTTAGGGGAAGTGGAGATGAAAGTCAAAATCACAAGAATGAAGTTGAAATGATGAGGTAAAAGTTCAAATGTAATACAATTTCTGCTTTTCCCCTCAACATTTTCACTTTTTTCTCGACATTTCCACCTTTTTCTCTACATTTTTATCTAAGAATTGTATTTTAACTCACTCTCGTCATTTCAAATTTTTTTGTCGTCATCAACTTTAATCTTGAAATTTTGACTTTAATGTGGACTTCCCTAAATTATTTTCTCCATCTAACAAGACCCTGTTACTCCTCCACGGAGACTGATGAAAATATTTTCTGGGGGCCCACTTAGAATTGCCCTAACTTTCCCCCCTGAATGCCTCCCCTGCTCAGACTGTTTTTGTGGTGATTTTAAAGTGTGTTTTTGAAGCTGGTGCTCAGTTTTCCATAATAACTAAGTCTAAAAGCTCTGTAAACTTAATTTCCTCCGGCAGTTCTCAGTTTGAGCAGCTCCTAGTCTGCTGTAGTGAAGTTGGTGCCAGCAGAGCAGCAGGGCGGACCTGCGAGCAGAGGGGTGTCACTGCTGAAGCACTTCGCTGTCAGACCGACTCTGTTAGCAGCACTATGCTGGCAAACGACGGCTGTGAACATCAGGGTAGATCTTGAAGAATGCTTTCAACACCAGGACTGACGGGAGCACACAGCACACAGCAGAGTCACTGAAACTGGAAGCTAACGTCTCAGCAGAGCAGCAGGGCGGACCTGCGAGCAGAGGGGTGTCACTGCTGAAGCACTTCGCTGTCAGACCGACTCTGTTAGCAGCACTATGCTGAGCAACGACGGACCTACACTGTGAACATGTCAGGGTAAGTAAGCTCAACACTCAGAGCTGACGGGAGCTGATGACACACAGCAGGAGTCACTGAAACTAAAGCTAACGTCTGCATTAGCACCTCCGTTCTGCTGAGTTAGCCGTAGCATTAGCATGCTACAGTGCTAGCTCAGATTTGCTTCAGATTCTCGGGTGACGCGGCGGGATGTTTTAACTGTTTCATGTTTGGGCTAAAGCTGCACACCGTTAGCTGACAGTCCGAGTATTGCTGGATGCAGGTGGCTGTGACGGTAGACGTTCAGGTAGAGGCTTTACAAACTGTTCTGTGAGGAGCTGAGCAATGTGCTATCTAATGTTATGATTGTGTTGTTAACTTCTCTGAAGGTGTTTAGCACCGTTAGCCAAGCAAAGCAGCTGTTAGCCGTCAGGCAGTTACACTGCAACAGTCAGGTACAGATGTAGAGAAGTTTGAGCATACCCTGCCATAACTAACACCTACCTGTAAAGGTGTGTTGACTTTTAGCTTCCTTCTCATTCACAGGAGCAGCCTGACCCATGAACCACTTCTGGGTGTGATCAACTTTGGGACAACATGTCTCTCCTTTTGATATCCTGTCTTCTTCTTCTGCTTGGCATTGTCCTACTATGTGTCATTTTCAGGTAAGACATGAAAATGCAAAAACTAAATATACTACAGGAAATGTGAGTTGGTTAGACACAGCAAAGGTTACAATACCAACTAAATGTAGCTAAAAAATTAAGGAAATGAATGCCTGGTAGGTTATTTCCTTGTCGTACCAATACTTTAAGGCAGGAAATCTTATACCACT
The DNA here is from genome assembly GCA_036419115.1 of Scarus forsteni. Lineage (NCBI taxonomy): Eukaryota > Metazoa > Chordata > Actinopteri > Labriformes > Labridae > Scarus > Scarus forsteni. The sequence goes on from JAZDUH010000270.1 coordinate 9,067,439, forward strand.
GTAAAGCTTGTTTATTTTTCTGTGATATTGTGCCACATTTGTAAGGAGCATGCATTTGTGGGATGAGTAGAAATGAACCATATCCTCTCTGCCAATGCTAACTAACTTTTTTTTCTGCTGTTGTCTCCTGTTTGGATTGGCTGATTGAAGTCTGAAAGAACAATATAATGATCATTTAAACCAGAACCATATACAGTATCAACAGCCTTTGTCATGCAGGAGTGTTCAGTGGGGATGAGATCAGAACTGCTCCATCCAAATTCTGGCAGTAGTCTCTGATAAACCCCGCTCTGTGCAGGCGAGTGTTGTCCCAGACTGTGGAGATAAGGGATTGCCACAGGTTGCAGAGTCTCATCTTGACACCTCTGCTCTGCGATGTCCTCCACTGATGACAAACCTTGTAGGAGATGCTGCCCAAGCCCATCGCACTGCCTCCACCAAAGACATTACTCTTTCACTGCAACATTCATCATAATGTTCTCCAAGTCTTCTTCACCCATGACTCTCTGATCCAAACGTTGAAGGCAGAATCTGGACCCATTGCTGAACATGGAGGGCTTTCAAACCATCATGATCCTGGTTCTGGAACCAGTTTTGTGCTGTATTCTCAGGACCTTTGTGCTTTTGAGCAAACCAGCCCGTGTTCATACTAATTTAAGGAAACTGGGAGGGTGTTACTCCGTGATTTAGGCAGAAGTAAACAACTGACTGCAATGGCGGATTACATCGATCCTCTTAAGGCCCAGTTTACACAGAGACGCTCTCACCTGAAACGCAAAGGTTCTTCCTTTGCGTTTTCAAAACCAATCCAGGTTTACATTGAGACGCCAGAACAACTGAAAAGGCTGTAGCGTGCATGCCAGTCCAGTAGATGGCGATGTAGGTTTTGCAGAGAAACAGTGCTGTTACAACACGCGCGAAGATGCAGGAGTTTCTTGTCTGGACAACACATCTGTCAGGACAACAAATCTGTCGGGATAGGTTTGTCAGGATACAAACTGATCACAGTAAGCAGCACTTGATACTTGGTAGATGGCCGATACTGTTGTTGTTCCTGGTATGTGCGCACAGCTTTTATGTGAAAGGCTACTGCGCATGTTGTGACCTAAGCATTTCACCCTAAAACGCTGTATCCCGTCTACATGAAGCTGGGCTACGATGTGTTTTCGAAACTCTCCACTCTGGACCCTGGTTTCAAAAGTTTCAAACCGAAAAACTCTTCAGATTTGGCCATATCCCGCCTTGGGTAAACAGTGCCTAAAAGCGTTTGTTGCTTTATGAAAGGTTTTGTTTTCATCCAGCAATCAAGCACGCAACAAATGTTTATGATGAGGAGACATAGAAGACATAGAATATGTAGGAGGCATCTATCTTGTAAAAGCATGTATGTATTCCTTTATGCCTTGGACTTCATGCTCATTTTATCAACACCTGATAATATCCTGGTTTGCGAGCTAAAACCAACTTTTTGTGGTTTCAGAACCAATATTTTTTTGGTCTGAACACACCTGCCAGTCCAAATTAGGTTCAGGAACCAGAACCGGCACAGAGCCATGGCAGGCCTCCTGGCAGCCCGATTAGACCAGAGATTGAGTGCAGTACAGGCTGTTCTAGATTGTCTGGGTAGAGAGCCATCAGCCATATCATCCTGCAAACCCCGACTGCAAATCTGTAAATGACTGCCTTCGGTTCCTTAGTGCTGACAGGGTGATTGGTGAGAAGACGGTCTTCTTGGGGTGTCGACTTCTTGTGATGCTCATGTTTTGGCCTCTCTTTGACATTCCCCATGATGCCGAATTTGGCCTTCAGTTTGGAGAACGTACTCACACCAAATAATGCTGAAACATGATTTTGAAGTTGCCTTATCCAGATCAGTCAAACGTGGTATGCTGATTCTTGTAGCAGACACCCACTGAAGAGCCCATGCTCACAGGTGCTGGATTGTCAGTGTGCGGGGGTACCAGAGCTCAAAACAAGGGTCAAGAGGAACAGCCACAAAGCTGTTTGGCATTGGCAGAGATTAGGCAAAATGTTCATAGGTGAAACCCACATACTAAGCTCTACATGAAATGCATGTTCCTTACAAATGTGGCTCCATTTTAACAGAGAATCTGCAGGCTTTTTATCACTGTAAGATTTGTTGTTAACAGACATTGTTAAAGCAAAAAAGTAACCAACCAAACACTAATTTCGTAACTTTTTGTTGTTGTTCACATTTTTAATATATCATTTGTTGTTGTCTCTTCTTATTAGATGGCTGATTTGCACTCTGGCTGTGCGGCTCCTCCAGACTGCACTGAATGCAGATTTGAAGATCAGCTCAGTCGGCCTGTTTTCTGTTCAAGGTGTCAGTATCCAATTTCACCCCCACCACACTTTGGTAAGACGTCTTGTGTTTACATGACATTGAAGTTGAGAGCTCACACAGTTCAGTTGCTGCCATGTTATTGTAGTATATATATATTAAGGAGAATTTTGAAGTAGAACATTAACAGTGGCTTCTTAATGGCAGGAAATTGACAAGATATGGATTTCAAGTAAACTTCTAAACCAAGATTTGCCGTAAGTCCTCACATTTTTTTAGTACAGTCTTCAGAGCATTAAGAAATTTAATTTTATATGCAAAACTGTAATTCATTTCCACTAGATCTATAGCTGCTGCTTGTTTTGTGTTTCAGGAGATACCTGGCTTTGTGCGTCGGTGAAACCAGAGTGAGGTTTGACTTGCAAGCTCCGCTCCAACCTTTACTGAAGAAGAGCCATGGAAAAAAGTCTGGGAAGATTTCAGTCAGCCCTACGACGCTGCGCTTTCTGTCACAAGTATGGAGCCTCAGCATCCGTTCTTTTTTGTATTAGGATCAGACAAAATGGTAATATTTTCTTTCTTGTTTTGTGTGTCTTCGTAGCTGCTGTCATTCCACATCAGCTCCATCAATGTGATGGTGCTGAACCTCGCACTCTCAGAGTCTCTATGGCACATGACTATCTCAGCCATAACCTTGTTACTGGACCACCAGAGCAAAAAGTAATTAAGGTTTCATGCTCTAATTAGTCAAAAAATGTAAATAAAACCAGAACATGAATCAAGTTTTTCTGCCTCTCACAGGCTGGCGTGGGACTTCTCAGTCGGGCAGCTAAGTAGTAAAGTGCTCAAAAGCAGTCAACTGGTAAGTTTCTCTGATGACGCTGAAATGCAGCCTGTGATCAAACATGTCTGAACAACACGCTGTTCTTTGTAGGACATATGCCTGGCTGAAGTGGCCCTGAGCCTGCTTCTGTCTGGAGACGTGAGCTTACCCGACATGAAGCCGGGCTGTCTCTCCCTAAATGTGAGGACACTCATAGCCGAACTGCATGAGGGTCTGTTCCTCAGCCAACTCCTGCTGCCTCCCACCCCCAAAAAGAGCCTTCAAGGTGCATCTGGTGAGTAAAGAGTTTATCTTAATGATACAGACCAGAGGTTCCCAATTACTCCACATAGTGCCCGCTTTACAAATTAATAGCTATGCATGCAGAATGTGTCTTGGCGTTGTCTTGCTGAAGTATGGAGGGGTGTCTCTTAGATGGCAGCACGTTTTGCTCCAACACCTGTATGTACTTTTCAGTATTAATGGTTCCTTCACAGATGTGCATGTTACCCATGTCATGGGCACTAACACACCCACATACCATCTCAGATGCTGGTTTTTGACCTTTGCTCTGAAAACAGTCTGGATGGTCCTTTTCACCCAATCATTTCCAAACACAATTTGAAATGTGGACTCAGACCACAGCAAACTTTTCCACTTTGCCTCAGTCCATCTCAAATGAACTCTGGTCCAGAGATGACAGTGGTGTTGCTGGCTTTGTCTTTGCATGGTAGAGTTTTAATTTTCACTTTTTGATGGAGTGGCAAACTGTGTTAATGGTTTTCTGAAGTGTTCCTGAGCCCATGTGGTGATATCCTTACAGCCTGATGCTGGTTTTTAACACAGTGCTGCTCATGAGTTGAGGGTCACAGCCATTCAGTGTTAGTTTTCAACCTTGGTGCTATTTGCTGAGATTTCTCTGGATTCTTTGAATCTTTTGATGATGATTGCAGATGATGAAATCCCCAGATTCCTTGCAGTTGTGTGTTGGGAAATGTTCTTATTGAAGAAGGCTTAGAAAGCACTCGCAGAGACATGATACTATGATTCCCTGACACTGAAAACCCACATCCAGCTCTCAGAATCATGTTGATATCATTATAATTAGACAGGTAATGAGGAAAAACAATTGTTTGTTAATAGAGGCTATCTAGATAAACACTAAACTGAATCATTTTTGAGTTGCACCAACATCTCCTGATATTCCAGCAAAATCCGTCCAGTAGTTTTTGCATGATCTTGCCAACAAACAAACATATTCCGGCTAAAACATCCCCTCTTTAGTGAAGGTAAAAACATGTAGGCTATGCAGCTCTGTCTCTGCCTGCTGAGTATCAATGTTGAAGAGTCTGTCTGGCTCAGGGAGCCAGCTCTTTTTGTGACAGTGAATGATCTTTACAGAGCCCAAGTTATCTGCCAGTTTGTGTTCTGTTTAGGGCCAAATAACATTTAATTTGCTTTGTTTTAGAATTGCTTCATCCCAGAGTTTTACATACATTTATTTTGTTAACTGATAACTTGGTCTGGTTGGTGTTGGGGTCCTGGGTCTGGTTTGTTTGTACTGGGTGGTTGCTGTGGTCCTTCTTTGGGCCAGTTCATGTAATTAGAGAGAAACCACCAGCAGGTTGAGAGACTTTTTCTGGCTTCAGCTGTTAGCATCTCAGGGTGATATGATATTGGAGGATTCATTAGTTTTTCAGGTGTAAAATTTAAGAGCTTTAAAAAAATGTAAATATGAAGGGACACTGACTGAGTTCTGCTCTACATGTGTTGTTTGGGATGGATCTTTTGGTTGTGTACTGTTAGTTCTGGGAGTTAAAATCAGGTAATTATGAATTTTAGGATCATTTAAACGGTGATTTAAAAAACTATTTAATTTTGAGAAAATGACCTCTTAGGCCAACTTGCAGTTCTTGCAGAGCCCCAGACAGGTGTACCCCCTTCTGCAGGAAGCACTGTACAAGTCAGATAGTTATATGCTTTACTGCATAAGACTTGTTAATGTCCCCAAAACATATTAAAATATAATGTCAATTTACCATACAAACATTTAATGTCTTTGTAGTGTTTTGTGTATTTCTGTTTAAAATTAAGATCATTTCACTTGTTTATAAACATTTCTTTCTTTCTTCATTATTCCATATACATAGAAGTATATAGTTTTTTAAATATTTATCCATTCTATCTTACCTTTGTATAGAGTTTTTCAGTTGCACTTATACTGGTAACTGTTTTATACTTTACTTCTGTTTTCTACACAACTATCTATCAGACTGCAAAAGGAGAAGCTCTCCGATCTCGTACATTTTGTACAATAATAAAGGACATTCTGATTCTGTACATGTACATTTACATCACATAAATGTCCACATGTTTGCACATACACATACGTCAACACTTAACCAGTTTGATGAGGAACAGAATGGAGCAAAGAGCTTATCTATTCCTGCCACTCCCTAACAAATCAGATCCAACAATCATTGTATATTATTACTCATGGAAACAATCTAAATACACGTGTAATAACTGCATTTTACAAACTAAAGTATATCTTCATAGAAAAATAATCTCTTCAAGCAGAACCTATTCTTCCTATAAACCTTGAGAACCACCAAAACACAAAAATAAGTAAGCACCTCAGAAAATATAAATATGTAAAATATATACAATAAGCTTCTCTGCAGTATATCAGTTTAGAAACATCAGACCAGAGTCTACAGATGAAGCATTAGTCTGCAGGCTTACATAACAGAAATGTCGAGTCATTGTTTTCCTCTATAAACAGATTAAATATAACTTTTTTTTTCTTTAAGATTCTGATAACATAGACTTCATCCAAACTGAGGCAGTCGAGCGATTTCATCATCTGATTCCCAACAAGGTGGACGTGGAGTTTGATAACACAAATGTCACCCTGTCCATGCACAGCCAAAAAAGGTGAGGCAGCTTTTACCACAGAGAATTTATCTCCACATTAAAAGGCCCTCTGACTTTACCACTGTGATGCTCTCACCTCTCTGCAGACACCTGAACTGGACACTCAAGTCTTTAAAAGTGAGTTATGGCCGTGACGATGAGCAGCTCCCTCTGAAGAGCTTCACTCCTGAGCTGAGCTTCCCTCAGAGCAGCCTGGAGCTCCTTCTGGAGGGTGAGTGGACAGCTGGGTGCCAGACACATCATCTACAGAGACAAATGGAGGAAAAATACCAGTAACACATTCTTGTTTTTATCATTCAATGGGCAGATGGACTTCTCCTCTCACAGAGCAGGCAGAGAATCCTTTGTGTGAACACGCTGAAGACGACCCTGCAGGTGACGAAGACTCTGCATGATCACTTAGAAGGACGTGACTCATAGGACAGTCATCCTCACTGGACTGCTTCTTCTTCCCCTTTTAGGTCACGTCTATTGACATCTCAGGGTCGGTCACTGTCAACACTTGCATTGTACACTACCGTCACCAGGAGTTCTCCCATTGGCTGAATCTATTTCCATGGGAACAGCTCATCCACAGGAAGGCAGCACATCGAAAGAGGTGCTTTTCAGAAAGAAGAGTCAAATATTTGTCATCTCTCATACTGAGGACTTTCTAACCTAAAGCAGGTGCACACATCAGGATTTCCTATAACTGAAGAGACCCCTCACATGAAGATAAAAACTCAGGCTTTTAACAGTTTTGATCATATTGTGTGTGGTGTGCTATGACTAGGGATGGGTACCTTTCACATTTGAACCGATACCATACCGATGCTTGGTACCTGGGAATCGGTATCGGTACTCAACGGTACCAATTTTAGTTACTTTTGCGTGTGTTTATGGGGTAATAAATATTAATTTGTTTGGTATTAAGATCTCAGATTTTTTCAATGTAAATTTATTTCTTAATATCTAAAATTTGACAGATATATATCAAAACAGCATTCAACTGTTTGTATTGTAACATAGTTGTTCCAAAACTTTCTTCAACATGAAAACCAGTAACTAAAATGAACCACAACTTAATAAATTAACTGCAGCCCTCACTTTAACTTTAGGACAGTTTAACAATGTGTCCGACAGAGCTGTAAATAAAAAAAGCATTTACATTAACTTTACAAAGTACGAGGAACCGACCTGATAATGATAACTGACGCACATTAAAATGCCAAGCTAATACCATCTTAAACATGAGGTTTATTTACCTGGACCAGGTATCCTCCTTGTCATTTGCTGCCATCCCCAAATGTTAAAGCCATTTCTTTTCCTGTGTTTCTGGCTGCAGACGACTAGTCGCCATTGGACACAGGCGTGCTAACAGTGCTGAATGAATCCTTTGTGGTCGTAGATCTGAGACTATCAAAAATTGTGCACTCTTCAGCTTTAAGGAAAATTTTGTGCGTCACCAGGTGCTTCCTCAGATTTGAAGTATTTTTGCCGCTGGCCTTACACTTGGTGTCACAAATATTGCAGCGAGCATAATCTCCATCACATACTTTCGAGCAATTTCTCTCAGCCATGCTTGCTTTGTTGACTGAGCCCGTGGCTGCTGACGTCATTACACTATTGCTTTGCTGCGTTCAAGTCCGATATGGAAATTCACCTCTCTACCCAATGGTATGCCTGCTTCTTCCACTCCCTCACAGTCACAAGGATCCGTTTAGGTACCTAAACATGGCACCGTTTGATTTTACGTAAATCGATACTCGGTAGTACCTAAAGAATTTGGTCGGTACCTCTTAAAGTACTTCGGTACCCGTCCCTTGCTATGACAGTCTCAACACAGCACACCACACATGTAACATTCTGTCCCACCACCAATCTAGAATCTAGTCCTCCAAGACAGAAATCTGATCAAATGTGATCCAACAAAAACGAAGAAGAAACGACAACAACCGAAAAAGACAACGTGGAAGTGGATGTATGAGAAGAAGCAATGATGGTGGTCTTTGGGACTGTTTTTGAAAGAACAATCCAAATTTAAAAAAGAGAAAAGACTGTGGAAGAAATCCTGGAGACAGCTTGAACTAGTCAGCTGGTCCTCTTTTCTGAGGTCTACCAAACTTTATGTTTTAGGTCGGCCACGCTTGTTTTTATGTACGCCTGTCTCCTTGTTCCTCAGTTAGCTCGCTTCTTGATCGGCTTCATTCTAAATTCATGGGGTCATGACTCAGGAGTTGTCAGCTTCCCCACACACATGAAGATTTTTTGTTGTACATAATGAGTTTAATATTTATGATTGTCGTCCTGACCCGTTTCAGAGTTGATAATCAGGATAAATTCCATCTTAACACCTCAGACCACAGGATAATCGTGTAGGATAATCTTATAAAACAGATGATAATCTTGTGTTTGTTGTCCTCGGTCAGGAAGAGGGGGAAGTTGGGACAAAAATAGCCCGATGATCTTTATGTGTGCACCCTGCTGTATAACCATTTTCTTTCTCTGAGATCTGACCTCCTCTCTGATGAACTAACACGTTAACTCTTTCTCTTCCTCATCCATGTTTGTGTTTTCTCATCACTCATTCCATGTTCACGTTGTGTAGTCCATTAGATTATTTGCCCACCCTCCTCTCCCTCAGGCGCCTCCCTCACCTGGATGCCCCCGTGATGATCGCCCTCTCTGTGTCAAACATAAATGTGTCGGTTCAGCTGGGGGACACCACGCCTTTTGCTCTCGGATTCCTCTCTGCCAATGCAGGTACTGAACTCTGTCTGCACACACATAGAGACGGAGAGGCAGGTGGACGTCATGTGATGTTGCTTTAAATAACAGGGCTGTGTTGTGTTTAAAGGACAAGCTCATCATGTTGGAGGTTATGGCCTTTAAAATGACATGGACATCATGTGAAGTCTCTCGTTAGTGGACCGTTTCCCTTAGTCACCCTCTCTGGTTTCCAGTCCTCAGGGGGATTTGGTCTCTGCCTTTGTTAAACATGTCAGACTGAATTAGATAAGGTCTTTTAGTGAAGGGCCCTTGAAATGTTAAACATTAACTCTGATGTTTGTGTCCTCATACTTGCTTTGTTTTTTTGTATAACATTTTATGTAGGTGTCATATGCAGGGATCAAAGTCCTCCATCCACTCATCTGACTTCTTTTTTTCACATTTGTGGTGATATTTTTGATCACTGTCAAACTCGTAGTAGAAAACACGCACATGATGTAACAGTCAGTGCAAGCGCATAGATTTTTAGGCACTGAGTGACAGTAATTAGAAGGAAGTAAGCAGCCAAAAACGGAAAATAAGCAGAAAAGTATTAAGTTATTATGATTATTATTGTTTAGGAATGTGAACTCAGGGCAGTGAAGGTCCAGCTAATGCTATTGAAACATTTGAGGCATCAGGTTGATAATGAAGATGAACCTTTAACTGGTATCACATCACTCAGCATACACACGTTTAGGTAATGATAATTATGACCTCCACTGTTGTCTCTTTTCCTCAGTTTTTAGTGTATGAAAGGAACAAGACCTCTAATTTCTTAGTTTTTTACCACAAATTGATGAAACAGTTAAATTAACGTGACTTCCAGTGGTACAGTTATTGATGTTATTTTGGCTTATTCATAAAATAAAGCTTTCAAGCTATTTCTGATATTGCATTAAAAATAAACAGTAGGCAACGACAGTTAAATTGATGCTGAAGCCATATATTTAGAGAGAATCAGGGTATGTCAATGTCATTTTGGACAAACAAAATCACAAAAAATAGAGTTGTAGTCACTACAAGGCTACAACCAATGGCACAATGCAAATAAATGCTGCATTATTAATGTTATTTTATAGCCCTAAAACTTTATTTAGTCATTTTTTTATAAATAAGTTAGACTTGAATCTACATTTTCCTCAATACACTTAATCAGAACGATTTACTCATTTTCTCTCTCTCATCTTTTATTTTTTTTTCTCTTTTTTGATTTTTTTAGTTAATTTAACAAATTGTATGTACGTATGTGCTATTTTTTTTGTTATCATTATTCTTTTTTATCATGCATATCCTCTTCTGTTATATTTCATGTTATTATACCTGTACTGGTTTATGTTGACCTCTTATGTGCACATTGTGTGTACAATGAAGAACTTTTAATGCCACAGCTGGAGTGAATTAAAAGAAAGAAAAATAGAAAGACAGAAAGAAAGAAAGCAAGCAAGAAAATAAGAACCACTGCCACATAAGTATTTTACTAATCCATCTGGGAAAGAGACGTTCACAAATGTTTTCAGAGGCAGAACCTTTAAAACAACAGCAGCTTGTGATTGGACAATCTAGCTATCTAGCAATACCATTATGTATGATGTAGCACCTCCTGCTGTTGTTAGCCGTTAGCATAAACTACCTTAGACTATCATCTTGCATTAAATTATACCACAGAGATGAATCATTTAACACTGAAGTGACATGAACCTCCTCTAACTCAAGGGCTGCCTCTGATTTAAACTGTTTCTAAATGCATCTTTCGGCATCTCCTGGCACCATGGCTGTCAGGTTCTTGAGGACTTAATGTGGTCTCTCTAAGCGTCTGATAACCATTAAAGGTGCAGTGTGTAGAAATTGGAATTTTAGTGACATCTAGAGTTCAGATTTTGTCATAAGCCCGTCGGTTATTAAAAGATTAAATTATTGAACGAGAGCCGGTGAAGACCAAAAAGGATCGTGACCAGCGCATCATTTACAGCAGCTAAAAACACTGTTGTCTTCTTATCTTCAATTACCAGCTCTCTTTCTCTCCTTCTTCGTCGCATGATGCCGTCCAGGAAGGACCTGCGCCCAGACTGTATTAAAAAATCACATTTCACTCTTTTTGTCCCCAGATCCCACCAGTAGAGAACATGGCGAAATGTCATGTCAGCCTCCACAAAGGAGGAGACCCGCAGTATTTAAATATAAAAAGCTTTTTCTAACTTAATAAAAAGAAAACAAAAGTTTTATGAGGTTGATTTTACACCTCTCTCAACGGACTTTACATACAAATAGAAGCATTATGTCCTATATTCACCATTTCTGTTTGGTGCTGCCATCTTCTACACACTACACCTTTAAAACAAAAAAACCCCAAATATTTTTAATCTTCTGGCTTGTCCATAAGGTCAGGAAATACTTAATGCAGTAAAAACTTTCAGTTGTACTTTAAAAGGTATTGGTAGGTATTGTTAAAATCTCCATTATCTTCTTATATCTGTAGAGCTGCAGCATCTCCTCGACATTAAAGTTGATCCTGAGAGCTCTGAGTCTCAAAATGTTCACCAGAGGGCCTCACTGTGCCTGGACAACTTCTGGTGGAGAGTGGGTCAGGGGTCTCATATCCAGCAGGCGCCCCACCCTCCTGGTAAACACGTGTGGGGAGAGGCGCTAATTTTAGACTCACTGACTCTTCAGGTAGGAGCAACAGAGTTTTGTGAATAAATGTGTGATTTATAATACCTGTGATCAAAACATTGACACCATCTCATCTCTGAAGTGTGAGTTAAATATTTCACTGAGCTGACCCCCTGTGTTTCTCCCTCCAGGGGAGTTTCAACAGACCCCACCTGGAGTGGAGCAGCCAGGCTCCCAGTCTGAGCGTGGAGTCCAGTTTGAAAGGTCTTCAGGTGGAGCTTTCAGAGACGTGCGCCCTGTGTCTGTCCCGCCTGCTGTCTCTCATCTGTGTTCCTCGGGAAACACGGCTGCCCGACGTGGCCTCGATGTCTCTCCCTACTGAAGACCCCGTCCACACCGCCCCCTCCTCACAGCTGAACCTGCTGTTTAAACTGGACTGCTCTCTGGAGGATGTCAACGTGTTCACTCTGTCACACCTGGCAGGTAAGGATGTCCAGAATGTAATTACCCTTGTCTTCACCATGACTTGATAGTTCTGCTCCTACCATGCCAATTTGGAAATGCAAATTTATTCAAAGTCAGCTCATGAACCATGGAGTCTTCATATCAGCATGAACAAGTGTTTATATGACTTTAAAGATAGTTACTATGGATGTATGATCAATACAACCATGGATACGAAGATCAATCTTATATAAACATTTATATATATGACGAATTGAATCTGAAGCGAAATGATGCTGAATGATATAGCAGCATTGAGTTTAACTGCCATTAAAATGGGTTTAACTGGTCTATAGATATCATTTATGTGAAATGATGTCATTTCTGTTCATGGTCGATGCATGATAGAGCACATGGAGTCAAGATGTAGCAGGTCATTGGTGATTGTTTGTCAATGTCGTCCTGATATATGTGTGCTGTTTGCAGGAACTACCATGTATTTAATTTTGTTGATCTGTAACGTTGATATCAGGAACTGTAATGATAATGGAATGGGACTAAAGGAAAGGCCAAATAATAAATGAATATCCCGTAAATTATCAATCCATTCTTCAATTGTGGCTGCTTCAGGCCTTAACCATTTTGTAGTGATAGTTCTTTTGCTTTCTGCCTAAAGCACTGACAGGAGTTTTTAGTTTTTCAGAGTCCAGTTATCACATGAAATGTCTCCTAAGTACAGAGCTTCACACTTACAAGGAATCATTTCAGTAAAGATGTTATTTCAATGTTCACACAGCTTCTCCCAGAATTGTTTATGGCACTGGATAACTACAGAATATAGTGATTTTGTTATTTGTCCCATTATATCCAACTTTTTAAGACAATGAATTAAATGCTAAGTGCTAAAATCACCTTAAATCTTCACCTTCTGCTCCTTATAGGTGCTGTCTCTTTAAGGATGGACGCCGTCAGAGTCCTCAGCTCAGCAGAAAGCTCCTCTGTGTCTCTTTTTGGTGTCAGCCTATCAGCAATCAAGGTGGTCACAGAGAACATGGAGTCCTGCTGCCCTGCGTCACTTACCCCAAGCCCTGTGCTCAAGCTGACCTCTATAGCCTTTAGTTACCACATCACCACCCACACCTTACAGGTAATCATACTTTTCATTCACTCATTTGTGGTTTGAATTGATCTCTGCTACAGCTGGATGAGGTATAAAAATGAAGTCAACAATACTCAATCTACACTTTTAATTTTTCCAAGCCACACAAAAATGGCATGGATTTAGTTTTGCCTTAGTGTTGTTAGAATATATTCCCAAGCCAAACAGAATTTCCCTCTTAAAGTTAAAGTGCATTAATTGTTGATCATGTAGTATGTCTACATAAAAACTGTAAGATAAGCAGTTTTCACAGTATATTGACAGGAAACTCTCTGATCAATATTTAATCTCATTTGAAATACAAGTATTAGCCTTGACATGTGCTTGTTCAAAACCTGACAGGGCCTACCATCATGAAAAGTGCTGGTAGAGTGCGTGCCTCACAGCAAGAAGGGTCTCTGTTTGATTCCCAGGTCGGACTGGGGCCTTTCTGTGTGAAGTTTGCATGTTCTTCCCGTGCATGCGTGGGTTCCCTCCGGGCACTCCGGCTTCCTCACACAGACCAAAAACATGCTCATTAGGTTAATTGGTCACTCTAAATTGACCTTAGATATAAGTGTGAGCTTGAATGGTTGTCTGACTCTCTATGTTGCCCTGTGATCGACTGGCGACCGGTTCAGGGTGTACCCCGCCTCTCGCCCGATGATAGCTGGGATAGGCTCCAGCCCCCTGCAACCCCGAAAGGGATAGCCAGTTATAGAAAATGAATGAATGAATGTTTTCAAACAGTGCATCTTATACAACTTATGATTGGAGTAAGCTAAGAAAAAAAATGTGATTTTTAAATCTTCTGCAGAAGATAATGCAAATCCATCAATTTAAAGAGACAATATGTAGCGTTTAAAGTAATTTATGAGCTAAAAACAATGTCTACATCCTTTATTATGTCCTCATTTCTGTCAAATTACCTTTGCCAACAATCTAATTTGTCCTCCTGAGCAAAGATTTTCCTATCCGTATAAACATAGAATGGATAAGTCCTATAGAAGATTCCATGTCCCTATAAAACTATGAACAGCCAAGAAGGACACGTAGCAGTACATAGTACTACTTGCCAAGGCTAAACAGGTTTTCTGCTCAGAGCCAGTGAGACTGAAACAGAGAAGGAGCACCATGAGTCATGCTTGTCACTGCCCCAAAAGCAAAAAAGAGAAGATATAGCCTCTCTGCACATGATGGCTACCGTAGAGTTCAGCAGTTACAACACACATTTGAAAAAGGGAAGCACCAGAGGGCACTCTTCATTTGAATACAAAATACAGTTTCTCCACTAGCTCAATCAATCAATAAATCTTTATTTGTATAGCACCAATTCATAACAAGACACTTTATAACAGTGCAGGCTGAAGACAAGCTCTTGTAGATACATATATATGCATGGATACATATATAAATATATAAAATACACATACACTACACACATGCATACATCCAAAACCCAATATAAATCCATCATGATGTCAAATCTTAAACATGGATCCCAGTCTCATGATGAGCCGTCCTCCACATGATGCTGTATGGGGTGTGGGGACAAGGGAAGGGAGGTGGGCAGAGACATGTGGACTAAAGTAAGAACTAAGCTTGTTACAGATCCATGGGCCCATCATAGACCTGTCATCATATTAGTGTCTTTGCTGAATACAAATTTATTAGAGGTTAGCCCCTTAAGATGCTGCATGTCATTTTGTAGGAGAGTCCTCATGCCTGTATGGTTGTAGTGATAGTTTTTTATAAAAGTATAATCGCTAATACTTGTGAAAAGAGCAATAGTCTAATGTTTACATAAATGAAAAACACAACAGAATCAAACTGGGAAAGTAAACTAGAGTATGGCTTTAATCAGCGTATTGCTCAGCCTTAATCTTTGCATAATTACTAATGTTTGTTGTCTTGATTAGATCCAGTGTGAGGATGAGCTTGCTGTGGAGTGGACGCCTCCTGACCACATGGTTTTATATCAGCACATGACTGAAGCTCAGGCGTGTTGGAAACTGCTCCGTGGAGACGGGGAAGCGGAGATTCCAAGCACGCCTACAGAGACTGAAGCTACAGCGGGCCACAGCAGAGGTCTGTGTGTGCGCCTTGAGCTGAGCTGCAGTCGTCTGACGGCCCACGTTAGTGAGCAGAACTACATCCTCCTGCACACAGACGCTCTTTCTCTGTCCAAGCACTCTTCGTCCATGCACATCCGCTCCCCCTCCATGATCTTCAACTTCGACGGCAACAACATCGTCTCCTTCAAAGACCTGAACGTGGAGACGCACGCAGAGCTGACGGAAATGCAGCTGCACAGGGACACGTTCCCCTTCCTCACCACTCCTCACAACAGAGTTTGGGTCCTCACTTGTCCTTCTCTCTCCGTCGAGTTCCCCTACCAGTACAACTTCTCCGACACCTTTGACATGGCGATAAGCGTGCAGAAGTGGCTGAAGACTCTGCATCGCTCCCCGAACCAGGACACCACAGTCCAACACCTGCCTCCCGACCTCGTCTTCAAAATCAGCCAGTTCTCCTTCGTTTTCCTGGATGACATCTTTGAAATCAAGCTGCGGGACAACTACGAGCTGATGAAGGATGAGAGCAAAGAAAGCTCCAAACGTCTTCAGCTCCTGGATAAGAAAGTGGCCGAGTTGCGGAAGCAGCACGGCGAGCTTCTGCCTGCCAGGAAGATCGAAGAGCTGTATAGTTCGCTGGAGAAAAAGCACATTGAGATCTACATTCAGCGCTCCCGCCGCCTATACGCCAACACGCCCATGAGGAAGTCTCTCCTGACCTGGACCGTGTCAGACCTGGAACTGGTGGCTTTAGCCGATCAGTCTCTTCATGGACCAGAGATGGTGAAGGAGCAGCTGAGGGACATCGACCCAGTCAGTCCCTTTCCGAGAGACGGGCTCTCTCTGGTTGTCCAGTGGTGCCGTGCTGTCAAGTTTAAACTTGCAGCGTTCTTGGGTAAGTGCTGTGATTTTTGACTTCTTTGCTAACTCCCTCCATAGATGGTGTCAAGTTCTTAATTTGTAAAGCGTGCTGAAAAAGTGGAAGACAGTGATGAGGGAACTGTTTAGCTAAAGCACTAATGATATTGATTCCTTTAGGGAGTTGTTACTGTTAGAACGTAACCACAACAACAACTTTTTGAGACAAATCCACCTTTTTCTCCATACCTGTCAAACAGTCCTGCTTTGTTGAGTAGCTTGACAGCTAAAATGGCATCAGGAAGTTACATATTGAACTTACTCATTCAGTTTTCCCACAGTCAAATTCCATAATGAAATCCACCATCAGTAAACCATGCTCCCCTGTTATACTTTCAAACTCTGTGCATGCATCATTTAGCCAATCTTTTCTTCTTTTATAGGTTTTGAGTCTAGTTTTGCCAGAAGCTTTATCATCCAATCATCTTTATTTAAGTCCTCCTTGGCACACTGTACTTTTCTCTCTTTTTTTAGCAATAGGGCGAATGCTAAATCGTGCTTCTTTTTCTCCAAGTCCGTAATAATCCTCCACATTCCAACCTCATTTTTCCAACTTTCATTTAAACTTTTCCGCTTTTTGAGACATATTTCATCTTTAACTCCATCATCACACCTCTTCTATGCCCACCTCACAGGTAACAGTCACCCCCTTTTGCCTATAAACAAACCAGAACAGGACAGTTAACAGTTATCAGTTCTCAACTGGAATTGGCTTTCAATTCCCATCCTAAATCAAACTCGACATTTTCAATGTTTTGTCTTCAATAACGAGGCTTTAAAGTGCAATTTCCCAGTTGCTTAATAGCAGATATCTGTTTGTGTGAGACCTGAATGAGAACAATGTGAAGTTGCTCTATATCTCTGACTTTCCTCTGCTCTGTGACAGCATTCATTCCCCAGATTGCTTTTTTATTTTGCACTCTCAAACTCCAATTATCTTTGCTTTCTGTGTGCTGTGCTGTCAACCGTTGAACATGTGAAGCATGAAGCTGAATAGGGCTGTTACTAAATACATTTGTTACCAGTATTCATGATTATCACCATTGTTTATTCTGCCTCTTTTTAAAAAAAAACAACTTTGAGTAAAAGGAGAAGGATCGCTGGTCTGACGTGGCCCACAGTCTGAAGATGGGTTGTGCCAGGCTGAGCTCCAGTAGAAAATCTAATGTTTACTTTGAATGAACAATTTTACTGCAGGGAAAACTTGTGATCTGGACTGACTCACTTGTAAATATGATATCATACAGCCATAAAAAGAAATGATTCCAAGTATTTTAAGATTCAACTGCCACAGCAGCCACGATCCACCCATCTGTCAGTCCACCAGCAAACAAACAACAATTTAAGGTCATTTAGCTCTAAGTTTGAAGTCTAACTTCAACCTTGTGATCATAACATCCCAACCAAACAGTAATTTTGCAGTATAAAAGGTCTCCTTGATCAAAATCCAGTGAAAGATTTGTCTAAATCTGTTGCAGTTATTAAGCTGTACTAACTACTTTTAAGCTGCAATCAGTAAATCTGTTTTTTTATCCAGTTTATCTGAGCTCTGGAAGTATTTTCCCTGCTGTGGGTGAAGCATCATTTCACAATACAACTGTGCAGAAGATAACTGTCATTCAGAAAGCTTTACCATGTATATGAGACTGTTTTTTAATTAGAAAGTGACACAGAAAAACAACAGGAGTATATAGTTTTGACATGTTTTTGTAATATTGACATAAAAAAGACAAAGCTGGTAGATGAACAGACATATGTTGAGCTCTGTTCTTAAGCTTTCTTTTGTTTTGTTCCCCCAGTGAGAATTCGGGATTATCCTCGCTACCTGTTCGAGATCCGAGACTGGGAGCTGTCAGGGCGTCTTCTGGGGACAGAGCAGGATGGACAGGCCAGGGCTCATCGCAAAGAGATCGTCCCACTGGGTCCACCGTGGGGAGACGTGACAGTCCACAGGAATATGCCCCCGCTCAAGTTTTACTACGACTTCAAATGTGAGTTCATGTAGATTAATTTAGAATTTAGGACAACCTGTTCTGCAGAGCTTATTTTATGATAAATGTATTTAACAAGAAAACTTAATTGAGGTTATCAATATCGTTGACAAAATTGTCCTCGCCAAGTCAGGCAGCTGCAGATTTATCAAAGTTTCAGACATTAACAAAGAGCAACTACAAAGAAAGATCAGCATCAAGATTTATGGAGCCAAAGTTGTTAAAAAGCAGATGAAGGCCTCCAAAAGTTCAGAGGAGAGAATGAAACCTTCATATAAGTGCAATAATAAATGGAAAAAATACTGTGGCCTAATACTGGAGAGGAACAGAGAATTTGTAGTTCTTGAAAAGGATTTTAAGTTACTCAGAAATGGAAAATAATTTTTATTTTAAGAACTTCTTTCCTGTGTTAAAAATAAGTCAAACAGAGCACCTGTTCAAACAAGCATGGTTTACTCTGCTGAGTGAGTGAATTCAAACTTAAGCCTGACATCCATATTGTAATTTTCTCCCCGTGCAGCAAACATTTCCCTTTACACTATCGTATGGGGGCCATGTTGGGACCCTGCCTGGACCCTGATCGGCCAGACTGTTGACCTGCTGACCAAACCCACGGTTGATCCCTCACCCCCTCTGGCCTGGTGGGACAAAAGTCGTCTCCTCATGCATGGGCGCTGGGTGATGGACATCGAGCAGGCCAATCTTCATCAGCTGGCCACAGAGGTAAAACCGTGTTCACAAAGCAAACTTTGATTTTAAATCTGCCCCTGATGTTTACTAATGTGTCTTTTTCCTAGTTCATCTCTAGAAATGTTTAAAAAGACGTCCAGCTTCTGTCTGTTAGCTTCTAAAAAATTCCTAATAAGTGAATCTGCTGTAATTCTGAGTTCCATTAACCTCAGAACTGTGAAGCAGGAATGACGTCATGTCTGAGTGATTAGCATTTCAGTTACAAAGTCGAAAAAACAAGCCAATCTACCAGGCTATTGTTAGCTGTTGTTAGCTGTTGTTAGCGCGCCCTGTGTTGTAGTTCACAAATACCACATGAAGAATGTAAATGTCACTATGGCAACATTTCTATAAATGTAAGTCGAACAATACTGTATATACGGCTGATTTAATGCGACACACACTAGTCAGAAGTGCTAACAAATGGATTATTACAGGAGCTTAATAACTGTTTACACTGGGGCAGCCATCTTTGATTGTCAACTCAGGGATGGTGAGGTTCCCCAGAGTTCCCAATAGGAAATTCTGACCTGGGGGGATGTTCCAGTTGCAGTTTCCTACTCGGAACTCGGGAATTCTGACTTCTGACTACAACTGGAACGCACCATGAGCTTTTGTGGTTCTGCCAATGTTCAGAGTTCTGATGGAGATATTTATTGGATTATGTATTTCAGCTCTGAGCCTTTGGTCACTTATAGTGTTGTTATTAGATTAGATAGACATAACTTTTAGTAATCCACAAGAAAAGGAAGAGTAAAAAAAAGCAATTACAAATAGTTAAAAACAACTAATATGTGATACAGTCTCATAAAGATCCTGTATCATTCATTATAAAGGACCCTTACAACACCACGGAAAACCTGCACTGGGAGTGGAGTAAGCTGAACTTTGACTGGAACCCGGGACAGTTTGTTTTTAAAGGTGATTTGGACGTTAACGTCAGAACAGCATCAAAGTGAGTAGAACTGAAAATAACTGTTTAACAGACACCTTTACCTGACACTTGTTCATTATTGAGAAAGCCTCTTTTTGTTCTACAGGTATGATGACATTTGTTTTCTTCACCTGCCTAACCTGTGTATGACCCTTGACCTGCAATGGCTCTGCCATGGCAACCCCCATGACCACCACGCTGTGATGCTCTGCTGTGCGGAGAATGTTGCAGATGTGACCTCGGGACAACCTCATGACTCATACAGAGCATTTCGCTCTGAGAACCTCAACCTCTCCATCACCATGGACCTTAACCAGCACTGTGGCTCAGGTGAAGACAGACCTTTAAGATATTATAACATTTATTAAATATTAACACCTGCTGGGAGAGACACTGGTTTTTACTTTTATACAAGAGCCAGTTTTTTACTTGACAAACTGTGGGCATTTCTTAGCCTTTAAAGTCCCATCACTCTTACTGCTGCCAGCCACAAGGGACAGCTGCAATATGTTGGCTACTGAAGTCTAAGTTTAATTACCAAATGATTTGGAGGTCTCATTAGTAGTTTAAAGGATTTAATAACAAAAATATACCCTAAAATAACTTTTCTCCTCCTCATTTCACTGATGTTTTTGATATTCCTTGGAGCCTGTTATTGCCCAATTTCAGTCATTTGATTATCACTGCTGTACAAGCTTTTTTAATCCAGTAATTCCTAATAAAATTTGTAAAACAGCTTTGTTACTCATTAAATAGTTATTTACTGAGCTAAAGTATTCAAGAACGCCTTGAAACTGTTAAGTTTCTATATTCAGCAGCACAAATTCAAACTTAACAGATCTTTTTTTTGTTCAATGTATGATGTAAAATTATGTTTAGGAGAGACAAATTAGAAATAAATCGTCTTCCCACCAATTCTATTAATTACTAAAGACAGTGCTTTCTTTCAGGTTTTATAATTGATGCTTGTTGTGAAATCTTAAGTTATACATTTTCAGTTAATGCCCATAAAGCACTCAGGGTTCATTACAAATATTTTTGTTAATAGTTGTGGTGACGTATTGCTGTAGAAATTCACCAGGCTCATGTAGTATTACCTCAAGGCACACCAGTGTGCCCCCTGCCCCATCTGTGAGCTGCTGTCCCAGTGTTAACATTCAATCATCCTTTTGTAGAAGCTGCTGACTGGGGTTTAAATCTGTCCTGTGGCACCCTCTATGCATGTTATTCCCTGCCCTTATTCATGCCCCACCTTATTATGGGAATACAGAGCCTGATAATAATCATAAATAACATTAAATAAGAATTATAGTTAATTAATTAATTGTGTTTCCTCTTCAGAAGCCGCCCAGCCTCGAATCCTGTTGTACAGCAGCACTTTGCGCTGGATGCAGAACTTTTGGGCCACCTGGACAGGCGTATCTCGACCGATATGCAGAGGCAAGCTGTTCCACAGCCTCAGGCCTGTGCGGAAGAAGCTGGGTCAGCACTACAAACAGATGTCCTACACAGCTGCCTTCCCTCAACTACAAGTAAGGATTTTTTCTGGGCTGCACGTCAGCTACGGTTCACTGAAAAACTGGTCTCTGCAGTACTCTCTCCTGGAGAGCACAGTATAAGATAACCTATCCTTACTTCATTTATTTTCCTGCTAATATCTGCCCGTGCCCGATTGTTACCTTCAGGTGCATTACTGGGCCTCATTTGCTCAGCAGAGGGGGGTCCAGGTGGAGTGCAATAAAGGCCACATCTTCACTCGAGGAGCGCAGAGACTCATCCCACAGGGTATATAACTAAGACAGTGAATCATGAATAAATCTGTCATTTTAATATGATGATAATGCTTATATGTGTTCGCTGTGATTCAGCTGGGACTGTGATGAGGAGGCTGATCTCTGAATGGAACGTGACTCAGATGGTCAGCGAGCTCTCTCAGGTGACGGTTCACCTTATGGCCTCCACCTGGGACGAGACGGCTGACCACCAGATCAACACCCAGGTGAAGAAGACTCACCTTCTCAGCTTGTCCTCTCTGAGCTACCAGAGACAAAGCAACCGGACAGAGGAGGTAGGAAAAAATTGCTGGGGACGACTGTTTAAGGGGGAAAAACCACAGAGGGAAGTAAAACCTCATCCAAGGTGGTTTTGTTTTTGCAGTCGTTCGTTAGTTTGTTGGTTATTTAACAGGATTACTCAAGAAGTTATGAACAGAATTGATTACATTTTCATGGAATGCTAGTCATGCTGCAAGAAAGATGGGATTTGATTTTGGTGGTGATCAGAATCTGGATGAGGATCCATGATTTTTTTTAAGCTTTGTTAAAAATTGCTGATAACTTGTAGTGCAGGTTTGGCAGACTAGTGGGCAACCAGGCATGACCCTTATCAATGTTTATGGGTTTGAATCCATCATATCGTCATTTTACAGTGTCTTTCTTTTGACAAACCTGTCCACTTTCTCTCTCTCTCCTGCCAATAAATGCACAAATGCCCACAAAAATCAAAGTAACGCTCTTTAAAATGTGTTAATAGCTCAAAAAGTTGTCAATGGATTTTTTTGGTCATGGCACAAACAAGAACTGGTTTGGTTTTGATGGCCATATAAATAGGAATGTGGATCCAGGGATTTGTCTTAAACAATTATCTAACAGTGAGAGACATGACAGTTTTCAACTAACTTGCCTGACAATACTGAAAACCATTTGGTGGAGGTTTCAATCAATCAGTCAGCACAAGCAGATAAGTGTCTGTGGATACAAAATAAAATACAAAACCAAACTCACAACAAACACAACCACTTATGGGTGCACTTACAAAGACACTAAGTGAAGGCTATGATATATATAATAGTAAGATATTATAAAGATAGCAAAATGTTAAAAGTTAATTTACATAGAACAGTCTTGAAACCAAACAATAAAAGAGGGAATAAGACTAAATAGTAACTCTGAAACTAAAATAGAGTAAGAAACACATAATGCAGATTAAGAGCATCAAACAAAACTCAGCTAAAATCCAGACTAAAAATGGGGGGTTTGAGTTTGTGTTTAAAAACATGAACCGTAGGTGATGCTCTCAGGTCTGCAGGTACACTGTTCCACAGATAATGGCCATAATTATGACATTATGATTAACCATATGCTTTAGCTTTTAATACGAGAATAGTTAAAAGACCGACCTGAGGGCTGTACTGAGCTCATATGGTAAAAGCAAATCTTTAAGTAGGAGTCTAGTTTTTGGTGTGATGGGACTCCTCCAAGGCGTTTTTTTTTTCTGCCATCACAAAACATGATTTTCCAGCATTTTCAGTGCACACAGGGTAGTTGAAAAATGTTTAACTTTTCAGCGGAAGAGTCTTAACACTTGTTAAGAAACAGTCAAAGCAGAAAGCTGTGGGTGATTTATGATGCCCTCAGTGAGCCATCTGTGGCTTTTGACAATATTATGAATCATTTAATGAAGAGTCCTTCACTTACAGTGTATGTGAGCAAAGCTGAGAGCATTATGTTTGTTCAAAACAAATTTATTTGGCTTCATGTGTTGATGCAGATCCCATTGAAGAGCACCCCTGCGTTGTTTTTTTGACAGCGCCCTGTCTCTGTGTGAGTGGCCTTGACGTCTTACTGTTTTCTTCTTCTGTAATGATCTCTGTATGTCATGTAGCTAAAGCAGGATACACACAAAAAGATTTTCTATATCTGAAGTTAATATTTTATCTGATAGAGACTCCTTACATGTAGATTAAAAAAATTAGGAATTGGACAGTTTTGATCGGATTGTGTGTGGTGTGCTGTGATAATCTCACACAGCACATCACTCTCCACTCAAAAGATGGTGGAAAAATCCTGGAGACTGCATGAACACGAGAGCTGGTCCTCAATGTCCACCAAACTTTCTGTTTCAGGTCAGCCAATGATCGGCTACATTATGTCACAATTCACAGAGTCATGACTCGGGAGTCGTTGGCTTTCCCCACACTCATAAAGGTTTTTGGTCGTGTGGAAAGAACAAGTTTAATATTCACAATTGTTGGTCCAACCTGTTTCAGAGCTGATTATCTGGATAGATAATCAGGATGATCTATGTTTGCTGTCCTTGGTGGGGAACAGGAAATTCAGAACAAAAACAGCCTGATAATCTTTATGTGTCCACCCCACTTTACAGGAAGTCCAGAAGGATGAGACTAACGCCTCTTACACTCACAAACTGCGGCTGGTGGATCTGCGTGCTTCTTGGACCACCACCAACAGGAACATAGCTTTCGCCTTGTACGATGGTTATAAGAAGGCGTCGGTCCTGAAGAGGAATCTCTCCACTGAAGCTCTGAAGGGTCTGAGGATCGACACTCAGCTCCAGACGAAGAAGCTGAAACGCTCTCCTTCCAACTACTCTCCCACCACGGCCCCAGCCACCCCGGTTGTGACCACCCTGAATCGGGCAGAGAAGAGCCAGAATGAAGGTGAGGGGAGGAGAACTCTTCTTAATGGACGTTAACATCTGAGTCTCTACAACCTACAAGCCTCCTTCTCTTTTACTCTACAGGAACATCAATGCTCCAGAAACTGATTGAGGAAACAGACAAGTTTGTGGTGTTTTCAGAGGAGGACTCGGGTGTCAGCGATCAGCTCTGTGGTATCGCAGCCTGTCAGACGGACGACGTCTACAACCGCAACTGGTTCATCGAGCTGGTCAACTGTCAGGTGCAATTTTATTTATCTTTGATAGTACTTTCTTGACACTCTAATAGAAGGCTGTATTTTGTTCTGCAACACTTAAACCTGTTGAGTAAAAGCAGGTAAATAACTCGAGAAGTCTGATGTTGTAATTTATTTCTTCTTATTACTTCCAGATGATGTTGCGCGGCACAGAGACAGCAGGCTGTGTGTTGGTGTCTGCAGCGAAGGCTCAGCTGCTCCAATGTGAGCACCACCCAGCCTGGTACAACGACACCCTGAAGCAGAAAACCACCTGGACCTGCCTGCTCGACGGCATGCAGTACTTTGCCACCATGGAGCTGAACCCATCTGAGCAGGAGGACCGGCAGCTGTGGCTGGAGGTGCGCACAGTCCTCACCTAATGTTTGTGTCAGGAGAGTTTGAATAAGAGCTTACCAGCGCAGAGCTTCTTTATTGACCTTTATTTAACCAGGAAAAACCTCTTTAAGCTTAAAAATAACTTTTTCAAGAGTGTACTGCAAAAAAAAAAAATTATATTCCCTTATTCAGACCTAACATTTCAAAGAGATTAACTTGTGATCTATAAACAAATTGCTGTAAGGGGTTCTTCTTGTAAGCAGAGATTGTCTTACCCTACATGTCCTTTGCCTTTTCCTCTAACTCGACTCTTTGTATTGTGCACAGGTGAAAAACATTGAAGAGCACAGACAGCGAAACCTGGACTCAGTGCTGGAGCTGATGGAGAGCGGCCAGGCTGTGGGAGGAATGGTCAGCACAACTACAGGTAAGTGACTTCTCAGTCAGACGCAGCCTCAGCAGTAGAAGTATTTTAACTGAGTAAACGAAATATCCAGATGATTCTGCGTCTCGAGGTTTATGAGAGTGAAGAGGCTAGAGAAAGTGAAACGAACTTTGCTGTTTCTCAGACTGGAACCAGCCAGCACAGGTGAATGAGTCTCAGCAGGTTCAGCGGATCATCTCACGATGTAGCTGCCGGATGCACTACATCAGTTACAGTCATGACATCAACCCAGAGCTGGCCACGCAGATCAAACCCCCAGAGCTGAGGAATAACCACGAGAAGGAGGACCTGCTGAAAAAACAGGCTGGTACGTGCTACTACGAACTTGAGATGAAAAATACTATACAGACAGACAGGCAGAACTGGTTTCATTCAAAGCTTTTCAGTCCATTTTACTCACCGGGCAGCAAAAAGTTGTTGCTCTGCCATTGTCGAAATGTTGATTTTACATATTTATTGGTTGTCATTTATTGCCTAAAACTTTTTTTTTTAAATTTATGTCATATATGACATGTGCTGCTGATCTCTTGGCCAGGTTGCCTTTTTAAATGACAGCCTGGTCTCAGTAGGACTCAACTGGTTAAATAAAGATTAAAAAAAAATGAGCTGTTAGAGCTTCATGTTTTTAGGGTGAAGCTGGGCTTCTTTGTCTCTCATTGAATCTGTGCAGATGCTCTTATGTTTTTGACTGATACTTCCCCGATACACTGCCTGGCCAAAAAAAAAGTCACCACCAAAAAACAAGGTCACACACTAATAATTCGTTGGACCGCCTTTAGCTTTGATTACAGCTCATTATGATGTGGCATTGTTTCGATAAGCTTCTGCAATGTCACAAGACTTGTCCCCGATCACAGCACTGCCTCCACTGGCTTGGACCGTAGGCACTAGGCATGATGGGTGCATCACTTTACGTGCCTCTCTTCTTACCCTGATGCTTCTGTCACTCTTGAATAGGGTCAATCTGGACTCATCAGACCACATGACCTTCTTCCAGTCCTCCACAGTCCAATCTTTATGCTCCCTAGCAAACTGAAGCCTTTTTTCTGGTTAGCCTCACTGATTAGTGCTCTTACTTTAGCAATTAAACACACCCCTGAGTTCTACTGTTGTTTTCTTTTGGTTCGTTTTGGCCAAATGTTTAAGTGATCGCCATTCACAATCATTCAGGATTTATTTCCGATTACTTTTCTTCCTCGAAGACGATGGTTCCCCACTATCCTTCTAGTTTTTAATAATGACTTGGACAGTTCTTAATCCAATTTTAGTAGTTACTTCAATCTCCTTCGTTGTTTTTCTCTTCTTGATGGATACCAATGATTTGACCCTTCATAAACAGACTGACATCTTTTCCACAACAACAGGAGGTGTCTTTTGAAATGGATGTGTAAGAAATGAGAAGCTGCTCATTGCATCAGCTGGGGTTAAATAACTTGTTTCAAGCTGAAAGATAATCACCCACGCAGGAATTATCCAGTTGGAGACTATTTGCTTAGTTAAATCCAGGTCAGGACTTTTTTTTTTAGGCCAGGCAGTGTCATTGCTGATGTTGGAGAGGGAGGAGGTTTTATGATAGTAAAATGTTTACGTCCTGTTGTGTATGGCTGTTGTATGTATGGAGAAGACTAGCTTTTGCCTTGGTAGCACACAGTGGGATCCTTTCGTTAAACAAATAAAGCAGCAACATACAGAAAGATCCTCCTGGGTTCTTAAACAGATCCAAGGCTACAGAGTCACCATGGGCAAATATTCTTGACTCTAAATGTTGCTGATTTGATAGGTGCTGTGGACACTTTCACGCTCATCCATCACGATCTTGAAATCTCCACCAACCCAGTCCAGTACGCCATGATCCTGGACATCGTCAACAACCTGCTGCTGCACGTGGAGCCCAGACGTAAGGTAAGCCTGAGCGTCACCTTCAGTTTACTCAAGAATGCCAACGTCAGAGCTTCATCTTGACCCGCTGTGTGTTTTTCATTGTTCTGGTTCGTTCAGGAGCACAGTGAGAAAAAGCAGCGAGTGCGATTCCAGCTGGAAATTTCCAGTAACCCTGAGGAGCAGCGCAGCAGCATCTTACACCTGCAGGAGGCCGTGAGGCAGCACCTCGCCCAGATCAGACGGCTGGAGAAGCAGATTTACTCCAACATAAGAGTGAGTCTGATCACTCCCTCCACCCTCTCCCTTGACACTTCCTCTCAGGTCGTGTGCTCTCTTAGAGGGTCTGCCACCTTCAGAAACCCTGAAATGTAGATGGAGTTTTTAAACCCTCTGATGCTGGCTTATTTGTCAGCTTTACATTACTTCCCAGAGGAGGCGGTCCATGGATTATGGCTCTGTAATTACCTTCTAGTAGGGCTGGGAGATGTGGCCTAGAAATAAAATCCTTGATTTTTTTCCACAACACTCGAATTACGATTTTAATCGATTTTTCCCTCCCTAAAACAAAACTCCCAGTGACATAAAAATGAAACAAATCAAGTTTTGCATTTACGCTGTCTAAACGTTTCCCTCTTAAAGTCAAAGTCTGGATCATGAAAGGTTGATTATGTAGTATAAACGTAGGCAGGTTTGTCTACATAAACACTAAAAGGCTGAGGTGTTTTACAGCATTAGCACGAAACTTTCTCATCAATATTTAATCTACTTAAATAACAAATACAAGCCTATAACAGTGCTTGTGCAAACTCTACAAGGCTGACCATCATGAAAATTGTATTTTTTTTTTCAGAAATTGCAACTACTTACAATTGGACGATGGCAAGAAAAAAAAATCTCAATTCTTAATTTTTTTAAATCTTCTGCAGAAAATAATTCGAATTAATCGATTTAATCTATTTTTTGCCCAGCTCTACCTTTAAGGAATTTATCTTACTGTGATTTAAAAGATAGCTGGCTTGTGTCCCACACATGTAAAAGTAAAAGTTTTACAGCATATCAAATCAATATTTCATTTTTGAGTCTCAAAAACAGGAAAATTTGTTTATTTGTAGGGATGGGAATTTTATCAATACCATTGTTATTAACAATCTTGCTAATCGATCCAATGCTTTAACAATTCCCTAATTGATTCCTGCAGATTTTCCATGTGTGCAAATGTTGGCCTGTAGTTTCAGTGGCAACAATGTCAAACACACGTCACAGCATAGATAACTGCTTCTGCAAGTTTCTGGTGTTTCCACTCACTTAAGGTTGTGCAGTAGAAGCCTTTTGTAAGAATTTAAGCCACAATTCTGACAATTCTGAGCCCTGTCAGTGGAGGGAATAGATTAGGAAATTGACTGGCAAAAGACTCATGATATCGTACTTGGATGGAGCTGTTAATGATTCTCAACTGGAATTGGTTTTCAATTCCCATTCCTATTTCTTTGACTTAAAAATCTCCAAAGTTTGCAAAGAAACTGTAAAAAAGTCCCCAGAGAAAATTAAAAAACATTAAAAGATGAATTTCTATCACATATTTGGTGCTCATTTATTATTATGACGTGACTCCAATGAGTCTTTCTGTCATTAGTTTTGCGGAAAATCAGGTACTGAAGTTTTTCCTGTTTCTGTTGGATGAAGAGAAGTTTGTCCTAAAACCTGTTGCTGTATCTGAACACTTCACATTAACAGAGGGAGCTTCAGTCAGCTGTGGGTGTTGACCTCAGAGTATTCTCTGTTTGGACATGCCAGTGAGGAGAAGCCTATTTTATAATAATTGGATTTTAATTACAACATTTGAAACCCTTTCCTGTTGCTCTAACTTGATAAAATGTTGCCAAGTTAGTTTGTCAGGGGTGCTGCCGGATGGGTTTGGCCTTATGAAATGACTAGGTCAGGCCCTAAACTAAGCCAACTTTGCACAGATTCTCTGGATCAGCATCTGTAAAGCAAAGCAATAAATATAATGATACTTATTTTCTTATTGACTACTTTTGAATTAAACAATGTACTTTCAAAGACCATTCTGGCATTTGGGCCATTGTATGCATTTAAAATGGTTTATTTATAGTATAGTCAGGTCTCATGAATCTCTAGTCTGTTAACCCCATAAAAAACAGAACTTTTGCTGGCTATGCAGGCTATTTTTCTTGCCTGGCATTTATTAATTTATTTCTTTGAAAAACCAAAAGATAATTGACATGGTGTTTGGCACAGAAATTCAGAAGTTAAAACTAATATTCTCTAATAAATGTTCTAAGGAATCTTATTAATATATAGTCTTTAAAATGCAGTTATTTTGGATGTGTTTACTTGTGAAAAAGATTCCTGAACTTTAGTAATTTGTGCTTAAAAACATGAAAGTTGTGATGACTTTCTTTGTGAAGAGATTTTATAATCGTGTGGCAAAAAAGTGTGAGTAAATGGATTTGTGAAAATTACAGATAACAAAATATTTTTAGCTGTTCCTGTCAGACATGGGCCCTCAGAATCTACTCGCTTTATTCCTCCCCTGTAGTTTTTATATAAAGTTATGAAGTATGTGTTGACTCAGCATCTGTCAAACCCTTGTTTAATTCACTGTTTGTTGATTTAAGGGATTTTAGAGTACTACTGCACATATTGTAATTCTAAATGTTTACTTATTATGTGAGTTATACTGCATTGTAGGTCATGTAGGTACTAGTTTTTATATTAAAATAATAAATTTAATGCTAAGATGTCTCAGGCTCTGCCGCTTTAATTATTATTTAATCTGTTTTAATGTGGTGAAGTTGATGTTTTTGATAAAGGCTTCATAAAATCCTCAAACGTTTGCATTTTTTTTGTTTTTCAGGCTTTACCAGAAGAGCTGAGCGGAGATGAACTGATGGAAATCAACACACGGCTGCAAAACCAACTGAACCAGGAGAAGAACGACATGCAGATGAAGAGTGAAGAGCTCAACATCCTCATCAGGTCTCACACCGGCTCTCTTTGACTCTCCATACTGAGAGAAAGAGCCGTACAGGCGAGTGACGAAGTTCTCGGTCTTTCAGATGCTTCAAAGACTTCCAGCTGCAGCGGGCGAACAAACTGGAGCTGCGTAAGCCCCCCGAGGATGTGAGCGTCGTGAGGAGGACAGAGATCTACTTTGCACAGGCTCGCTGGTGTTTGACTGAGGAGGACGGACAGCTCGGGATCGCTGAGCTGGAGCTGCAGAGATTCATGTACAGTAAGGTGAGCACAACACTGAGAAATGGCTGGAAAGAGCTGGCTGATGAATCTACTCAAGACAGAATAAATAGAGTAGATTCTAAGCTAAAACATGAGGCGAAAAGTTATCTTTTATTTATCTGTACTGTCAAACTAATTTCAATGGCATTTGGACACAGTTTTAATGTAAATGAAAACAGAACAAATCATCTTTACCTTTATTTAATAGAATTCAGTACAGACAAGATATATAATGTCTAAACTAGTACATTGTATTGTTTTTGCAGACAGTCATTCATTTTAGTTTTTATTTCTGCAACATGTTCCAAAAAAGCCTACCCCTGTGTTAGCACCACCTTTCCGTATAACAACTGTCAGTAAGTGTTTGAGATCAGAAGAAACTTGTTGTTGAAGCTTTGTTGGTGGAATTCTCCCACTTTCTTGCTTGATGTATGAATTCAGTTGCTCAAAAGTCTGAAGTCAGCCCACCACACGCTTCCATGTTTCCTTTTTAATCTGTTCTCCTGTGAAATGTTTCAAACAAGTGTTTTCTGAGTGTTTCTTGACTTTCTCAGTCTTTTGTTGCCCCTGGCCAAGCTTCTTTGGAATGTGTTGCAAGCATCAAATTCACTTTAGTGAATATTAACAAAAACACAATAAAGTTTATCAGCTTGAGTGATAATTATCTTGTCTTTGTGGTGTATTTAGTTGAATACAAGTCTGAAATTAAGCATATCATTGTGTTCTGTTTTATTTATGTTCTACATAATGTCCCAGCTTCATTGGAGTTTGAACTTGAGTATCTTATATTGTTTCACTCCAGCCTTTGTTCAAAATTTCATTTAAGCTGGAGAGAATTTAAATAGATCTTAAGACCTGTAAAAGTAACTAAGCCTCAACCTTTCTTCAGCTCTTTCTTTGTTTTTGATTCTCTCCTCTTGGGCCTCAAATTTCAACAGTTATTTCAGAAAATGTTTTTTACACTTGACAGTTTTATTTGGACAATTAGCTGAGTGTACTTGATCAAACTCAGGCTCAGTATGTAGGTGTGAACACAAACACAAGGTGCTGTCAGTCAGTGTTTATTTTGTTGACTGATTTTTTTTTACATAGTTTTTGTCAACAGCCTTTTTTTCCCCTGATGAAAACTAGACTGTAACTAAAAACAAAATGTGTACATGGACAAAAAACAAATTAACTGACAGGTGAATCAACAAATAAAAACTAGACTAAAATGTTTGACAGAGACTTAATCAAATCAGACATAATTTGGTCATGTAGAAAGTAGGGATAAGTCAGGAATATATTCAATCACAGCTACTTTGGTTGTGTGGAAAGGTTGGATGAGTTCAGAGGGACATCCAATCACAGCTGCCTTAGCTTGGTGGTTGTGGAATAAGTTGTGGAGCGATCCAATCTGAGCTGCTCTCTTTATGAACTGATATTTTCATGTAGAGCAGGCTCTCCGTTTGTTGTCAGTTCTGGAACATTTGTTTCTGTTCATTTATACATCCAAACTTTATTAGTATTTAATGAAGGGTTATTGGATGTTTAATTTTATCCGAGCGTTAAACATGACCTCAGAAATTCATTGAAACATAAAAAATACCTTACCCTTTACACTTCATATTTAATTTGACTAAATTTACAGTAATTTCCTAGACTAAAATGTTTTGAAATTTCATCAACTACAACTTAAACTTAAATCCAAACCATTTCGATGACTGAATTATGACTAAAACTTAAAGGTATTTTAGACATAAGACATAAACTTAATGAATAAGTGCTGTCAAAATGAACACAGCTTGTTGAGACTAGTTGCATTAGCTGTGTACATATTACTGAGTGTGAAGTAGGTTAACAGGTGAAGGAGGATGATGCTTGGGCACAGTTCAACACTAGCAAGCCCTGTATGAAACTGTTTAGTCTGCTGCTGGATGATAAATACTCAACTTGACCTTTTCCCCGTCACAGCTGAACAAGTCTGATGACACAGCAGAGCATCTGTTGGAGCTGGGCTGGTTCACGATGAACAACCTGCTGCCAAACGCAGCATACAAGGTACTTTTGACTCAGTATTCAGCTTTTTGTGTATCAAAATGAAAACCTGATGATTGTGATTGCCTTTAACTTTATTCAAACCTATTTATGTAACAACAAAAAGCAGCTGATGTTGAAAATGTGTAAAACATTATAAATTTAACACTCGTGTTGATGACTGTTTGCCTGGTTTCCTCTGTGCAGCGTTTGAGGGTATGTACGGTCCTGGTAAAAAGATGTTTGTTTGACTTCATGTTTCCATCCTGATGTTTCACTCATCAGCTCTTCGGAGCGTCATGTCCAGTGTTGCATGCTCATTTTAAAGTTCACTGATGCATGTGTCTTACAAGTTCTCATAAAGGGCGTCTGTGTAGGATTTGTTGCCACCTGCAGGTGAGAATTGAACCTGCTGATTGATATCCTCACACACCCAGACCGTCTGAGCATGTTTAATGTAGGGTTTCCAAAAATATTTGATGTAGGAATGATAGAGTTGTCAAGATACCAAAATACAAAATCCACTTTTTTTCCTTTCATTAAATAAATTACAAGTAAAAATCATATCCATTGTCTAAATTGCAGAAGTAGATTAACAATACTGAGTGCTGAAATTACTTTTGGCATTTTAATGCAATTTTGAAAGTGATTTTGATTCCCTTAATCACTGACGATTAAAAATTAAACCTTAATTGTTTTCCATCTGTCTGATATGAGCTTATTGTAACAAAATTACAACTGTTTATTTCATTGGTGCTTTCAATAACAAATTAATTTCCCTTTTAGTTAAAGACAAAATAGTGGGATTAGATGATAAAGCACAAAAAACTGCATCCTCATGCCACATTTCATAAGACAATGTTCCACTCGAGTTTATCAAACTTTTAAAAAACAAATTTGCTGCCTTTTAAACATATATCCATTTCAGAATTTTCTCTTGATAATGGAGGTTGACAGAAGGTCTTAAAAGTTTTAAAAGTTGACAAATCAGTTTAGAAATGTGGCTCTTAAAGAGTATAAAAGGCTTAAATTCAAAATAAAAGTTATCAAAATTAAATATTGCCTTTCATATTCCTATTTTCTGCTCTTGGCAATATTACATTAAATTGATACTTGCAGAAAAAACATGAAATTATCCTGTAATTATGCAGGTGAGCTGCTTTTGTAAAAATGATTTCACTCTGGAATTCCACCACAATTTAGCTCTGTACCTTTTAGTATCCCTCACCTCCTTCTCCACTGATTTACATGAAGGTTAACCTGGGCTTATGGTGCAAAGATTTATTTAGAGCAAATTTTAATGTTCAAAATTTTCAAATATAGCATGCTAAAATATCCTTTGATTAAACTCCATATATATATATATATATTGATTTTTTTTTTTATATTCTCTATTCTAGTTTCGCAAGTCTTCTTCCATGTTACTCTACCATTTTGGACCATTGTTTTCAGACTATTTCTGACCCAAATTAACCAAAATTACAATGTATTGACAGAAAACTTGACTTATCATTGGTTCTTTTAGTCAGTTTGCCTAAATTTGAATCCTATGTAATTACTTCAAATCCATTAAACAATCGACTCTTAAAAGATTTGAAGCAGGTACTGAAAAATTCTTGAAGTAGGGAGTGTGTTTAGATTTTATGTATACCATGTAAAAAGTTGGACAATTAAGTTAGATGAAAATAAAATATCTAAAAAATAGAATTAAAAAGATATCATCTGTCTGCTTAAATTGTAATCTTTCTTACACAAGCTCACAAGCACTCACGGTTAAAATGCAAATTTATCAGACTATAAATGAGAAGATGTAAGATCTTTTTTTATCAAGTCAAGTTTATTTATAAAGCACCAAGAAGACAGTAGTTAAAGTGATGTACATAGGATACATAAACAGAGGTCAATAGATAAACACAATAAAATTAAAAGTGAAAGTAGAAAAATTACAGTGCCTGTGATTTGCATGTGATCATTTATGAATCACCTGAGAGACGAGGTGAGTCTTTAGTGAATATTTAAAAGTCTTTAATATAGATTAGGACTTTATGAAGATGTTTTATGTTAAAAAGATCCTCTTACATCATGACATTTGTCCTTTATATTTCATGGTGGTCATTCTGTGTTCACATCATCAGCAGTGATAAAAACAGTGTCCTATCAGAGTGTTTTTCTCAGACTTAAGTTTCATGTGTTTTGGTTTGTTTTGGTTAACAGCCTCTTCTTTTCCAGGTGGTGCTTCGCCCTCAGAGCACCTGTCAGTCTGGACGCCAGTTTGCTCTGCGTATTTTCAGTAAAGTGCGCCCCCCTGTGGGAGGAATCTCGGTGAAGGAGCACTTTGAGGTGAAGATCACAGAGTGAAGATTAACAGCACATTTTCCATCATGTTTTATTCAAGGTGTAACGGCTGTTTTTGTTTACAGGTGAACGTGGTGCCTCTCACCATCCAGCTCATGTATCAGTTCTTCAAAAGGATGATGGGCTTCTTCTTCCCTGGGAGAAACGTGGAGGAGGAGGAGGTCGCAGACGAGGAGGACAAGTTCAGACTGGTTACCACCGGTGTGTGTGCTGCAGCCTGTAATCCATCCCTCATAACAGCTCAATAAAAGTTTCCCCTTTCTCGTGCAGATGTGTCGTATCGAATAACCCGTCATTGTGTTATGTCATCGGCCTGAGCTATTAAAAGGCTGCGCTCCGGTGTGTGTGACCTTGAGCTGCGTGTGCGTCTGTGTGAGACTCAGTGGGAGGATAAGGTGTTGGGTGCAGAGGCCACAGCGGTGACTCTGATGTGCTCTGTGTCACAGGTATCCCTGTCAAGCCTCGACAGCTGTCAGAGGACACCATGGGTGCCATGGGCCCCAGCAAAGGTGTCACTCAGGGGCTGAACCGCACTGCTGGGGTCAGGAGGTCTTTCAGGAAGCCTCCAGAGGTATTTAGAGTTCATGTTTTTTAGATGTAGAAGTAACAGCAGAAAAGTAACGTGACTTGTGTTTCCTCCGTGAAGCACCCTGTTGATGACATCGATAAGATGAAGGAGCGAGCGGCCATGAACAACTCCTTCATCTACATCAAGATCCCTCAGGTGCCTCTCTGTGTCAGCTACAAGGTTTGTTTTCCATCTCTACATTTATTTATCAATATTAATTTTTCTGTTCTTTCTGGAAAGGATAATCAGAAAAATTACTTTTGCAGAAAGACACTTGTTCCTTATTATCCTTCTTTATACATATATGTTTTTATATCATGCATTATGTATCCAATATATTGAAAATTAACTATACGCTTTAGAAAAGGAGTGTATAAATTGATTAAAAAAAAAAAAAAGCGCTTACATGCTGGGAGGCCTTGGTTTCATCTCGACGTTTGGCAGCAGGTAGAGATTGGAAATATAAAAAACTTCTACATTTATTTTAATCTTTGGAATATTTTGCAACAGTGAGACTGCATTTAAGAAGTCAGAAAGAGAAATGCTAATAGGAGCTCTTTGTTGTATTCATACCCTAAAACAACTTTAAGCAACTAAGTGTTCTCTTAATTAGTAAAAATAACTTAGAATCATTAATTTCTAAAAAAGAAACGACCATTCTTGCTATTTTTCCAGTTTAAAGTAATAGGCCAACATTTTTTCTTTTCGTGTCCTGCCTCACTCTCGTGTCTGTGACAAGCGGAAAGATGCCATTTTCTTGACTTTGCGTGCAGTAGCAAGGCAGAGACGGGCACTGCTAATTAGCTTAGCTAAACACTAGGAGTCATTCGGAAGTGTCAGCTCGCCTCTGCCAACAGTCATCAGATCAACTCTTCAGCTGTTCGAAACTGTCAACAATGTCCTTGTTGTGACTGTTTTCTGTACTGCGTTATCTTACGTAACCTTCTACTATCATTGTATTTTCTTCTACTCATAAACAGAGGCTTTGTTTTGTTGACCTACTTCTGAGGTGGTTTATGTCAGAGATGTGACGTTCGCGATTGAGTTCAGTCTTTTGGACTGCTCTTTTAAGGGAAGAGTGAGAACCAATTCACATTTGGGAGTTAGCTGTGACTCTAAATAATAGGTCAAAGGAATAATTTGTGATTTTTAGAGTGGATTTGTATAAGGTTCATGACAATAGCCTGAACATTAGTCACAGCCACAAAACCTGGCTCTGTATCGTTGCAGAAATTGTTGGCATGGAAGCTTGGGCTATTCATTGCTGCAAATTTTTTAACTTAATTGTGGGTGAAAGCATATACCACAAACACCTAGTGTGGAGTGATTACAAACTGTAAACAGTTTATTCTAATCAACTTACTTTTCCACTTTGAAGCTGCTTTGTACAGTCTACAGTCTTTCCTTTTGCCATTGATAATACTAAAAAATTGAAGTGAACTGTATGATCAATAGTCCAGATTGGCTTTAATGATGTTTCCACTAATGTTTTACTTACTTTTTTTTTTTTTGATAAAAGGTTTGTATTTTCTTATTGTTGCTCTAAAAGTCTGCTGAACTGGAGACTTCAATAAAAGCATTATTATTTCTGGTTTTATAAACTTAATGTTGGTCAATAGGAGCTGGGTTGGGGGGGCTTTCCTGTATCTGTTTTTTAACTAAAAAATCCCAGGGTATAATTCTCACCGCTGTGTCTGATTCCAGCTAAAGCTCAACTTGCTGAATGTCTTCCCCCCTTGTCTCTCCCCTCAGTATCTCTAGTTCCTGTTTGTTAATATGTAAAGGCAAATGTCCTTACAAATATTGTGTAAAGAAACCAAACACATCCTTCTTTCTCTAGGGAGAGAAGAGTAGTGTGGACTGGAAAGACCTGAACCTGGTCCTGCCTTGTTTGGAGTATCACAACAACACCTGGACCTGGCTGGACTTTGCCATGGCTGTGAAGAGGGACAGCCGGAAAGCTCTTGTCGCTCAGGTAGAGCACAGTTATGAGTTCATACTGGATATTTTCTGTGACTGAAGCAGTGTTATGATTTGTTGATTAAGGTCCTGTCCACATGGAGATGAAAATTATCCGTTTTGTTTTCAAGAAGTTTTTTTCTAAACACAGTATCATCTCAATAAACATGTCTATTCACATCAAACTACAAACACTGTAGTATATACGCCAGGCCTGTAAGTCATGCTGTTAAGTGCACATCGAAACAAAATACACTGGGCATGCGTATAAAACACAAGTGGAGTAAACACACACAACAAAGAGAAAGTCAATTTAAGAGTATATGGCGTAAGCTGTTCTCTGTGTCCACTTATTATTGACAGTGGGTTCAAAATGTATTTATTTATTGTAACTGTGTTATTTTACTAATTCTTGATAGATGAGTGCAGCAGATCCCTCTATCCAGGACGAGCTTCTCCCAAGGGAGAAAATAAAGATACTTTAACTTCGAAAGATGTTCGAGTTCAGCACCCAGAATGCTGAACAAAACAGCATATGATAAAAAAAACTTTGACAGATACTCCTTAACTTGTTTATAGCTATTAAGAGCCAAATACCATCTTAGAAAAAACAGGAAAACATGAAAGTGTTGTCTGTCTTTCTACATTTTAACAGCTCTCTCAAAGCCTCACCTAGACCTTCTAATCAAAAAAGTGAAGCCACAGAAAAGACCTCAGTTTGTCCTGGAAGAGATGTTTCATCAGTATTATTTTATAAGCACTTCAATTTAGTTTTAGTCTTCTGCATAAAATATCTTTTAGTTTTAGTCATAATTTAGTAATTTAATTTTTTAAATTTTAAGTCGAGTTTTATTTGATAAAATTTCAGAACGCTTTAGTCGACAAAATCTACTGTAATTTTAATTTAGCTGACTAAAAACAAGAAGTGTCAAGTGTTTTTTTCTTTGTTTCCTTGAATTTCTGGAGTCATGTTTTACACTTGGATAAATTGAAACATCTAATAACCCTTTATTGAATTATAGTAAAGTTTGAATGTATAAATTAACAGAAACAAATGTTCCTTTTGTGTGAATGCAGTCATCTTTATTTAGGCTACCTGGCAGAGCATCTCAGTTACAATACCAGAACTGACAACAAACAGTGAACCTGCTCTACATGAATATATCAATTCATAAAGAGAGCAGCTCTGATTGGATCGCTCCCACCACCACACCACCAAGTTAAGGTAGCTGTGATTGGATGTCCCTCTGAACTCATCCAACCTTTCTACACAACCAAAGTAGCTGTGATTGGATATATTCCTAACTTGTCTCTACTTTCTACATGATGAAAATAGGTCTGATTGGATTAAGTCTGTCAGACATCTTGGTCCAGTTTTTATTTGTTGGTGAAAATGTCAGTTGATGTAGTTTTTGTTTTTGTCCACGTGCATATGTTTTTATTCGTCACTGTCTAGTTTTCATCAGGGGAAAAAGGTTGTTGACAAAAACTATGGCAAAAATAATTAGTCAACAAAATGAACACTGAGTTCATAACCTGTGATCGTACTCTGTGCCTCTCAGATGATAAAGGAGAAGCTTCGTCTGAAGCCAGCCTCGGGCTCGGACCTGCGGGGTAAGACGTCCGAGGGGAAGTCCGACAACAGCCTGCAGCAGCAGGAGGAAGACGAGAAAGCACGGCTCCTTATTGGCCTGAGCACGGCAGACAAGAGCTCCAGCAAGAAGAGCATCTTCAGCCGGCGCAAGTGAATCAAAAACACGCTGACACTGTAAGAAATGGATGGGATGGTCAACTGTAACAGTCAGCTGTAACACCCTTAGTCCACTGTAACACTCAGTGAGCTGTTACACACTCATGGGGTAAGAGTACAGCTGACATACAGGTCTGAGGTTTATTATGGTTTGTGAATCTTGATGAAATATCGACACTGTGGAGCATTTATTTCCTTTTTTGGATCTTACTGTAACAAAATGAGCCTGCTGAATTTAAAAAATATATATTTTGAGCTCTTTTTTTATTTGTTAAATACTCCTAATGTTTAATCACACAGCCCCAGAAACACCAGTGTGCCATTTTGACCAAGTATTATTAAGTTGAGTTTCGTGCCATCAGCATTTCACTCCTTATGACTGTCAGATTTTTCACATTGCATTAGATGAATCATAGGTATCATGTCATACCTCTAATCCCTCGTAAACTCTCTGGTGTCGGCGACTCTTTTCCTATGATTTCTGTTTCCTGCTTTTTTCTCTTCAAGTGCAATTTTTGGCCATTTTAGCTTGTACTTCTGCTACATGTATTAAAGGATAAGTTTGGTTTCTACAGCTTTCACATTGTTTATAGAATGAAGTAGAACAATATACTCACCCAGAAGGCTTTCCTGATCCAAACAGTGCTTCGGGAGATATTTAGATCCAAAATCGAGCGGCGGACATCCGTATAATGGTAGCAGACGGGGCATGTATAGCGCCACTTAAAAACTGCATTAATCGTCCAAAAACTCATTAGTTTCACCAATATTTCATCATGGTCCACTCGCGCTACTCCTCCGAAACAGTCCGGTGTTGCTCCACCCATGTTTTTATGACTGTGCTGACCTCTGAACTAAAAACTGCTCTCTGGCCAGCTGTTCTTCTCTTTGCCTCCGCGTCCTCCTTTCGATGAGCTCCTCATCTGTAAACTCTGGCTCAAAACTGTAAGGACACCCATCATATTCAAAGTTCTCGTCCACAACATCTTCATCCAATAGATATTCCACCATTTTGCATAAAACTGGAAGAAGAAAGTTGTTGAGTAGCCGGCGGTCGCCCCTGAAACAATGAGCCGCACTGCGCATGCACGGCAGCTCTAAAGAAAGTTTTCCGTTCAGAGGTCAGCACAGTCACAAAAACATGGGGGGAGCAACACTGACTGTTGTGAAGGAGTAGCGCGAGCGGACCGTGATGAAAAATTGGTGAAACTAATGAGTTTTTGGACAATTAATGCAGTTTTAGGAGCGGCGCTATACATGCCCCGTGTGCTACCATTATACGGATGTCCGCCGCTCAATTTTGGATCTAAATATCACCTGAAGCACTGTTTGGATCAGGAAAGCCTTCTGGGTGAGTATATTGTTCTACTTCATTCTATAAACAACGTGAAAGCTGCAGAAACCGAACTTATCCCTTAAGGCATTTGAGCTCTCAGCCCATGTGGATTGTTGTTAATGCCTGACACACAACCTGGGGGCAGGGCTGCCATCTCTGTGTCTGTTGTTTAACTTGAGTTATTTCACACTTAGATCACATGAGAGAGTTGTTCCGTTATAAGTGGGTGTTCTGTGTTCAGAACAGTTTGTTTGAATGGATATGAAAACAGTGGTTGATCCCTGTTTCAGTACAAACAACTGTTCGAAGCTCACCTACAGTAGGTGGCTTTGGCTTGCTTCCAGTTGGACCCTGGAGCGGTTTGTTTGCAGTGATCCAGTGGCTCACACAAACATAGTGACGAGTTAACTCATCACACTGCTGTAGTTTCATTAGCAGCAGTATTGATAAAAATTGCATTGCGGCTACCACCAACCAGGCTGCTCGTGCACCGGCTGTGGAGGATGACTGGGGTCTGCACGCTTATTTACATCAGCCAGAGCTGCAAAAGTAATGATGGAAGCAAGTCAAAGTAAAGTCTCAACACATGAGGAGAAATATGTTATGTTGAAATATGTTTTTTTGTGCAGTTTTATCCTAAAAGTGGGTAAACTTCGAGGCATTATGTGGTGCCATTTCCTGCCTTTGCTCAGCATCTGTACCTGACTATCTCCCCTCAGGCGTAGAGCTGGACACTCGCTTTTTTAGCAGTAATATTTTCAAGCATCCAGCAGCCCCACTTCAGTAAATCTGAGTTCCCCTTTAGTCTCTTACTCGGGTCCCCCTCTCTTACATAAGTATATTTCCTTTACGTCCCCTTTAACTGATTGTGTTCAGCCCCTCGCTGTCCCGGTTTCCTCTGCTGCTCCACATGGACACACTGACAGCACCTTTTCCTGCTGGCTCGGGAACACTGTGTGCCTGACCTGTAAAAATGTACATCGCACAGGACTTCATAACAGCACCTTTAAAGCTTTGTAATGACATTAACAGATATATATGGTTTATTATCAGTTCAAGCTGGAATAAATGATCTCTGGCTGTATGACTGTCTGTCTGACAGGAGGGCCTTTCCCCACAAAACCAGGAGCACTGAGATCCAGCTGCAGCGTGTGGGACGCCACGGGAGGATTTGTGGACGGCCAGTCTTTTAGGCAGCACCTGTCACTGTTAGCAGCATTTCACTTCTTATCGCAGCGCCTGCCACTCTGTTAGCGACGTGTCACATCCTTTTAGTGAAACCTGCCAATCTTTCAGCGCCATGCTGCTTCCTCTGGCAGCATTTTCCTCCTGAAAACGTGACAGGGAAGTGATAATGTGAATGAAAATATTTGTGTTTATGTTTAATAACAGCAATGTCCAGAATTTGTTAACCTGTTTTTTCTTTATTGGCAGTTTGGTTATGCATTCTATGTTTATATTTATTAAATCAGAAGAGTACTTCGCACATCTATTTTAGGAGACAGGTGCGTCTGAGAAAAAAGTCGATTTAAAAATGAAGATGGCCTCCCGCACAATGTCTAACTTGCAAGAAAATTGTTTATTTGTTTCGGTCTCTGACCTTCTGTGACCGAAAAGTTGCAAATAAACAATTTTCTTGCAAGTTAGACATTCTATCTTCACTTTTAATGTTTATGTTTATTATAAGTGTTTTTCCTTGTGGTTATGGTATTTTTGTAGGCATTTCCTTAACAATAATCCAACTCCATCCATTGTGTTGACAGCAACAAGTAAACCATTTTAAATTACTCAAAAAATATGTTGGCAAGGTTGAGTTTTTGACCATTTTTTGAGAGATGTCCATCTTTGCTGTTTATTAATCAGACTTTTACTTCGTAGCAAACCATATTACAAATGTTTGCTGTAATTATGCTGCCAGCATACTTGGATAATTGACAAGGATATGTCTAAAAATACAATGGCAGAGGAAAAATGCTCTTGATGAACAAAAATGTATGCTGATTTCAGATTTCAGACACTTGTGGTAAAGCAGTCAACAAAGAAACAAAAATACATTTCGGGCCTTTACACACTGGGCACCTTTTTCACACAAGTAGTCTGTATGTAATATTTTTTATCTGAATCCATCTGTTCCTGCAGGCATATGTACCAGGAACTAATGTCCCCAATCGAAAAGCATATTTTATTTCAAACTGTTCAAGTTTTTCTAAAATTTTGTGTTTGGTAAGCTCACATCTGACCGATGAAAGCACTTGTCCGCACGTACGTCACAGCCTAAACTTTAACTTGCTAGCCCACTTGCCAGCAACCTGTGTTTACTTTTAAGTATTTAAAATGAAAAGGGTTATTAATTAAAAACAACAGAAGAGGACAGTGTGTACTTAAACTGGATTAAATGGTGAACTCCACCAATATCTGCTCTCCTTAACGAAATCAGATGTTTAATGTTTAATTTAAATTAGCCCCATGTCACTGTCACTTAATGTTCATTTCCTTTTGGTGCCCTTTGTGTGATTTTTTTTTAATTAATCAACATACACAACAAATATACGCCAATATGCGACACTTTTAATGTGACATGTGAAAATCACCTCTGAAATAATCACTGTTCATTGCTGTTTATTTGCATCACCTTTAAAGTGCTGAGGCCTTTAGTATAACATGGCACACTGATGTCATTATGCATATATATGAACTTGTTTTCATCCATGTCTCCTTATGTAGCAGTGCAACATTTTCAGGTGGCGTATTTCTTGTCCATTTGTTTATTAGTAAGATAGCTAAAAAGTTCTGAACGGTTTTAACAAACTTTACAGTAAATGTTTGTCATGACACAAAGAAGAGGTGGTAAGATTTTGGTGTTAATCCAGTTATTTTAAAGGATTTGTTCCACTAGTTCAGCCCCCTGGCAACAAGATCCAACCTAATGTGGCCCTCATGCAAGGCTGAACAATACTGTGTTATAATGATAATGCAATGTTTGTTATTTTTTCTTTAAGATGCATCCCTTGAGGAAAGGTGGAAAATGCCTCCAATACAAACGACAAGCTGCTAAAAGACTGGCCTCCACAAATCTCCTATAGAATTGCTGTTTGGGTCTTGCTGCTCCTTCAAAAATACTGTTTTGTATTTGACCTGTAAACATATGCGTCGCTCACCCCCCTGTGCAATATATCAGCAGCTAACATGTTGAATCATTTATGTGGCACAAGATCCGATGGCATCATGGCGGAGTGTATGTTTTGTAATTTTAATACTAAAGCAC
This sequence comes from Scarus forsteni, assembly GCA_036419115.1. Classification (NCBI taxonomy): domain Eukaryota; kingdom Metazoa; phylum Chordata; class Actinopteri; order Labriformes; family Labridae; genus Scarus; species Scarus forsteni. The sequence goes on from JAZDUH010000270.1 coordinate 9,110,960, forward strand.
TTTTTTATGCAAAGTATTTTGATATTTTTGTAACCACACTTGTTTTTGTTGATTCCTTGTATGACTGCTGCTAAGCCTGCTCCTCCTGTCACATTTCTATTAAAGTATAAAAATGGATTTTAAATCTGAATGACCATATCACAAAGAGAACATGTCCTCACATTTCAGCTCTGTGTCTGAATGTTTATGTGTCAATAAAAAGGTAAATCACTGCTCTGTGTTCTGGTCTGTGTTCAGGGGAGAGAAACAAAGGGGTGCTGGTCTGTTAGTCGCAGGAAGTTGGTGATTGATCGTTAATGTGACAGGCTGAACTGGAGCGGAACAGACCTCTGGATGACTGTCTAACATTTCTCTCTCTCTGGAGGAGCTGCGCGCACATGTGCAGGGAGACGCTCCTGCGACTGGAGCTGGACGAGGAGCCCACGTCCATGTTCATGTTCATGTTTGTTTGTTGGAAACATCACATCAGTGCTTGAAGGTTTTACTGGAAATACTTTGGATGATTGATGGGCAGCGACTTGAGCAGGAGCAGAGAGGTGAGTGGAGCTGAAACACGAGCAGAAAGAGTCGCCAACAAAACCAAAGACTTAAAATGTTTGGTCTGCATTTCTAAAATGTGCGGAGTGAGGTGTCATTATGTGTGAGAGGAGCTGTATAAAGTCTAAAGATGCCTGAAAAGCCTGTTTTCTTCCTGCTTCAAAGCGAAGTGCTGTCGAAAATAGATCATTGATCAGCTGATCGATCACTAACCTTTGAGACCAGCAGGCGGAGAGAGGAAGAGTGCTTCTTATGGTGACACTTTGTCTTCTACTCTGGATGTTTGGACCTCTTCAGTATTTTGTTTGCATGTTTTTCATCTCTAACATTAACAAATGGGCGTCCAGCTCAGTCTTAGATGTGACGGGAAAAATGCAGAAGCGTCAGAAAATAAAAATTCGTACATTTTTTTCAAATAAAATCTGTATGTATATGAAACACTCGAGCTTCGAAAACAACTTTTTATTGCTGCACACTCCAAACCAAAATCAAACCAAACACCAAAGATTATTGAGAAATCTTGGTATTTTATCAATAAGCATCTTAATTTGTTGCATTGTTCTATATCAGGGGTGGGCAACTGGCAGCCTGGGAACCACATGTGGCTCTCCTCCTCACTAAATGTGACCCTCCACTCATTTCCAAGCTCAACGAACCACACATGAAGAAACAGAATCTGTCAAATGTGGTTCAGCCTAAAATACCAACACAACACCATGAACAGATCAGATGCAGTTTTTTTTCTTTACAGTCCAGATTGATTGGAATTGTTTTTGCAAGTAAGAGTGTGATTCTAGTTGATATTTCTCCACTTTGATGAGAAACTGTGTTGTATTTTATATTGAAGGACAGCCTGATCTGTCACATTTTCAACTGGTAAGGACTGTACATTTGTGGAATTAGCAAACTATAGCTAAATGTGTGAGTGCTTCACCTAAAAATGTGTCAAATCCTCTTCCCTGGGAAGAAACAGGGTTCCCACGCGTCCTGGAAAACCTGGAAAATGATTGCCCAATTTTCCAGTCATGGAAAGCAAATGGAAAATGAGGAAAAAAGTGAAATGTCCTGGAAATTATTTGTCTTCCTTCTAACTTGAAACACAGGAAATGAAGTAAAAATGTACTTGATATCTAATGTACACGTAGCCAGAAAATGTGAGTAGGTAAATAATGCAAGGTAAGGCATAAAATATAAAAACTCTAAACAGTGGGGACAAATAGAAATAATAAAAAAATTACAAAATAAAATTTAGGGTAAATTAACAAAATCTATTCATAAAAACAGAGTACGTAAAGATTTCAAAATATGTATAATCATAAATTTATAATAGTAAGACACATAAAAGCCAGACTAAACAGATAGCTAACAGACAATGTTCGTGCTGGAGAGTTAGAAACAAAGAAATTCTAAGATCAATATGATCAATAGCTAGAGATATTGTTCATCAACCTCTAATCTTGTTTTTAAGAAGGCTAACTAGAATTGAAAACTACCCACAGCATCAATATAACTTCAGTTGGTTATGTGACACTGGAAAAAGTCCTGGAAAAGTCCTGGAAAATGATTTCTAGAAAAGAGTGGGAACCCTGAGAAAGCCTGCAGCTCCCCAGTGAAGCACAGGTGAGGAACCAGTCTTCTTGTGTGGTTTATAAACATAAGATCACATTCTGTAAGACTGGTAAAGTCAAAAGCAGAGTGTCTTATTTTACTTTATTGAATACTTCTTAGTCAAGTGTGAGCAACTGGCAGCTGTGGGCCACATGTGGCTCTCCAGTTGTTTCCAAACTCAACAAACTAAACATGAAGAAATAGAATCTGCCAAATGTGTTTCAGACTAAACTACCAACACAACACCATGAACAGCAGGGATGCCCAACTTTATTTTTTACTTAGGGCCACATCCACAAATATTAAGGAGGATGATTAGCCAGCAAAGACATCCCTTAATGGCTTGACATGACAAGGAGTCAATCTTTTGGTGATTTTGAAAGCACAGTAATATTTAAGTTGGCCCTGGATACACCAGACCTACCCTTGATAAGGATGATCGCAACCCTGCAGCTAAAGGCTGTAAGCTAATGGCTGATCTACACATTCAGACACAATTGAGGAGCAAACTGCACAAAGACTCTGTCTTTGGGACTGATTTTTGTGAATCAGAACTTGAGATTAAGTGAATAGATAAGCAAATAAGTGTGCCCCAGCTGCGGGCCAAATTAAAGTGTTTGGACACCCCTGATGTATGAATTAGGATACAGAGTTTTTCTTTATAATCCAGATTGAAGGGAATCGTATTTTGCAAGTAATTACAGATCTTGGCATATTTTTCTTCAAGTTTGTTAAAGACTAATCTACAATCCTAAATACCCCAAACAAAGTTTGGGAATGTGATTCTAGTTAATATTACTCCATTTTAAAATTTGGAATTAGCAAAAAGCAAAGTGTGTGAGTGCCTCCCCAAAAATGTGCCAATATCTCATTTTTCCTGGAAAGAAAGCCTGCAGTTCCTCAGTGAAGTAAGGGCGAGGGACTGGTCTTCTTTTGGTGCGGTTTCCAAACTAAGGACCAAGTTCTGTGAGACTGTTGAAGTCAAAGAAAGACCGCGAAGTGAGCATCCCACTCAAGGGGAGAAATAATTACCCAAAAAATTTTCAAAGCTATTTTTAAGTAAGTATATATTGCATCAAAAACATACACTCATACATACAAACAATAAAAAATACACACATTGTTTTTCCTTCTCATTTTTATATCTGTTTTTTATGTCTGAATCCTTTTTATCTTCATTATTTTTTTAAACCTTTCCCATCTCAGTACTTCTAATTTTAATTATTTTTTCCCTTTTTAAAAGAAAAAAAAAAATGTTTTTCTTCATCTGCATGGTGGAGGTGTTTCAAAGGCCTGTACAGCTGCCATGACCTGATCTTTCATTTGTTATCCAGAGACCTGGTCCACCTGCTCAGCGTCGACACAGCCTCGGCTTCCTCTCAGTCAAGGTGACCTCCATCACCCACAGACTGGGGCACTCGGCCGTGTTCTCTCGACCTGCTGGGGAACAAGATGTTGGACCACAGGCACCAAAGCTCCAGCTGCATCCACAGGACAAAAAGACCGACCTTCAGGACCACATCTCCGTCTTTCTTCCTGAATTCCCTCTGCGTATGGTCCCTGGACCAGATCTGTTCCAGGTAACCTGTAACAAAACTTATGACAACACCCATTTAAATAATTAAATAGAGAGGTTGATGGAGCCTCTTTGTGCACACAGGTCCAAGGGTTCATAGCTAAAGGATCATATGGACCCATTTTGAAAGTGAGGGATGTTCTCCAGGAGAAGATCTATGCTGTTAAGGTAAATTCAGCTCTGACAGACAATACAGAAGAGTTAGCACCACATAATAACACATATTCATGTTTTTGCTCAGGTTTTACCAAAGTCAGAGATCATGAAGCGTGGAGTTGTGGAGCAAACCAAAGAAGAAGCAACAATTCAGGTACCAAAGTCAGATTTTTACAGATCTGCCGTGAGCTGTAGAGGTTACTGACATTATCATCCCAAATTAAAACGTTCTTCACGAAAGTGTTTGCAGATGTGACCCAAATAAAAAGCCAATGAGAGGTTTGTCAGAAGTACAAACCCTGGTTCAATTAAGCTTGGACATTGTTTAAAACACAAATAGAAACAGAATACAATGGTTTGTAAGTTCGACCTTTTTGATTTAACACACTACAAAGACAAGATCTTTTTGGAGCAAGAATGACTGATTTAGTCATTTATGCCTTCAACATTTTACAAAACAGCTGGGACAGAGGCATGATTTCTACTATTACATCATCTTTATTTTAACATAACTCAGTAAGCAGAATTCTTTTCCATTCTTGTCTCATGTACGACCTCAGTCTTGGTTTCCGTTGTTTTGTTTGCAGCAGGTCAGTCTACCTGCACTCTTTCACTATGAAGCAGAATGTGTCTTAATTGTCTTGCTAAAATAAGCAGGAATGTCCCTTAAAAAGCTGTATGGCAGGATGTGTTGTTTCAAAACCTGTATGTACCTTTCAGCATTAATGGTGCCTTCACAGATGTACAAGTTACCCATGCCATAGGCACTAACACTCCAATTCCATCACAGATAATGGCTTTGGAACTTTGCTCCGATAACAGTCTGGATGGTCCTTTTCTCTTTAACACATGATGTCCAAAAACAATTTGAAATGTAGACTCAGACCACAGCAGACTTTTCCACTTTGCATCAGCAGTGGCTTCGCCTTGACTTTACAACATAGAGTTTAACTTGCACTTGTAGATGTAGATATGAACTGTTTCTGAGTCCACATCCTAATATCCTTTCATGAGTAAGGACCACACCATCAACAGAATGAATTTGACAATTATTTATTGCATACAGTGGATAACAAGCAACATAGTAGGTACGTGAAGTGGATAACGGTTTGGGGAAACTTCATGGGGTATCTGCCGTAGCTCCCGGGCACGACGAACCCCCTCTTTAAGGCCCTGAGGAAAGAAGGAAGAAAGAAGTTTAAATAAGGAGAGGGAGGGAGGGGTGCATCGAGTTTGCGAAACAAAAGAGGGAAATGGATGGTTGGAATTTATAGGAACACAGGAAGAGGCATGGTTGAGGTGTGGTCCTGTTCCTGAAATTCTGCTTAAAGCTCCACTTACAAAATTATGTTGGCTTTTAATGCTGTGCTGCCTGAGGGATGAAGGTCACAGGCATTCAGTGGTGGTTTTCAATTTTACCACTTACATGCAGATTTCTCTGGATTCTTTGAATTGTTTGATGATTTTAATGACTGTAAATGCTTCAATTCATAGAAGTTCCCTGCAGTACTTTAGGAATCATTCTTCTTAAACTGTTGAACTATTTGCTAACACAACTGTTCACAAAGCGTTGAGCCTGGATGCTGCTTTTATACCCAATCATCTTTTTCCTGTTTCCATTTAACCTGCTCACCTGTGGTACGTTCCAAAAAGGTGCTTTTTGAGTATTCCTCAACTTTAGTCTTTTCCTTACCTTGTTCAAACTTCTTTGGAACATGTTACAGGCACCAAATTCAAAATGAAAGAATATTTTACAAAAAAAATAGTTTAAAAAGATTGTTAATTTGAACATGAAATATTTTGTCTTCATAGTGCTTTCAGTGGAATATCGACCACAGGTGATTTGCAGATCCTTGTATTCTGCTTTTATTTATATTTTACACAATGTCCCGACTTTTTTTTTAAATTTTGATTTATAAAAGGAACATCAGCAGCTTATTCTATGATTAAATTGAGGGTCAGAAGTGATCTTACCTGATATATTTAATTTAAAATCCCTGTTCTGGGTGTTGGTTTGGCAGCCTGTGGCCAGTTTGCTGCTCTCTCTCTCTTGACCCCCTTCACAAGCCCACCCACTGTTTCTTTCTCATCAGTTAACCCTATAAAGCCAATTGTATCATATTTGATACATACTTTTATAATACCTCTATCTACTAAATATGATCAACAAATTACAAAAAAAAATCTGAATACAATCAGATGAATGATAAAAATGTCCTCGAATGGATTATAAGTTGCCAAAACACCTAATGTATCAAATGAGATACAAAAAATCTATATGTTGAATTTATGGACATTTTAATATTTTTAGTATTTTAGCAGAAAGTGAAACAAACATTTCAGCTCCAAAAAATTTGAATTTTCTGGCTATAATCAATGGTCTTGGGCTTTAAAGGGTTAAGGTCTGAAAATGCCCAAATAAACAAAACAAAACACAAAAAAAGATCCTGTCCTGATTGGCCTTGTGTGTGTGTGTGTGTGTCTGTTGTTTGGCAGCAGCGGCTCAGACATCCATTCATCCACAGTGTGGAGGACTGCTGGCAGACAAAGCAGCATCTCTTCATCAGTGAGTTCATATAAAATATTAAATAAAGGTTAATGTACTTATGTCATATGAATGTGAGCACAAACCTCAGTGGTGGACTTAAAGAGGCACACTGCCACCTAATGAGAGTGTTTGGTACTGTCAGAGTGGCTGCAGTGTTTGTGGTTCAGTGTGTTTGACTTAAATCAACTCTCTCTAAACATCACAGACTAATCCACTGTACCCCCCTCTCTCTTTGCCTTTGTGATCCATTTTATCTCAGCTGCTCTAAAATGTGTTTCCATGTGTTTTTTCCTCTGCAGTGTGTGATTACTGTGATGTTGGAGATTTGTACACCTGCTGGTTACTGAAGGAGAAGTTTGGAGAGGAGGATGTTCGCCTCTTTGCTACAGAGCTGGGCAGCGCTCTGGGTGAGTGTTCAACAGGGTTTGTTTTGTTGACTAATTATTTTCATCACCTTTGTTCCCCTGATGAAAACTAGACAGTGACAAATAAAAACAAGTGCACATGGACAAAAACTAAAAATAAATTAACTGACAATTTCATCAACAAATATAAACAAGAGGAAAATGACAGACTAAAAGGAAAAGTTCAGTTTCTACAGCTTTCACATTGTTTATAGAATGAAGTAGAACAATAAACTCACCCAGAAGGCTTTCCTGATGCAAACAGTGCTTCAGGAGATATTTAGATCCAAAATCGAGCGGCGGACATCCGTTTAATGGTAGCACACGGGGCATGTATAGCGCCGCCCCTAAAACTGCATTAATCGTCCAAAAACTCATTAGTTTCACCAATATTTCATCATGGTCCGCTTGCGCTACTCCTCCACGACAGTCCGGGGTCGCTCCACCCATGTTTTTGTGACTGTGCTGACCTCTGAACTGAAGACTTTCTTCACGGCTGCCGCGCATGCGCAGTACGGCTCATTGTTTCAGGGGCGACCGCCGGCTACTCAACAACTTTCTTCTTCCAGTTTTGTGCAAAATGGACGAATATCTATCGGATGAAGATGTTGTGGACGAGAACTTTGAATATGATGGGTGTCCTTACAGTTTCAAGCCAGAGTTTACAGATGCGGAGCTCATCGAAAGGAGGACGCGGAGGCAAAGGGAAGAACAGCTGGCCGGAGAGCAGTCTTCAGTTCAGAGGTCAGCACAGTCACAAAAACATGGGTGGAGTAGCGTGAGCGGACCATGATGAAATATTGGTGAAACTAATGAGTTTTTTTTAATACAGTTTTAGGAGTGGCGCTGTATGCCCTATGTTCTACCATTATACGGATGTCCGCCGCTCGATTTTGGATCTAAATATCTCCTGAAGCACTGTTTGGATCAGGAAAGCCTTCTGGGTGAGTATATTGTTCTACTTCATTCTATAAACAATGTGAAAGCTGTAGAAACCGAGTTATCCTTTAAGCCAATCAGACCTAATTGGTCGTGTAGAAGAAGAAACAAGTCAGGAATGGACTTGAGCTTATATAGCGCTTTTCTAGTCTTTGACTACTCAAAGCTGCTTTTCACTGCAGGTAACACCTACCCATTCACACCCATTTGCTCTCACATTCACTCACTGATGGTTCAGAGTTTCTATGTTAGTTATCCATCAGTATCTCTAACACATTCACGCCCTTTCATGCCCATTTACAGACCACTGAGCAGTGGGAGCAACTTGGGGTTAAGTGTCTTGCTCAAGGACACATTGCCATCGCACTGACCAAGCACATCACCACTGCGCCACCAACGCAGTGGGGTAGGATAGAATATATACAGTTATCCAATCACAGCTATTTTGGTTGTGTAGAAAGGTTGGATGAGTTCAGAGGGACATCCAATCACAGCTGGGGAGTGATCCAATCAGAGCTGCTCTCTTTATGAATTGATATATTCATGTAGAGCAGGTTCACTGTTTGTTGTCAGTTCTGGTATTGTAACTGAGATGCTCTGCCAGGTAGCCTAAATAAAGGTGACTGCATTTCATACAGAAGTTAAATCTGTTTGTTAATTCATTCAAGTTTTACTAGTACTCAGTGAAGGGTTATTAGATGATTTATTTTATTAAAGTTTAAACATGACTTCAGAAATTCAAGAAAACAAAAAAAATGCCTTACACTTTACACTTCATGTTTTAGTCGACTACATTTTCTGTAGATTTCATCGACTAAAATGTTATTTTTTTAAAACTAAAACTAGACTTAAATCCAAACAATTCAGATGACTGAATAATGACCATAACTAAAAGATATCTAATGCAAAAAACTATAACTAAAACTATATTCAAAATGTCGTCAAAATTAATCCGAGTCACAGATCAACACAAAAACAGAAACATTACGAGGAGCTGTCTGGTTTCATGCTGCAGATTCTCACTCACTGTTTGTTGATCCACAGGATTTTTACATGATTTAGGAATAATACACAGGGATTTAAAGGTAGGTGATTCAATTAATCTACAGAGTTGATTAATGAATTTAGAAACAACAAAATAATTAAAATTCTTATTTGTTTTTCAGATGGAGAACATTCTTTTAAGTGATCAAGGTAATCTCTTTTTAAGGCCTTTTAAACATTCACGTATCCACTAATCATGTGATTAGCTTAAATTGTTTTTTCCATTCTTTAGTTAAATGAAGTTATCTGACAGTATTACACATTTATGTTGCTGTAGCTTCATCATTGAGCTTTGCTGACATGATATTATGGCCTAATTTAAGAAAAAGGAATACAAATGTGTTGATTAGAATTCTTTAAATAGTTGCAGCCCTGAAACACGAGACATAAAATAATTGACTCGCTTTATTGTTTTGCCTGAAGTGTGATAAAGTGTTTGTCTTGATTCAGGTCACCTTCGACTCTCTGACTTTGGACTCTCCCGGCGGCTAAAGCGAGGAGGAAGAGCTTTTACAATATGTGGGACGATCCAGTACATGGGTGAGATTATAGTTTTGTTCTCCCTTGAATATAGAATAATGGTGAGTTTTACTGTTCAGCAGTTTTTGTCTCTGTGGCTTCAGCAGAGGCTCACCTGTGGTGTGATCCCACAGGAGTCAGCTGACCTAGTTTTGACGTGGATGCACCTGTGACAAACTGTTACATCGTCCAGATGATGCCTGCTCTAACTTGCTTTAAGTATTTCCCTTTTTCGTTCAAACAGCTCCTGAGGTTTTAGGCGGAGGTCCGTATAACCATGCTGCTGACTGGTGGTCTCTCGGCATCTTGTTGTTCTCACTGGTGACAGGAGAGGTGAAGAACCACAAGCTCGAAATCTAACAGCTCTGCGTGACTTTCTGTGCACACAGTAGTTTACTGATGTTTTTCATTTTGCAGTTTCCAGTTCCTGCAGAGCCAGACCACAGCGCCATGCTGAAAAAAGTCAAAGATTTTCCTTACGCTGTTCCAGAGACCTTCAGCTCCGCTCTGATTTTACTGCTCTCTGAGGTTTGTGAATGAAACCTTTGTCTTCAACATCCCTGTGAATGAAACATTCTTCTGTGTTGATCCATCTCTTTCTTTCATGCAGCTTCTGTGCAAGGATCCTGCAAACCGGCTTCGAAACCTGGAGTGTTTTAAGTTGCAGGCCTTCTTCAGAGGAACTTCATTTGACTCTGTGATCCTTCAGAAAAGGCCCGTCAGAGTCATACTGGAGCTCAGGACTCATCCCAACTGGGCAGCCAAAGCAACGAGAGGCCTTTCATCGGACTACTTAGAAAACTTTGACTGTGAAAAAATCCTTTGCTCCCCCATAACTCCCACAGAAGTGTCTCACAGTCTGGTTCACGTGGACCTGAGCCCAAGCCTAGACTAGACCGTTTCCAGCATGAGATTAAAAGAAGAAGCTTGATGGAAATTAAAAGCTCTGTGGTTAGTTATTGATTTTATTTATGAGCAATGGTTGAAAGTTTCCCACAACTCCATTAATGTTTCTTTTTGTTCACTCTGATAAGAAAAAAAAGATTTTGCTGGAAGAAACTGATTTTTTAAAATTACCAGTCCTATGCCTTGTGTCTTTTTTATTTGAGTGCATTGCCTCAGATATTTTTAATATTTTTAATAGCCAGAGAAATCCTGTATTTTAAATCCTTAAATGTCCTTTCCAAAGCTGACAAGGGTGTTACACGAAAGACTGCTCCACAAAGAACAGGGGACTGTAAGTGGAAGCTGCTGTCGTTTCCGAGGGTCTAATACATTTTTTGGTTTAGGAGGGACATGCTGCTTAGCTCTGCCTGCCTCCACTGCCTTTTCCATTTAGGCACATTTACCAAACAGTGAGCCACTGTTTCAGTTTCAAGAATAAACTTCATATTATGAAGTATGTGATAAACTGGTAAAAATGGACCTCCTGCCACATTTCCCCACAATTAGATTAGAACATTTTTCAAACATACTCGCCAACATTTTAAGATATTGGAGTGATCCAGCTGCTTTGCATAACCAACACACAGCCTGGTCTTTGCAATGTGCAGTGTGGAGCTTGGCCTGTGCTCAAAGTATCGTCATGCACTCCTTGGTATATGTGTAACAATACAGAATCAATACAACCTCAATGTTTGACAGTTGTCAGTACACTTGAAGTAACGTTAACAACAGCAGAGTTCAAAGTAGAAGCCAAACTTTATAAATGAAGCACATGCTCTTTAAACTTAGGAATACAGTCTTCGAGGACCTGAATTTCAGCTTTTCAAGCTGTAGAATTGTTTAAAACTCATCCTTGTTCTTTTTCTTCTTGTAATAATTCTGTTAAAAGTGTAGTTAATGTTCACAATGTATGTGTTTCAGGATACATGTTGTATCATGACCTCAGCTCAGAGTGGCATTGCCTGTCCTACATTTTCTCAAATGTATGCACTTGTTTTGTTTTTTTTGCAGCATTAGTGATTGATGATAGGGTTGCTCCTGATATGAATATTTCAATTTGAACATATATTTACAATTTGAATATGGATTTTACCCTGTCTCAGTGATTACAGTAAGTTTTGCAGGCAGTTCAGGAGAGTTCATTTCCAACAGCTGTCCTCCCTCTGATTACGAAGCAAAAAAATGGTACACTGTTGGTAAGTACTCCATTCAGAGTGCAATGTGAGCTGCAAGTGAGCAGTGGAGCTAAGCTGGGTTAACATGGCGCCTCCACCCATCAGCCTGTATTGTTGTGATTAAGAGCTCCCTCATGGCAGAGTTATACCTGTAATAATGTTTTAACTGGACCTAAAGGAATCTGATTCTGTTTTCCTCACATTTTGAAATAAATTGTAGTTTTGTGACAAAATGTCTTCAGAAAACTTTTGTTCTTCTTTCTTCACACACATGAATATATTTTTAAATCTTTTTGTCATATTTCTCTGCTTCACATTTACATCAGGAATCACCATTTGCACAATGACTTTAACCTCTTCCCTCTGGATTAAAGTTTTTTTATTCCTGAGAAACAAAATGATACAAGAACAGATTCGTTCCTGAGGCTGTGACTGAGCTTCAAAATCTGAAGCTCACATTTGTTAATACATATTTATTTATTCATTCAAGTTCCTGCTCATTTTTATCCTGACTTTGTTAGAGAAGTCATTGACTCGTATTTTTTTACTCTTTCTTTAATACTTTATGAGAATTTCAATTAAACAAGATTGCAAAAAAAATATAAAAATAATAATTACTATACTGAAAGATAATAGTTTTGAGTGTAGGATTACTGTATCTCTTCAAACATTTGTGACTGTCACTCCACCGTCATTATCTTGATTTTACTGTCAACGCCGTCCATTTCTTTTACCTCTTATGACCAATTTAATTTATATATTTTATGGTTTTTCCAGTGCTTGGGTTTTTAATTATGAGTCAGTTTGTTTTGATTCTCCCTTCTTGTGTTGCTCTATGTCACATCTGTTTTGTGATTTGTGTTCTGTCGTTCTGTGATGGATGCCTTCTTATGTTTCTTTTAGGTCCTAAATCTATGGGTCAAATACTCCATCACATAATTTTTTGGGCAATTTTTAACCATTCATCTTACATCAGAGGATCAGACTTATACCATATCCTTGTGGGGCCTCTATTTAGATTTTCTAAAAAAGGTCTGTCATTGTTTTACACAATATCTTCTGTCAAAAGGCTAAAGTAGAATATCGTACATGCCATAGGTATAGCATATCCAAACATTTTGTTTATATTGAAACAAACACCTTCCCCAAAACTGCAAAAACAATCCAACAGTTTACATTAATTGCTCCACAGTGTCTCCACCAGACAGATGCTTTTTTCTTACATCGTCACACAGAATTTGAGTCTCCAGCATTGTTCTCTCCATGAACATGAAGACGTCGAGGACTGACTTTTAATTTTAATTATCTTATTTATAAGTTAATGTCTTCCTGTTGAGGAACCTGAAACACTACCAGTTCTTATTTTTTTTTTTATAGTTTTTATGGTTTTATCAGTGCTTGGATTTTTAATTATGAGTCAGTTTGTTTTGATTCTCCCCTCTTGTGCTGCTCTATGTCACATCTGTTTTGTGATTCGTGTGTTGTGATGGATGTCTCCATCTCTGTGGCTGCAAAACAGTTTTACCCTCAGGTACAAATAACCTGAACCTGAACCTTTCCACAAGCCTCAGCTGACAGCCAAAGAGCTGAATATTACTTAGCTCCAGCCAGACAATTGTTCCTTTTATCTATGTAGTCCTAAAACGGGTACATCAACTCTGGGAAATCTATATATTGACATTTTGGATGCACCTACGCAGACATAATAACATTTATTTTCCATAGCATGACATTTATTTTCCATTTGTCATCTGCTTCTCCAGTGGAAAACTACTTAAGTGGGGTATGAATTCAGATATTTATAAAATCTATTTATGTATCCACTTCAAACATGCTTTATTGGATAATCAGTTGGTGTCTCTCACCATGTTTTGGAATCAAGGTTTAAAGAAGTTGCAAGAACATTTAATTTTAACAAACAATAAGGGATTGAAAACCTAAAACTACATTTATGTTTTAATATGTTTATCCCTGTGGTGACCTCGTGCTAACATTGTGTTAGTATTTAATCCAGTGACAATGCTAAGCTGTAGTTTGCACTTCCAACAAATGACAGGAGTTTTCCATAAAATGTGTTTAAATGTGGATTAAGAGACGTCCTGTTTGGTTTCATAAGGAAGACCCCCTGGCTGGCTTCTTGACTACCTCATGCTTGATATAAAAATAAAAACCAAGCACTAAGTCTACCTGGAACATTTATTCAAAAATGTCAGTGTGATCCTGCTCTGTCTTCTTCTGCTCTATTTGCCCGCAGGTACAAATTGTCATAGCACCAGAGTCACACCTGATTAGATTCTGGCCAACTTCTGGTCCTGGGTCGACCTATTTTAGAGAAGAACACGCAGTACTCCCCCAACGAGGACATCCTTAATAGGACAGAAAAATGAGGACCGGATAAAGTATCATCATTAAATGCTTTAATTAGGTAATAGAGAGAAAAAAGTGGAGTGTCCCTGAGGAGACAGCCACGTCTAATTGCCATACTTCTTGAAGTCATGCCTCTATTTAAAACTGTTTCCTGAATGGGGGTGCACCGGCTGCCTCCTGACATTGAATCCCTCTCAGGCCCTTGTCTTTGACAAGTCCATCATGTCTGTGTTGTGGCTGTGAGGTGGCAGGCAGTCCGTTGACCCATATCTGGTGTCAGAGGCACACTGACACACAATGATGGAGAGAGGAGTCCCCTGAAAGGCTGCCAAGCTGTCCCAACGATCGGCCCAAACCCTGACAGCCGGTTAAATACAAGAAGAACAAAACAGTGACACAGCAGACAGTGACCATAACAAGGAATGTACAGTTTTTAGTCTAAAGTTAGGTTTTGTTTTTTATTTTATTTCTTATTAATGACTTATTAAAGATTTCTCAGATAGGTAAACCTACTATTATCATAAATCTGGTCATAAAGACCAAAAATGACATACACGAAATGAATATGCCATCAAAAAAGTTAAAAGTGTTTCTCAAAAGGACATTTTGCAAGATTTTTGTTCTCTTTTCACTTTTTTGATGGAATAACTTCTTTGACTATAAACATCCAGCTCAACTGTTTGGCAGAGGTAAATGATTTAAACATATTTCGGGTTATTTTATGTGTGGAAGTTAAAGGCTTACATTGTAAAATCCAATTAGTTATCATTACTTAAAAAAAGCATGCAAACCGGTTGCACTTAAAAAAACAAGTGCAGTGAACTAGTTAATTTTAGTTGTACTAACTAGCACTTCCTTTGTAGAGTACCAGTCAATCACAGGGCCACATAGAGAGACAGACAACCATTCACGCTCACACTCATACCTAAGGTCAATTTAGAGTCACCAATTAACCCAATGAGCATGTCTTTGGTCTGCGGGAGGGAGCCGGAGTGCCCGGAGGGAACCCACGCATGCACGGGAGGAACATGCAAACTCTAGACCCCTGTCCAACCCAGGAATCGAACCGAGTACCTTCTTGCTGTGAGGCATATGCTCTACCTGCTGCGGCTTCGTGCCGCCATGCAAACTCAACTCCAGCAAACTAAGTGGTTCTTATAATACATCCATGGCTGCACTGCATGCATTGGTAGCTGTGCTGAGCAGGAGACTGAATGTTTTTCTTCTTCTTTGTACAGTTTAATGGCGGCCACCTTTACAACGGGCATTACTGCCACCTACTGGCTCGGGTGTGGAATGGATCAGGCGTGAATGAGACTGTGTTTGCTACTTATTGTTGAGAGTCAGCTTAATTATAAAAAAGTAGCCTAATCTTCACTTAAAAAAATAAGTATTTTGCATTTATTTTGCATTTTAACACATGTAAGTGATTGTTACTTAATAAAACTAGTCATAAAGGCATATTTTTTGTTAACTTAGTAAAGTTAACTCATGTTTGCAAGTCAAGGCAGCTTTTGGATTTTACAGTGCATACTATAAGAAAGCATGAAGAAAGATTTGACAGACAACCTCTTAACCTGTACCATGGATTTGTGCAGGTCTGATGTAATTTTTGTCTTGTTGTAGGCCAACACTGAAGAAAGGGTGCTTTCCATTTACATTTGAACTCAGATGTGGGAAATGGGAAACTTTAACAACCCGCTTTAAGTTCCAGTTACAATCTGGAAAAGTTGGGCTACATGAGATTATCTGACTTCCTAAGTGGAAAATTCTGACCAAAGAGGGTGTTCCCAATGATGTATAATTTAGTTCTTTGTGTTTATTATGAGAAATTATCTACTTTAATGATGTTTTTAAGTGTAAGTATAATCAGTTAGAGTGAAAAGCTATCAGAAATCTACTATGGAACAAACATAGCAGTTCAATTACAATATTTCTGAATTACAAGGTCTTGTTGTGACCTCTTGATTGAGAATTTAATGAAGTGAGTTTGTCAAGTTGGCCTCCATGATTGTGGCAAAGGGGTATGAATTATGGATTATTAGAAACAAAAAGGTATTGCATCAGGGTACCCAGCCATTTTTGGCAGTATAGATCAGTTATTTGGGAAACTCTTCTCTCTATTAGACAGTGGAAACATCTGTTATTATGTCGTACTGAGCCAAACTGAGTCGGATTACTCAGTGAAAACACAATAAATGTGACACTTGGTCTTAGTGTGAATGACTGAATTTGACTTCATGACTCCTTTAATACAGGCCAAGGCCACAGTAAGCTGTTAACTAAAATCTGATTAAACATGACACTCTCAGGACAAAAGACAAATTTCTTTAAGGACCGAGAAGCTAATCTTGTTTTTTTTCATTTAATCTAGGCCAATGTATTAAGTCGACATACATTAAATTTAAATTATTTCTATTTCAGAATCATCTACCACAGTTTTTATCGTGTAAAGCCACAGGAAGAAGCCACCAGTTTCATGAACTGCTCAGAGACTGAAGCTCTGGTGTATTCGAGGTCAAAGACCAAATTATCTGGAGACTGGAAACTTTCCTTAGGGTAGGTTTTGACTAATTAAAATAAAAATAGCATGCTGTAGGGTGGGGTTAAGTGCCTGATTTAGGTTGGAAAGGGGTAGAGAGGAGGTGACAGAATACATTAATATTTCACAATTAGCCTCAATATTGAGTGAGCCCTGCTTAGTGTGTGATAGATGAGGCAGTTTGGAGGCATAAGGCCAACAAAGAGAAGTCTGAACATCCCAAACTACATCAATGCAGCAGGAGTTGAGTTATTATCAAAAAATTAAACCTTAATTTAAGCTGCACAATGATTCATTGAAAAAATCTTAGATTTGGGGCAAAAGTGGGAGTTTGTAGCGCCGCCCAGGGGTGTGGGCGTAAGAGGTGTGACACAGTTTGAGCTGGATACAAACCAGAGCAGACGGACCATCTCTGACAGTCTCCATCACATCAGCCGGCTCATTTTGACAGGTAAGAAATTTAACCTTTATCATTAATAATCTTTTATATCTGATTTTACAGAAGAGGGGGCATGCATGGGATCAAGCTATTCTCTGTAGACTTCATGTTAAAAGCACTTTAATGGTGCTGATTGATCGATCTGTCATGAGAGTAAACTGGATTTAATCAATTTTAATCTTAATTTTATGGTGTCTAAAAAATATTTTACCTCTATAATTCATCAACCTCACCATATAAACAAATGTTTAGTGCATACAAGCCTGAGATATTTGTCTGCCAATAATGCAACAGATTGCATTATTGGCAATCTGTTGCCAATAATGGCAACAGATTGTTTGGATGTTTGGATGTTTTTTGTTTACTTGTCTTACGCTACAATTGGATTTAGCCCAGGAAAAAAATACAGACTTGTATATCTTTACATGTTTGTTGGTATTTGATCAATTATAGTTGTATGTCCCTTTAATCTGATATTTTGTTGCTGTTTCCACAGTTGTGGCTTGTATAGTTTTATGGTTCAGTTGTTCATTCCAGACACTATAAAGTTTAATATTAGAAGAACTGCAGCTTAAGCAGAAAACTGAGCATTTATTTAAACTTCTGTTGTGCTTTGGGTGGTTTCTGTGCTTCTACAAGAGAGTTAAAAGATGAATAGCATTCTTATTTTAAAATCAAATGCAATCAAAATTATTTACATCTGCCCCTTTAACATGTGACAATCATAAGGTTATTTTCTCTCCTGTCAGAGGCTGAAAGAAAATCTATCATTTAAGATGACACACCACTTTCCGACGCTCTCGGAGGCCCAGAAGAGGGAGCTGCATGAAACTGCTCTACGCATAGTTTCTCCAGGGAAGGGCATCCTGGCTGCAGATGAGTCTGTGGGTCTGTAACTCTCCGATTCTCCCTTGAAGTATGGAAATGTTAGGAAAGTGCAATGTTGGATTTGTTTCCTGGATCCTGGAATTTTGGGACCTATGGAAAGATTTAAGATTGAACCCTGTCCCAAAAAAGCTTTGCAGGACTCTTAAACCAAGAACTTGGGATGCAAACTGATAAATAAATATGACAAAATATATTTTTATTGGACCACTGATAATTACTACAGCCAACAGTGATGAAAATCCTCTACAGCTGATATGAGTACGTGAATTAAACCACTGACTATGTAGAACTTTCTGGCATTTGGGACTTCATCAGCATCTGAATATTTAAAAGTTGTCATATATTTTCATTTTTAACAACATCTGCAGATTATGAAGTACCCTGCTCTTTATTTTATTTCTCCAAAGACATGAATAATTCAACATGCTATTTGGTGAAAAAAGCATAGACAAAATGACTATCCTATTGTTTGAGATTTTCTTCATTATCGAGTGATTTTGTCACTTGGTCCACATTATGGTAATGTTGTATGAATTACTGTTTTATAAAAAGTATTAGAAATGCTTACACTAGGTTCATCTGCCATTTTTTTTAGTTCTTATAAGCAGTTCATTTACAACTGTTCTCTAAAACAAAATAAAACTAAAAAAGCATTCGGAGAGTGCAGACCTCCGCCAACGCCACAGTCCTCACCCATATTGTCATTTTCACCATAAATATTAGTCCTACGTTTATTTCATCTAAATATTTAGATTCCCTGACCATGGAAACATACCATAAGCAATTGGATTCATCATGATATCTATTTTAGTTCAGTGGTTATTCACAAAAATCCCATTTTTTTTCATGGCGGATCCAGACGGTGATCCTGATCAGTTCCAGAATCTAATAATTTGTTTCTTGTCCCAATCCAGAAATTTCCTGAAGATTTCATCAAAATCCCTCCATAACTTTTTGAGTTATCTTGCTCACAGAGAAACAAACTAACAAACACACAAACTAACTAACTAACTAACTAACTAACTAACTAACCAGCAAACAAAAAGATGCATTTTAGATGTTCATAACCGCTTTTTGCAATCCCATATACTTTTAGCCTCAGGAACCGGGAGGTGTTAAATGCTAACTCACTTCCACGTTTTTGGACTCATTGCTGCACCAATTTATTTTTCATATTTGAGGAACATCTCTGTAATTGATGTGTTGTGCAAAAGCAAACACATTTCAATATTTATTAACCCAAACATATGACCTACAGGGAGCATGGCTAAGCGGCTGGCACAGGTCGGCGTGGAGAACACCGAGGAAAACCGCAGACAGTTTCGTCAGATTCTCTTCAGTGCAGACGATCGCATCAATGCTTGCATTGGAGGAGTGATCTTCTTCCACGAGACGCTGTACCAGCACTCTGATAACGGCATCCCCTTTGTCAAACTGATCAGGGACAGGGGCATCATGGTTGGCATCAAGGTTCGGCAGTTAAGAACTATATAACTTAAACATGGATTACTAATGATATTAATAACTTAACTACTCCATCACTACTACTACTCACTTATTAGTGGATTACTAATAATATTAAAAACTTCTCCATTCCCTGTTCCCCAGGTTGATAAGGGGGTTGTTCCCCTCGCTGGAACTTCTGGAGAAACCACCACACAAGGTCAGACCAACAACTTCACATTATGATACATGAATGCCTTTTAAAAAGATCATTCAGAAGGATGTTTGTGCCTCTTCAGGTTTAGATGGCTTGTCAGAGCGCTGTGCACAGTACAAAAAGGATGGAGCCGTCTTTGCAAAGTGGCGCTGTGTCCTCAAAGTTAGTGATGCCAATCCATCTAAACTGGCCATTGAGGAAAATGCACATGTGCTTGCACGCTACTCCAGTATTTGCCAACAGGTCAGAACTTAAAGGCCCTTGTATCCATCTTTACACATCTCTAGTGTCTGCTTTGTTCTGATGGTCTCCTCTGTTTCTGCTAGCATGGTATTGTGCCCATCATAGAGCCGGAGATACTGCCCGATGGAGATCATGACCTGAAACGCAGCCAGTACATCACTGAGAAGGTGGGGAGCAGAAGCATGGGTGCATGATGTTGTTGCTTGAAGAGAAAACAAAAATGAAAGGAAACATGTTCAGTAGCTTTACTGTTAAATGATCTTTATGTTTCAGGTCCTGTCTGCAGTGTACAAGGCCATGTCGGAACATCATGTGTACCTTGAAGGAACTCTCCTCAAGCCCAACATGGTCACTGCAGGACACAGCTGCCCCACCAAGTACAGTCCAGAGGAGGTGGCAATGGCAACGGTCACGGCCTTACGCCGCACTGTTCCCCCGGCAGTCACAGGTAAGCTGGAGCGTCAAAGTCTGCAGAGATGTTCTACTGAAATGTGCAAGATTAAACTTGAGTGATGTGTGTGGCAAGCAACCTGGCACAACCATGAATATGCTTCCACCACCCAGATTTGAAACCATCCTGTTTTCAGAGTTTCCTCCCCTGCTCTCTCTTGCCCTATTTCTCAAGTTTATCCACTGTCTCTCCCTCGCAACCATGAATAAAAGGCACAAAACGCCCCCTAAATCTCTAATTTAAAAAATGTGATGTTTTCTTAACCTGCAGGAGTGACTTTCCTCTCTGGTGGGCAGAGTGAAGAAGAGGCCTCTGTCCACCTCAATGCCATCAACAACTGCCCTCTGGCCAAACCCTGGATCTTGACCTTCTCCTTCGGCAGGGCCCTGCAGGCATCGGCGCTCAGAGCCTGGAGAGGACACAAAGAGAACGAGAAAGTCGCCACAGAGCAGTTCATCAAGAGAGCAGAGGCATGCTTGTTTTCCAAATCTGAATTATCTGATGTGATTCTATTTGTCCTCCCTAATCATCACTCTCTCTCTCATGCTTACAGGCGAACAGTTTGGCCTGTCAGGGGAAGTACACATGTGGAGACCATTACGGCGACGTCGGCCAGCGCGTCTACGGTTCCTGCCATGCATATTAATTAGTTTTTTTGATGCTGATTTCAAAGAACATTGTATTCTTCCTATAACATATTAATTAGGAGTTAGAGTGTAGATCAGTGGTGGGCAACTGGTGGCCCGAGGGTAACATGCAGCCCGCCACTTCACTTTAGTGATGTGGCCCTTGAGTCATTTTCAACTTTCCAATGATTGCACCCTTAAAGGTAAAAAAGTAAAACAAGTATTTAAGTGGAATTTTACATTCTGATAGGTAGAATTCACAAGATACAAAAAATATCTCCACAAAACTCTGCTCCAATGAAATTTGGGATATTGGGTAAACTGTAAAAATAAAAACAAAATAAACATATGTGGAAATCCTTTCGATTTGTATTTAGTTGAATGCACTACAAAGACAAGAAATATAATGTTAAAACTGACAGACTTGCTGCTTTTTTTTTTTTTTTTTTTTTACAAATATTCACTCATTTGAATTTGATGCCTGCAACATCTTCCAAAGAAGCTGGGACAAGGGCAACAAAAGACTGGGAAAGTTGAGGAAAGGTCACAAAAACAACAGTTTGGAACATTCCAGGTGAACACGTTAATTGGAAATAGGTTTTATTGGATATAAAAGAAGCATCCTCCAAAGTCTCAGTCATACATAGCAAGGTTGGAGCAACGTTCACCACTTTGGGAACAACTGCATGAGCAAATAGTCCAAAAGTTTAAGAACATTTCTTAACATAATTGCAAGGATTTTGGGGATTTATCTACAGTCCATAACATAATCAAAAAATGTAGAAAATAAGGATAAACTCTGCACATAAGTGGCAAGTTTAAAAACAACAACATTAAATTCCCATCAGATTCGATCCCTCTGTGGGTAGCTTGCACATCTGTGAAGGCTCCATTGATGCAGAAAGGTACAAAGAAAGTTTGGAGCAAAATATGCAAACATCCAAGTGACATCTTTTTCAGGGATGTCCCTGCTTATTTCAAATTTCCTGGCACATTATGAAGCATAAAATATGACAACAGAGACCCCAGACTGTTCAATAACTGAAGTCATACATTAAGCAAGAATGGGAAAGAATACAAAGGTTTAACCATAAGTGTATCGCCCAAAATGAGTGAATATTTGCATTTGGTTTCTTTCATCCTCACTGGAACTTGCTGATAAAATGAAAGAACATGTGAAAATTTGTCAATTCTAGCTGATCGCTTCAAATAATTATCTTTACTTTTATGGTTAGTTCAACATTTAGCTTTACTGTTTGATTTTTAGCTTGAAAATAAGAAGATGCATTCTTATTCGAGCTATTCAATATTGTTGTTGCAGATATTTTTAATACATATTTGATAGTATGCTTTAATTTGCAACATCTCCCCTACCACACAATCTGAGACTCGATGTTGCCCACCTCTGATGTAGATATTAAAGTATTTGTATATTTAGAAACTCACCATTGTATTCAGTGCAAACTTGTGTTTTCTTGCCTTGACTTATGAGGACAATCAGAACATGTTTAACACAACTACTGAATGGGACGTGTTTGCTTCACTGTTGTTTTAAATGGTTGGTATTGTGCTGGTGATGTACATACAAGCCTGGGATTAAAACAAGCTTTTACAGCTCCACATCTAAATCTTAGTGATATAAATAATGTAATGCCACGTTGTGTGATAACTGAACTCTGAATGCACTGCAATTGCAACACGGGCTTATTATAGGACAAAGTAAAAACAGCTAAATTAGCCTGCATTTTCACATTTGCATGTGTCCATGAAGAGGATATGAAACAGTTAGGAAACAGATATTGGAAAAAAAAAAAACCTTAAAGGCCACATTTAAGCTCTGAAAGCTTTTTGATTATATTAGCCAACAGTAAGACAACTAACATAAGCATCAAACTTCTTTTTAGTTGATTTTATGCTAGAAAGTGGCTGTTAGCTGAGTTGCATTACACAACTTAATTATTAGAACAAGCTAAATTAATGATGTTAGCAAATGATTGTTAAATTAACATTAAATGTGGTGTAACAGTTTCACATCAATAGTTTTGCATGATGGCCTATAGTCGGCTCCTTCGCTTCACATCAGCAAAGCAGCAGTGATGAATTTGTGAGATGAACCTTTCTGAATGTAACTTGCTAAGTTTTGTGGGGGAGCATGCTCTATTTTAAATACAGCAACAATTTTAGCATCAGGCTGATGCTCTAAATGTCAGGGCTGTGTCCAGTCAACACAACAGCAACAGCTTGTGGTTTCCTGTGGGCTGTCATGATGTGCAGTATTGAGTTTGTATTAAAGATGTGACAATGTAAGATTCAGACAGTAAAAACAGACTGAACCTGGTGTGGACAGTGTCATGTTATTTACCTAACCCTAACCCTGAAACTCATCACATTTTGTGACCTACTAACAACAACTAGGTTAGTAGTCCTGTCTGTCAAACCAACTGAGCAGTTTGTGTTTTGTGGTTCTGTATCACAAAGTGCTTACACATTTCAAGCTGGTCCTCTTTACTGAGGTTTTAAGGACTTTTTTTCATCTTTACAACAGCATATTTTCCCAGAAATCCACATAAAGGTTGATTTTTTTGGTGTTAATAACCTATCAAATGTGTCTGTTTTCACTTAAAGCTATGGTCTACGATTTGGAAGCTTTGTACATATTAATAACACCGTTTATAAGGCTGTTATGGTCCTATGGTCCTATCTACACAGTATAAAGACAAAAAAGAATGAAAAAAATCCATTCAGTATATCTGCTGAAAAGCTGCATACTAGCTGACCAATCAAGCCTAAGAACCTGCGACTATTAATTGGTCCGTGAGTTAGTCCATGAGTCCATCCAATCCTCGTCTCCCTCACTACGCAGTACGCAGCATCTTGCCCATGGTCCCGCCTCCTCCCCTCTACCTCCGGTGAGCAGCTAGCAGCGTTAGCTACTGAACTATCATGGAGCCGGAAAAGCCTAGCGCCGAACCCTGGAATCTGCCTCCCTCTCCCAAGACAGTCTGGCTGCAGACCACCCTTCTCCTCTCCCCTCTCCCTCGTCTCCCTCACTACGCAGTACGCAGCATCTTGCCCATGGTGCCGCCTCCTCCCCTCTACCTCAGTTGAGCAGCTAGCAGCGTTAGCTACTGGACTATCATGGAGCCGGGAAAGCCTAGCACCGAACCCGGGAATCCGCCTCCTCTCCCGCTGGGCCCAACGGAGCTCTGCCCGCGGGTCGAGGCCTGTTAGCGGGCTAACGGCTAACGAATAGCCTCAGCCGGCCAGTCAGACCTTCAGCATCGCCGTTTCGCCCTGGTTGATCAGGTAATGGCCTTGTTTACTACAGTGGGAGATGTCTGCTGAATAACTCTGGTTAGTTTGTGCCTGCACGGGCTAATAACTTGTAGGGGAGCGGTTAGCCTGTTAGCCGCTAATCGTTAGCACTGTAAGCTGAGCTGGGGAGGACAGGCTGAGAAAGATTAATCCTCCCCACACTCGGCTCTGCTCTGGCGGCGCCAAACCCGCATTGCCGCCGGTCCAGTTGAAATGGCTACTGCTGTGTGTTATAAGGGAGATGTCTGTCGTGTTTGATACTTTCAGTTGAGCTGAGCTGTTTTTGATTGAGTTTGCTGCTGATATATTATGCTAGTCGCTCGTAGCTCAGTCCGAGGGGGCTATATGAGGCGTCACGAGCTGGGGGCGGGATCTTGGAACACGGAGGAGAGAGGTGAGGGAAGGAGGGGCAGGCTGCGGTTTCAAATCGTAGACACCAGCTTTAAATATTCTACAAGAAAAAAAAAAGAAAAACATGGAGTGGCAGCTGATGAGTTAGTGATGACGATTTGAGTCCTGAAACAGAAACCCCATGGTTTGACTTCTAATGGATCATGCCTGTAAGAAGGTCTGGCAGGCAGAGCTGGCAAATTCACTTCCTCAGCCTTCCTTTAAGCAAAACACAAATACCTCCAACTACTTTGCCATCTTCCATTCAGTATTATCTAGCTGCAGATATGGTGCATAGACCCTTGCATGACAAAAGAATTGGTACGGCAGAGGTGGCCTTTTAATCAGAAAGTTTAAAACATGTCTGAAACAGTTGGTCACACTCAGAGGAAACTACGTTTTCTTTCTTTCTTTCTTTCTTTCTTTTTTTCTTTCTTTCTTTCTTTATTCATGTCAAACCTAAAAAACAAACAACAAAAACAATGTCAAAGTAATAAATATGTACACCAAACAACTGCACATGTCCATCAAATGAATGTACACATATGCATATGTTTGTCCAAGAGTTTATTTAGTCCTGCCCCTTCCTTACAAATCACAATACTGAATTAAAATCATAATTCATTACAAGCTGCGGATTGGTAATAGGCTCATTTTACTAACTACAGTAAGGCTTCAAAGAAAGGAGAATGGACTTAAAATACAACCCAAGTCTTTATATAAACCATAAACCTCCAAGAGAACAAACACAACACACTAATAAGTAAGCACTTCAAAAAATATAAATGTAAACATATTATGTAGATGTCTGTTTTCATGAACATCTATTAAAAGACATAAAATTAGCATAACTTGTTTACATTTAAGGATGTAAAATAGTGCATATTACAGTCTAATGTGATAAAAAATCTTATACTACACTGTTAGGCCAGGAGCTTGTGCTTTGAGGCTGTCACTCGATGCCTCTTTAGTCATCTGTGTATAAGTTATTGACTGTCTACATGAACATGACACCCTGTTTATGATCTGTATCTCTGTTTCAGTCACATTTGGTGTACACTGGTTGGTCACATGCAAAGAGAATACCTGGCTTTAAACTCTGGGTAACATAATAAATAGTAGTATTATATTATATTCTCGTATCTGCATCTTATGGTGCTTTTCCATTTGTGGTATCTACCGAATTCCGCTTTACTCAACGGGGTTTGGACTTACAGGGTTTGTTTTCCATTAAAGTACAGACTTTACTTTAGACCTACTCCTTCTTGTCCTCCTTCACAACCCTATCCATGCCTCTCTCTCCACCACCAATAAAGGCACCAAAATGCCCAAAACAAAATAATGTAGTAATCAGGCAAAGACTTTCATCGCACCTTATTCAGGTATAGCAAGAGGGGTCATTATAGCATAACTGTGTGAAACTTCTGCGGCACCCTCACAACAACATAGAAGGAAACAGACTAGACAAAGCGCCCAGCTTCCTAGGTTTGTGAATTTTTGTGACAGTAAGTAGATGTTGTCCCTAGGACAGCTGCAAGCTGCAAAACAACATGCAATTTACAGCAGTGGAGAGTTTGGGAAGCTATAAAACATCATAGAGCATTACCTAAGCCTCAAATGTATTTGATTAGTCCTTGGCCCATTTCTGACCTACCTTGAACATTTCAGCTAATTTCAATCATGATCCTGTTAACAAACAAATGCCAGCACAAACATGACCTCCTCGGCGGAGGGAATTACTGTAGCAGCAGCAGTATTCACAGTCTGCCTCAGGCCAACTAAAACTTTAACAATAACTGTACCGCTAAAGACTTTATGCATTTATTATCTGAAACTTAATGAGTAGGGCAGGAAACGTCCTCAAATTCTGCCATTAAGCTTTCATTGTTGACAAAAGTGCAGTGCACCTGCTGAATTGGGGGGGAACTACTTTTTATGGCGGAAGCATCCTCTGACTGCAGTGTTTCCGGTATTCATGAACGCCTCTTTAAAGGAGCGCGGAGAAAACAGCAGCAGGGTGCTTCGTCGGGAGTATTGTCTCCAGTATTAATTATCTGAGAGTTTCAGCGTGGAGGGACGCACATTTTATTAATTTCTATCCACGGCCCGACGATTTGAAGGCATTCGGGGCGGTTACTCGTCGACATTGAGCCGGTGTGTATCACCTTGGAAACAGCGAACCGTTAATACAAGAAGCTAGTTAGCCGTTAGCAGCGATGTCTGGTGTTGTGCGAGGCCCCGCTGGAAACAACGACTGCCGAATCTACGTGGGGAACCTTCCCCCGGATATACGCACCAAGGACGTAGAGGACGTCTTCTACAAGTACGGGACGATCAGAGACATTGACCTGAAGAACCGGAGAGGAGGGCCGCCGTTTGCCTTCATAGAGTTTGAGGACCCCAGGTGAGCTAGCCGTTAGCACGCCAGGCCCCATTGTGAGGCCTATGGAGTCGCGTGCAGGAGCCGTTACGCGCGGGCTCAGACTATTTTCTGGCGTTCCTGCCAATTATCCCGTAAGCGCGGTCTGTAGTCGTGTTCAAAGTGCATTATCCAGTACATTAGCGGCTTGCCCCTTATATATCTTACAATTACACCCATGTTGCCTGTGTTAGCACTTCGTCCTTATCAATAACTCCTGTCCCAGTAGATAACAGGGACCCCCTGCCTTGCACCTCCCTGCGAAACTCGCCATCCTGCAACATGAGATTCAGTTATTATAATTATAAGTCACCTTATATTTAGTGTCTGAGAAATTAAGTGGCAGATTTACTCTGTGTTCGTTGTCTTCAAGGCGGATTAGCAATCCGATCAAGCCAAACGCTAACGTGGTCACGGGGGCGTGAAGGGGGGAAAAGTTAGGGAAGATTGTGAGGACACATGACTGCAAGAGGCCCTAAAAGTTTTAACATTTTGCCCAAAGTGTTTGAAGATTACTGAACTCTACACTTGTAGTTTGTTGTGTTGTTTATCAAGTTAAAGTTTGACATCTGTTGCACTGTAAAATCCCCATAAAATGTTAATCATACAACAAGGAGGTCCTACAAATCACTTTTACAAGGGTGTTAGTTTGTTTGTTTGCTGTATGATGCACAACTAGATAATTGGATGGCCCATCAGAATATTTAGATGATGGAAATTAGAAGTGATGGTGAGAAATACTTCAACATCTGCAGAAGATCAGAGTTTGGTCAGGACTGATTGCTCAGATGTAAATGATGAATAAAACATGATGGAAATGAAAACAGTCCAGATGCCACGAATCGAGTTATCCTGCATAGTTAAATTTGGAGATGCAAGTTAACGGTGTTGGCAGGTATTTTCTTGGAGTTTAATATCACTGTCTGCTGAATGTTTTTTTGCCAATAAGTCGGCGGTATGCATCCCCCATATCTGTTTAAATTTTAACGTAATGCTTCACTTCAGTGTTACTTAATGTCTTCATCTCAGCCCAATAATATTGTTTTTTAAGGCTTATTTCTTATTCTCCTTTTCTATGCAAATATGTCACAAAATAGGAACTATACCAGTTGTAGTTTGGTGAAGACTGCATGTTTTTGTCCTGAAAATAGAAATGCTAGAACATGGCCAGTATAATTATGCACAGTTTGGATGCATGATATTTGATGTTTGCATTAAGATTAACAAGGTTCTATTTCAATAAATTCACCAGTTTCTTTTATATTAGCAGCCCATTTGTGTTAAAAGCGGATTTATAGCAAAATTACACGTTTGATGATTTAAGTCTGCTTCTAGTAAATTACATGATCAGAGCATATTTTACACATTACACATTTTGCCAATATTACCGCCTGTATAAACTATGTGAGCAAAATTATTCTCATCAGTCAATTAGGGATGTAACGATATTAAAATTTTGTATCACGGTTATTGTGACCAAAATCATCACGGTTATCATTGTTATCGCGGTATTGTTTCGGTGTGCGCTCAAAATGTTCAAAACGTACTGTACTTTAACACAAAATTGAAATCATTAACCCCTTTAATATTATAATAATAACAGTTCTTTTTTGTCTTATTTATCAATAAAGGTGTCTAGAAATGCCCTTTGAGTACATTTTTTTACCCTTCTTTCATGAAAAATAAAAGTAAACAATTCTAGCAAATATTTGTCATTATTATGTAATTAACGCTTAAACTGTGTGTGAACTCTCTCGCTCTCTCTACCTCTACGGCTCGGTCAGCTCGTTTACTCAAGGAGTTATGGCAGTTTTAATCGTGCACGTCTTTTTCTTTCGCTGCAGCTTCGTGTTTAGACAGGGTGACTGTCTTCTGTCACTTTCCCCTTGGCACCCTTGTAAAATCCAAAATTCAACCAGACTTAAGAGTCAGTTTCCAGAGGGAAATCTCAGCGGTCTCTAACTTCCGCTGAGGCCAAACAATGCAAACTGTGCATGTGCGCTTCCCGTGAGGCTGCTTCATCCAGGAAGAGCCTGATAGTTTGGGCATTTCCAGGCAAAGAGCAGCATCACTGTGCGTCTTTGATGCATTGTGGTTATCAGACATGATAAAACGGTAATTTTTTTGGACGCGGTGATGATTACCGTGGGAAATTTTACCGCGGTTTACCATTTTACCGGTAACCGTTACATCCCTACAGTCAATACAGATTATTAACTTTCTAGACAATTATCTCCTGATACTAATACTGATATTGGTCTGATAATTTATCTGCTTATTTGCTCCATGGATGCATGGTTTGAGAAACTGTTCAGGTTTGGTTTGGGCTGTTGCTCTACTTGTCTTTTTGGCATGCCCAAAATTTCTGGCAGCATCCCATCATCATTCTTTAAAGTGCTAAAATTGTGCTCTTTGGTCAACAGGGATGCAGATGATGCCGTCTATGGACGTGATGGATACGACTACGATGGCTACAGGCTGCGGGTGGAGTTCCCTCGGAGCGGCAGGGGTTCCAGAGGCAGCTACGGTGGGATCGGTGGAGCACCCAGAGGCAGATATGGGCCTCCATCCAGACGCTCTGAGTACAGGGTCATCGTGTCTGGTGAGCAAGAGGACTAAGTTTTTCATATTGACTCCTTAACACGACGTCAGGACAGTTATTTTACAGGTGATGTCAGGTTTTGTTTTGAGGGAAGATGAAACCGATAATGATCCAACATTTTGACTTTTTTTTCTGTTTAAATGTGGGTGATTGAGCTTTTTTATCCATCACTTTAAGTTCAATTTTGACACCAAGTCAGATGAAGGTCACCACTGGTGTGAAAGCAGTGCCACCAGTCAGGTGATAATTGAGTGGAAAAAGGTGCGTGCATGTGGTTAAGAGCCGAACAGTATATCATTTTAGCTTCACAACCAAGCCATGTCCTGTTGTCATTGCTGCTATAGCAGTGTTTCAGTTCCATGAGTGGTGACTCTTTTTTTCTTTCTTTAGCTGTCATTTTATTATAAGCGTTACTAATTTTAATGTTGGTTGAAAACACCTGAACAGTGAGGCATTCATTCAAATACAGGTACAAATTAGAGAAAGCAAGATTTATTTAGAAATTGCAATAGAAATTGGATAGAAATGTGGTCAATAGAGTAACATAATATAGTATAATAGATGTAAGTAAACTGAACAAATCACAAACAAACTAAGTAAAGGTATTTACGATTGTTAAAAATAAATACAAAATAATAACTATCGACAAAAATTACCGGTGCAAGTGTCATTCGCACAATCGAGGAATTTCTGCTGCATATACAACAAACTACCATTCACTGTTTGTTCAGAACTTCAGCACTTTGAGCAACAGCAGCTCAACCGTTGGGTTGGACCTCACAGGCCAGCCTTCTTTCCCCAAAAGCACCAGAAAGCCTTGGCTGTCCATGACCCTGTCCCTGGTTCACCACTGTCCTTTCCTTTGACCACTTTAGATAGATGTGACCCCTGCAGACCGGGTACCCCAGAAGAGTTGCAGTTTTGAATATTCTCAGATCCAGTCGTTTAGACCTCACACTTTGGTCCTTGTCAAACTCACACAAATTTTTACATTTGACATTTTTCATGCTCCTAACATCAACTTTGAGGACAAAATGTTCTGTTGCTGCCTGATGTAGCCTGCAGGCTTACAGGAGCCTGAATGAAGAGATGATCAGTGTTACTCACTTCACCTGTCAGAGCTCAGGATGTTATGCCTGACGGGTGTAAGTGACAAAACCAATTACAAACAGCATGAATTATCATAAACCTGGTTCTTGATGGATCTATGTTGTATTTTCCTCTCTTAGCATTGGTATAGGTGTATTTAATTTAATGGTTAATACTGTTGTATTCTTCCAGTATAGCTATAGGAGTCTTTATAAAGTATTTTATTGTGCTTTTTAAGAGTGGACCCTTGGAGGAGCAGAGCAGTTGCTGGTGGGGATGCGAAAAATGTCAGCTTTAGCAACAAACAATAATGGCCCTTTTCCACTAGCCCTACTCTACTCTACCCGACTCTACTCTACTCGCCTTGTCCTGCTTTTCCATTAGCCCCAGTTGCCTGCCCAATGGGGTGCAGTGTCGCTGCAAACAGAGAGCAGCTCTGCGGTGATGTCATTTTGAGCGTGACACAACAATCTGTGGCTTTTTGTCACAAACCGAGTAAAAAAGAAAAGCAGAAGAAGGCTGCAGGTGGCAGGAAGAAATACTCCTGAGAAGCACAGGAGAGGTTTGGAAGCTATACAACAGAATGAAGCCGAGGACGAGAGCAATAAAGCTGCAAAGAAAATATGTATGTATACGTACTTCGCGCTCATGACTCATCGATGACGACATTGTCTAACCAATCGGTAGCCAGCAGTTGGTGGCATCATCTTTTAGTATCGACTCGGCTCGCTCAGAACCAGAGCGGAGTAGGTACTAAAACGAGCTTGTTTTAGGAGGTACCGGGCTAGTGGAAACAAGTTGCAAATCGATTAGAGCCGAGTAGAGTAGGGCCAAGGCGTGCTTGTGGAACAGGGCCATAAGCCAAAATATCAGTGTCTCTTCTTTGGAGCTGCCTCATAGTTGCCAGGTCTGCTTACTGTGACTTTGGACGTCCTTTTTGAAAAGTTTCTTGTAAATATTGGCAGTTTGCAGGCTGCGTTTTTTTGGGCTTGTTCCAAAAGTGCAGTTTACTGCTTCTACCAATATTTACTCAATTAGTTACACAAACTGTTTTCTCCCACTCCAAACATAAAAGTAAATTTACTGTAAAAAGAAGGGCGAAAGTGATGTTTCCACTTAAAGACATCCTTATAGCCAAAATAAAATGATTTCTAATGTACCTCTTACTGTTTTCAGGACAATAAAGCTGTAGAGGATCAACATAAAACTTAGATAACAGCCTTACTGTTTGTTTGGTTCCAAAAATCAAGGTTAGACAAACTGTTTAGTGATAACAGACTTGAGGGTAACAGTTGCTCCTCCCTTCACTTCTGTTTAAACAAAAGGATGTTTAATAAGTACATTAAGTGATAAGTAAATATCACTGTGAAATTGAAATGTACATCTATGAATATTAAAACATGCTTTATGTAAAAAAGCATGTAAATAAAAAAAGATGTCACATTAGAAAATAAAATAGTTGGAGGTTGCTTGTTTTGTGCTTATTTCAGTGTAAAAATCAGGCAACTCTGTCCTGCCTGCAATTTGGAAAATCAGGACGGATCTCACCTTTTGTATGAACAAAGAGTTTTGGATTATAACTCGAGATCCAAATCTTTTTATCATTTGAAATGGCTGTCTCTGTTTTTTTTTATTGTCAAATATAAAACTGTCCCTTGTACAAATGTTTTCATTGATCACTGTGTTCGTCTGTAAGACCTTGTTCCTCCTAAATACTAAGATGAGCAACTGCAAAGAAAAGCAAAAATCAAGATGTGCTACTGTCAGTACAAGTTCACCTCATTGCTTCAGTAATTAGAAATCTCCCAGTGGCTGTGCCGGTCTGCTTAATCTACTGCTTGGTGTCGCAGGGCTTCCTCAGAGCGGCAGCTGGCAGGACCTGAAGGACCACATGCGTGAGGCAGGCGACGTGTGTTACGCCGACGTTTTCAGGGATGGAACTGGAGTTGTTGAGTTTGTTCGCAAAGAAGACATGACCTATGCCGTTCGAAAGCTGGACAACACCAAATTCCGCTCCCATGAGGTATGTTCACTGATTTGATCGACTGTCATGGATAATGTGTCTTTGCTGTGTCGAGGTGAGTACTTCAGGAAGTGCTCCACGCCTGGCCCCTCTTGTCCATCTGTGCTTTTTCAGCATTGGGGAGGATGTTGGCTTTTCAATGTCAAGTTCTCTTGTGTCCGCCAGGGAGAGACCGCTTACATTCGTGTGAAATTAGACGGTCCCCGCAGCCCGAGTTACGGAAGGTCACGGTCCCGAAGTCGTGGAAGCCGCAGCAGGAGCCGCAGTCGCAGCGCCAGTCGCAGCCGGAGCAACTCCCGTGGCCGAGGCCGAGGATCGCCCCGCTACTCTCCACGCCACAGCCGCTCTCGCTCCCGTTCCTAAGCCTTTCTACCATTGATGTGTCGCCCTTTTGATGTATTCCCTCCTGTTTTTACCTCCTTATGAGTTCCTCCAGATGTCAGCTAATAAGTTTTAATTTTTTTTTTTTCACATTTCATGTCCCAATGTCCTTGTGGATGATCTTGGTATGTAGATATTCGCCACCCACCCCTCTCCCGCCATTCCCCCCCACCCCCTTCTCCTCAAGCTGCTTTTTTTCTGTTCGTTTTCTTTCCCGCTCTCCTCTTCTCTCTCTGTCCTCTCAATAGAAATTGTGCTGAACTTCAAAAACGTTGAGTTGTGATACCCTACACTCAATGTTTTTGCAAGAATTGAAAATTGAGTTCTATTTTGTTCATTTTTTAAAAATTTTTATTAAACAGCTTCTGTCGTTGGATCTGTGGGGTGGGCTGTTTGGATGGGGAGCCCAATGCTTAACTGTATTTTACCCTTGTGTCTTCCTTTAGACATCTGAAGAGAAGGATTAAAGTGATTTGGAATAAAACGATTGTGGAGCACATTTCATTTGTATGGTCAGGATAGGACATCTAATTGAGGAGCAGGATCAGGTCGAGGCAATGGTACGCTTCATATTCCATAAATTGAACATTTTGATAGGATTGCCATGTCATGCATGTCACATTTAACAAAGCCATATGTGCTGTACTTTGTTATATACACAATTTTTAACATGCTACTCTGGCTTGTGACAGAATAAGCAGTCCTAGATCAAGTGTTGTGATGTAAGTGTAAAATCTTTGCTGTCAAATGTAAAAAAAAAACTGAATCACTACTTCTGTTGCATAGCTTTCCACTTTGAACTAAAATGTTTTACTTTAGGGAGTGGTAGTTTTTTTGGTTCATTGGCATTTTTTTACTTGATCTGACATGAGTGCTCAAACATGGAAAAAACAAATTAGGCCCAAAAATCTTGACATTTTATTCTAACGGTCTGCCTCTGATTTTCTTCCTGGTATTTCAAGGTTTTGATTGGAGGAGTGGCTCAGTGGATCCCAATCCTTGGAGCTGGATGAGTGGATCGATTAGGGAAGGGATAGGCAAGGATGGATGCTCGGAACGGGATCAGTTTTTCCAGGATTCAAATGAGATTGATTTCAGAACTAATTAACAGGATTCCCAGAGCAACTTTTTTTCTATTAGGCCCCCGCCCTGCCTATCTTTTAAAGTTTTTCAGAGATAAAGGCTTTATTTTACAAGAAAAACGAAACTGAGGACCAGGAAGTTGGATCAAAGGATGGAGTCGTAGATGCCTGGTATGAAGGAATTATAAATTGGGGAGGTTGGGAAGGGGTTGCATTTGGGATTAGTTTGTATGTTTGACTCTGCTTAATCTTACTTTTTCTCTCTTAGCATTTTCAATAAAACATTTTCAAACAAGAACTATTGAGTTTGTCGTCACTGAAGTATAATACTTACACAGAAAGCACTTATAACTTTTAACTTTGTGTCTGTTGAGCACATGTGGCTGCTTTCACACATGCATTCAGAAAATTTAGTTCAGGTCTTAAAGTTGTAATTTTTCACATTTACTAATATTTCTTTTTTGGCAAGTAGGAGACTTTTGATGGAATTATTTGGAGAAGTGGCATCCCTGTGTTGACAGAATTAATGAAACACGAGGAATATTTGAAGTTTGAGCATTTATTAAAATGGGATTTGGATGAGAAAGTTACAACCAATCACATTCTCAAACTTACAGACTCATTTAAAACCAGATCCCACCGAAATGTAATGTCTTGAAACATCCTGGATTAAGTCAGTGTGCAAAAAGGGGCAGGAAGGGGAAGGTAAGAATGAAGGATCATTAGTTTTTCCTGTCATTCACTTGGAGAAGGTAATCAATCAGTATGTTTATTTAAAGGGATATGTTTGTTATACTGTAATCACGGGATAGTGTGGAAGTGAGCAACTACCGCCCTGGGCAGTCAGACACAGGAGAATGTGTTTGCATAAGGAAAACATGATCGAATCTGCAGTGACACTTAAAATAGAAACATTTTCATGAAAGTGAAGCTGTTGTCGGCTTACATGTTTCTGTCAATAGTTTTTTAAAAGCAAAGCTAGAAGTGGATCAAAAATACACATTAAAGTATGTAATTGCTCTTCTACGTGCATAAAAATAAATGATGAAGGCTCAAATTCTGTGTGAAGCACATCGCATTAATTAAGTTTGAGTCTCAGATCATAATGGATGGTATATCAGCTTATTCAAGCCACTTATCGGTAGCTTTTGTCTGAAAATTTGCAGTTTTCGGATTGAGAGTAAATTGCAATTTGTCTCTGCCAAAAGGAGATATCTGTTAGAAATTTCCCATCCCCACCTTTGATTCGAAAAACGTAAGCTAAAGCACAAGTTTGTTATACTTTAACTTTTTCCAGTTTACTTCTGAACAGCTCTGAAAATACTGATTTAACAGCAAACCTGAAATGAAAAAAAAGAAAAGTTTTTGTTTGTTATAATAGGGTATATGTAGCATAAGTAAAGCTTGAATGTTATCTTGATCACATCTGATAATCAGGTTTTTTTTTAAATATTTTCTTCAGGAGTGACCTGAACTAATTCAATTCATGGTCACAAATGTTGCAGTTGTAAGTTAAGTCCAGGTGTGGCCTGAAAATCTGCAATTGTAACATAATGTAAAAAAAGATTGTACACAAGTTGTTTATTTGTGGAAATCATTTTAGCTATACAACTGAAAACTTACATGATGACAAAAAGGCTTTGCAAAAAGTTGAAACTTAGTTTTGGGATGCACAAATGTGATTCTTGCCGATGTCAATGTGGACGTAGGAAGTGTCCACCCAATGATAATCTGATCATCACTATCCCGTGATTACAGTATAACAAACATATCCCTTTAAATAAACTTAGTGATTGATTACCTTCTCCAAGTGAATTCACATTAAGACACTGATACTGCTGATTTATTAATATAGACATCCACTGATGACGAAGTGAATCATTATTGTTAAATTCATAGATTTTGCCAATATTTCAGCCAATAAGGATATCCTTAAGGCTTTTCATACCTGTAGATACTAATGCGAAAGAGTTTTTTTATGTTATGGGCTGATTTTGATATCATACGCACATCATACATCCCTAATAGTAGCAAGTGGCGTTTTCAGGATATGTCAGAAAGGGTCATGGGTCATATATTAGTTTTTAGGGGTGATGCAGATACAGAATTTTGTAGAATTTGTTTTACATTTTCTCATAAAGTTCTCAACAGGTTTTGATGTTTTTAGTGGATGTTGGAGCAGTGAGCACCCTGAAATGGTCTACAGTCAATCACAGGGCTACATAGAACCACATACACCTATTTAGAGTTACTATTATCCTAACGATGTTGTTTTTGGTCTGTGGGAGAGAATGTATGCATGCACAGGGGGAACATGCAAACTCCACATAGAAATGCCCTTACTGACACAGGGCAACCTCACTGCTGTGAGGCAGGTGCACTACCAGCTGCACCACCTGAGGAACAATCAGAAACTACAAATCTGACTTTGTAAGTCAATCATTGATCAGATTGTGGGTCACATGTTGCTCTTCATATCTGAATTTTAGTTTACACTTCACTTACTATACAGAAATACATAATTAATCCTCGGGGGGGCGGGGGGACTTTGTTGTTTCAGGTGCTCTTGTTCACAGCAGTACGAAATATCAAAGACATTAAAACAGATAAGAGCATAGATTTAATTTAAAAACAAAATGAAAAATTAAGTAGGCAGGTTGCACCATGCAGAAACTAAAAGTAACTTTCCTATGAAGGAATATAAGTAAATTAATCAGAAGTGAAACTAGATATAAGGCCAAAGAATTCACACCATGAACATAAACAGTTTGACAGTAGGGATGTTGCACTAGGTATATGTTTGAGTATGGACCTACTGACAAATATCAGAGGTGTAAAACTGAAAAATGTCTAATTTTTATTATTATTTATTAATCTCAAACTTAAAAACCAAAATAAGACAATTACTGAAGGCTCCATAAAACATATGTACAACAGACATCTGTATATGTCCAACAACTAAAGTTACACGTGTGAGTACATACAGAGATGTCATACAATACCCTGTTTGGGAGGGGACAGAATGAAGCTGAGCTTATCTAGTCCTGCCCCTTCCTTACAAATCAGATCCATTACAGAAACAAAAACATAAACTAGAAAAGAACTCGGAGACTTCCGCCAGCGCCACAGTCCTCACCCATATTGTGATTTTCACTATAGATATTGGTCCTGCATTTATTTCATTTTAATATTTAGATTCCTTGACCATGAAAACATACAAATATGCACAAATGCTGAAAATGGTCCTATCTCGCAATGTTACGGTGGCACATTGCATTTACTTGAAAATAAATTTAAAAATGCCTGTTTTGATGAGATACTATGTCGTAAAAACAGGAATTTTATTTATTTTTTGAATTTCCTGTTTTAATGACATACTAGCTCGTAAAAACAGGAATTTATTTTTGAGTTTTCTGTTTTTATGAGATACTATGTCATAAAAACAGGAATTTATTTGTTTTCAATTTCCTGTTTTTACGAGGTACCATCTCATAAAAACCGAAAATGATTTATTTTCGAATTTCCTGTTTTTATGCGATATTAAGGAATGTTAAAGGTAACGGACATGTCGCGCATGTTAGACCTTATTCAGTTTTATTTCTGGCTTGGTTTGAAACATTGGAAGATACTTGTGTCTTTGAGCAGTGTAGATGGCATTGTTATTAGTTTGTCCACATTGCACAGACACCTGAGGAATTTGCTGTTGTTCCGACACAAAGTCGGATCTTCTCGACATCACGGTTTTTGAACCTGTGTTGACCACGTACCTGGTTGATAAATGCAGCAGCCAGTCTCGAAGTAAAGCGTCAGGGGGAATCCTGTTTTTACGAGATAGTTTCTCGTAAAAACAGGAAAATCAAAAATAAATAAATTGCTGTTTTTACGAGATAGTATCTCGTAAAAACAGGCAGATTTTTATTTATTTTTATGTGAATGCAATGCGCCACCGTACAATGTTAAAGAATCCTTTAAAAAAATTCCTGGATCCAGACTGTGAGCTGGATCACTCCCAAAATCTAATTATTTGTTCCTTGTACCAATCCGGACATTTCCTGAAAATTTCATCGAAATCCATCCGTAACTTTTTGAGTTATCTTACTAACAGAGAAACAAACAAACAAACAGATGCCAGCAATAGCATAACCTCCTTAGTGGAGGTAATATTTATTATTTTCCATTAATAATACATAATTATACATAGAGTATATACACATTTTTAAATATCTGTAATGTTTGCATGAATATATCTCCATAAGAAACAATAAAATTTTCCACACAGTATCTGTTCCCTGATTAAACATACTGATGATAGTCTTCATTTTAGGGCCCTCTTGGTGAGCAAAGTTGCCCATCCCTGCTCTTAACAAAAATTGGTGATAAATTCAATCAGCTCGTTGAGTTTTTGCGTAAAAACAGCACAAAGCAGAAAGTGCAGCCTTTATTTCAGCTCCAGTGTGCTGCAGCGGAGTGATGAAAACGCTCCGTCCACACAGCAGCCAAACGATACCTTCCCACTGCCAAGGTCTCGTTTCCTTTTAGCCCACAGTCGGTGGTGTATGCTGTGAATGATGCATTGTGGGATGAAATAAGATGCCGGCAGACAGGAGCTGGAGAAAAACGCTTGCAACGCGCGAGGAGGCTGCGGCTCGGCCAATGGCAGGGCGCAGCATGCAGCAGAGGGGCGGGGCGCGATCCGGAGCAGCGCAGCACAGAGCAAACCTTCCTACATGCTTATTGTGTAAATCTTTAAAAAAGCAATTAGCCGCAGAATCAGCCCTACCTGGAGCTCTCCTACACTGTCAGGGGGAAACAAGGACTTTTTGGAGAAGAAGGCTCGTGTTTCATCAAGAGAAGGTGAGTTCATGTTTTTAATATGTTCAAATTAAATAACTTGCATGCTTTATTATATGGATTATTCTAATGAATAAGGTGATGTGGTGCCGTGCTCTCTCTGTATTCCAGCTTTAGTGGTTGATCATGTCTTTGGGCAGCCTGACAGAAGCCTGAGCAGATCCCAAGCTGCACACACTTTGATACTTTTATCTAATGCAGCAGCTGCTTTCATCTGAAAGTGATTTTGCCAAGTAATTTAACTCCACCTGTATCAAGTTTCGCAGCCAATCTATGCAGCGCTCAAGCCGTCGTTGGTGAGCCCTTAAGGTGGGAAGCAGCGAGCGTTTGGTGACTTGGTGAAATCAGTGCAGCAGAAGGAAAAACGCGCTGCCAAATGGTGCCAAACGCTCATTTTTGCGCGTATGGCTGATGTTTGCCACGATCTCGAGCACATCCCCATCATCAACCACGTGCGGTGTTAATTTTCAGTGCAGTACGTCAGAGTGAACGCGCTCCCCTCTTCCTCCCCCAGCAGGCACCATCGTCATCCTCCAACCATGACTGACAGAAAAGCAGTGATCAAAAACGCAGACATGTCCGAGGACATGCAGCAGGACGCGGTGGACTGTGCCACCCAGGCCATGGAGAAGTACAACATCGAGAAGGACATCGCAGCCTACATCAAGAAGGTGAGGGGGAGAGGAGGTGTGAGGGGGGGGACCATGGATGGATGGATCCAAGTGCAGCTCTGCGTAAAGCGCCACTTCACTGATCTGCAAGTTCAAAGCTTTTTTTTAAGTCCAGGATTTATTTTTGGTCTCATTTGCACAAAGGGAGGCAACAACTTCTCATCAGAGTCAGGGGCCTTGTCAGAAATCACACACCTGAACAAGCCCCGCAAAGTTTCTCTAATCATGCATCTGTCAGGCTAATAAAGATAAACATGCATCAATAAAACTCCACATATGGACTACATATAGGGATGCACAATATTATCAGATCAGTATCTTTATCACATGTTGATTATCAGTAGGTATGAACATTTGCCAATATTTTGATGCAGGATTACGATACTGGATTTTTGCCAATATCTGATATGCCGATTTTTTAAATTCATTATCACCAATACAGATATTTGTGGTCAAGAGACAAGCTCCGTACTCACCAAAAATAAACTTATATTTTATAACTACAAAAGCACTCGGAGAGCGCAGACCTCCGCCAACGCCACAGTCCTCACCCATATTGTGAATTTCACCATAAATAGTAGTCCTACCTTTATTTCATCTAAATATTTAGATTCCTTGACCATGAAAACATACCATTAGCAATTGGTTTCATAATGATATCTATTTTATTTCAGTAGTTATTCACAAAAATCACATTTTTCGCCATGGCGGCCAGACGCGGATCCCAATCAACACCAAAATTGAATCAGTTCTTCCTTTTCCCATGCTGAACATTTCCTAAAAATGTCATCAAAATCCATCCATAACTCTTTGAGTTATTTTGTTCACAGAAGGACGGACAGACAGAAAAACAAACTCTCCCGAAGCCATAACATCCTTGGCGGAGGTAATGAACAATATATTTTTGCGAGTAATTGATGTAAAACAAGAAAAACTGCATCTAACTCTTGCAATGCTGAAACCCGTGATCATTAAACGTACCCATGCAGTGATGAGAAGATGAATCAGTACTGTACATTTGTGTCATTTGTGGATTTTCCAGATTATATGTTTTGTGTGGCTGATATATCACCTGTAAAAATCTCAAAAAATTTAAATATCAACTGGTATCGCTGCTTTACTTTTTAGGCTGATATCGGCCAATAGCGGTATCAAACCGATAATATCTTGCATCCCTAATTTTGACCAAACAAATAGGCCATAAATATCGCATCTCATCGCGAAACATCCACTTTTATAAATTAAAATTCTAATGTTGAAAGAGTACAATGTTTTTATTGCTTCGCATGTTTCTATCACAAAGGCATTGTAACCACGAAAGGAACAGTAGAGTAGAAGCTTTGTGCTCTTAGCACAAAAATCAGTATTCTTGACAAAAAATGTGAAAATGTTAGCATAGCTGATAACGGTTAAAATCCAATTTCTAACTTTCCTAGCTGCATGTTATTATAATGGCCAAGTTCCTGTTTAAGACACAAACAAGCTTCAAACATCAGAAATACACGTTATGCAATAAAATTGTGCGATAAGTTGTAAATCTACCAATACATTTTGACCGTTTTAAGCATTCATTATGTCTTCATTTATAATTTACATACAAGGTAATTCAGTACTGATCAATCCCTGATCTTTTAACCCTAACAAAGATCTAAGTTATTTGTAGATTACACGTTTGTCTCACTCCATAAACTGCTGTTTTCAAGACAAACATTTTTAGATGAGTTGTTCTGATAAATATTTATACCTTAAAGCATTAACAAAGCAGATACCCTCTTATGAGTGCTTTGGAGTGCCTTTTTATCCATATATGTGACATTTTGTGGGAGTTTGGCTATGCTGCCCAACTAGGATTTTTTGCATTAAAACAAGACTAAAAAAATGAGTGAAGTGCAATGAAATCTTAAAACACATTTGGCAAAGTATTGCTGACACTTTGCTAGGGGCCTCGAGAAGCCATCTGCCCTTAGGTTCTTTCATTACGAAAATTTCTGCAGATTTGAGGGTTAGAATTAGCTGTGAACAACAGGAGAGCGTGGATCCATCCTACCTTGTATCAACAGTTCAGGCCGGTGGCCGTGGAGTAATGGTGTGGGGATGTTTTTGGCACACTTTCGGGCCCTTAGTACCAGCTAAGATTTGTCTGAGCCCCACGGTGTAGCTGAGTGTTGCTGCTGACCATGTCCATCCCTTTATGACCACAGTGATTATCTTCTGATTGAGACTTCAGGTTGTAAAACTTAGATTATCTGAACTTGACATTGAGTTCACTGTATTTCAGTGATCTCTAGGAACCAGATCTCAATTCA
Source organism: Scarus forsteni (assembly GCA_036419115.1). Lineage (NCBI taxonomy): Eukaryota > Metazoa > Chordata > Actinopteri > Labriformes > Labridae > Scarus > Scarus forsteni. Next base: position 9,152,756 of record JAZDUH010000270.1, read on the forward strand.
ATAGAGCTCTTTTGGGATGTGTTAGAAGAATCACATCATGGATGTGCAGCCAGTAGATCTGCAGCAGCTGGGTGATGCTATCAAGTCAGTATGGACTAAAAACTGTGAGGAATGTTTCCAGTACCTTGTTGAATGAGTGCCATGAAGGAGGCAACAGAGTTCAATCCAGAGCATAGTGTGCCTAATAAAATGGCCATTGAGTGTGCTCTTGTTGTGCTGAGTGAAATACCATTAATACATTTTGAGAAAACTGAAAACAAATTCACATGAGGCTGCAGTTGAAGATTAGGGCTACAGCTCACCGTTTCACAGATTGTACTTTGGTGGAAATGGTTTGTTGAACTCTTTAGATTTTAAACCACTTGTTTTGACATTTCAGCCAAAAAATATAATTATTCTTCTTATCTGAGATCTTGAGCCCAAGAGGCCAACATTTTTCATGTTGGCATCCAGCCTCATTTTAACAACAATACTGTCTATTTTTCGAAACATATTAAGTTCGAAAAATTATCCATATTCTTTCCTCTTCCAGCTCTACATCAAAATAAAACACCTTTTTAAATATAGATAGAGTTCTTTGGCATATAAACTGTAACATCGTTTGCTGAAAGTAAACACAAAGAAAACAAAATGAAGACAAAAGCTCAACTTCACAAAAAGACATATCAAAGTACTCAAGCAACAGACAATACCCAAGATAAAAAAACCTCCAGCAACAGAAAATCAAACTGATGACCAAAGATGAGACAGAAATATAAATTATAGTGAAAACGATAAACTTAGACCTGCTCTGCAATCTTGATTCCTGTGAAAAAGGAAGTTTGAATGAGAAGATGATGTCGATGAGGGATAAATTGCAAGTTAGATATTTTCCCCCTGATGTCAAATTTGTAGTATTTTTCATTCATTTGACTTAAACAATCACAATAGCGTTTCGGTGTTGATCTTATAATCCTTAAATAAAAAAAATTAAACTTTTCAGTCATTTCAGTTAAAAAAAAAAAAAAAAGCCACACGTTTGCCAAGTTAACCCTCTCAGGTTTTAGGACTTAGTGCTTTTATTGTGATATAACCTCTAATCCTTACACTTTGGTCTTTTTATTTTTTGTCAAAAAATAAGCAGCTTAATTTTTTTCACTCTCAGCTCCAGGAAATTGTCAAAGCTTTATGCAGTATTTTCTGTAAGTTACCTAATAAAGTGACAGACTTAACCCCAGCGTCCTTTATAGAAAGTATGTATTTATGCGATTTCCACATCACACTGGCAGTTTCATCCGCTAAGTGGCAGAGAGCAGTGAGTAGTAGATGATATTAATGGTTAAAAAAGAACAGAAAAAGTGCAGTGTTTTTGGTAACTTTCAGGAGGTTTAATTATTTTTGAAAAAATGTAGAGTCAAGTCTATTTGATTATTTTAAATGACTAAAGTTTTGGAGCCATAGTTACATTTATCATGCAGCATTGATTGGCACATGCCATAAGATGAAGCCCTGTGGTAACCCTGAGATACATGTTCCTTAATTTCTTAGATAATGTCAATAAATGTCCAAATAGGAATCCTATTTATATGATTATTATGTTGATTTGTGCTAAAATCAATGGACTTAACTATGTTTCAAATTCCTTGTCAAACCACCTGTTATAATCAGACTTCTCAGAGTTTTATATAAACTGAGCACTAAAACAAGATCTAATACCCTCAATACCTCATTTATGATGTTCAGTTTTATTAATTAATTGTTTTAATCTAATTCTTTGATTGACTTTTAAAGGAACCAAGTCCTGTTACAGTTTTTTTCCTTTTAATGTAATTCGAAGGGAAGAAGATCGGGACACCTCTTGGTGAACTCTCAGCTGATTCAGAAAAATTCTCTGTTTAAAGAAAATGTGCCTTAAAATGCTCCATTTTGAATTCCTGGGGATTATGATGTCATAGCTATATGGCCTCCACCTACACGTGTTGTCTGCTCCTCTCAGGCAGATGCCATGACTGTTTTGAAAGTCCTTTCCTCGACCTGTAACCCCTCCCACCTCACATCAGACATCATTTAGGTAGCTAATCAGTGCGGAGCTTATTATCATTGCCTCTCGTGTCCTCAGATCCAAGCATTTCCTAGGGGGAGGGAAAAAGAGCTGCATCTGATCCTCAGAGACAAAAAAAAAATCATTTCTATTTCAACTTAAACCAAATGCTTTATTCAAAGACACCCAAGTCAGGACATGAAGCACCAGGACACTTTAGAATAAAACCTGGAGGACAGAGAGAAGTAGAGTTTATATTCATTATTACCTGAACTTGTGGATGCTCAGTGATATGACACGATATGTGATCACGCCTCCAGGTGTTCAAAAGCATAAGCTGAGGATCTTGACTGCCTGGTGTGAGAATTATTGAATAATAGTAACAAGAAACTTGATACTTTCCTGTTGAATTTAAGTGTCTGATTTCTCACTTTCCTCTGATTTCTGTAGCCAGTCCGTGCTCTTTGCCACTCAGTGCCTGGAATTCTGCTCTCTTGCACAGACTGTGATTAATGTTCATATCCTCAATACAATCTGTAATGCCGGATTTATAGATCTGCTTTCATTTAACACAATTTTACTTTCCTCATTAATGTTATCATCCACAGCATCTGGATCAGCCTGATTCAATGTCTGTAATCATGCAGCTCCATCTTGAAAAGCTCCAATTTGAAACGATTGTGCTCTAACCAAAGTAAGACGGCCCAGAGAACATCCTTTAGAGCAGGAACAGGTGAAATGCTACGTTCCAGTTGTACTGGGTAGTCCTGATTTCTGAGTTATGAATAGGAAATTTCCTCTGGAACGTCCTCTGAAATCTGAATTTCCTGCTGGGAAGTTTGAGGATCCTCACCACCTTGAGTTGGCAATTAAGATAGATGCCCCCAGTGTAAACGGCTACAAGCTCCTGTGATATTCCAGTTATTAGCACTTCTGGCTAGTGTTTGTCACACTAAATCAGCTGTGTATGTAGTATTGCTCAGTGTTTATATAAAAATACTGCTATAGTGTTATTTATATTATTTATGTGGTATGTGCAAACTAAGGGCGTGCTAACAATGGCTAACAATAGTCTGGTGGATTGGCGAGTATTTTTCTGACCTTGTACCTGGAACGTTGATAACCGGGATATGTCATTCTCACTTCCCTCTTCCAAGGTCTCATATAAATGAAACGCAGCAGAAGAGAGGAGTGAGATGACAGCAGAAAGTGACCTCACTTTTAGAGATTAGCATGGATGCTAACTACTTCAGTAGCAGTTTTATCCAATTTTGACTGCATTTCTTTATCGAATGCAAAACAAACAACACAACAAACTTCTATAGTAAAGATATTTTTGCTCTACTTTAAACGCGTTTTGACCTGAGTTTGCTTTACAAAGTTGCTTAGGTTTTGTAAAGCAGTATCGATTGCCTACTGTATTATGTGATTTGGTCAGGTTGATGGGATAACTGTCAGATCATGTCATATATGCTTCAGTTCAGTTCAAAGCTTTATCATCCCTCCAGGGTAAATATGGTCTGCAGTGCTAGCACATCCACCAACAACTACAAACAAATAAATAAACATTGACACAAAACATTGTTGCGGTGTTCAGCACAACCAAACTTGTCATGAACAACACCAATGAATGAAGTAAAAATAGAGGTTTCAAAAGAGTGTAAAAGGAGCGAGGAAGTGAGTGAAACCTGTCCTTAATTAAAACAAGGATTTAAACATTTTGTGCCACTTGGGCAGTGCAATTTAAGAATTATGCAAGTTAATTGTATAAATACTTCTGAAAGGTTCTGAACTCCTCAAACACTTTAGTGGGCTCTTTTTTAGATGGATTAGTGAAATATTCTGAACGTTGGGTCCTACAAAGACCATGATCATGGAATCGCAGATGGAATCACGGAATCAGACATTTAAATTCAATATGAAAGTAGAAAATCACAGAAATTGCAAATATTTTACTTTTTTGTTTCTTTTTTGCTGGAATAACGAATATATCGCTCTGGAAAATGCTGCGAGGGGGTCACTAAGGCTACGTTTACATGGAAACTCCTGACTTAAAAGACGCAAAGATTTGCGATTTCAAATTCTTCTGCGTTCATACGACAACGCTGGAGACGAGTTAATCAGCTGAAGCTGCATGCCGGTTCAGTAGATGGCGGTGTAGGTCTGCAGAGAGGCAGCGCTGCTACAACACACGAACGAAGAAGAAAAACTTTTCAAAAACAATAATGGGGAATACACGCACAGAGACGCAGGAGTTTCTTTTCTGGACAACAAATCAGTTCAGACAACAAATCTGTCTGAATAACAAACCGAGCGCCGTAAGAGGCTCACTCATTACTCGGCACAACGGACAAAACTGTCGTCGTTCCTGGTATGCGTGCGCAGCCTTCATGTGAAAGAGCACTGCGCATGAGGTGACATCAGCGTTTCATCCCAAAATGCTCTGATACGAGTTTACACGGAGCTGCATGGAGAGCGTATTCAAACCTTTCCACTCTGGAGCCCGTTTTGAAAAGTTTCCGTTTTCAGTAAAAACGCAACGCGTTCCATCTAAACGCAAGGCCAAAACGCAATAAAAACTTGTCGGATTTGACCGTTTTCGGCACCATGTAAACGCAGCCTAAGACTAGGGATAAGGCATGTTTCACTTCCCCTCCCCATCGTCCTCCCATCATTAACATTTCAAACATGTTGAAGCGGCCGCCCAACACGCTGGCTAAGTTGGCAAAGAAGCAACAGTACTCCAGACTAACTCAAAGTACAGTGCAGAGCAGTTCCCCAACGATTATGTGCCAGGTGATCACATGTTCAGCAAATTATCTCAACATACTGTTGACTGTACCTGTAAAGAAACATGTGAGGACCACCTGAAGAGTGAGTGATTATATTTCATTGCTTTAAACAGTGTCCCTGGGTTAAATTGCATTAAATACTTAAAAACCGAATGCTTAAAACAAACAAAAAAAAACAACAACCAAAAAACGGAATATGGGAAAAAATAACAGATTTTATAGGGCTCTATGAACAGTCCATCTGGTTTGTCCTGTTATCACTCATTCTCTTTCCCTCTCCTCTTCTTCTGTTCCAGGAATTTGATAAGAAGTACAACCCCACCTGGCACTGCATTGTTGGGAGGAACTTTGGCAGCTACGTCACCCATGAGACGAAGCATTTCATTTACTTCTATCTGGGCCAAGTGGCCATCTTGCTCTTCAAGTCTGGCTGAGAAGCTTTCCGATTGGTGTTGAGGAGTTTGTCTCCCTGAGCCTGAATTGGAAATGCACTGGTGGCTGATGTCTCCCATACACTAATCCTGACATACCATAACGATGCAAAACCGGCCGTGCGCAGTTGCATGGACTATACACTATTTAATATGTATGTTACAGTAAGTTTACTTTTCAGTAGTTGCCATTTGAATGCAACTGAAGTAGTTTTTGTTGATGCTGTTCAAATTCTAGGTTGTGAAAGATTTCAAGTGGCCCTTGATTGTATAATAAAGGAAAGCTGTAGAATGTAGTGGCGCATCTGCTTTCCTTCACAAACAGCATTGCCAGCCCTGTTCTAGGACTTCATCCGTCGATTTAGATGGTAACATCGTACTGTGTGCAACACTTTTATCTTTCCATCATCATGATTTAATCATGCACAGAAGCCGGTCAAAGGGGCAGTAAAGAAGGGGGATCTGTCAAGGCCATTTTGGTCTTTAGGTTATAATACAGCATGAGATCCCTTTATTACTTATATTTTTACTTTGAAGGGAAACGTGTTGGTTGTATTGCTATTATAGAACCTTTAATGTTTAAATTATGATTTAAAATAATGTTGCCTAACAGAGTGAATTTTCGCAGCTTGTTCAGTAAAAGATTTAAAATCTTGACGTCAACCAACACAAGCCAGTATGACCATTTCACGGATGATTTAAGTTTGACTGCTCACACTCTCACTGTGAAGGACGATAGGGCTGCTGTAACAGAGCTCACGCACACACTCGTACACCTTTAGCCTGTAACTTCAGAGTTTTTAACACTACAGACTGGTTAACTGAGATTTCAGAATATATATAAATCCTTTGTTGTGCATGTTTTGGGCGTTATCATCATGACAAACTTATTTTGTTTAAATCGTTTCTTAATGGGGTGTAGATACTGGACCAAGCCCACATGGCATCTCGTCTCATTGCTGTGGAGCAGGGAGAGGAAAGACATTTAGATCTAATACTCTGCCGTCTACTCCACCAGTGCTACCAGTGCTTAAGTGTTTCAGGTGATTGTTGTTTTGTGGTACTCAAAGGTTGCATTAATCCGACATTTATTTGAACATTGCTTGTGTACTGCCAGACATGCCAGAAAATGAAGGCACAGCCAGTCAGGACTGTAAGAAAACTACAGTTGTTCTGTTTGTCAAGCTCCCTCATGTTGGGATTTTCATTTTTGTCAAGTCACTATAATGACATGGCAATGCACAAAACTTGGATTTTGAATGTGTTTTCGTTGAGGGTAGACGGGAGGGTTCAGTCAGTGGAGCTGGATAACACTGCACATTTATCGCTTGATACTAAACAGTTTTTTTCCTGAGATTTAACAAAATTTAAATGTGCGTCCGTCAGTGTTAGCTTGGATCAACATTGTTATGCGAGGAAGTCTTCCTAATTATTGTCGATGTGACCTGGGTTTGGTTTTGTTTTCCTCTGGCATGTATTTTTGCTGTGTATATGTAAGAGCCGTTCCAATGCTGTTCAATTTGCACAAAGTGTGTGCCTGTCATTGCTCTTAACTGTAACTGGCTTGAGTACAATTGCACTTCATCAGAACTATCCAGTAGGTTGCTGCAGAACCAAAATCGTACAAACTCGATAAAATAAAGACTAATTGTTGACTTACTACATTGTGGCCTCTTTATTGTTCAAAAACATTACTTGATGTGTTGATGTAACAGCATTTAATCTAAAGCAATGAGTGGGTTATGTCCTGTGTCCACAGCTGGCATTTTTCTACTTAAAGAGCTCTCAGCATCAGTTAAGTGGGGTACACACAAAGATTATTGGGCTGATTTTGTCCAACTTCCTGACCAAGTATGGCAAATGCCTGATTATCTAATGTTTTATAAGATTATCCACTCATATTATCCTGTGGTCTGAAGTGTGTTAAGAGTAAATTTGTCCGAATTATCAACTCCGAAGGGGGTCGGGCCTACAATCATGCATATATTAAACATGTTCAATAATTATGACCAAAAATCCTTGTGTGTGGGAAAGCTGAAAACTCCTGAGCCATGAATTGTGACATGGAATTGAATGTAGCCAATCAAGAAGCGAGCTTTCTGAGGAACAAGGAAGCAGGCATTCACGAGTAAGGATCACACCATCAACAGGATGGATTTATTGCGTACAGTGGATAATAAGTAACATAGCAGGTACATGAAGCGGATAACGGTTTGGGGAAGCTTCACGGGTTATCCGCTGTAGCTCCCAGGCACGATGAACCCCCTTTATAAGGCCCTGAGGAAAGAAGGAAGGAAGAGATTTTAAGAAAGGGGAGGGAGGGAAGGGTGCGTCGAGTGTGCGAAACAAAAAAGGGAATAGTCGGTCTTGCTCCTGAAATTCTGCTTAAAGCTCCACTAAATAAAAACAAGCATGGCCGACTTTAAACAAAGTTTGTTGGAGCACAGAAATGGAGAACCAGTTCATGTGTTTCCGCTGTCTCCGGGAATTTTTTACAGTCTTAAAATAAATATATTATATATATATATAAATAATATATAATATATATATATAAATATATATATATAAATAAATATTGTGCATTTTTATAGGCTACATATTACTCTAAACTTTTCTTTTTACCGCAGATTATTCATAACAATGATTTTTACCACATATTACATTATTTAAGAATGATAAACTTGCATGCATCTTCAATTATTTTGCTGTCAGCATAAATGTAAACTTGACTCCATGTGGGTCAAAGTTTGGGAAAGTTAGTCAGTTTTAAAATGTAATGCACATGTAATGTGTTGTTTTTGTATTAAGTGTGAATTATTGGCAAAACATACAATTGAAATTTAGGAAATGTGTGTTTCAAGTTCTGTGATGATTGCTTATGCTACTCTATGAATGTCCCTGAGAGCAGCTCATTGGCTCTCTGCAGGTGACCAGTTAAAAGCAAAAACAAAGGGACTTGCTTGTGAAGATGTCTAAATCTGACAGAAAAGATTAAATGACCATAATTTGCTGATGTCAGAGTAGAAAGGAGCAGAGAGAATGGATGTTTTTAGCAGTCTCCCTGGCTGATAAAGTAGGACTTGGCACAAAAAACAGCGGTCCTGTGTCACACATACCTGTCAGATTTTGGTTCTCCTGAGATTTTGGAATTGGGGACAAATGTATTTTCCCTCATCTGAGCATCTGGAGCTGCTCAGTGCTAAATTTAGACAGATGAAACAAACATCTGGCTGAAAGACTGCAGGCAAAAATTAGCCTTTTGGTTGATTTGGGATGTTCACAGTTTTCCTGAGTATTGATACAAACACTCCATTTCCAATACAGTTGGGACGTTATGTAAAACACAATTACAGAGCACAGTTTTTGCAAACAATCACTCTTTAAATTTGATGGGAATATTCCACAGGTAAAAAAGGTTGAATAGAAACAGACGAGGGTCATGACTTAGTATAAAAGGGGCGTTTCTGAAAGTCTGTCATTCACAAGCAGAGATGGGGCAAGGTTCATCGCTGTGTGTGAGGATAGGCTAAAAGTTTAACAACAACAAGGGGTTTCATGAGTAAGGACCACACCATCAACATCAACATCTATTGCGTACAGTGGATAACAGCATAGTAGGTACATGAGGCGGATAACGGTTTGGGGAAGCTTCATAGGGTATCCGCCGTAGCTCCCAGGCAGGACAAGCCCCCAATATAAGGCCCTGAGGAAAGAAGGAAGGAAGAAGTTTTAAGAAAGGGGAGGGAGGGAAGGGTACGTCGAGTATGCGAAACGAAAGAGGGAAATGGTCGGTTAGAATTTATAGGAACACAGGAAGAGGCGTGGTTGAGGTGTGGTCCTGCTCCTGACACTCTGCTTAAAGCTCCACTTCATGAACTGCAGTCCATAGTGTTATAAAAAGTTTCAGAGAATCCAAAGAAATCTGTTAACCTAAGTGGAAAGGCAAAACCCCAACATTGAATGCCTGTGACTGTGACGATCCCTCAGGCAGACCTGCATTAAAACTCCAATCATTCAGTAAAGGATATCATCAGGATAACATCAGAAAACTATTTAAATTTAATTTAAATAGTTCATCTCCACATCTACAAGTGCAAGTTAAAACTCTACCAGGCAAAGCCAACGTCATATATCAACAACACCCAGAAACACTGCCAGCTTCTCTTGTTTTTGGACATCATGGACGTGGTGTCCTCCAGGCTAAAGAGGGACAGGATCATCCAGACTGTTATCAGAGCAAAAGGCAAAAGTTTGCATCCATGATAGTATGGGAGTGTGTTAGTGCCCATGGCATGGGCAACTTGCACATCTGTGAAGGCTCCATTGATGCTGAAAGGTACATACAAGTTTGGAGCAACATGCTTCCATCCAAGGGTCATCTTTTTCAGGGATGTCCCTGCTTACTAAAGGAGACATTTCTGCTAATTAATGTTACAACAGCGTAGCTTCAGAGTAAAAGAATGTGGGTACAAGACTAGGCTGAAATTTCTCTTTGAAAATGCGCAGAGCATTCTGAAATGCAAAATACAACGATGGTGACACCAGACTGCTGAGGAACCAAGGGGCCATTTATAGGCTCCGTTTTCAGCCTGAAACGGAGAGTTTTCATTGTGTTTTTGCCTCTCGTTTACATGAGAACAGGGCCCCAGAGTGCCTGGATCCACAAACTTTTGAAACCAGGGTCCAGAGCGGAGCGTTCTGAAAACACATTGAGGCCCAGCTTTGTATCGGGATTCAGCATTTTAGGGTGAAAGGCTGACATCACCGCATGCCCAGTACTCTTCCACATGAAGGCTGCGTGTGAACAACAACAGCTTCGGCCATCTGCTGAGTAAAATAGGCTTCCCCCTTCAATCCTAAATATCTGTAAATAACTGTGTATCTATTTTAGCCTAATTTATTTAATCTTTCTTTTTAATCTATTTTATATCTGACTATCTCTATTAACAATGCATGCACCTTACTTCTTCTTCTATTATTTTTTTTACTTATATGTCTGAGCTTGCACTAGGAGCACCGGAGCAAATTCCTTTTAAGTGTAAAAACCTACTTTGCAATAAATCTGATTCAGATTCTGATGTGTGCCACTTCGGTGCTCGATTTGTTATCCAGACAAAACTATCCAGACAGATTTGTTGTCCAGACAAGATACTCCTGCATCTTGGTGAGTCCACTCGCCATTGTTGTTTGTGAAAATTTTTCATATGTGTGTTGTAACAGCGCTGTTTCTCTGCAAATGTAGATCACCATCTACTGGACTGGCATGCACACCACAGTGTTTTCATTTCTTTCTGGCATCTCGGTCTGAATGCGGATTGACTTTAAAAACGCAAAAGAAAACCTTTCAGTTTCTGGTGTAAATGTTGGCATGTAAACATGGCCTGAAGTTGTACTTCAAGCAAGAATGAGAAATAATTCCACCTACAAAACCTCATTGAACGATATCCTCAGTTTCCAAGTGCATATTAAGTGCTGTTGTAATGAAAGGTAATGTAACAGCTCTTATGGAACATGTTGCAGATATCAAATTCAAAATGAGTGATGTTTTGAATTTGATATCTGATATATTTATCAGTTTAAACATTAGACACACTATTTTATGATGTATGTAACTGAATATAGATGATAAAAAGAATTTTTAAAATCATTAATCTGGTATTATTTATGTTTTACACAGCGTCCCAACTCAATGTCATTGTTTTTTCATCTTATAAATAAAAGAGAAAAAAAGCTGGTTAAACTGATTCACGACAGAGAAAAGATCTCAGCATATTTATGTTAATTGATTTCAGTTTAAAGTAAGATTTGTGAGGTCAAACAGTCTTGTGTTACTGAAGCTATGCCCTGATTGGCTGATGACTGGGCCAGTGTGTGTACCCTGTCTATAACCCAGGGTCAGCTTGTTAGACTCCAAAAGGGATAAGCAGTATAGATAATGGATGCTGCAGTAAATGGATTACATACATTAAGGCTGTCATTAAAGCTAAAGAAAAGAACATAAGAGAGCATTAGTGTAACAGCACTGTTATTCTACAAGACTTCAAAACAACAGACGCCATGACGTAGCAGCAGAGTGTGAGCTGCTCTGACTTAGTGAAAAATAAAGACTTTATATTTAGATTCATGCCTTAAATCTGAAGGCCTCTCAGTACGTCTGCCGTACTCGAGTTTCTAAAAATGTGTTCACTCTGAGGAGGTGAGGCTGAAGTGATCTTGTGTAAAATACAGTCAGTGGTAACAACAGCTCAAGGCCTTGGCTCGGAGCTGAGGAGCATAAACTGCGTAACTGTGACATCAGTGTGAGTGCCGGTAAGCTGCTTATCAAACTGACTGGAAAAACACTTTCATACGACAAAGTAAAATTTCTGAGAAATTCAGTGCATGAATAACCCTGTGACTACTCGTTGAGTGAATCAAAGAGTAGTCATGTCTTCATGTCTGGTTGCCTGGGAGCTGTAGTGTAAGTACTTCCACCAGGGAGGTTATGTATTCTAAAGCATTTGTAATTTGTTTTTTTTATTTGTTAGTCTTTTTTTTAGCTTGTTAGTTTGTGAACAGTATAACTCAATAAATTCTCCACAGGTTTACATTTCATTTTCAGAGAATTTTGGTCAGGGCAAAAGAAAACATGATCTGAATGTGGATGTGGATGCAGGATTTTCAAGGATTGGTTGTAAGTGGGTAAATCTTCACATTTTGCTGAAGGTTTGAGCTCTTACAGGACTTATGGTTGTGTGGGGATACTCACGTTTGCCCCGCACTAGGAATCATTTCAAGCAGAAATCAGATGTGTGCAGCTGGCCATGCAATAACTAAATCCTGATGACAGCTATGTGTGTGTTTTTTGCTATTTATTAATTGATATTTCTGCTGAGAGGATTATGCTTTTTGTTGGCATTTGTTAGTTTGTTTATTTCTTAGTTGGAAAATTTGATCCAAATCAGAATCAGAATCAGAAATACTTTATCTATTCCCAAGGGGAAACTCAGTTGTTTCAGTTTCTCTTATACAGTATAGCAGTAAGAAATAAATCGACAGTGAAGTAGGTTAGATACATTAAAACAGATAAGAGCCTAAAAATTAAGTAAAAATAAGAAAGCAGGTAGCAACATACAGAATGAGCTAAGTTATACTTCAACTTCCTTTTCAAGGATAAATAAAAAAGTAAAGTGAACCTGTGAACAAGCAAAATTTACACTGTTAACATGAACAGCATTTAGAATATGAACATAAACATGACAGCCTTGTGTGACAGTAGACCACAGTTAACTGGGTTTTGATACCGATCCAGGATGTTTTGATGATTTAATAGGGCAGATTTCCCCAATTTTATCAATAATTTGCTCAACAACGTTGGAAATGCCTCACCACAGCTTTCAGCTCTTGCAGAACTTCTTGTTTTATGAGGATGCTCACTTTTCCCCACTCTAGGAATCATTTAGTGCAGACTCAGGTGTGTGAGGCTTGCCATAGACCGACTCTTCTCAAAGCAGATTCAGGTGTGCTGATTGGCCTTGAGTAAGAGCAGCTGTGTGGAGCTGATATAAACTTCTGAGTCTTGGTGCTCGGTGCTGACTCACTGTCTCACCATCAGAGACCGTGAGAACTTCTCCAGTTTTTGTTTTTATGTGAAAAGTTTACTTAGAAATACTTTTGATTCTAGTGAGGTTTTGTAACATTTGGAAACTTTGTGGCACAACAACAAAACATAAAATTAAAACTGAAAGTTATAATCAAGCGACTCTGTTTTGTTTCCCCTTGAAACAACTCCAAGTGAATTTGATTTTATTCTAAGGAGTGCAGTTTAGTTAGCAGTTTAGCTGCTTGTCTTCTGTTGTTTAGTTTTGCATTTTGAAATTTAAATCAAACACAAGATTTTTGTTATCCAATCTTTGTTTAATTTTCCCATCCTTTCAAAATGTTTGCAGTTCAATTGTTTTAATTCCCAGAAAAGCTTTAAAAAACCTGAATCTGCAGTTTTATTTATTCCGTCCAATCTATTCATTCTGTGAATATTCACTCCTGTGCAATACGTTAGTCCTAATTTCTACATTTTTTTTTTTCCGTATACTGTGCAATACAAAACATTTCTTTTTATTGTTTTCTATTTTATATCTTTTAATTAGGGCTGTCACTTTAGTGCATTAATTAGATTAATTAATTACAATGCAAATTAATGCATTATAAAAATTAATCGCAAGATTAATTGTAGCACACAAACGTTTTAATATTGTCCAGTTGAAGGACCCGTACATGGCAGTGTCTCTTCACACATGCGTCACTCGTCAAATCAAACAAAGCCAAGGTGACAAGAGGAACGGCCTATTTGAGACTGAAGAAGACCGAGACATTTGAGTCTTTCTGCAAGTCTTCATGTTTCAGCGGCGTGGCAACTGTGTGGGCATTTAGGTACAACTGATGTTCTTTATTCCTCGTTATTTTATTTCTGAATTTATTTATCTATATTTGTACTGCATTCTTAATAATGCATCAGGCCTAACTCGTTTTCTGGATGTCTTCAACCTTTTTCTTGTTTTGAATTTGATTTATGAAACACACTTAAAGTGTAATTTGAGTTGCCTGATGGAAATCAGAATTTTCTGGACAAGTTGCCCTGACTTTGGTTTTATCAATCACCAATAAAAAATATGGATTTACAAATCTTCTCTCCTAAGTGTGTTGATTCGATTAGTCATGCACTACAATTTTGTAATGTCCTAGAATTCAAATTCTTTGTTTGGGGACTTTAAGCAGATATGACATTATAATGCAATTAATTAATTAAAAGTCATGTAATTAATTAGATTAATTTTTTCACCTCAATCACCTGACAGCACTACTTTTAATATTTATCCCTTTTTACTATTTTATATTGTATAGAGTTGGATATTATCTTTCATAATTTTGTGTTATCTGATTGCACTGAAGGAGGAGAAGCTCTCCAATCTCGTTGAACATTAAGTATAATGACAATAAAGGGCTGTCTATTCTAATTTATTCAGTTGTGTCCCAATTTCCAACCTCCTGAGAAGTTATCCTCTGAAGAGTATCCTTGAATTTGTCAAAAGTTCACAGTATGAACATGAATGTGGCCTTAAAGTCGCTGTTCTGGTCTTTTCTGTTTAAATGCAGGAGTAAAAAAAACCCTCAAGTTAGTATATATTTATTTTATATTTATTTTCTTTTTGAGCGGTGCTGAGCGCTGACTGTGCGATGACTCCACTATGAGCAGAAGTTACGTGATGTCTGTAAGAGTAATCTGAAGAAACACGAGCCCTTGGAGCTGAGAAAGCAGACAAATTAAAGGACAAGTGACTAATGAATAATTTCTAGAGACAGACTGAGGTCAAAGTGGGTGAAATAAAACACCCCTGTGGAGTTAACTGCAACACTTTGACTAAATGTCAAATCAAGCCTATTTGAAATTCTGTTTAGTTTTGACGCACAGTGAAGAAAAAACACATTCATGCTGGGATTCACTCGGAGCCGAGGAGGAGATGAAGGCCTGAATAGAGAGGGAAGCACAGACTGACTCCCTCTGATTTTAATGATGTGCTGAAAAAGATCACAGCGGTATTATATTTATTCACTCACATCCTTAAAAAACAAACAAATGTAAAGGTTTTTTTCGTCAGAGATGTTTTACTCTGCTGTTTTCCCCATGAGCATCTCCTCCATCACATACTCTTCATACTGTAGCCTCTGGCTGCATTTACCATCCTCCCACACAAACCTGTAATTCATGGTCAGAGCACATTCACATAAACAGCAGATTACTGACGTGAGAGAGGAATTAACCCCTGCTGCTGTAACAAAAGAAAGCTTTGTTAGCTCAAACATTAGCAGCAGAGGATGAGGACTCAAACTGCTTCCAAACAGAGGTGTGGCCTCGGGCTTCAGTCCCCTCACCTGAGCTTTCTTTAAGTGAATGTGGCTCTTATTGATGAGACGAATGCTTGTGTTGTGCAGATGCGTCACAGTCAGAGCGATGACCAGTGGGTGGACTTAATACCTGCAGAACAAGGAGGCCGCTGACTCACTCAAATCCACGGCGGATGTTAAAAAGGGCCACATGAATATGCTAATAGCAGCACTGGGCACAAGGGCCACATTAATATGATGTGTTCATTTTTACTTTTTCATTATCCACAGTAATTAGCTATAAATGGGGAAATTATTGAATATAAAGGCAATGTGTCAAACTTCTTACTGTTGAGTTTTGGTGTTGGATTAAAAATATTGAAGTTATATATTAAAGCCATAAGTGAGCAAACAATCTGAAATTTCCTTTTACTTTAAGGTTATGTTGTCATCATAGCGGACAAAGTTCTTAAATAATCAATTTTATGTTTTTACTTTTTAAATTAGTCAGAATTTCAGTCACTCAAACTATACTTGTATAGCACTTTTCATACAACATACTGTGTGTAGCACAGTGCTTTACATAAACAGAACAAATGGGAGAAAGTATGTGTGAAACAAACTTAAATAAAAATAATAACAAACACAAACTAGAAAAGCACTCGGAGAGCGCAGACCTCCGCCAGCGCCACAGTCCTCAGCCATATTGTGATTTTGACCAAAAATATTAGTCCTACCTTTATTTCATGTAAATATTTAGATTCCTTGGCCATGAAAACATACCATTAGCAACTGGATTCATAATGATATCTATTTTAGTTCAGTAGCCTAGTTATTCACAGAAATCACATTTTTTTGCCATGGCGGCCCGACGCTGATCCGGATCAACACCAAAATCGAATCAGTTCTTCCTTTTCCCATGCTGAACATTTCCTGAAAATTTCATCAAAATGCATCCTTAACTTTTTGGGTTATTTTGTTCACAGAAGGACAGACGGACGGACGGACAAACAAACTCTCCAGAAAACATATCCTCCTTGGCGGAGGTAATTAAGCAAAAAAAAAAAAAAAAGAGTCACAGAGGGCCGGAGCCCTCTGTGACTCTTTAAAGGGATAAAAAGTTTAGAAACTGTGTGCATGTGTGAATGATGTTTAGATGTTGAACTTTGATGCACTTCTGCATTTTGACCACAAGAGGGAGTCCTCTGTCCTGTTAAGAGCCCTGTTTCAGGTCACTCTTCTTCCTCTGAGAGTTTTCATGATGAAGCTGTTGAGTGAGAACACAGATGGGAAACTTTTGTTATTATTGGGGGCCACGTTTTTTTAGAGCACTGTAGTTCTTTGGATACTCTCCATTAAATAGTTTTGTTATCTATAATATACCAAAAAGGAATAAAAACTACAGACATTTTCTACCAATATTCATATATTTAAACAATAAAAGTAAAGATATTAATTTTGATGATATAAAGAATTAAGCATCATTCATCGACTGGGTATGAATTTTTTTAGGAACATTTCCACTTTTCAGAAATGCACCTAGAAATGCATAAAGGCGAAACTGTTACAGCTAAATATATCTTTGTTTTCTTGGGCTTGTTGCTGCTTCAAGTATTTTGAGACAAATTTTATAACATTTCAATCATCCATTTTGAGTTTCTTTCTTTTAAATTTACTGAAGTTTTGATTCCTGCACACACATCCAGATATTTTATGTTTTTTTTAAGGAATGTTCACAAAATGAGTATAATAATTCTGATTTTAAAACCTTAAAGGCTGCTTTAATCCTTGATCAGTTTTTATTGCATCTATACTACTTCATCAAGCATTTTAATTTTGTAAATTCTGCATGATTTAGTTTGGCATAATGTCTTATTTATAAGATCTTTCACTTGGGTAAAAATGCCCTAACTCAGGAATGGGCAGGTGGCAGCCCCGATACTTCCTCAATGTGGCCTGCTAAAGAGAAGAATTCTTAAGAATTAAAGCAGAAATGGTCTTTATTGATGAAGAGGTAGTTCTGCAAATTTATCATGAGGATTTGAAGATGAAAGGTGTGCAATAGTCATCTCAAAACTTCTGACTCCTGATCAAAAGGAAAATCACAAAAGTTGTGGAGACATTTTTGAACAAGCTGAAGAAAATCAAAGTTTTTAAAAGGAATGATTACATATGATGACACTTGGATCTTTAAAGGAGACATATCATGCTTGTTTCTCCTTTTCACTATGCTAGACTAGGATGCCTGTAAAGCATTTCTGCCATCAGTACAAGTCATTTAGTTCCTTCATTGCCCCACAATAGTGTTCTCAAAATCCTCATTTTAGGCCATTTTGAAGCTCTCATTGAAACACTCGGATCTCAAGGATGACCTACAGTAACCTCGCAATGTCACAGCCCTTTGTGCTCTGATTGGTCAGTTCTATCGGGGGTAGAGCCAGCCTGTCCTTCTTCTTCTATTGTATTTTCCGGCAGGCTCAAAGCAGCGACCGCGTATTGAGTCCCCCTACAGGCCAGAGCTGGTAATGAATGAGTGTGAGCTAGGGAGCTATATACTGCTGCTGGGTGGATGTGTTCCTGACTGATGGTTGTGGGGCTAACGGACATCACAGAGGAGGAAGTGTTTTATCAGATTACTCCAATAAAAAGAAATGCACCTCGTGTCGTCACGACAATTTAAATCTCGCGGTCATCTCGCAATGACCTATTTTCAGAGGCATCAAATCTCGTTCTAGGATATCAGAAAAAAATACAATATCTCATTTTTTTGAAAATTAAGGGGGCGTAATGTCTTGTTTTCAAATTTATTATATTATATGTAAGTATTAAATCATGCATCAGCATGATATGTCTCCTTTAAATATGATCCTTAGACAAAACAACAGTCAATGGATTGGAAAACGCAATCATCACCCAGTCCAAACTCAAGGCAATGTTGATGTTTTCCTTGACTTTGAGGGGATCATTTTTGAGGAGTGGGTTCCAGAAAGGTCAACAGCGAATCAGCCTAAAAAACTGAGAGGAAAACATCTAGGAAAAGAGACCACAGCTGTGCAGAAATTGGCAAATTCTTCATTATAACAATGCTCCAGCTCACACTGCGCTCTCGGTAAAGCAGTTTTTGTCCCTAAAACAAATCACAGAGCTTTGTTTACCCTCCTTGTCCACCTGATCTTGCACGCTGAGACTTTCTACTTTCTCCTAAGATCAGATCTTTGCTCACAAGAACACATTTGGAGTCTCTATCAGAAGTTAAGAGAAGAAAGATGGAGGTTTTGAGACAACTGTCTGAAGAAGACCTGTTGCACTGCTCTGATCACTGAAGGAGGCTGAAGGAGGAAGACATTTATATTCAAGAAAAATACAGCATTAGTCTTGTTTTAAATAGCCCATAGAACTGAGGATGGTTGAAACATTACTGAGGAGTTCACTGCATTGATTATGTTGAATGATAAATAAGAAATAACATCAAAATTTCAGCTTTGTTTCCTCTGAACTTTGAATTTTTCCTATGAATGTTTGCACAAGGCTTGTTCTTTGTCCTTGCTCAGGGCACCCAGAGGTGATTTGCTTCATAAATGATGGCGTCCGGTCTGCTTAGCTGCACATTAGAGCAGTTTGTTCTAATGGTTTCCCTCCGAATGAGGAGTTGCAGTCCTGGAGTTCAGCATCGCAATGCCGGAAGTGGCTGAATCGGTCACCCTGCACAGTTTCACTCTGGTATTGCTCAAATGACATTAGACTCATTAATGAAGTCATTGTGGACATAAAAGAGGAGAAAGGTGGCCTAGAAGAAAGAAACATTTATAAAGAAGCAGGAAATAAGGCTGTAGACTTTAAATATAGTCAAAAATATGTTAATAAATCAAATATCAAACACACATTTTCAGCCATTAAAAAGGTAACAGACTGGAGCTTGAGGTTTGTTTCATGCTCACCCCACAGGCTCCACTAATGGGACATTTGACAAACAGAAGTGTGGCAGGGAATTTTGTACCAATTTAAGTTATCAACCTTTCAAAACTGAAACACCGGGCTTTACCAAACTCTACCTACTGACTGTCTAATGCTCCCAAGGGTTCATTCTGAAACTAGAAAATCCACTTCTGGACATTTTAAGACTATGATTTAAAAACCCATTTGACTTCTCTATGTGGATGTTTATCTTCGTATTCTTCTTGTTTTTTCTCTTTTTTTTTTTTACTGTATCTGTAACTCGGCATCATAAATTAAGGAACCTTAATGATTCATAAGACACAATTATACTCGTCCACCCATAACTGATGCACATCTGTATTCAACATCCGTTCTGATTCGACAAGAAAAGGCCAAAAAAAGTCTTAAGGTGTAATTTCAATCTCGTAGGTTTTAAAAGTTTGAAAAGAAACTTTTATTCACCAAACTAAAACAATTTTACATCTTTAATCACCTTCTCCACAAATGTTCTTTATCTGTACATGTCAACATGAAGAGCTATGCTGATTTGGTAAATTCCTAAATGACATCAGCTGTTTCAATCCTACTAGTTTATACTATTTCTATTATTTTTATGCTTTAGTTAACAGGACTCTCTGTTCTATTCCCTTTGACTCTCGTGGTCTCTGTTGACCTGATTGTTGCTTCTATTGTGCCTTTTTCTGCCTTTTTTTGTCTGTTAAAGCACTTTGTAAACTCCTGCTTTTAAAGATGCTATATAAATAAAGTTAATATTATAACTAGAAAAACACTCGGAGAGCGCAGTCCTCAGCCATATTGCGATTTTCACCATAAATATTAGTCCTACCTTTATTTCATCTAAATATTTAGATTCCTTGACCATGAAAACATACCATTAGCAATTGAATTCATAATTACCTCCCCCAAGGAGGTTATGTTTTCGGGAGAGTTGTCCGTCCGTCTGTCTGTCTGTCTGTCTGTCTGTCTGTCTGTCTGTCTGTCCGTCCGTCCGTCCGTCCGTCTGTGAACAAAATAACTCAAAAAGTTATGGATGGATTTTGATGAAATTTTCAGGAAATGTTCAGCATGGGAAAAGGAAGAACTGATTCGATTTTGGTGTTGATCGGGATCAGCGTCTGGCTGCCATGGCGAAAAATTTGATTTCTGTGAATAACTACTGAACTAAAATAGATATCATTATGAATCCAATGGCTAATGGTATGTTTTCATGGTCAAGGAATTTAAATATTTAGGTGAAATAAAGGTAGGACTAATATTTATGCTCAAAATGACAAAATGGCTGGGGACTGTGGCGCTCGCGGAGGTCTGCGTTCTCCGAGTGCTTTCTAGTGATATCTATTTTAGTTCAGTAGTTATTCACAGAAATCACATTTTTCATCATGGCGGCCAGACGCTGATGCAGATCAACACCAAAATCAAATCAGTTCTTCCTTTTCCCATGCTGAACATTTCCTGAAAATTTCATCCAAATCCATCCATTACTTTTTGAGTTATTTTCTTCACAGATGGATGGACAGACAAACAAACTCTCCCGAAAAACATAACCTCCTTGGCGCAGGTAATTATGTTTTTGCAAAAACAAAGTCTAGAAATGTTGCCGTAGAGGATCATTTGGGCCCACAATAATCAGCTTTATTTGTTCTTCTGTATCCAGTTTCTTGGTGTTTTAAGGATCAGGTCTGAATGTGTTTTCAAGGCTTTTTTTATACTACAAACATAAAACAAAACACAGGCTCAGTTTTAAAGATCTCAGCACACTTCCTGAATGACTAAGTGAGCAACAGGTTAAAGGTTGATTTGCTTCCTTTCATGGGCCGCAATATTTTTACAACCTTCTCTGCAAGGAAACAACAAGAAAACAAAAGTTTGCTTCCAGAATAAAAACCAAACTGTATTTCTCTTTCGTGAAGAGTGTAGCCTCTTTTTCTGTGTACTCTGTGGTAACATGAGCCCCAGTCTGCCCCATCGTCAATAAGAAACCTGCTTTATGGTGACCTAATGTCACCAGTCCCGTCTCTCGCTCTAACAAAACCCTCTTATCTGAGCCAAACCCTTTATGGACCATCACCTCGTAATCCCCCACCTTTACTGCCCTCGCTGTGCGCTGCTGTCAAGGATAAGGTAATCAGCTTATCATAAAGACATGATTTATAAAAGTCGATGCCTCCTCAGTCATTCTTTGATATCTTTAGAGAGGTGGCCTTGTTCAAACCACCTCACACCTTAACTCAGCGATACATGGGTCTGACTTTGAATCTTTCCTCTCCGGTGGGATCAGTTTGGAAACCAAGCTTGAGCTGTTACCTGAGTGAGCAGCGTAAGGAAGCAGGAGCATGAAGACTTGTTTCGGTGCTTTTCTTGCCTTATCTCAGATCATACCCCGGCTCTCTGCAGGCATGTGATGTTGGGCAACAGGGTCATAAAGCAGAGCGGCTCTTTATGAGAGGGACTCTGGAACTCTGACTGCTCTGACTCCGCTCTGTGGCTGCAGGGGCTTCAGGAAAAGTGTTTCCAAGACAGTTTTTCTTGAAATATTTATTTCCTCTAGTTCACATAAAGAACCTGAATTGCAGCAAACACCAAGCACAGACATACATAGCAGTGTCAGCTTACTGTTAAAAAATTCCACTCAGCATATTGTGAACACATGAGAAAAAAACATTATTTTACAGGTACTGGCCTTTTTTTTAAAGGTGCTATAAGGAGAATCTATTTGCGGTGACATTAAGACTCTGCTACCCATGAGCACGCGCAACAACTGTCATAATGCTACGTTCCAGTAACCTGGGAACTGGGAGTGACATCATCTCCGACTTATCAGCATTCCAGTTGAAGACATGCCGATCTACCAGGCTATTGAACACAATCATCCCTGAGTTTTACAGAGACAGGGACAAGGATCAGAATCTCTCAAAGTTTACAGAACCTAGTTTAATCTAACTTGACACGCCAGACAGGCAGTTCCATAAAACCAACATGGAAACATTTCACTAGTCCATCTGGAGGAGAGTCCTTAGAAAATGTTTTCAGAGACAGAACCTTCAAGAACAACTGCAGCTGGATGATCAATCTGCCAGTCACACTCATCACAGACCAATCATATCAAGCCACAGTATGATGTAGCAGCTAGACTCTTTTGTTAGCCGTTAGCTCAAACTACATTTCAGTCCTTAGACTATTGTTTTACATTAAATTATACCACACAGATGTATCACTTACCATTTATATGTGACATGAACCTTGTCAACGACAATCCCATCCAAGTTCTCATGGTAAACTTCTGAGGAGAGCAGATTTCATCAGGTATCACTGAGAAACCCTGACCACCATAGACCAACTGGCATCAGAAGATTTCTACATCTCTCCCAGTGTCCCAGCTGTGATCTTTGGTTCCCCGGCTTCTCTGATTTGATTGTCCAAAACAAAAAACACATTTTCCCGTAAGGAAAGCTTTAAGTGATGCTCTCTGCTCCTCTTTTAAGACAGTGAGTCCATTTCTGATAAAACCCCAGATGTTGCCGAATCCACGGAGGCTGCTTCAGAAGCAGTCATTGCATGGCAAGGCAAGGCAGGCGAGTTTATTTGTAGAGCACAATTCATACACAAGGCAATTCAAAGTGCTTTACAGAACAAGAAAAATGCATTAAAATCACAATAAAAATAAAAACAAAATTAATCATCATAAAATTTTTTTAAATCTTTAGTTTAGCCTGTTTTGCCTTATTGGACTGTCCAGCTTTTGGCTGATGAAGTCGTAGGAGTTTGGAGCTTGGCAAGTTGAATCTACATAATTTCAGACAATGAATTGGGCAGGTCCATCTGGTCTGCATGGTTACCTTCTAACAAAAAAAGCAAAGAAAATGATTTTGAAGGACATGGGACCTTTAACTCTAGTTCATACATCTGATATCCAGGGCTGTTGGAGCCTCTTCACATTCACTAATGTTCAAAACACATCCTGATTTTCACATCCTGAGCTCCCCTGACCCACCTCTATTCTCACTCTGCCTGAGATGCTCAGTTGGGGCTCCTTCCACTTTAAGGCCCCCTGCTCCATGTGGACCCAGTTTGTTCTGACTGGTTGTCTGTTGTTCTGAAGGAAAAGGGGGTCCAACCATGGACTGTATCGAACTAAGCGATTTGACATAAGCCCCTAATGGAGCCTGTTGATGTCTTCTAATGGATGCCACCATACTGCACGCGTCATCATTTGACCAATAGCAGCTCCACATTTCCAAAACTGAAATCCTCAATGAAGAAAAAAGGGCATGAAATAATAATTCACCCCTCACAGTGACAGCACATACCTCAGATGTATTATAGTTTAAGACTGAAGTAGATTTTGAACCAGGCAGCAAAGATGTGCATAAAGGCCATGACAGTTATTAAGGTGTCAGGTTACTGCAGCCAGCCTCAAGTGGACACTCAGGGTACTGCAGCTTTGGGCAGTTCCACATGGGCCTCCATTTACATCCAAAGCCACCACAGGCAAGGTGTACATTATAATGTGGCATGTGAGTTTATATTCTTACTGTAATCATCCAGTGCTGTTCATGGATAAAAAAAAAAAAAAATCATATTTCTTTTTTTTTTTTTTTTTGTGCCTGTAAGGAAATTGGTGTGTTGCAGGAAAGACATTTTTTGACAAAATGCACAATAACATCACTGACACAGTGTTAAAATAAATAAATAGCCTAAATAAAAACACATCAACATTTCTGAAAACTCAAACCATGCAATCGCACATGAGAGAAAAGAGGCCAGCTTTAGACCAGCTAGACCTAATTAACATGACTGGTTCAGATGATCATTTAAAAGTCTGATCACTCGTGGAACAAAATACAATTTTGATCTGCTTTTGGTGGACAAAAGAATACAAAATGAAGGGGAAAGGGGTGTCAGAGGGGGTGTCACAGTCAAAAATGTGTCAGTATATAGTGGTATGTTGAGTTTAGATTTGTAATTTTTTTACATTTCAGGTATGCATTCAGAATTTTCTTCAGAAGAGGATAAAGGCCACTAATAAAAATATTATTGCCTCCTGTTTCCACTATTCAACTTTTACAAGAGCATCTAAATCAGGGATGGGCAACTTTGATTACCAAGATAGTTGCACTGTTGCACACTGTTTTGCACTCTCAATGAAGAGAAAAATTATAAATAAACAAAGTAGCAAATGTAAAGCTTGAAAAAGGATTATACCAAAAATATATATTTTTTGTTTAAAAAACAATTAAAACTCACAATTTAATAACCATGATACATAACTAAAGTCAATGTAAGCTTCTTTTTAATGCACTAAAACGATGAAAGTTTACCGGTTTTTAAGCACAAATATATGAACTTTTTATCAATGTTTTCAAATATAGCTTTTACTAGTATAATAAATTATATTGTATGGCCTCAAAAAGATATTTAGAGATAATACAATCATAGCAATGCAAGTTACTTAACAACAAAGCATCAGTAATCTAAGGTTAGAAGAAATAATTTATTACATGCCCTAATTTGTGCATTATGTAAAGCTGATTACTCATGGTGAGTCATGATTTCTTCATATATAATTTGTTTTTTTCCTTTTGAAAATAATTGGTGTGCTACATTGAGTCACATAGGGATGCAAGTGTCCACCGGTTCCCCACCACTGATCTAAATGGTAAATCTGTTTTAAGAGGGTAATTGTGTGTTACGTTTTGCAAAGAAGAGGCAATGGAACTTAAAGAACTGTAACCCTGAAAATAGTGTAAGGTTTTGCTGAAAGAGTTTAGGTACAAGACAATTGGTTAAGGGGTTCTGGAAACTATAAGAAACTGTAATGAAGTGAGCATAAATGTTAAATTAAGAGTATTTCTCAGTTTGTGTTGTGGCCCTTTTATCTTTGTGGACAATATCAACACAGCCCTTAGCTGCCAGGATTACCCTGCTGAATCTTAGAGCTGTTATAAAAATGACTTTTATTTGATTACTGCTGGATCTTGCCGGCCCTGACTTTATTCAAGGTCTGTTTGACAACAACGCAAGGTGTGTGTGTGCTGTGGGGTCATGTGGGGGTTTGGTTCGTGAGGTCAGGGCGGTGGTGGGGGGGTCACAGGTAGGGGACATTGATACAGGCACTGTGGGACTGTGCAGCCACCATGTCTCAATCTACAAACCCACCTTGCATGAGCGGTCTTGGGCAGCAGCTAATGGCCCCCAATTACAGTTTCTCTGTCCTCCAGAAGGCAGCCAGTGTGGCGTGACCCTCCAAATGAGTCTTCTTTGGAAACGCATAGCAACGACAGACAAAATAGGAAAGCAGGAGACCCTCATTTGGAGATATGTTCTGCTGCTTTTTTTGTGCCTGAAACACCTGAATGTTCTTTGTTTAATTCTCCATCAGTGTGAACTCAGAGTCGAGGTCAGTGATGAAATCGAGGCTGAAGTTGAGGCTCCTGAGCGTGAGGGTGGGAACAGAGCGGAGAGAAGGTCTGGGGTGGAAAGGTCAAACTGATGTTTCACTGTGAAGCCACAGAGGGACATTTTTTTCCGACAGGATGCCTCCCGTGGTCGGGGTTAATGTGGTGTTGTAGGGACAGAGATGTGCGGATGAATTAATTTTAGGGATGAGCAGAGGAGCGTGGAGACAGAGGGACAGAGTCCATCGGTGAAGCAATGCCGAGAGGGGAGTGGGGGGGTGTCTGTGGCCCTGGAGGAAGAAAAAAAACTTTAAGAGGAAAAAAAAAGATTCTCACCTTTACTGCCTTTTACTGAAACTCTCTGCGGAGTGAGCTTGACGAAATCATGATTAATGAAACGTCCAAAATTCGAAAGACTAAAATAATGAATTTATGACTTCCATTAATGACAGTTAATGTGTTAGAAATCTATCCATCTATCTGTCTGTCGTCCCTCTGCTTGTCTATCTACCTGTCTATCTGCCTTCCTGCCTGTCTATTGATTAATTGTCAATCCATCTGTCTTCCTGTCTAACAGTCAATTAATCTGATTGTCCATCTTCTGCTGGTCTGTCCTCTTTTCTACCTGCATGTCTGCCTGTCTCTCTGTCCTCCTCTCTGCCTATTTATTTTTCTGTCAATCCATCTGTCTTCCTGTCTGTCTTGCTGCCTGTCAATTCATTTGATTGTCCATCTTCCTGGCTGTCTATGTCCATATATATGCCTGCCTGTCTACTCATTTGATTGTCCATCTGTCTGCTAGTCTGTCCTCTTTTTCTGACTGCCTGACTGCAAACCGCCTGCCTTTGTCTGTCTGTCTGTGCTCCCCTTGGCCTATGTATCTGTATGTCTGTCTGCATAAAAGTCTAACAATCCTCCTGTCTGTCTTCTTGTCTGTCTATGTGTCCATCTGTCTGCTTGTTTATTCATTTGGTTATCCATCAGTTAGTCTGTCTGTCTGTCTGTCTGTCTGTCTGTCTGTCTGTCTATTCATTTAGTTGTCCATCAGCTTGCTGGTTGAACTATCTGTCAGTCAGTCAGTCAGCCAGTCTGTCTGTCTGTCCTCTTGCCTGTCTATCTGTCTATTTACTTGTTTGTCCACAAACCTCTGCCACGGTATTCCCAACATCTTTAGTCAAGATATTGGAGAAAAATGTAGAAACTGGAACATCATGCAGTGTTAACAAACGCTGTCCTTTAAAAACTCCTGGATCTGCATTCATGTTTGGATCACCACCAAACTCAGATCATATCTTCTTCCTGCCATAACCAGCATTTCCTCAAATCTTTATTCAAAACTATTGAAACCTTTTTGTGCTCACAGATGGACTGGTGGACACACACACAGACAAACACTGGTCTTCTTGGCAGATGTAACATGTAGGAGTTTAACATTAGTAAAGGTGTCTCACAGCCTGCTGTAGCCTGGAGCTGTACTCCAAACCTCTCCATGACACAGCACTGCAGACAGCAAAAAAAAAAAAACTTAGAATATTGACATTAATACATTTTTTTCCTTTACTTAAGAAACTCCTCCCTGTTTATCATTTATGAAGACCCAACATCATCCACCATGAGCAGCACCTGTTAACATTCAGCAAAGTTATAGGAGAAAGAAAAACTCTTCTGGATCGCAGAAAGAGAGTAGAAAGGATTAAATAAACTGAGCAACAGCATCAGCCTCAGCTGATAAGTATGATTTACAGCTCCAGCACCCGTAATAATGCTGAAAGTAGAGTGGTTTTACCAGGACCAACCTTGAACAGTAAACACTGATAATCAATAATCATTCTGCTTCTTACATGAGACTGTAAGGATCATGATAGGAGATAGGGCTCAATTGTTAGACTTCCCTTAAACACTCTGTAGGCACACTGACTTCAAAATATACGCATTGACTAATGGAGCATGAAAAAATGTGTTTCATGTTCAACACTTTTGAAACTTACAAAACATAAATAATAACAACAGATCATTTTTATGCCAAGGCCAGAGGACTCATATGTCCGGGCCCCTCCTTCTCGAACCACTTTACCTGTCTGGTAATTGTACAAATTATTTACCCCTCTCCTCACCCAAGTGGGAGCATGACAATACTGCTTGAAAGTTGATCTTTTCACACAAAGGTCAAAATACAAACTTTTAGTGAAGTGTGGACATTCAATATATTTTCATTTATCCTTTGTTTTAAACCTGTATTTGATTGAATACACTACAAAGACGAGACATTCAGTGTTCAAACAGACAAACTTCATTGTTTCTTGCACTCACTTTGAGTTTGATGCCTGCAACAAGTTCCAAAAAGCTGGGACAGGGGCATATTTACCACTGTGTTACATCACATTTCTTTAAAAAACAACACTCACTGGGAACTGAGGGCACTAACTGTTGAAGCTTTGCAAGTGGAGTTCTTTTCTATTTTTTTGCTAGTTGTATGACTTTAGTTAATCATAAGGTTTCACTTGTCAAGTTGTCCTTCATGTGCTACATACAGTATTTTCAGTGGGAGACAGGTCTGGACTGAGATGGAGTCATGCTGTTGTAACAAGAAGAATAGGGCTTAACATCTGCAGTGATGCATAAGGGTTCTAAGGTCACAGGCATTCAATGCTGATTGTCGACCATGCAGAAATTTCTCCAGGATTTCTGATTTGACTGTAGATGATGAAATCCCTAAATTTATTTAATGATGCATTATGAAAAGTTGTTCTTAAACTATTTATTTGCTCACACAGTTGTTCACAAAGTGATGAGCCTAACCACGTCCTTGGTTGTGAATGAACGAGCCTTTACGGATGCTCCTTTTTATACCTAATCATGACACTCATCTGTTTCCTATTAACCTGTTCACTTGTAAAATGTTCCAGTCTGGTGTTTTTTCAGTTTTCCTCAACTTTCCCAAGCTTTTCTTGCCCCTGTACCGAGTGTTTCAGAATGCGTTGCAGGCAAATGAGTAGATATCTGCAAAAAACTTCATAGTTTATCAGTCTGATTATTGAATATCAATTACAAAGTTGTGCTAAAATAAATAGTATGTTGCTCAGCTTGTCAGAGGGTTTTAGTTTATGGTTATAAAGACTCATCTGATGACTAAACACAGAGTGCTTGAAGGCGTCACAGGGGGACAGGACAGATGCCATGGTTGACTGAGTGTGAAGCCTTTTCTCTTTACTCATGAAATAATCAATAACTTTGGTTTCACATTAAGTGGCAGAGGGCCAGAATCTTAATTACAGTAAAACTGACTTGAATAAAGAAAAAAGATTGAGAGAAGCTCACCAGAGATCTTTCCTATCAAAATACAGATTTACAGTAACAACAGGTGTTCACTTTCAGGAAGTTTTATCATGAGAAGTTGACGCATAGGTGTTTACATCATATATCAGGGGCGGCGTCTTCGCCCCTCTGCTCAATGAAGCCCTCAGGTCAGTTTCAGGACTCAAAATAATTGTAAAGCTGAGATAAACATGCAAAAAAATTTCTTTAAAGATGCTATGAGGAGTTTCTAAGTAATTACAAAGTCTCACTTTTAGATATGCCTGATCAAATACACACTTTAAGATGAGTTTTATAGCATCAAAATAGGTTATCTATAAATGCTATTCCTTAGCCTCGTGGTCGGGTTGGACAGGGCTGGACTGGCCTGGATACTCAACTTTGGGAACAAGACAATTAAAACTAGAGCAAATTTATATTATTCGGACACGTCTTAGAGCACCAGGCCATAAGTAGCGATATATAGCCGGCTACAAAACTACGATAATAAGTTTTCCATAAATGGCTTGTTGTCACACATCAAAAACTACCGCTACGTAACTAGAAAGAGATACATTACCTCGTCGCTTTGCATCCTGTAAGTTGTTGAAAAAAGAAGTTGTAAAGCAATGCAGAGTTCTGAGGAAGGTCCAAGCTGCATTCATTAGCATCACAACAAACGCACGCTTTGGCTTGGGTCACGTCTTTACGACAGTCGCCGTGCGTGCTCATGGGAAGCAGAGTCTTTATGTCGCTGGAAATAGATTCTCCTCATAGCACCTTTTAAACAGTGAAAATTAAGTATTTTCATATTTGTTTTTGATCACTCTGATTCGCCTGCTGACCGACCAATCAGAGCCCCCTCATCTTACCTCTGGTGAGACAAACTTTGACCTTGTCAGGTCTTTTCTGTACATCTCTGTGAAATTGAGACCCAGCTACACACTGTCAGAGTTGCTGTACATTTTACAGTAATTTATTGGCATGTTGTTGCCAGTAAGTTACTGTTAATGTCTTTAAAGTAGCATTGCTCTTTTGATTAAATTACTGGATTTTCAAAAACAGCATATTTAAAGTGTTTTCTTTCAGTATCATCACAGTTAATGAAACATACAATGTCTTCATTGTTTTTTATATTACAGTGAACTTGCTGGATTATAATGTACTTCACAATACCTCTTGACTATTTAAATGATCATTTTTAGCAATATATGGTCTTGTATAGAAAAAAGTTATATGTATAATTTCCATTAAATCAGATGTGTTTCTGTAGGATTTTCTTGAAAATGTGAAATATTTGCTAAAATGAATCCTGCTTTTTTTTCCAGGGGAAAATTAAATTCTGGTAGTGACTAAATATTCTCTTAATCAATCAACCAACTAATCTTCATTTTTATGGTGCCAAATCATTATAAATGTCATTTCAAGACACTGAAGCCATGTTGATGCATTGTTCTTTTAAGTTATTTACTGTATAGACATTTTTCAGTAGGTAGATGTAAATATTATGGTATAGTTTACAGAAATCATTAAGCTTTTCCACAATCCATTGCCATTCACGGTAACTTACTGTATTGACTTTTACAGTTCTAACTGTAGATATTACAATATAATACTGTTACATTTACAAAAAATCTGTTGCATTGTACCCAAAATCCTTAACATTCCACTTATTTAACAAATCAGCTCCTTGGCAGAGAGCAATATGAATGTGGCCTTTTGTACAGACAAAGTTTGTTATGGCCATGAAATGGTTCATAATTCTGAAGTGTTGTTGTAAACGCACATAACTCTTTCAGTTTTGTTGTTAAAACCCAGAGCTAAAAACTGTAACCTTAATTGTTAAAACGTAATCTGCGACCTCTCCCTCACGTCCAGCTTCCTCACAGGCCTAACTGTGTCACTGTAGCTCTCCTTACAATGAACCCATTTTTCTCTCTCTCAGCGCAGCCACACCAACATCGATCGCTGCATGAGGTAAAAGGAAATGTGCTGATTCCTCGCTCGGCCGGTTACACATTAACTGTTAACAAAAAAACGAAATAAAAAGAGCTTATAGACTCGGACAGATAACCTGCTACTGCATCTGTCAACACCAGGCAAATAAATGGACACTAAAGGTCCTTGTAGCTACTGTCACATTTCTGTGTTATTGTGTGTTTACGGCCAAAATAAAAATCTATGAGGGTTATATACTGGAGGGACGGAGGGGAGATTATAGATGCGAGTGACTTTAAAATGTCTCCTTGAAGAGACCTTAACTGCCTCATAACGGCCTACATTCAGTTTAAATAGAGGATTTCTGATCAGAAGTCTGGAGCTTCTTCTGATGTCATGTTTTTATATTCAAAGCTCCAGTGAAGAAATTCTTAGTATCACCACCAAAGAGGTCGTGTTTTTGCTGGTATTTGTTTGTTTGTGATCAGAACAATTTAAGGAAATATACAGATTTTAGTGAAATCTTAGGAAAATGTTGGTCATGGCGAAAGTAAGAAGTGATTAGATTTTTGGTGGTGATCAAAATCTTTATGTGGATCCAGAAATTTTTTAATATTTTCGACATTTTTGATAAGAATTCACCAGTTTTTGAACCGCACTGGTAGAAGATTGTGCTCTCGTAGTACTCTCAGTTTTTATGCTATTACATTTAAAGCTCCTTTAAATGTAAATGACTACTTTTCTGTAATTATTTCTTAGTTTTTAGATATACTGATGAGGGTGTGACACCTAAAGAACTCAGGGATAATTTGCAAAACAAAGCCTGAGCTCAAATTGTCCAACCAAAAAAAAAAAAAACACAGCAAATGAAATAACAGATTTTTTTTTTCTTTCCCCAGAAAAGACAATGATAGTAATGATCCAAATGCAGAGGATTCCTTTTCACAAGTCAAAACTCAAAACACATTCCTAGACATGTGTAGCCCATTCGTTGACTGTCTGAAAATAAAGTAACTGTTTTTTGTTCTTTACTGGTATTTCCATGAGACTATTATGAGAATAATGATATTGTGTTCATTTAGGTTGCACTAGTAATTTTACCGGTTAGCCCTTAGAGTGTGTTGTTGTGTCCTTGGTACTTTTTATACTCTTGAAACATTTGAAAATAAATTGTGAATATATAAAAAGGAAAGACATATAAACAAAACATGATTACCGAACATTTAGAGCCCTATCGCATGCCCTGCCTGATGATTTTGGCATCACCAGCAGGAGTCTACTCTAATAAACCCCTGGTGCAGGTGTCCTTATCATGACCAGCACTCATGCACAAATTATCCTGCACTTCTGTTTGTGTTTAAAGGATGTGTATCAAAATCAGGAGGAGTTGACTAAAAGCTGGCATGTTCCTGATTTGGGTAACTGTCTGCACTAGATTTTTGAGTTTTTGGTCCAAGTAATTAAAGTTATGACAACTACAGGTTGTAGTGTAGAACCTCTTCTCATGGTAGAACTAATTGGACATACCTGGTACCTAACCAAACCAATTTTCATGCAAGTCAAATGTGCAGAACTTGGTCTGACCACTCCTGACCTCAAACAAATTGTTAAACCTTAACAGTTAATGTTAAGAAATGAGACCAATTTTACCTAAAATCTTAAACATTGCTGAGATAAATCATTTGATGAAGTTTATAATAACAGAAAGCATAAAACATTTGTTTTGTTTATTGAAAAATGTATATAATGCTTTCATTATTACAGTGTGGTCTAAGTTGTGGTGCAGGGTCTTTGAGTTATTTGAGCATGCATTATAAGATGTCAAAAATCTGCAAGATCAAAATACATTTTATTTAGCTTGTTTCACTCACACACAACACACAGTAGCGCACAGGCACCATCAAATAGAAACATTCAGTTTAAAGTTTACAACTGGAAAGAAAGCTGAGGGACAGCCTGGCTCATTTTTTAGCAGTGCTCCTTAGTGGACTATTCCACTATTTGCTTCTAATACCAAGTCACTGCAGGTTGTAGATGTTAGAATGAATGCAGAGTTGTAAATTAGTACAGTAGTAATAGTAGTAAATTAAAAAGTCTGAAGTTTTCCTCTGATCTGTGGGAATATATTTAAGATTTTCTACTTCAAAAACAATTTGTTAAACTTAAGGTCTTACCTCATCTCTTTTTTCACAGTGTATGGAGTACTCACAATGAGGGAAAAGTGTAATACATATTGGTTTATTTAATTAAGTGTAAAAATGCATGCAATAAGATAGCAGTTATTGTATGTGCCAGCGTGAGCCCATTCCCTCTTGTTGTGTAATTGTGTGTCATGCAGGCGTTGACAGCCATGTGTGTTTGCTCTTCAGGTTTCACTCTGAACGTTCCACCTCTCCTGGCCGATAATGGCAGGTGTGCATGCCTGTGCATTAATCAGGCTGCTGTGAACCTGCCGTTTAATCACAGAGGAAGCCGAGCAGGTAATTAGTCCTGAATCTTTAAGTGCTGCAGAAAAGGAGAAAGAAAAACAAGAGGCAGGGAGGCCGACAGAGGAGGGGGTCACAACACATGGATCCTACAGCTGAGTGAGGGGTACCCTTCAGACCCAGAGAGTCAATCAGGATCTGATCATCAATACAGGCTTTAAATGTGGGAGAAGCTACATAACGCGTAGATAATTGCTGGAAATATACATACTAGGGCTGTCCTTACATTGGATATTCACCTCATGAATACATGACACACAAAACACTGTTACGATGTTATTGAAATATTCATGAAAAACGTCTCAAATTAGTCTATTAACCTTATTCTTTGTCACTGCTTTTGCAAAATATTGCAAAAAAGGATGAATAGGGAAGTGGAGCCACTGTCTGCAAGCATAACTATTAAAAATGTACCAAAAAACTAATAATGACTAAATAAAAAAAGGCAAAGAAAAGATAGTGATGATTGATGTGACCTTTATGCCCTTATGCATAACAGTGTTTTTATTATTTATATAGAGATTTTGTTCATTAACAAACAGCTATGTCTGCACACAAAAAAGACAGATGTTTATATTTTGTGTGTAACAATCAAACCAATCAGTGTCAGCTCTCGTTCTCTATAAATCAATGCATCGGACTGCTAGTGTTCACCATTTACACAGCAGGTTTAGATGTTTGGTCATATTACAGCTCGTTTTTTTAACCCCTTCCATTTAATTGTACTATTCTCAAAGAAAAACAGATCACTGAATGAAATATCTTAGAGCTCAGGCTACAGTGCTTTCATTCATGTAGCCTCCCAGATGAACTTCTGATGAAGTTGGGACGTTGTATAAAATGTAAATAAAAACAGAACACATCTAAAAAGCACTCGGAGAGCGTAAACCCCCTCCAAGGTAGCTCACATATTTCTTTTACATCTATTGGCAATCGTTTCATGATAAAGTTAGCATTATAATTTGATTCTTTGAACCTGAAAACCCGCACTCGGAATCAAGTTGATATGAATATTAGCTTGACAGTTATTGAGCAAAAATGATTGTTTACTTATGGTTGTTATCTGGATCACCACCAAAATTTTATAATTTCAAAGTTGGGCCTTATCCAACACCTCCTGAAAATTTTAGAAAGTTAATCCTGTACTTTTTGCTCAATCTTGCTAAGAAACAAACTGACATATGCCTGCAAAAACACAATCTCCTCGATGGAGGTAAATATTAAAATCTCCAGTTTAAACTTACGGGATCAGACTTCTATATGTTTATGATGGACTTTACTACACATTATGCTTGCTTTAAACTATTTATTTGCTTATTTTCACAGCCAGAGTCCTTGGCTCTGTTCTTTCATTGTGTGTAAAACACACTGGATGACCTGTTTTGTTATCTGTGAGCATAATTATCAGTAAGATTCGATGGAGTACATACAAATATTAGAAATTAAAATCAGTGTCTCAAAACAATCCTCAATCCTTTCATGTGTGCTTTCCCTGGTTTCTGGATGTTTTATGCATGATAGAGAGCACAGGATTTCAAAAGATCCAGAAGCTACGAAAATCCGGGTTGTCTCTCAGGTCTCCATCCTGCAAATGCTCTGATATTTACCTCCGCTAAAGAGGTTATGTTATTGTCGGTATCAGCTTGTCTGTTTTTTTTTTTTTTGTTTGTTTCTCTGTTAGCAAAATAACTCAAACAGGTTATGGACTGATTTTAATGAAATTTTCAGGAAATACCCAAATTGGGACAAGTAACAAATGATTAGATTTTGGGAGTGATCCGGGTAAGTGATCAGGGTAAAACCGCCATGATGAAAAATGTAATTTTTAATCAATAACTACCGAACTAAAATAGATATCATTATAAATCCAATTGCCAATGGTATGTTTTCATGGTCAAGGAATCAAAATATTTAGATGAAATAAAGGCAGGACTAATATTTATGGTGAATATCATGATATGGGTGAGCACTGAGGCGCTGGTGGAGGTCTGTGCTCTCGAGTGCTTTTCTACTTCTGGGTAAAGGTGCTGCTTTGCATCCAATGTGAGTAAAACAAGCTCAGTGTTCATCTCTGTGTCCACAAAATAGCAGAAACACTCTGTGCCACAGACTTTAGACTTTTCTGCATCCTCAAGTCGGGAACATAATGATTTTGTTTCTGCACACTATTGTAACAGTGTGACCACTAGGTGTAATAATGACATGAGCATCAGGTGGAAATAAGGGAAGATTTCTGCTGTTTACAACAAAACTCTTTGCTCCTGGCATATTATTATCATATAAACATCATTTATATGTTGTTTGGAAAGCACAGTTTCCTGTTTAGGTGTTACAATGCTTTAGAAATAAAAGGATTTGTAAATAATAACGGATGATGGCTTTTGGTTAAAACCTTTGTGGAAGTCTCATGCTTTAAATGATCTAGGCAAGAAGCAAGTTTGAGAACCTTTAGTGTTGTTAGTGTTTTCGCTGATACGATTCATTTTGGGCTTTAACAACAGAGATATTGGTTTAAATTTAAATCCAAGCTGCTCTTTTGTTCGTTTTGAACAGGGATATGATGGCTGCAGCTCTGAATCAGGCCAAAATGGGTTGATATACAACACATACAGTCACTCGTGTCAAAGCTTTAAGACAACCAACACTCTATAGCAGGGGTGGGCAACTTTAATTACCAAGAGGGCCACAGAAAACCATTTTTCCCAGCCTGAGGGCCACATTGTTACAAATTTTCAGAAACTCTTGATGAGGAAAAAGAATGTTAGATAAACAACATGAGAATACAAATTTGTCATAAAATTAGACAACCAATATTCATATATTACAAAATAAATACAAGTTATTATGCATAATCAAATGAACTTGATACAGAATTCAAGCAAATTTAGCTAATATACATGGAATTAAAGCCAATGAAGCTTTTTAAAATCTATAAAATGATGCGTTTTTTTAATTTTTAGAGATCAAATATTTTGCTGCTGCCATATACTATTGAGTAATACTTGATATAATGTTAAAGGCTTAATGAAAGAGATTTAGACTCTATAAGAGCAAAGTAAGGTTATAAGATTATATAGAATTATTTCTATTGGATATCCGAGTTTTCTTCATATTTAAAGCTGCTGGTTTTTGGAAATGAATGGCAGGCCACATTTAGTGATGTGGAGGGCTGCATTTGGCCCACGGGCCGCCACTTGTCCACCCCTGCTCTATAGGGCAAACATATTTGTATATTGTTGGTTCATTCACATACAAACCAGCAGTAAAGAGAAGACATTGTGTGTGTGTGTGTGTGAGTGAGTGTTTGCTTCACTCTGTTATTTGTGGAACATAAATCCCTCAGAATCTAATGTTTGTAGTGCTTATACAGAACTTAACCTTAAAATGATCCTCCATACTCAAACATGCACTTTTACTCAGGATAAGTTTTATTGCTTGACTCATTCTTGCCCAAGCTGGTTTCAACATTGTCGTACTATCATCTCTGGCTCTTGTAAAATACTTACTCATCGTGTGTCACCTTTTTAGGCTCAGGACGTGCTGTCTTACTCTTTTGTCACTTCTTCAATAAATGACCCCAATTAACAAAGATTGAACTCTTGCAGCGGATAACAATGAGGTGACATGATGTTTGGATTTTAACCACAACAAAGCAAATATCAGATAACTGCATTCCAGCCTCCTATCCAAAAGCTAAATAAAGAGACTTCTTATCACGCCGTAATTCACCTCAGACTCTTCGTCGTGGGCGTGTGTTTGACTTCCCGCTGAGTACAGCAGCTAACGGCTCAGTTTCTCTCATGTTCTTTTCGCTTTAGGTGATTTATTGCGAGGAGACACGCCTTACATGGAGCTGGCACAGTTTGTCTGCTGAGAATAAGGTCAGGGGTGATAGCAAGTGTTTCAACTTTTATTCTACACTGTAAAGCCACTTTGAAAAAACTCTAAAATAAGAATGAGCTCAAACCCATGCAGTGAGAGAAACAGAAGTTTGGGATATGGGAGTATTGGATTTCTGTGTCTGTGTTTTCCTGTAGTTGCTCACCAGGTGTCAGCAGTGAGCACAATGAGGAAACTTCAGATCTTCAGTTGATCCCCCTGAAACAAAAGATGTCGTCTGTTCGGACGCCTTCATCTGCACTATGCAAACTGAAGCATTGGCATGGAACTGTCGAACAGCAGGAGCATCACTGAGCTCAAGAGCCGGAGTCAGAGCCATGCAAATCCCATCACAGTTCATCAGTATTATCTTCACCAATAGATGACTAGAGGGACGAATTTAGAATATCTCTATAGTCCGCACTTTGTTGGAAACATTTGGATCTGGTTTGTGCTTTCGGGAAGAGATGAGGGATGCTAAAATGTCCTAACTGAATGATTTTAATGGAAGAATTGACGTAAGACGGTCAAAGAGATAAACAGAGAGCTTCAGAGTCAGATTAGACAGAAAGGGCAGCTTGAGAAGATTTCCTCTCATGGTTTAAGGATCAACTGAAACATTTATCCAACACTATAAGGGACAAAAGCAGCAGTTTGAATCACCAAAACATCAGCTTATTTGTTTTGGCGCTGGGCTTCAGTGTCCTTTTTGTGTCTCTGTGTTCTCCTTCTCTTTCGGCTCATTAACTTTTCTGTTTGGCTGCAGCCAGGCTCTCCATCTGTGTGAAGGCAGTGAAAGCTGTTTCCAGAAGATTTGATTTGGTTTGAAGGAGCTAACGTCTGACAATTTACTGTACATATAGTCCTCAAGAGTTTGTAAATGTATTTTTTAATAATTTTTGAGTTGGTTATTTCTCCTTTTTGCTTACACCAACTGGTATTTGTATTTATATCAGTAAAAAGCCTGATTATTCACCTTTGCAATCAGGTAAAGCTTGTAGGGACTATGCATTTGTGAAATGAGAACACAGCTAAACATGTGGGGAGCACCCAGAAAATGCACCATAGTCCCTTGCAGCTAGACGCTGGTGTTCAACTAACCACGATGCAGGATTATTTGGTGGCAGCCCTGGTACTGTTTCCAAACTTATGACCAAGTTCTGTGGGACTGGTGAAGTCAAAGATAGACCCTAAAATGGGTGTCCCAAGAAGACAGCACCTCACCTGGTTCCTCACCCTTGTTTCACCGTGGAATTGTAAACTTTCTTCCAGGGTAAGAGGGGATTGTCACATTTTTTGGGATGCTACCCTCATGTTTACCTGTGATGCTTATTCCACAAATGCATGATGAAGAACATTAAATAACTTTTCAATAACAATATGTAGCAGTTAATTGTCAATAAGGACCATTATGACAAATATATCAGCCAGATGCCTTTGCCCCCAGATCATCTAACATCCCCTCATTTCGAGTACAACCTTTAATTCCCATGAAGTTGTTTTTGCAAACAGTTACTCAATTTGAATTTGATGCTTGCAACACATACCAAAAAGTTGGAACAGGGTGCATGTTGACCATTTTGTTACACTACCGTTTAGGAACTTAGGACACTCGTTGTTGAAGCTTTGTAAGTGGAATTATTTCCCATTCTTGCCTGATGTTTGACTTCAGTTGCTCAGCAGTCCGGGTCTCTGTTATCATTTTTCCTCTACACCAAATATTTTCATTGGAGACAGAGCCAGACAAGTACCCGCACTCTTTACTACGAACTGTCGGTGTTGTAACATGAGCAAAATGTATCTTGTCTATAAGTGCGTTTCCATTACCCTTGGATATGCGCAAAATGTACATAGTGTAATAAAAAACTGGTAATGGAAACACCTGAATTTCCAAAAGGCACTAAAATATCACAAAAAGTTTTTACGCTTTCATGAGGTGGTTTTCAGACTTTCGATATTCAAATATTTTGCAAAAGCGCATTGGAAACACTTTTTCAGCAATTATACGTCACAGGACGTGATGTACCTGGTCACATGATCACTTCTCTCTGAGTAAACATGGCGCGGTACGTTTGGACAGAGGAGAAGACGGAGACTTTTCTTGCCATTATTCTTGAGAAAAACACAACTGCCATACTAGACAGAAAACAACAGAGGAATGCAGAGTGTTATAAGGAGATCGAAACGGAAATGAGGGAGAAAGTGTTCGACAAGTCTTGGCATATTGATGCGTCCATCTTCCTGCAGTTAAATCTCACGGGATGATATTTCAGGAGAGTTACGACACTCCTGCCTAGAACAACCTTTAATGGAAGCACGTTCACAGTGCAAATATACTTTGTCGAAGTTTTGGGAATATCGCTTTTATTTTGCGAAAAACTGTAATGGAAACACAGCTATTGTCTTGCTGAAATAAGAAGAAACATCCCGGGAAAAGACGTTAGCTGGCAGCATAAGTTTCTCCAATCCTTGTCTGTATCTTTCAACATTAACATCTCACAGATGTTCAAGTTACCCCTGCCATGGGCACTAACACACCCTCATACCATCACAGATTCTGGCTTTTGAACTTCGCCCTGACAACAGAATGAATGGTCCATTTCTTCTTTAGCCAATTTTGTTTAATATCTCTGATTATTTGCATGTGAGCTAAAAAAAATAAGTTTGATTGTAAGGAAAAGGGACATCCCTAGCATGGAAAAAAGCCCACAAAAATCAAGCACAGACCAAAATAGTTATTGTGAACAAAGCATTCAAACCACATTTTAGCCCTTTATTCTTGCTGTGGTGTTTTTCTCATTTTTTAGAGAGTAGCTTCCTCTGTAAAGTTTGTCATACGCTTTGAATCTGTTCATTTGGCACTCTTTCCAAAGAGAGGAATCAGACTGGGGAAAAAAATTACTATATAAAGGTGGTCTTGTAAGCTTTGTAGATCAGAGAGGGGCATTGTTGTTAATTTCAGTGTGTTTCATATATAGCTAAAACAAACAAAAGTCCTTAAAGCTGTGGTCTACGATTTGAAACCACAGCCTGCCCCCCCCTCCCTCACCTCTCCCCTCCGTGTTCCAAGATCCCGCCCCCAGCTCGTGTTGCCTCATATAGCCCCCTCGGACAGAGCTACGAGCGACTAACACAATATATCAGCAGCAAACTCAATCAAAAACAGCTCAGCTCAACTGAAAGTATCAAACACGACAGACATCCCCCTTGTAACACACAGCAGTAGCCATTTCAATTGGACCGGCGGCAATGCGGGTTTGGCGCCGCCAGAGCGGAGCCGTGTGTGCGCCAGGATTTACCTTTCTCACCCTGTCCTCCCCTGCTCAGCTTACAGTGCTAACGATTAGCGGCTAACAGGCTAACCCGCTCCCCTACAAGTTATTAGCCCGTGCAGGCACAAACTAACCAGAGTTATTCAGCAGACATCTCCCACTGTAGTAAACAAAGCCATTACCTGATCAACCAGGGGCGAAACGGTCGATGCTGAAGGTCTGACGGCTGGCTGAGGCTATTCGTTAGCCGTTAGCCGTTAGCCCGCTAACAGGCCTCAACCCGCGGGCAGAGCTCTGTTGGGCCTCAAGAGAGCGGCTTCGGTCTCGGCTCTAGGCTTTTCCGGCTCCATGATAGTTCAGTAGCTAACGCTGCTAGCTGCTCACCGGAGGTAGAGGGGAGGAGGCGGTACCATGACGCACTACGCATGACGCTGCGTAGCGAGGGAGATGGATGGACTCACAGACCAATTCACAGACCAATTAATAGTCGCAGGTTCTTAGGTTTGATTGGTCAGCTAGTATGCAGCTTTTCAGCGGATATACTGAATGGATTTTTTTCATTCTTTTTGGTCTTTATACTGTGTAGATAGGACCATAGGACCATAACAGCCTTATAAACGGTGTTATTAATATGTACAAAGCTTCCAAATCGTAGACCATAGCTTTAACTGAGCTTTAATATGTCCAACAGATTCCTCAGCGGAGCAATTTCCTATCTGAGGAGATTCATTTAACT
Organism: Scarus forsteni; assembly: GCA_036419115.1. NCBI lineage: Eukaryota > Metazoa > Chordata > Actinopteri > Labriformes > Labridae > Scarus > Scarus forsteni. The sequence goes on from JAZDUH010000270.1 coordinate 9,193,817, forward strand.
TCAAAATTCTGCTGTAATTGATCATAATAAAACTTTTAAAACTAACTTTAACCATTAAACTATTTTCTTCACACTGGCTCACAAGGACTTGTCTCTCTTTTGTTTTCACCTGATGCCATAGAGATACAGGTCTGTTCCCCGTGCTCCCTGACAAAGTGGCTGCTGAGTCAATATTGACCCCCAGCATGCAGGAGAGAGCAGCAGCAACAGCTGTGAGGAAGAGGAAGATCATCATCTACACTCAGAATCATGCATCGATCCACACCCAGGACTTCAGGCCCCTTAGACCACCTGTCCTGACCACGGGCCAGGTGGGCTGGCTAATGTACCGATATCTCAAAGAGAATGAAAACACTGAAGGGAAACTGTACTGAGGATGAACTTCACAATGATAGGGTGAAGACCACTGCCCTGCTAAATGTTAATATCAGGAAGTTGGTGAACCATCAATACAAAACATAAATATGCTTGTGAAATTACACAAAAGTCCAATATTGCTAAACTGATGAGACAGTAGTCGAGCTACACAGCTGAAGTTGGTGTTAATTAGGGGTGTAAAGAAATGGTCAACTCACAAAACAATACAAAATACGAAACAGGGCTCACGACACGAAGTACTCATGATACAAAATAAAGATTAGAAAATACCCAACAGTAGGAAGTTGTGCAAAAATCTCCTTTTCTTTATTTTCTTCCTAATGCAGACATACAAAAAATATTGCTGCATCAGTAAAAAATAAATGCTCTTTGAAAAAAACAAAATTGTACTTTCCCCCCTTATTTAGACCACAGTGCAAATACAAACATAAAATCTCAACAAAAAGTTCTTTGTTGTTGTAACAATCAGGATGTAGTACATTCTTGAATGAAAAAGAAAACAAATGGCAGTCCTCAGAGCTGCAGTTTAGACCTGTAAATGTCTGAACTGTGAACTATAATATTTAGCCTATAACAGTGCATATACTTCTGATCTTCAAGTATGATCAAATTCTGTCAACTCAACAGTAGATACAAAAATCAAATATTGTTTTTTATGCAGACTTACACAAACATACAGTTGCTGCCTGTCTCCAGTTCAAAGTAGTTGGTAGAAGGTAGTTGTACTCGCCGCAGTACACGGCGAACTGTAGCAGCATATTTTGCACACGGTTGTTGTTTTGTCCACAATCTTCTCACCGTTCTCTCGTCTTTTACATGGGAAGCCAAAATAGGTCCACACCACCGATTTATTTGACGAAGGAGCGTCAGCTAATTCCTCAACCTCGTCCTCCTCCATTGAAGTGTGTGTTTTGCTACGATAGGCGAGGAGGGCAAAAAATCCCCAGTCTCAGTGGTGTGCACGCCCCCTTTTTTGATTTTGTGCTTTCATTTCGTGCTTCTTTGAATTTTATTTCGTCATTTTTTATTTCACGAAATTTTGTGGCACGAAATTTCGTTACACCCCTAGTGTTAACACATCCAGAGAGTTTTATCTCAAGCTTTGATAACATTTTTAAAATGATAATGTCAGTGTTTTCAATTATCTGTCATAGTCAACTCTCTGATTAGATGAATAGACAGTAAGTAAATGTTGATATTAATTTCAGCCTATAGTGCTAGTTGACTGTTGTCAGTATAACAAGAGGATTTATTTGGAGTCACAAGCAAGGTTGCCAACCCTCCCGATTTTCCCGGGAGAGTCCCGAATTTCAGTGCCCCTCCCGAAAATCTCACAATTCTCACGAATTTCTCCCGATTTTCCACCCGGACAACAATATTGCTACACAATCCTTCTTTACTGACTGGGCGCCGTTTCCGGCCGGACATTAAGAACGGTTACACCTCGGCTCGAAGTCAAGCGTGGCAAACAGAACAGAAGAAGAAGAAGAAGAAGAAGAAGAGGCAGAAGAAGAAATGATTAAGAAGAGAAAGTACTCGTGTAAATTCCAGAATGAGTGGAAAAGAGAATTCCCGTTTATCCGGGACAGTGCGAAGGGGACGGGATCTGCTACGTGCACATTTTGTATGTACAATGTATGCCTTTTTTGTTTGTATTTTTATTTATTGAGCATACATTGCATAGATTAACCACCAATCTATGCAATGTATGCCTTTTTTTGGTTTTATTTATTTATTTAATTAAGACATTTTTTTATTTACCATCTTTTGCATGGGTACTGTGGACAGCTATTAAATTTGCTATGTGACTTTACTTTGTCACTGTGGACTGTTATTTTCTTTGTCCAATAAATGAACTCTGTGAAATTCAAGTATGTCATTATTCTTACTCTGCTTCTTTTTCAAGATGATGTCGATGTATCCTGCTATGAGCCGGAAGATCTGCTCCCAGCCGTCATTGGGCAAGAGACAGGAAACATCCTGGCCTGGTCGCAAACCCACACATACACAGGAAGAACATGCAAACCTCACACAAAAAGCCTGACCCGTGGATTGAACCTGCAACCTTTTTGTTTTGAGGCACTACCTGATGTGCCCCGTGCCACCCACTTCCAAATCCATTGCTTCCAAATAAAATAACCTGCTGTTTTAACTATCATCATTACTTTACCCAATGTAGTTTTATTAATTTCTTTAAAAAGGTAAAAATGGCAATACCATCCTCTGGTTGCGTCTTTATCCCTTGACTTTTCACGATACAGCTTGGAGGAAGGGAAGTGACATCATTGTGTACATACGTTAGATCCCCACACCCATACAACTAGTGTGAGTTTCAGTTGACATGCATTGTTGATTTGTATGGTCATATTATTTAAGTTATGTGTCAATTAAAAATTGTATGTTATTTCCAAAAATTGTGTAATCTCTTGTCAAAGCAACATGGATTAATATGTCCTAGTAACAAAAGTAAAGAATTACATTTTACAGTGTGTCACAGCTTTTTTAAAGTGTTACAGGCATCAGATTCAAAATAAGTGAACATTTGCCAGAAAACAATCAGGTGTGAACATTAGATGTTCGTCGTTGTAGTGTATTTAATTGAATGTAGGTCAGAAAGGATTAGAAAATGATGAAGGTGCTCACAATTGCCCTCACAGGAATCATTCAGAGCAGCTTCAGGTGTGTTCAGGTGCTGATTGGCCCTGATGAAGACCAGGTGTGGTGGACCTTTATGGACTCCTGGGTTTCAGTGCTCTGTGCTGATTCACTGACTCTTCAGCAGAGCTTGTGAGAGCTTCTCTGAGATCTTAGTGGTTTGTTTCAATAGTGGAAATTGTGCATGAGCATTCATGAAGACTTTTGTTTTTTTTGTAAAATCTTTAAAAGAGGTGGTAAAAGAGCTGCTCAGACTGTCAAACATTCAAATAAAATAAATACAAAATGAGTAATCAGTCAGTCAGTAAGATTAAAGGATCAATTTGGAGTCACAAATTCCCTACCAGAGTAATGGCTTAAGTCTAATTCAATATTTTACAAAAAAGATAAAAATCACAATGATCTAGAAACAAAATGTTTGATTTGTGAAATAGTTTTTGAAGTTATAAAGAAGGTGGAGAAAGAGCCGAATATTCTCCATCTCATTATTTCTCTTGACAATTCAGTTGGTCTTTTGTGTGATTTTAAGGGCGTTTTCACACCAACCATATTTAGTGCGCACCAAAGAAGTTTTGGCCCAGGGTTTGGTACGTTAGTATCAATGTGAATGCAACCACCGCACTTTGGTGTGCACCAAATCAGCCGGTCCGA